>CM038677.1:316084103-316684103 GCA_021605205.1 Aegilops longissima
TTGTTACACCCATAGCCCCTGCTGCTATACATACTGGACCAATTACTAGAGCTCGCGCACGCCAATTAAATTATCAGGTACTTTTGTTTCTTGGTAATGATTCTAATGTTCATGAGAATATGATGCTGCCTAAATTGGATACATTTGTTTTGCTTACAAATGAAGGGCCTGTCATGGATAAGAGGGATGAACGCTGGAGCAAGACCAAGCATGGAGATGATGGCATGCGCGAGGGGAACAAGAATGGAGTTACAAGTGATGATTTTAGGACTTTGAAGCCACCATAATGAGTGCATGAAGCCTTGGCCGAAATATACAAGATGCCACTTCATACTATTCGTTCATAGGCTATTCTAGGTGCCGCGTCACCTTATTATTGGGCCTGGCCCATGTAATTTTGAAATACATAAGTATAGGCTGTTTTTAGAGTCCGTATATGTGGGGAAACAAGAGATAGGGTTGGTTTCGGACCCCTTCACCAAGGGCCACGAAATCCCCCCCCCCCTCTTCCTCCATATATACAGCCCTTAGGGCACCGTTTAGACTTTGGGTTTTGTTTAGATCACTGTTCAAGATATCTTCCGATATACTGATAAATCGGCCGATTTATCGCTTATCGTGGACTGACCGATAAGATAAATCGGCCGATTAATCAAAGGATATGGCGATAAATCGGCCGATATGCCGATAAACTGGCCGATTTACCCCTTATCGTAGATCGGCCAATAAGTTCACGATAAGCGATATCCCCAACATTGGTTTAGATTAAAGTTCGCCATAGTTGCAACTTCACGTACTTCATTTGTGCTCAACGACCAGACAAAGGCGTCACAGAACTCCACCTTGATCAATAAAGCTTTCCTCTTATATTCGGAATATCCAGATTGCAATCTTAGTTTCTTGCTTGTTCTTTGTTCGCTGCGGAAAGCAGACCTTGAGGTCGAGTTAATCGTGCTCGGCGTGGTCAATAACCTCTCGGAGTTGGTTTAGCGATTGCTAAGGCGCGACGTCCTCGCACGTTCGTAGTCACATCGTCAAAGTCGACTTCCTCCAAAATGATAGCCACCATCTCATCGAAAGACAGGACACCTTTTCCTCTATCAAGTGGTATCAGATTTCCAGGTTGCTCGGTGAGATTTTACAGTTTTTCATACTTTAGATCGAGTCTGTTCTTCATACCTATAGTCCATGAAAAAGAAAAAAATTACGGTTAGTTCATCCTATCCGAACCTGTAACATCCCAAATTTCCTATTTGGAATGTTTTACAATTATAGCTAAGCATCTATGCATTCTGTTTGAATTTGAGTGCCATTTGAAGTTTCAGAAGATTTTGAGTTTGGAATTTGAATTCAAACTTTGGCAAATGAGAATCATTTCAAAAACTATACCTGATAAATACTTGAGCAAAAGTATGAGAGGAGTAAACATGACACTCCAAAAATATCAGAGGAAACAATGCCAAAAGTTTTGAATTCAAATTTGAGTTTTATTTGAATTTGGAAAAAAATGATTTTTTATAAAGTTTGGATTTTGCCTTTGGAAAAATGTTCAAATGATAGGGAATATTCCCCTGATCATTTTGGTATATATATGTCCTATATAAAATATTTATAGTTTATATTTTATCTCAGTTTTATTTTCAAAAAAATAGAAAAGGAAAAATGCCCGTGCACCACCCAGCCGACCGCCCAGCCAAGACTGGCAACCCCCGACCGCCCAGCCCAGCCCCCACCAGCGCCACCAAGACCGTCCCAGCCACCACCCCCCCCCGCCTGAATGGCTTCGCGTCGGCCACCCGACCGAACGCCCGCTCCACGCCGTCGCCCGACAGGTGGGCCACCACCTCCTCAACCCATCGCCCATGCCACCTCGCCCGCCCGCCCACCGGATCCCGAGGATCCGGATCTCACCGATCTCTCGATTCGCCCCCTCGCGCAAGCCGCCCGCCCTATATAAACCCCTCCTCGCATTCCCCCTCCCCCCCTCGCCGAACCCTCCTCCCTCCTCACGCCGAGCCCGAGCCTACCGCCGCCGCCATTTCCCTCGCCATCGTCGCCCTATCCCACCCCGAGCCTCGTCGACTCCACCAGACCACCCCCCGAGCTCGTCCGCACCCGCCGGAGCACCCCGCCGACCTCCCCGACGACCGGAGAGGCCAACACACTCGCCGCCCGAGCCTCCGCCGCCGTCGAACGCCGGTGAGTCGCCGGAGCTTCTCTCCTCCGTCCGATCTCGCGTAGACGGCTAGGATTAGAACCCCCCCCCCCGAAGGGGTATGTTCTTTATTTAAAAACCGGTTCGTTCCGGTTTAGTCCGGTTTAATTTTAAGTAGGGTTTTTATTTATTTAGCCCGGCCCGATTCGTTTAACCCTAGGCCCATTTTAGTTATATTACGCGCAGTGCGTTAGTTAGGCCCATTTAGCCTTTTTTCTTTATTTTCGTTTTTCTGTTTTAGCAGAATAGTTTCAGATTTGAAAAATTCATATCTTTTATTATACTTAATATTTTTAGGTGATTCTTTTTTTGTTGGTTTGCAAATTTCTTATAGTTTCTGTAGAAAATATAATTAGCTATGTTAAAATTATTTATAATTACTTTAATTTAGTTTTAGTCAGAATAGTAAATCTGTCATAAAATGAGTTAGGAAATTTATTCTTTAATGATTCTTTTTGTCCCAACTTTGTTTTAACATTACCTAACCATAGGAATTAATTTGGGTATTTTAGGATTAACAAAAAATAGTTTCTAATAGAATCATGTTATGCTCAATTAATTAACTAGCTACTGTTTTCCTATTATTTTAATTAGCAAATAAATTTATTTTTTCACATGTGATTAATTATTCTAGGTTAGTTTCTGTCACCTTAGAGGATGAACTTTTATTTATAATAAATAAAACTTTTATTTTATTTTTCTTAATAGAACTTGAATTAGGCCTAATAGGAGTTTTATAATAGCTTTTAAGTTAATTCTTTTTGCTCCCAGTTGCTTAATGCATTCTTTTCTGTTAAGTTAACATAAACTCATGATTAGGTTATGTTGAGAAAATTTTGTTATGTAAAACTATTTCTAGTTGATGCTTGAAGTAGGAAAAAAAAACTTTGAGTTGGATTCTTTGAGTTTTCCTTTGGGTTTTGATTTGTTTGTTTGGTGTGTTATGTTACTATGTTGCTATATTAAGTGATCTCATGCTATATGCTTACTGTGATTATTGTTTGTCTCGGTAGAGTTTCCGGAGTGCGAAGCTTGCTACTACGAGTCTTTAGCTTACGAGGATCATCAGCAAGGCAAGTCTTGATCATGTTATTTTCAATACCTATGATTTTGTGCATTAGAATTTATACCACCCCACCATGCATGCAGTAGTTGAAATTTTGAAGTTATAATCTTGAGTAGTATCATGTGGTAGGATGAACCAACCCCCCTTGTTACGATGACCCCGGGACGAAGTAGTTTATTTTGCTATGCTCGTAGACGGGTTTGGTTGTGTGAATTCATAAGTAAGATGTGAGAGTCAATGATGATGACAACCCCATGAACTACAAGAATCAAGATGGACTTCGGAATTCACTATTGGGTGGAGGATTTGGTTGACGGGCACCTGGAGAACCCAAGTGGTTGGCGGGATGCATGGAGAAGTGCCATGACATCTTGCGGAAAGCTTCACCCAGCCACGAAGAGACGGATGGATGCCCCATTGACCGGAAACTTACCTGTGCAGCCGCAAGCCATTATGGGCTCTGGCTGGGTTAACCCTAGTTGTGACGCTGGCTGGACGGTACTACGAGATGTAGAAGAACGGTAGGATTGGATGGGTACCGGCAGTAGCCAGAAGAACTCTTTGGAAGACCCTGTTTGATTCATCCCGTCTTCAAACACCATGAAGTGCGAAGACTTAAAAGGAGGAAAGATTCTTGCGGGAAAGTCGCAAACCTCTGCAGAGTTAAAGATCTAATCGATTAGCCGTGTCCCGATTTACGGACTATTTGAGCCTCGGAACTTGGAAGTATTCGAAATCTCAACACTAAAACTAATAAATTAATTTGAGGGGGTTATGACTAAATAATTTGGGAATGAGACATTGGTTGACGGAATCATCTCAATAACTACCAACAATTTTGTAGTATTTGCAAAAGTCCACTGTAGTAGGGAAAAACTGGCTTTTCGCAAAATGATGAAACTTAGAGCCCCACAGCCAAAATGCATATAGTGTTAGTAACTTTATTATTGTTATTCTCTTCATGACTTGCCAGCTTATTCAAAAAGCTGACCTACACGGCTGCAACGTCTTATGTTGCAGAGATTTATTCCGATCAAGAGTGAGGCTACGCTCCGCGCTTGGCGATTGCCCTATGGAGTCGGATGGACTCGCTATTTTCGTCTACGCTTCCGCAGTTTATTTTAGTTTATTTCTCATGAGTTGGCCTTGAGCCGAATTTATTCTCTTGTAATAAAGACTCTATATGAGAATCGTGTAATAAATTCAGGTGTGATTGAACTTTGATTATTTCATCAATGTACTGTGAGTACCAGCATGATCTTGGGATGGTACAGACACAGAGATTTGACCGATTTTGGGTCAGGTCGCTACAGAGATGGTATCAGAGCACACGCTGACCGTAGGACGTAACGCCTAGGATCGGAAAGCCATAGGAAGAGACTACTTACTTTATATCCTTATCATTCCGTAATTCTCCCCTGTTCAATTCTGACTCCTCTCCGATTTTCAACATTCTAGATGGCCGTCGAGTTCACCCCAGTTTTGCTACGGAGTTCGCCATCCGATGAGGCGATGCCCTTGGCGGAAGCTGGTCCAGATGGTGAAGAAGCTGAAGATTGCTCTGCCCTCGATCACCGGAAGCCAACCAATGCGCTTCCGACGGACACCCTTCTGAGGATCGAGGTGCACATTCCAGGGAGAACCTTCGGAGGGCATACAGAGCCTATTGACTTTGAGTTCACCGACTTCAACTGGATCATCGGAAGGGACATGGCGATCTATCGTGCACTTGGCCATCTCCGAGAAGAGTACAGGGCCGAGCTCGATCCATCAGACCTCGCCATGGTTTCATGCAGAGCGAGGAATGGAGATATCATCCGCACCGTAGAGGACGACTCCACTCTCTCTTATATCCAAGACTTGGAGTGTCTCCTCATGAAACGGGAGATCCAGACTCGCCGTAACTCGAAGGTTCACAGGAGGCTGTTGTTCCGTGAACTGGAACTGGAGGAGAAGGCACACCCAGACTTCCTTAACCATGAGGAAGAAATCGCGGACTTCATGGAGAGAGTCGACGACCTGAAGATGAAGCTTGCCGCAATTGAGGAAAAGATGGACTTGGGAGAGGACCTTTTTCCGAGCGGAGATGACGGACCCCTCATGAGCAATGATCAGGATTATGAAGGGAGTTCCACTGGAGGAAGCCGCAAGAGGAGGCGCCACAACAGAGGACATCGCACCAGAGGACGCAAGGATTATTGATGAAGACATTTAGTCGACCACCATGTTATTTTACCTTTTCGTCGATCGGTTAGGTCGTTATCTTCGATTTAGTCGTGAGCTTTTGTAATCGATATTGAACCATGTTTGAGTGGAATGAATAAATGATTGGTGTGTCTATGATCGTGCATTCATATGGGTAGTGTTATTTCTCATTTAGACCATTGTTCTATTCTAATTTTCTCATCCACTCCAAAACACCAGATGCCTCCGAGACGTGACCCCGGTCTCAACTTCCCGCCGGAGCTCACCCAGCTGCTCCAGCAGCAGAATGCCATCATGCAGATGCTCATCCAGAATCAAAACAACAACAACAACAATCCACCGCCACCACCACCCCCGGTCGACAACTTGACTCGATTCCTGAGGCTGAATCCGCCAGTGTTCTCTAGCAGCACTGAGCCGATTGTGGCCGACGATTGGCTCCGCAAGGTCGGAAGAGAGTTAATCACTGTTGGATGCACTGATGCGAGAAGGTGCGCTTTGCGACATCAACTTGATGGACCTGCAGCTTCTTGGTGGGAGAACTACACCGTCACTTATCCCATCGGCACCATCACATGGGATCAGTTCCAGCAGGCCTTCCGCACCGCTCATGTTTCAGCTGGAGCCATGAGTCTGAAGAAGCGTGAGTTCCGCAACTTACGCCAGGGGAACCGTACTGTGGCACAGTACGTGGATGAATTCAGCAAGCTAGCCCGCTATGCCCCTGATGATGTGGCCACAGATGCCGCAAAGGAGGAGAAGTTTCTGGAGGGACTCAATGACGAGCTGGGTATGCAGCTTATGGTGGCTACTTTAGCCAACTACCAGCAGCTGGTAGACAAGGCCATCGTACTTGAAGGCAAGCAGCAGGAGATTGAAAGCCGCAAGCGGAAGTACAGCCAGGGAAGCACAACTCAGGAGCTCAGAAGAAGCCCCGTTATGCCCCATACTCAGGAGGGCATACCCATCACAACCATGGAGGACATAACCATGGAGGCAATGGGAACAATCGCAACCAGGACAACAGGTCTGGCAATGGCAATGGCAATGGAAACGGTAATGGTAATCAGCATCGTCCTGCCCCGGCTCCGAAGGATCTGAGCCACATCACCTGCTTCAAGTGCTAGAAAACAGGGCACTATGCCACCGACTGCCTAGAGGCCAAGCAGAGGAATGGAAACGACAATGGAAACTCAGCAAAGAAGCCCAACCCGTTCCCTCGTGCTCAGGTGAACCACATTGACGTGGAGGACGTCTATGATCAGCCAAACACTGTGGTTGGTAAGTTTTTATTGAATTCACGTTCAGTTTTGGTACTCTTTGATTCTGGTGCAACGCATTCATTCATATCAAGGGTAGTTGTGGAAAAGTACGGGTTGCCCACTAAAACCCTTAGAAACCCCCTTCGCGTCAGTTCCGCAGGAGGAGAAATGATGGCGGGCTTAGGCTTTCATGCAACCCTCAACATCGGGAACCATAAATTTCCGCAGACCTCATAGTGTTGGAAACCCGGACCTTGGATGTAATCCTAGGCATGGATTGGTTGACGAAGTTTGAAGGAAACATAGATCGCGTGCCGAAGTCTATTCTGCTCACCACCCCGGGCGTAAGAGGATCAAGTATGTATCCGGGCGTAGCGGATGAAGAATCGGAGAATTCCCTCACGGAGTTGTACAGGAGGAAGTGCCAGAGTGCAAGATTTTCCCGATGTGTTTCGGAGGAATTACAAGGAATGCCACCGACAGGACATTGAATTTCTGATTGAGTTATTGCCCGGCACAGCCCCAATATCCAAGAGACCCTATCGGATGCCCCCGAATGAGTTGAAAGAGATCAAGGATCAAATTAATGAGTTATTGGAGAAAGGATATATTCGGCCAAGCTCATCACCTTGGGGAGCCCCAGTTCTTTTGGTAGAGAAGAAGGATGGAAGCTTGAGGAATGTTGTGGATTATCGTGCGTTGAACGAAGTGACCATCAAGAACAAGTACCCTCTGCCGATGATTAATGATCTGTTTGATCAGCTAGTTGGAGCCAAGGTATTCTCCAAGATCGATCTTCGATCAGGGTATCATCAGTTGAAGATCCGTGAAAAGGATATACCCAAAACAACATTCACTACCAGGTATGGTTTATATGAGTATACCGTCATGTCATTTGGATTGACTAATGCTCCTGCATACTTCATGAATTTTATGAACAAGGTGTTTATGGAATATCTGGACAAGTTTGTCGTGGTGTTCATCGATGATATACTGATTTTATCCAAGAGCGAGGAAGAGCATAAGGAACATTTGCGTCTAGTTCTGGAGAAACTTCGAGAACATCAGTTGTATGCCAAGTTCAGCAAATGTGAATTTTGGCTGAAGGAAGTCGGATTCCTCGGACATGTTATTTCAGGAGAAGGAATAGCAGTTGATCCCGCCAAGGTTGAATCACCACCGATTGGCGATCACCCACCTCGATCAAGGAGATCCGCAGTTTTCTCGGACTCGCAGGATATTATCGGAGGTTCATTGAGAATTTCTCGAAGATTGCCAAGCCCATGACTGAGCTGTTGAAGAAGGAAGCCAAGTATGTTTGGACCGAGGACTGTGAAACCAGTTTTCAGGAATTGAAGAAACGTTTGGTCACAGCCCCAGTACTGATTTTCCCGGACATACACAAG
The DNA here is from genome assembly GCA_021605205.1 of Aegilops longissima. Lineage (NCBI taxonomy): Eukaryota > Viridiplantae > Streptophyta > Magnoliopsida > Poales > Poaceae > Aegilops > Aegilops longissima. The sequence continues at coordinate 316,092,258 of CM038677.1, forward strand.
GAATACCAGGTTTATTGTGACGCTTCTCGTCAAGGACTCGGAGGAGTACTAATGCAGGAAGGAAAAGTTGTAGCTTATGCCTCCAGACAGCTACGACCTCACGAGATGAGTTATGCCACACATGATTTGGAGTTAGCAGCCGTAGTGCATGCACTCAAGACACTGAGACATTTCCTCATCGGAAACCGTTGTGATGTTTACACAGATCACAAGAGCTTGAAGTATATTTTCACGCAGAAGAGTTGAACCTCGAGCAGAGGAGATGGCTAGAGTTAATCAAGGACTATGACATGAGATTGCATTACCACCTGTAAAGCTAATGTTGTAGCAGATGCTTTGAGCCGTAAGAGTTATGTGAATACTCTTACAGCAGGAGGATTACCCCAGAGTTAGTCGATGACCTCGTAGATCTCCGATCGAGATAGTCCCGAGAGGATATATTGCAACTCGAAGTACAGTCCACTTTGGCGAAACGATTCGTGAAGCCCGTAAGTCGGACAAGGAAATTGATGAGATAAAGCAAAAGATGAATGAAGGAAGAGCTAAAGGGTTTCGTAAGGATGAACACGGAACTATATGGTTCGAGGATCGTATTTACGTGCCCAGTGATCCCGAACTCAGGAAGCTAATTCTTCAGGAGGCTCATGATTCGCCGTACTCAATTCACCCGGTAACACCAAGATGTACCTGGATTTGAAGGAAAGTTTCGGTGGACAGGTATGAAGAAGGATATTGCGAGTACGTAGCAGATGCGATGTTTGTCAACAGTAAAGGCGTAACATCGAAGCCAGCAGGTTACTTCAACCTTTGCCGATTCCCGATTGGAAATGGGAAAAACTTGGAATGGATTTTATCACGGGATTACCCAGACCCGTTCAGGTTATGATTCTATCTGGGTAGTGGTTGATCGTTTGACCAAGGTAGCTCACTTCATTCCCGTGAAGACTACCTATACCAGTGCTAAGTTGGCCAAGATATACATGACCAGGATTGTATGTCTGCATGGAGTTCCGAGGAGTATCGTGTCAGATAGAGGAACACAGTTTGCCTCAAAGTTTTGGAATCAGTTGCATGAAACTTTGGGTACGAGGCTAGAGTTCAGTACAGCTTTTCATCCGCAGACAGATGGACAGACCGAGAGAGTCAACCAGATTCTGGAGGACATGTTGAGAGCTTGTGTGCTAGACTATGGGTCTAGCTGGGATGATAATTTGCCATACGCAGAGTTTTCATACAACAACAGTTATCAATCCAGTCTGAAGATGGCCCCTTTCGAAGCTCTATACGGAAGGAGGTGCAGAACACCATTGCTGTGGGATAGTGTTGGAGATCGATCACTTTTCGGTTCCGACCTTATCAGGGATTCCGAAGAGAAAGTCAAGCTGATTCGAGACAGACTCAAGATAGCACAGTCGAGACAGAAGAGTTATGCCGACAGTAAGCGCAAGGAAGTGACTTACGAAGCGGGAGACCGAGCATATCTTCGTGTGTCTCCTTCCGTGGAATCAAGAGGTTTTGTGTCAAAGGAAAGTTAGCACCCCGATTCATTGGCCCCTACAAAATCCTCGAACGTCGTGGAGAAGTTGCTTACAAGTTGGAATTGCCGGAAGGATTGTCCGGAGTTCATGATGTCTTCCATGTTTCTCAGCTGAAGAAGTGTCATGCCGACATGGCCGATATTCCGTTGAGAGACACAGTGCCCCTATAGGCCATACAGCTTGACAGTGACCTGACTTATAAGGAGAAACCCGTCTGAATTCTCGAGACTGCGAGCAGAGTCACCCGCAGCAAGGTCATCAAGTTTTGCAAGGTGCTGTGGAGTCATCACTCCGAAGAAGAAGCCATCTGGGAGCGCGAAGAAGACCTTCTGCGAGACCATCCGCACCTATTTGCTAGCCAACCCGAATCTCGAGGGCGAGATTCATCTTAAGGTGGGTAGGTTTGTAACATCCCAAATTTCCTATTTGGAATGTTTTACAATTATAGCTAAGCATCTATGCATTCTGTTTGAATTTGAGTGCCATTTGAAGTTTCAGAAGATTTTGAGTTTGGAATTTGAATTCAAACTTTGGCAAATGAGAATCATTTCAAAAACTATACCTGATAAATACTTGAGCAAAAGTATGAGAGGAGTAAACATGACACTCCAAAAATATCAGAGGAAACAATGCCAAAAGTTTTGAATTCAAATTTGAGTTTTATTTGAATTTGGAAATAAATGATTTTTTATAAAGTTTGGATTTTGCCTCTGGAAAAATGTTCAAATGATAGGGAATATTCCCCTGATCATTTTGGTATATATATGTCCTATATAAAATATTTATAGTTTATATTTTATCTCTGTTTTATTTTCAAAAAAATAGAAAAGGAAAAATGCCCGAGCACCAGCCAGCCGACCGCCCAGCCAAGACTGGCAACCCCGACCGCCCAGCCAGTGACCCCCACCAGCGCCACCAAGACCGCCCAGCGCCAACCGACCCCCATCGCCCGAATCGCTTCGCGTCGGCCACCCGACCAACGCCCGCTCCACGCCGTCGCCCGACAGGTGGGCCACCACCTCCCTCAACCCGTCGCCCGCCACCTCGCCGCCGCCGCCTGCCGGATCCCGAAGGATCCGGGATCTCACCGGATCTCTCGATTCGCCCACTCACGAAGCCGCCCGCCCTATAAACCCCCCCGCACCCCATTCCGCCCTCGCCCCTCGCCGAACCCTCCTCCTCCTCACGCGCTCGCCGGAGCCCGAGCCTACCGCCGCCGCCATTTCCCTCGCCGCCGTCGCCCTAGCCCACCCCGAGCCTCGTCGACTCCACCAGACCACCCCCCGAGCTCGTCCGCACCCGCCGGAGCACCCCGCCGACCTCCCCGACGACCGGAGAGGCCAACGCACTCGCCGCCCGAGCCTCCGCCGCTGTCGAACGCCGGTGAGTCGCCGGAGCTTCTCTCCTCCGTCCGATCTCGCGTAGACGGCTAGGATTAGAACCCCAAGGGGTATGTTCTTTATTTAAAAACCGGTTCGTTCCGGTTTAGTCCGGTTTAATTTTAAGTAGGGTTTTTTTTTATTTAGCCCGGCCCGATTCGTTTAACCCTAGGCCCATTTTAGTTATATTACGCGCAGTGCGTTAGTTAGGCCCATTTAGCCTTTTTTCTTTATTTTCGTTTTTCTGTTTTAGCAGAATAGTTTCAGATTTGAAAAATTCATATCTTTTATTCTACTTAATATTTTTAGGTGATTATTTTTTTGTTGGTTTGAAAATTTCTTATAGTTTCTGTAGAAAATATAATTAGCTATGTTAAAATTATTTATAATTGCTTTAATTTAGTTTTAGTCAGAGTAGTAAATCTGTCATAAAATGAGTTAGGAAATTTATTTTTAATGATTCTTTTGTCCCAACTTTGTTTTAACATTACCTAACCATAGGAATTAATTTGGGTATTTTAGGATTAATAAAAAATAGTTTTAATAGAATCATGTTATGCTTAATTAACTAGCTACTGTTTTCCTATTATTTTATATAGCAAATAAATTTATTTTTTCACATGTGATTAATTATTCTAGGTTAGTTTCTGTCACCTTAGAGGATGAACTTTTATTTATAATAAATAAAACTTTTATTTTATTTTTCTTAATAGAACTTGAATTAGGCCTAATAGGAGTTTTATAATAGCTTTTAAGTTAATTCTTTTTGCTCCCAGTTGCTTAATGCATTCTTTTCTGTTAAGTTAACGTAAACTCATGATTAGGTTATGTTGAGAAAATTTTGTTATGTAAAAATATTTCTAGTTGATGCTTGAAGTAGGAAAAAAAACTTTGAGTTGGATTCTTTGAGTTTTCCTTTGGGTTTTGATTTGTTTGTTTGGTGTGTTATGTTACTATGTTGCTATGTTAAGTGATCTCATGCTATATGCTTATTGTGATTATTGTTTGTCTCGGTAGAGTTTCCGGAGTGCGAAGCTTGCTACTACGAGTCTTTAGCTTACGAGGATCATCAGCAAGGCAAGTCTTGATCATGTTATTTTCAATACCTATGATTTTGTGCATTAGAATTTATACCACCCCACCATGCATGCAGTAGTTGAAATTTTGAAGTTATAATCTTGATTAGTATCATGTGGTAGGATGAACCAACCCCCCTTGTTACCACGACCCCGGGACGAAGTAGTTTATTTTGCTATGCTCGTAGACGGGTTTGGTTGAGTGAATTCATAAGTAAGATGTGAGAGTCAATGATGATGACAACCCCATGAACTACAAGAATCAAGATGGACTTCGGAATTCACTACTGGGTGGAGGACGGTTGACGGGCACCTGGAGAACCCAAAGGTTGGCGGGATGCATGGAGAAGTGCCATGACATCTTGCGGAAAGCTTCACCCAGCCACGAAGAGACGGATGGATGCCCCATTGACCGGAAGCTTACTGTGCAGCCGCAAGCCATTATGGGCTCTGGCTGGGTTAACCCTAGTTGTGACGCTGGCTGGGCGGTACTACGAGATGTAGAAGAACGGTAGGATTGGATGGGTACGGCAGAGCAGAAGAACTCTTTGGAAGACCTGTTTCATTCATCCCGTCTTCAAACACCATGAAGTGCGAAGACTTTAAAGGAGGGAATGATTCTTGCGGGGAAAGTGCGCAAACCTCTGCAGAGTTAAAGATCTAATCGATTAGCCGTGTCCCCGGTTACGGACAATTTGAGCCTCTGGAACTTGGAAGTATTCAGAAATCTCAACACTAAAACTAATAAATTAATTTGAGGGGGTTATGACTAAATAATTTGGGAATGAGACATTGGTTGACGGAATCATCTCAATAACTACCAACAATTTTGTAGTATTTGCAAAAGTCAACTGTAGTAGGGAAAAACTGGCTTTTCGCAAAATGATGAAACTTAGAGCCCCACAGCCAAAATGCATATAGTGTTAGTAACTTTATTATTGTTATTCTCTTCATGACTTGCCAGCTTATTCAAAAAGCTGACCTACACGGCTGCAACGTCTTATGTTGCGTAGATTTATTCAGATCAGAGTGAGGCTACGCTCCGCTTAGCGATGCCCTATGGAGTCGGATGGACTCGCTATTTTCGCTCACGCTTCGCAGTTTATTTTAGTTTATTTCTCATGAGTTGGCCTTGAGCCGAATTTATTCTCTTGTAATAAAGACTCTATATGAGAATCGTGTAATAAATTCAGGTGTGATTGAACTTTGATTATTTCATCAATGTACTTGTGAGTACCAAAGATGATCTTGGGATGGTATGCATACGTAGATTTGACCGATTTTGGGTCAGGTCGCTACAGAACCAGTCTGAGCCGTTGCATAGTCTTTTCAGTATTTTGCTTTGTTGAATTTGCGGTTGCATCGTCGTGTCAAGTTGCTGGTCTTAGCATCTAGTCTTTTAGAGTTTCGATTTTTGGTCATAAGTTGTCACACCGCCACCGCACCATCATCATTGCCCCTGCCACCTATCACCACTGCTTATCCGCCACCGCTCTGAATCCATATCCATATACCACCATCAATCTGTATCCGTATACCACCACCGATCCATATCCATATACTACCACCGCTACCACCACCACTCCCATATACCACCACCATATATCCACCACCAATCCGAGTTCCTTCCATATTAGGTTTGTTTTTGAGATCCATCTAATTTCCGATTCGTGTTTCCTTGTCTGAGTAGATCTCGGAAGAAAAAAAAAGAGTCTGGAGACCCCCAGGCAGTTTTAGGACAAAATTTCAGCGACCCAAAATATTTTTTCCCTATCCTATTTTTAGGTTTTTTTGAGTCTTTTGAGACACTCGCCATCATAGTGATTTTTTGTCGCACTTTTTCATCGTCGCTGCCCTAATTTTTGAAAAAAAATAGTCAAAAAAAATTCGTGCCCATCCTGTCAGTTTGACCTGGGAAGAGTTTTGAGACACTCGCCATTATAGTGATTCTTCGCAAAAAAGAGAGGAGCGCAAAAAAAAAGAGCGCAAAAAAAACAGAGCGCAAAAAAACAAAGCGAAAAAGAAAATTTCCAGAGTGTGCTTTTCCCTTGTTTACATGCAGCGCCATGATTTTGTTAGTGTTCTAGGCTCACGTCTCTAGCACGGTCTAGACTAGGACCAGCACAGTACCGTCGTTGAGCGTTTATTCAACTTTGCATCTCTGAATTGATTAGTGCTGACCCTTTTTGCTACCATATTATAAGCCTTCCCAGCTCCACATACATCTACCTCGTGCGTTTGACTCTCCCTGGTAATCGCTCTATCCAAGCTTTGAGAGTTTTGACTACATCCAAGCTTTGACATACATCTACCGCCTACTGCTGGGTAAGAACTGGTAAGAATTTGAGATTTGCTTGACGGATTTGTGACACCCACCACCACCACCACTTGTTAGTAGTCTGTAGGATCATATTGTTGTGTGTTTCTATTGCTGCTAACCATGCCAGGATCAACAGCCGACGAGATTGACTGGGAGAACATGACGAATAAGGAGTTGCATGATAAATTTCAGCAAATGATGACTGAACAGGTGCAAGATGTTCTGAACAATTTTGAAGAAGCCATGGATAAGATAACTTGCTTTGAGAAGATGTTCAAAACAAAGATCGATAACAAATTTAATGAAGTGCTTGCGCGTCTTCCACAACCACCACCGGCTGCACCTGCCGCACCTCTGCCACAACAACAACAACGACGACGACTACCTCCACATCATGAAACATCCCTCCGCCGAGCGAGTCGTGTCCCTCTTGTGGCCAAACTATTGGTGCTGCTGTTGATACTTATGTGGATCCTGCTGCTGATGCGGAGGAGGATGATTATGCGGGAGATTACGAGGATGAAGTTGATCAAAATCAGAACTACGTGCAACCACCAGCACCCGGCCGTCCACATGCAAATAATAGCAATGGTAGGGCTGCATTACCAGCTCAGGTATGAGATCATGACCATCTTCCTAAACTGAAATTGAATATTCCACCATTTGAGGGTAGATATGTTCCTGATATATATCTTACTTGGGAGTTAGAAATCGAATAACGTTTTACATGTTTAGAATATCCCGAGGAGAGACGTGTTGCTGCTGCCCTTTGTGCTTTCACTAGTTTTCCTTGTGTGTGGTGGTCTGAACATCGTAGATTATATCCGAATAATATTCCAACTACTTGGGCTGCTTTGAAAACTGATATGCGTACTTGTTGGGTTCCACCATATTATCAACATGAAATACTTCTAAAATTGCAGCATTTAAGACAAGGAAAAAATTCTATGGAGGAACATTATTCAGAATTACAAACTGGCATGATTAGACGTGGTATTGTTGAGGATAATGAAGCTATGCTTGCACGTTTTATGGGTGGATTAAATAGAGAGATTCAAACCATTCTAGAGTATAAGGAGTATAATAATATCACTCGTTTATTCCATCATGCTTTTAAAGCTGAACGTGAAGTGCAGGATCAACAGGCATTGGCGCGAACTAACTTTTCTGCAGGTCGACCTTCATCATGGACACCACATGCATCCTCTACTTCCACTGCCCATCACCTCCATCAGGTGCCACCTCCACCCGTGATACAAGAAAGCAGGCACAACCACCACTATCTACCAAGAGCACACCTGTCGGGCCTGCACAGAGCTCTTCTTCTTCCATGGCATCGACATGCCACACAAGTGATATTATTTGTCGTTGTTGTAAGGGAAGAGGTCATTATGCGAGAGAATGCAAATCTCAGCGTGTGATGATTGCTACTGAGGATGGTGGGTATGAGTCCTCTAATGACTATGATGAGGAGACTTTGGCTCTTATTACACGTGAAGAACACGGTGGAGATGATTCTGATCATGAGACGCAATACATGGCTCCTGAAGATGCTGACAGGTATGAATGTTTGGTTGCTCAATATGTTTTGGCTATGTACACAAGCTGAGCAAAATCAGAGGCATAATTTGTTCCATACAAAGGGAGTTGTGAAGGAACGTTCTATTCGCGTCATCATAGATGGAGGGAGCTGCAACAACTTGGCTAGCATGGCGATCGTGGAGAAGCTATCTCTCACCACAAGACCACATCCACATCCTTACTACATCCAATGGTTCAAAAAGAGCGGCAATGTTAAGGTAACAAGTACTGTTCATGTGCATTTTAGTATCTCTACATATGTTGATTATGTTGATTGTGATGTGGTACCTATGCAAGCATGTTCCTTATTACTTGAAAGACCATGGAAATTTGATAAAAGTTCTGTACACCATGGTAGAAACAATCAGTATACTCTTGTGCATAAGGATAAAAATATTAATTTGCTTCCTATGACTCATGATTCCATTTTAAAAGATGATATTAATAGAGCTAATAAAGAAAAACCGGAGAAAAATAAGAGTGAAAATCAGATTGTGGCAAAAGAATTTGAGCAACGAATGAAGCCTAATCATAAACCATCTAGTGTTGCTTCTGAAATTAAATTGAAAAGTGCATGTTTACTTGCCACCAAATCTGATATTGATGGGCTAGATTTTAGCAAATCTGTTTGCTATGCTTTTTTGTGCAAAGAGGCATTATTTTCATTTGAGGACGTGCCTTCCTCTTTGCCCCCTGCTGTCACTAACATTTTGCAGGAGTTCGCTGACGTCTTCCCACAAGACGAGCCACCGGGATTACCACCTATTCAAGGGATTGAGCATCAAATTGACTTATTTCCCGGTGCATCGCTACCCAACCGTGCACCATACCGTACCAATCTAGAGGAGACGAATGAGATTATGCGTCAAGTACAGGAGATGCTCGACAAAGGTTATATACGCGGATCTCTTAGTCCTTGTGTTGTTCCTATTATACTAGTTCCTAAAAAGGATGGTACGTCGCGTATGCGTGTTGATTGTAGATGCATTAATAATAATACTATTCGTTATCGTCATCCTATTCCTAGGATAGATCATATGCTTGATGAATTGAGTGGATCTACAATATTCTCCAAAGTTGATTTGCGTAGTAGATACCATCAAATTCGTATGAAATTGGGAGATGAATGGAAAACGACATTTAAAACTAAGTTTGGTTTATATGAGTGGTTAGTCATGCCTTTTGGGTTAACTAATGCACCTACTACTTTCATGAGACTAATGAACGAAGTTTTACGTGCTTTCATTGGATGATTTGTGGCAGTCTATTTTGATGATACACTGATTCATAGCAAATCTTTGGAAGAACATTTGGAACATTTACGTGCCATTGTTATTGCTCTACGTGATGCACATTTGTTTGTTAACCTTGGGAAGTGCACCTTTTGCACCGATCGAATATCTTTTCTTGGCTATGTTCTTACTCCACAGGGAATTGAAGTTGATAAAGCCAAGACTGAAGCTATTGAGAGTTGGCCGCAGCCCAAAACGGTCACACAAGTGAAGAGTTTTCTTGGACTCGCATATTTCTTTAGGCGTTTTGTGAGAGATTTTAGCACCATTGCTGCACCTCTCAATGAGCTTACAAAGAAGGATGTGACTTTTATTTGGGGTACCACACAGGAAGAAGCCTTCACGGTATTGAAAGATAAGTTGACACATGCTCCTTCACTCCAACTTTCTTATTTTAATAAGACTTTTGAGCTTGAATGTGATGCTAGTGGGATTGGATTAGGAGGTGTGTTATTATAAGAAGGCAAACCTATTGAATTCTTTTCTGAAAAATCGAGTGGGCCTAGTCTGAATTAATCTACTTATGATAAAGAATTATATGCTCTTGTTCGGACTTTAGAAACATGGCAACATTATTTATGGCCCAAAGAATTTGTTATACATTCTGATCATGAATCTTTGAAACATATTAAAAGTCAAGCTAAACTGAATCTTAGACATGCTAAATGGGTTGAATTCATTGAGACTTTCCCTTATGTCATTAAACACAACAAGGGTGTAGAAAATGTTATTGCTGATGCATTGTCTCATCGCTATACTATTCTTTCACAACTTGACTTCAAAATATTTGGTTTGGAGACCATCAAAGATCAATATGTGCATGATGCTGATTTTAAAGATGTAATGTAGAATTGTAAAGAAGGAAGAACTTGGAACAAGTTCATCGTTAATGATGGATTTGTGTTCCGTGCTAACAAGCTATGCATTCCAGCTAGCTCCGTTCGTCTTTTGTTGTTGTAGGAGGCGCATGGAGGAGGATTAATGGGACACTTTGGCATGAAGAAGACGGAGGACGTACTTGCTACACATTTATTTTGGCCAAAGATGAGACGGGATGTTGAGCGTTTTCTTGCTCGCTGCACTACATGTCAAAAAGCTAAGTCACGACTCAATCCTCATGGTTTATATATGCCTTTGCCTGTACCTAGTGTTCCTTGGGAGGATATATCTATGGACTTTGTATTAGGTTTACCTTGAACAAAGAAGGGGAGGGATAGCATATTTGTTGTCGTGGATAGATTCTCGAAAATGGCACACTTTATACCATGTCATAAAAGCGATGATGCTGTCAATGTTGCTGATTTGTTCTTTCATGAAATTATTCGCTTGCATGGTGTGCCCAATACTATTGTTTCAGATTGTGATACTAAATTTCTTAGCCACTTTTGGAGATGTTTATGGGCTAAGTTGGGGACTAAACTGCTTTTTAGTACTACATGTCATCCCCAAACTCATGGAAAAACTGAAGTAGTCAATAGAACATTGTCTACCATGCTCAGGGTAGTTTTCAAAAATAATAAGAAAATGTGGGAAGAATGCTTGCCTCATATTGAATTTTCTTATAATCGTTCATTGCATTCTACTACTAAGATGTTCCCTTTTGAAATTGTGTATGGTTTCCTACCTCGTGCACCTATTGATTTGTTGCCTCTTCCATCTTTAGAGAAGGTTAATTTTGATGCTAAACAATGTGCTGAATTGATTTTAGAATGCATGAGTTAACTAAGGAAAACATTGAGCATATGAATGCTAAATATAAACTTGCTGGAGATAAGGGTAGAAAACATGTTGTGTTTGCACCCGGAGATCTTGTTTGGTTACATTTGTGTAAGGATAGATTTCCTGATTTGCGCAAATCAAAGCTAATGCCACGTGCTAATGGTCCTTTTAAGGTGTTAGAGAAAATAAATGATAATGCATATAAACTTGAGTTGCCTGTAGATTTTGGGGTTAGTCCCACTTTTAACATTGCAGATTTGAAGCCTTATTTGGGTGAGGAAGATGAGCTTCCGTCGAAGACGACTTCATTTCAAGAAGGAGAGGATGATGAGGACATCATTACCATTGTTACATCCACAGCCCCTGCTGCTATACATACTGGACCAATTACTAGAGCTCGCATGTCATGCCCAAGATGCGACCCTATCCTAAAGGAACTCGAAGGTCCCACCAAGGATAGAAGCGCATCTTGAAGACGCTTTTGCAAGGTGGATATCATTACATCAACATTACATAATAGTGGGGATACAACCAAGACATACAATGTCACATGAATACAACAATACATCATATACAAGATCAACATCCGACTACGGATGAAACATAAACAGAAACTCAAACAATATCCACCCTGCTATCCCAGGCTGCCGACCAGGAACCTAACCCAAGATCGACGAAGAATAAGAAGAACTACAACACAAGTAACATCGCTCTCGCGTCATGGTCATCGCATAAACTGTACCTGCAACTGTTGGTGTAGTAATCTGTGAGCCACGAGGACTCAGCAATCCCATTACCATGGGTATCAAGACTAGCAAAGCTTAATGGGTAAGGAAGGGGTAAAGTGGTGAGGTTGCAGCAGTGACTAAGCATGTATGGTGGCTAACTTACACAAATAAGAGCGAGAAGAGAAACAAAGCAAGCCGTCGTCAATTAGCAATGATCAAGAAGTGATTCTGAACTCCTACTTACGTCAAACATAACCCAAAAAACCGTGTTCTCCTCTCGAACATCCCCGAAAAGAGACAATCACGGTTAGGCACACGGTTGGTGTATTTTAGAAGAGTTTACTTCAAGTTTACTACAACCAGATATTAAAAAATTCCCATCTGCCACATAACCGCGGGCACGGCTTTCGAAAGTTCAAAACCCTGCAGGGGTGTCCCAACTTAGCCCATCACAAGCTCTCACGATCAACGAAGGATATTCCTTCTCCCGAGAAGACCTTATCACACTCAGAATCCCGGTTACAGGACATTTCGACAATGGTAAAACAAGACCAGCAAAGCCGCCCGGATGTGCCGACAAAACCCAATAGGAGCTGCACATATCTTGTTCTTAGGGCACACCGGATGAGCCAGACGTCGGGTTGGCATATACCCTGGTTCCCCAGGGGGCGCCGGACATCGCTCGGTTTGGACCAGCACTCAAAGGTGCACTGGCCCGGGGGGTAAAATAAAGATGACCCTCGGGAGCGCGACTCCCAAGGGAAACAGACTTAGGTGGCAAAAGTTAAAACCAAGGTTGGGCCTTGCTAGAGGAGCTTTATTCAAAGCAAACTGTCAAGGGGTTCCCATAACACCCAACCGCGTAAGGAACTCAAAATCAAGGAACATAACACCGGTATGACGGAAACTAGGGCGGCAAGAGTGAAAAAAAAAACACCAGGCATAAGGCCGAGCCTTCCACCCTTTACCAAGTATATAGATGCATTAATTAATTAAATAAGAGATATTGTGATATACCAACATATCCATGTTCCAACATGGAGCAAACTTCATCTTCATCTGCAACTAGCAACGCTATAAGAGGGGTTGAGCAAAGCAGTAACATAGCCAAAAAACAATTTGCTAGGAAAGGTGCGTTAGAGGCTTGACATGGCAATATGGGAGGCATGATATAGCAAGTGGTAGGTAGCGCGGCATAGCAATAGAGCGAACAACTAGAAAGCAAAGATAGAAGTGATTCCGAGGGTATGGTCATCTTGCCTGAGATCCCGCAAGGAAGAAGGACGAGTCCATGAAGAAGTCAAACAGACGTAGTCGAACGAATCCTCACAATTGCAACGTTATCGGAACTACCAAGAAGAAGGAATACTGGACAGAAGGAAACAACATGGTAAACAACCATCACATAAACATGGCATGATGCCCAAACAAGTATGATGCATGTCCGGTTTAAAGAGGCATGGCATGGCAAAGTACAACAAACAATACTACAAACTAAGTGGAGCTCAATATGCCACAAGTTGCATATTGACGAAACACCACATTCAATATTACTTCTCTCCCGTTTATGTACCCAACAAAATTAACTGTGGTTAAGCAAGGCAAGAGGTGAAGCATAATAAAACTATCATTTAGGCAAGTTTAAATGAGGCCGGAAATAACAAATAACAATTCCAGAAAATCCCCATATGTCATATTTTGCATTAGCTACTGTTCTGCCCTAAATCATATTTTAAAGTTGTTAAACATCGAAATAAAGTGAACCAAGTTATTCTATGCATTTTCCCACCCCATTTACATATAAAATTTATTAAATTTGGAGCTACGGCTATTTAGTTATGAAATAAGTCATTTTAACATGGCATTTAGTAAAATAAATGCAGACAACATTTTAAACATTTTAAGCATGGATGACAGCAGCATATTATGAAACTAGACAAAATTCTAAGAATTTTACATGTATAAGTTATTTACAAATGATGCACGGTTCTGGAATTATTATATGCATGATGTTGAGGGGTTTTTGAATAAAACTGCAGTCTCTGGATAATAGACAAATTCACAGGCGGGAAAAAACAAAACACAGGCCGAATCTCGGGCGGACTGGGCTTCTCACCAGAGGGCCAGGTCGGGCCAGTGGTGTAGGGAGGCTGAAGCAGGCCGGTTGGGGTGGTTGCTGGTGGCCCAGGAGGCGAAGGAGATGGGCAGGTCGCGGTCAACGCGAGCGACCGGGCGCATCTGCAGCATCCTCCTCTCGAACAGAGGCAGAGGAGGGGCATGTCCAGCCGCTGCTCGATCCCGGGGTCTGGGCACCGGCGTCTGAGTGAAGCAGGGAGATGGAGGTTGACGACGCTGGTGGTCTCCGGCGCGGGCGGGCGCGACAGATCCAGCTAGACGGAGCCCCACGGGGTCCGGCGACGATTCTTGACAGGGCGACGGCCGGGCGACGACCATGGCGGTCCCTGTGAGAGAGAGGTGTGAGAGGAGGGAGTAGAAGGCAGGGAAGGAGAAGGAAAGGAGCAGGGGAGGCCTAGCCTGGTCGACGGCGGTCAACAAGGCGACGGCGTGCTCGAGGACGAGCTCGGCGTGAGGCGCAGGCGCACGAAGAAGGCGAGCGGGGCGACGTTGCTTTCATCCCAGGCGGGCGCTGGCAGAAGGATGGCGCAGCTTGGCGGGGTGTGGAAGAGCAGGGTGTCGGGGATGGACATGACGAGACGGATTCGGCCGCTGGGCCCCGGATCTGGCCGGAGAAGGGCGATGGAGGCATAGTCATGGAGCTGCAAGCGGCGGCGCCATGGTTGAGAGCTCCTGTAGTTTGAACCGAGGGAGACCGGATGGTCAGACACTGCGTGCTGCTGCACGGGGACGAGAAGGAGCTGCTGGTTGGCTTGGGGCTGAAAACGAGGGGAGGTGGTGGATCGGGAGGGATCCCGATGGAGAGAGTGGTGGCTGGTGGATGGGTAGGCGGGTGAGATCCCAAGGAAGGAGGAGGAAATAGGATAGGGGTGGCGGCGACTAGGAAGATCCCTAGAAATTAGGGATTTGGTCTCAGGTTGGACAAATATATATAGCGAGTGGGTTAGGCTAGGGGCTATGTCGACCCTCCGACAATAATCGAATGGTCCAGGAAAATAGACTAGTACGGGCTAACAAAGAGCCGAAGATATTTAGGGGATGTTTGGAGATGATCCGATCCATCGGTAACGACAGCCCGGATCGAGTTCGGGGAAGTTTCGGACACGGTCGAGGGGTCGATGCGTTGTGCAAAGAGGGGTTAGGCGAACGAGGTCAAGTGTGTGGTTGGACTAAGAACGGACAACGACAACAGCGGAGAGACACGGCAACTACGAATGGTTACGAGTTTTTATGAAAACATGCGGATGCAATGCGAATGATGCCATGATGAAATGCAACAAACAAATAAATACACACGACGGTAATGAAAAACAAGGAAGGCGTCTGGAGCATTGGTCTCGGTGCGTTACATCGCACACGCCAATTAAATTATCAGGTACTTTCCTTTCTTGGTAATGATTCTAATGTTCGTGAGAATATGATGCTGCCTAAATTGGATACATTTGATTTGCTTACAAATGAAGGGCCTGTCATGGATAAGTGGGATGAACGCTGGAGCAAGACCAAGCATGGAGATGATGGCATGCGCGAGGGGAACAAGAATGGAGTTACAGGTGATGATTTCATGACTTTGTAGCCACCATAATGAGTGCATGAAGCCTTGGACAAAATATACAAGATGCCACTTCATACTACTCGTCCATAGGCTATTCTAGGTGCCGTGTCACCTTATTATTGGGCCAGGCCCATGTAATTTCGAAATACATAAGTATAGGCTGTTTTTAGAGTCCATATGTGGGGAAACAAGAGATAGGGTTGGTTTCGGACCCCTTCCCCAAGGGCCGCGAAATTCCCCCCTTCCTCCGTATATACAGCCCTTAAGCTACCGTTTAGACTTCTGGTTTTGTTTAGATTAATGTTCGCCATAGCTGCAACTTCACGTACTTCGTTTGTGTTCAACGACCAGACAAAGGCGTCACATAGCCCCACCTTGATCTATAAAGCTTTCCTCTTATATCCGCAATATCCAGATTGCAATCTTAGTTTCTTGCTTGTTCTTCGTTCTCCTGCAGGAAATAGACCTTCGGGGTCAGGTTGATCGTGCTCCGGTGTGGTCAATAACCTCTCGGAGTTGGTTTAGCGATTGCTAAGGCGCGACGTCCTCGCACATTCGTAGTCGGATCGTCAAAGTCGACTTCCTCCAAAACGATAGCCACCATCTCATCGAAAGACGGGACACCTTTGCCTCTATCATCACCTGGTATGGAGGGCGCGTGTATGATGGGGTACACCAAAACATCATCTTCGAGGCACAACTGAAGGATGGCAGCGCGTTGGATCTTCCCAGTGGCACACTCCGTGTACTCTATGTCGAGACCGATGACCTTCATCTCCACCGTTTGGAGGAAGTTGGATAGATTGGTGTTCCTCTTCCGAACAACCCTTGGGTGGTCCATGACGGTGGCAACTATGCTCAACGATCCTTCGACGAGGACATGTCGGACCTAAAAACCTGCATCTCGATCTCTTTCGCCATTTGGAACAGCTGCACCGGAGGTGATGAGGACATCAATTCCATTGTTACACCCACAGCCCCTACCGTTACATATACTGGACCAATTACTAGAGCTCGCGCATGCCAATTGAATTACCAGGTACTTTCGTTTCTTGGTAATGATTCTAATGTTCATGAGAATATGATACTGCCTAAATTGGATACATTTGTTTTGCTTACAAATGAAGGGCCGAGCTTGGAGAAGGATGAACATTGGAGCAAGAACACGCATGGAGTTGATGTCATGCGCAAGGGGATCAAGGACGGAGTTACAAGTGATGATTTCAGGACTTTGAAGCCACCATAAGGAGTGCATGAATCCTTGGACGAAATATACAAGATGCCACTTCATAATATTCGTCCATAGGTAATTCTAGGTGCTGCGTCACCTTATTATTGGGCCAGGCCCATGTAATTTCGAAATACTGAAGTATAGTCTATTTTTAGAGTCCGTATGTGTGGGGAAACAAGAGTTAGGGTTGGTTTCGGACCCCACCCTCAAGGGCCACGAAATTCCCTAATCTTCCTCCATATATACAGCACTTAGGGCCTCGTTTAGACTTTGGGTTTTGTTTAGATTAAAAGTTCTCCATAGCTGTAACTTCGCGTACTTCGTTTGTGTTCAACGACCAGACCAAGGCGTCACAGAACCCCACCTTCATTAATAAAGCTTTCCACTTATATTCGCAATATCCAGATTGCAATTTTAGTTTCTTGCTTGTTCTTTGTTGCTCGCAGGAAACATGCCCTCGTGGTCAGGTTGATCGTGCTCCGGCGTGGTCAATAACCCTCGGAAGTTGGTTTAGCGATTGTTAAGGTGCGACGTCTCGCATGTTCGTAGTCGGATCGTCACGGTCGACTCCCGCAGAAAACGATAGCCACCATCTCATCGAAACATCGGGACACCTTTGCCTCTATCAAGTGGTATCAGGTTTCCAGATTACTCGGTGAGATTTTACAGTTTTTCGTAGATTAGATCGAGTCTGTTCTTCATACCTACAGTCCACGAAAAAGCCACAAAAAAATTAGGGTTAGTTCATCATATCCGAACCAATCTGAGCCTTTGCATAATCTTCTTAGGGTTTTGCTTTGTTGAATTTGCGGTTGCATCGTCGTGTCAAGTTGCTGGTCTTAGAGTCTAGTCTTTTAGAGTTTCGAGTTCTGGTCATAAGTTGTCATGCCACCGCCGCATCATCATCATCTCCTTGCCATCTACCACCATTGCTTATCCGCCACCTCTGAATCTGTATCCATATACCACCACCAATCTGTATCAATATACCACCACCAATCCGTATCCATATACCACCACCAATCTGTATCCATATACCACCACCGCTACCATATACCACCACCGCTGTCATATACCACCACCATATATCCACCACCAATCCGAGTTCTTCTCATATTAGGTTTGTTTTCGAGATCCATCTAAATTCCGATTCGTGTTTCCTTGCCTGCGTAGGTCTCGGAAAGAAAAAGTTTGGAGACCCCCGGGCAGTTTTTAGGCCAAAATTTCGGCGACCGAAAATATTTTTTCCCTATCCTATTTTTAGGCTGTTCTGAGTCTTTTGAGACACTCGCCATCATAGTGATTTTTGGTCGCACTTTTTCGTCGTCGCTGCCCTGATTTCCGAAAAAAATTGTCCAAAAATTTTCGTACCCATCCTGTCAGTTTGACATGGGAAGAGTTTTGAGACACTCGCCATTATAGTGATTTTTCGCAAAAAAAAGATGAGCGCAAAAAAAAAAAGAGAGCGCCAAAAAAAACAGAGCGATTTTTTTTCCAGAGTGTGCTTTTCCCTTGTTTCCGTGCAGTGCCGTGATTTTGTTAGTGTTCTAGGCTCGCGTCTCTAGCACAGTCTAGCCTAGGACCAGCACAGTATCGTCGTTGAGCGTTTATTCAACTTTGCATCTCTGAATTGATTATTGCTGACCTTTTTGCTACCATACTATAAGCCTTCCCAGCTCCACATACATCTACGTCGTGCATTTGACTCTCCCTAGCAATCGGTCTATCCAATCTTTTGAGAGTTTTGACTACAACGGTTGCCGATCACCGCCTGCTGCTGGGTAAGAACTGGTAAGAATTTGAGATTTGCTTCACGGATTTGTGACACCCGCCACCACCACCACTTGTTAGTAGTCTGTAGGATCATATTCTTGTGTGTTTCTATTGCTGCTAACCATGCCAGGATTACAAGCCGACGAGACTGACTGGGAGAACTTGACGAACAAGGAGCTTCATGATAAGTTTCAGCAAATGATGAGTGGACAGGTGCAAGATGTGCTAAACAGATTTGAAGAGGCCATGGAGAAGATAGATGGCATGGAAAAGACGTTCGAAAAAAAGCTCGATAACAAGTTTAATGAATTGCACGCGCGTCTTCCACCACCAGCACCGGCTGCTCCTAACGCACCTCTACAACGACAACAACAACAACAACAACAACAACAACAACAACAACAACAACAACAACAACAACAACAACAACAACAACAACAACAACGACTACCTCCACGTCGCGAAACAGCCCTCCGCCGAGCGAGCCGTGTTCCTCTTGCGCTTGGCCAAACTGTTGGTGCTGCTGTTGATATTTCTGTTTCTCCTGCTGCTGATACGGAGGAGGATGATTATGTGGGAGATTACGAGGATGAGGTTGATCAAAATCAGAACTACGTGCAACCACCAGCACCACAACCACCAGGTCGTCGACATGCAAATAATGGCAACGTTAGGGCTCCCCCTCAGGTACGAGATCATGACCATCTCCCTAAACTGAAATTGAATATTCCACCATTTGAGGGTAGATATGTTCCTAATATATATCTTACTTGGGAATTAGAAACTGAACATCGATTTACATGTTTACAATATCCTGAGGAGAGACGTGTTCCTGCTGCTGTTTGTGTTTTCACTAGCTTTGCATGTGTTTGGTGGTCTGAACATTATCGATTATATCATGTTCCAGCTACTTGGGCTGCTTTGAAAACTGCTATGCATACTCGTTGGGTTCCACCATATTATCAATGTGAATTACTTCAAAAATTGCAGCGCTTAACACAAGGAAAAAATTATGTAGAAGAATATTATCAGGAATTACAAACTGGCTTGATTAGATGTGGTATTGTTGAGGAGAATGAAGCTATGCTTGCACGTTTTCAGGGTGGATTAAATAGAGAGATTCAGACCAATCTAGACTACAAGGATTATAATAATACCACTCGTTTATTCCATCTTTCTTGTAAAGCTGAACGTGAAGTGCAGGATCGACAGGCACTGGCGCGGACTAACTTTTCTGCAGGTCGACCTTCATCATGGACACCACGTGCATCATCTACTTCCACACGTTATGCTACACCGGCACCTCCGTCGGCTGCCACCTCCAACCGTGATACAATAAAGCAGGCACAATCACCACTATCTGCCAAGAGCACACCTTCTGGGCCTGCAAAGAGCTCTTCTTCATCCATGGCATCAACAGGGCAAACACAGGATATTATTTGTCAAGGTTGCAAGGGTGGAGGTCATTATGCGAAAGAATGCCCATCTAAGCGTGTGATGATTGTTACTGAGGATGGTGGGTATGAGTCCGCTAGTGACTATGATGAGGAGACTTTGGCTCTTATTACACATGAAGAACACGGTGGAGATGATTCTGATCATGAGACGCAATACATGGATGCTGAAGATGCTGACAGGTATGAATGTTTAGTTGCTCAACGTGTTTTGAGTGTGCAGGTTACACAAGCTGAGCAAAATCAGAGGCATAATTTGTTCCATACAAAGGGAGTTGTGAAGGAATGTTCTATTCAAGGCCATCATAGATGGAGGGAGCTGCAACAACTTGGCTAGCATGGAGATGGTGGAGAAGCTATTTCTCACCACAAGACCACATCCACATCCTTACTACATCCAATGGTTCAACAACAGCGGCAAGGTTAAGGTAACACGTACTGTTCGTGTGCATTTTAGTATCTCTACATACGCTGATTATGTTGATTGTGATGTGGTACCTATGCAAGCATGTTCCTTATCACTTGCTAGACCATGGCAATCTGATAAAAATTCTGTACACCATGATAGAAACAATCAGTATACTCTTGTTCATAAGGATAAAAATATTACTTTGCTTCCTATGACTCCTGATTCCATTTTGAAAGATGATATTAATAGAGCTAATAAAGCAAAACAGGAGAAAAATAAGAGTGAAAATCAGATTGTGGCAAAAGAATTTGAGCAACAAATGAAGCCTAATAATAAACCACTTAGTGTTGCTTCTGAAATTAAATTGAAAAGTGCATGTTTACTTGCCACCAAATCTGATATTGATGAGCTAGATTCTAGCAAATCTGTTTGCTATGATTTTGTGTGCAAAGAGGCATTATTTTCATTCAAGGACGTGCCTTCCTCTTTTCCCCTTGCTGTCACTAACATTTTGCAGGAGTTCGCTGACGTCTTCCCACAAGACGTGCCACCGGGATTACCACCTATTCGAGGGATTGCGCATCAAATTGACTTAATTCCCGGTGCATCGCTACCCAACCGTGCACCATACCGTACCAATCCAGAGGAGACGAAGGAGATTATGCGTCAAGTACAGGAGCTGCTCGACAAAGGTTATATACGCGAATCTCTTAGTCCTTGTGCTGTTCCTATTATACTAGTGCCTAAAAAGGATGGTACTTCGCGTATGTGTGTTGATTGTAGAGGCATTAATAATATTACTATTCGTTATCGTCATCCTATTCCTAGGCTAGATGATATGCTTGATGAATTGAGTGGCTCTACAATATTCTCCAAAGTTGATTTGCGTAGTGGATACCATCAAATTTATATGAAATTGGGAGATGAATGGAAAACAGCATTTAAAACTAAGTTTGGTTTATATGAGTGGTTAGTCATGCCTTTTGGGTTAACTAATGCACCTAGTACTTTCATGAGACTAATGAACGAAGTTTTACGTGCTTTCATTGGACGATTTGTGGTAGTCTATTTTGATGATATACTGAATTATAACAAATCTTTGGAAGAACATTTGGAACATTTACGTGCTGTTTTTAATGCTCTATGTGATGCACATTTGTTTGGTAACCTTGGGAAGTGCACCTTTTCCACCGACCGAGTATCTTTTCTTGGCTATGTTGTTACTCCACAGGAAATTGAAGTTGATAAAGCCAAGATTGAAGCTATTGAGAGTTGGCCGCAGCCCAAAACGGTCACACAAGTGAGGAGTTTTCTTGGACTCGCTGATTTCTATAGGCGTTTTGTGAGATATTTTAGCACCATTGCTGCACCTCTCAATGAGCTTACAAAGAAGGATGTGCCTTTTGTTTGGGGTACCGCACAGGAAGAAGCCTTCACGGTATTGGAAGATAAGTTGACACATACTCCTTTACTCCAACTTCCTGATTTTAATAAGACTTTTGAGCTTGAATGTGATGCTAGTGGAATTGGATTAGGAGGTGTGTTATTAAAAGATGGCAAACCTGATGCATACTTTTCTGAAAAATTGAGTGGGCCTAGTCTGAACTATTCTACTTATGATAAAGAATTGTATGCTCTTGTTCGGACTTTAGAGACATGGCAACATTATTTATGGCCCAAAGAATTTGTTATACATTCTGATCATGAATCTTTGAAACATATTAAAAGTCAAGCTAAACTGAATCGTAGACATGCTAAATGGGTTGAATTCATTGAGACTTTCCCTTATGTCATTAAACACAAGAAGGGTAAAGAAAATGTTATTGCTGATGCTTTGTCTCATCGCTATACTATGCTTTCAGAACTTGACTTCAAAATATTTGGTTTGGATACCATCAAAGATCAATATGTGCAGTGCATGATGCTGATTTTAAAAATGTAATGCAGAATTGTAAAGAAGGAAGAACATGGAACAAGTTCGTTGTTAATGATGGTTTTGTGTTCCGTGCTAACAAGCTATGCATTCCTGCTAGCTCTGTTCGTCTTTTGTTGTTGCAGGAGGCGCATGGAGGAGGATTAATGGGACACTTTGGTGTGAAGAAGACGGAGGACGTACTTGCTACACATTTCTTTTGGCCAAAGATGAGACGGATGTTGAGCGCTTTGTTGCTCGCTGCACTACATGTCAAAAAGCTAAGTCACGACTCAATCCTCATGGTTTACATATGCCTTTGCTCGTGCCTAGTGTTCCTTGGGAGGATATATCTATGGACTTTGTTTTAGGTTTACCTCGAACAAAGAAGGGAGGATAGCATATTTGTTGTCGTGGATAGATTCTCGAAAATGGCACACTTTATACCATGTCATAAAAGCGATGATGTTGTTAATGTTGCTGATTTGTTCTTTCGTGAAATTATTCGCTTGGATGATGTGCCAAATACTATTGTTTCAGATCGTGATACTAAATTTCTTAGCCACTTTTGGAGATGTTTATGGGCTAAGTTCGGGACTAAACTGCTTTTTAGTACTACTTGTCACCCCCAAACTGATGGACAAACTGAAGTAGTCAATAGAACATTGTCTACTATGCTTAGGGCTGTTTTGAAGAATAATAATAAAATGTGGGAAGAATTCTTGCCTCATATTTAATTTGCTTATAATCGTTCGTTGCATTCTACTACTAAGATGTGCCCTTTTGAAATTGTGTATGGTTTCCTACCTCGTGCACCCGTTGATTTGTTTCCTCTTCCATCTTCGAAGAAGGTTAATTTTGATGCTAAACAACATGCTGAATTGATCTTAAAAATGCATGAGTTAACTAAGGAAAACATTGAGCGTATGAATGTTAAATATAAACTTGCTGGAGATAAGGGTAGAAAACATGTTGTCTTTGCACCGGAGATCTTGTTTGGTTACATTTATGTAAGGATAGGTTTCCTAATTTGCATAAATCAAAGCTAATGCCACGTCTTGATGGTCCATTTAAGGTGTTAGAGAAAATAAATGATAATGTATATAAACTTGAGCTGCTGCAGAATTTGGGGTTAGTCCCACTTTTAACATTGCAGATTTGAAGCCTTATTTGGGTGAGGAAGATGAGCTTCACGAGGACGACTTCATTTCAAGAAGGGAGGATGATGAGTACATCAATACCATTGTTACACCCACAGCCCCTATTGTTACATATATCGGACCAATTACTAGAGCTCACAGACGCCAATTGAATTACTGGTACTTTCGCTTCTTGGTAATGATTCTAATGTTCATGAGAATATGATACGCTTAAATTGGATACATTTGTTTTGCTTACAAATGAAGGGCCGAGCTTGGAGAAGGATGAACATTGGAGCAAGAACACACATGGAGTTGATGGCATGCGCAAGGGGATCAAGGACGGAGTTACAAGTGATGATTTCAGGACTTTGAAGCCACCATAAGGAGTGCATGAAGCCTTGGACGAAATATACAAGATGCCACTTCATAATATTCGTCCATAGGCTATTCTAGGTTTTGCGTCACCTTATTATTGGGCCAGGCCCATGTAATTTCGAAATACTTAAGTATAGGCTATTTTTAGAGTCTGTATGTGTGGGGAAACAAGAGTTAGGGTTGGTTTCCGACCCCACCCTCAAGGGCCACGAAATTCCCTCCTCTTCCTCCATATATACAGCCCTTAGGGCGTCGTTTAGACTTTGGGTTTTGTTTAGATTAAAAGTTCACCATAGCTGCAACTTCGCGTACTTCGTTTGTGTTCAAGGACCAGACCAAGGCGTCACAGAACCCCACCTTCATTAATAAAGCTTTCCTCTTATATTCGCAATATCCAGATTGCAATTTTAGTTTCTTGCTTGTTCTTCGTTGCTTGCAGGAAACATGCCCTCGTGGTCAGGTTGATCGTGCTCCGGCGTGGTCAATAACCCTCAGAAGTTGGTTTAGCGATTGCTAAGGCGCGACGTCTCGCACGTTCGTAGTCGGATCGTCAAGGTCGACTCCCACAGAAAACGATAGCCACCATCTCATCGAAACATCGGGACACCTTTGCCTCTATCAGGAGGCTATGGTTTGGAGAATTAGGATTAGATGGCTAGTCTAACTGAAGAAGATGATTATTTAAAGGGGCTTCGGAATTAGTACTCCAGGAGTATGTCAAGAGGTTAAAACAATGTGAATGCAGTGTGTTTTGGATGCAAATGAAGATGAAGGAGAGGTGAAGAAGCCAAGAAAAATCGGTTCCCGATGGAGAAGTAAATGGGAGAAGTGGCCTGCATGGAGTTGATTAGATGGCTAGGTAGACTAAACGAAAAGGCTATGCGGGTAGATCGAGGAGTGGTACCTGTCCGTGTATGTGCCCATCCTTCTAGCGCTACTTGTGCCACTGGCTAGTTGAGGTAACTCTTTCGAATCACTGTGGCGAGACATTTTATGATTCCTTTTCATTTCTGCACCCCTCCTGACATGTGGGACCTATGCAAACGGATATAAAAAATGTGTCGTAGCTTGTACGGATGGATATTGGCGCGTGCGTGGGAGACACAACATTCTCTGGTTAAGGAATATGTGGTTATTCTCAAAACAGAAAAAGCCTTCTTCGCGCTTCCGCATGCACGAGAATTTGGTTCTGCTCGCAATATGGATGATACCTGGAGGATGAAGTGAACCTAGAGGCATGCTAGCACAGGAGACCTATTTCCGTTGTACAGTACTACTCATGTTCCTACTACTCCTACTAAGAGTAGTAGTACAACTATGTACACTTGATGGTCAAAATATTATTCATCCGGTCCTCATAGCAAAGTGACAAGACCCTGCGCGTGAGGTGACACCAGTCCAGGCGGCATGTTTGGGTTACCAAAGTTAGTCTCACCTTGTGCACTGTGCAGTCACTGTCACCGCCGCTGTTTAGCATGGCTCGCCTCGTCTCCATCTCCCCTAGCACGACTCCATTTCCATCTCCGTCACACCGTAGATCCTCAGGTCAATCTTCATCATCTCACTGTGCCCTCGTGTACCCTCGCCTCGCTCGCCTCCCCAAGTACCACTATTCCCTCGCTAGCCGCTCCAGCACCGAGAGCCTTCTCCCCCGTAAATCAATCCCCCCAAAACCCCACCTTCCAAACTCCACAATGGCCGAACGCAAACCGTGCAACATCCATATGAGCCGCGATTGGAGAAATCTCCCCAGTGACATCCTCGACCTCTGTTGTTCGTGTATGGATATGTTGAGCACCCTACGGCTGGCTGCATGCTCGAGGGACATGCACACGGCCATCATCAAAGCGAGGCCTATGCTTTTCAAGACACCCTGCTTGCTGCTATTTGGTCTTGTGAGATTTGGTCACCACGATACGGAGGCATACATGATGCCCCTCGACTTCAATCCGACCTCCATTAGCCGAAACTTCTTTGTAGGTTGTAGTGGGTCGCCATACATCATTTACCTCGACTTCGATCCAATCACCATCGCCCGAAACTTCTTGGCAGATATGAACTGGGCTGGCATGAGCTCCCACTGGATGGCTCCCTTCAGACAAGACTGGAAAAAGTTGGTGCTCGTGAACTTCCACACCTCCCATGAGATTATCATTCCTACGTTGGATTATATAGGGTTTTACCATTGCGGTCCAAGTCATCTAGATTATGAAGTCAGTTGGACGCACCTTGTTTTGTAGAAGATTGTAATCTGCCAAGTGCCCACACGAGATGCGAATTACACAGACTTCAAGCTAATTTCCTTGTTCGACCACGGACTCGCCTATATCTTTCCGCTGGTGCCTTCTTTAGCTGGAGACAGCTCACCTCGCAGTGGATCGTCAAAGTTGATACACACTTCTGTGATTCTATTGAACACAATGGCATCATATACACGATTGACAAAGCAGATCGCACCACATATTGCTGGTACGACGCGTGTAAGTTGTTGACTTCTAATGTCAATGATGATGCCATGACACTGTTTGAGCTTTTTGTGATGATTGGCATATCCCTGTTTGAGCAAAATTTGAGTAGAACTATGGCAATGTATTAGAGACGTCGTAAATCAGCTATATTTGGAATGAGTTAAGTCATGCAATTGTGACCATGTCATTACAGCCAATTTGTACCCCTGAATAATCAAACGGTCAGGAAGATATGGACATTCTCCTTATTTTATAGTAATCTATATACTACTAAATATGAGTGTGTATCCCTGAGCATGTCTCCGAGGATTTGATTGACTCGCTCGACTTGGCCACTTGTTTGAGGGTAGAAAGCCGTGCTGAAGCGAATTTTGGTGCCCATAGCCTTCTGGAAGGAGTCCCAGAACTTAGAAGTGAAAATGCTTCCACGATCTGAAGAGATCAATTGCGGAATACCATGCAAGGAGACAATTCTGGAGGTGTATAGCTCCGCCAACTGAGCTGCTGTGATAGATTCTTTGATTGGAAGGAAATGAGCCACTTTTGTAAGCTTGTCAATGACAACGAGATTGCATCATTCACACGCTTGGACTTTGGGAAGCCGGTGACAAATTCCATTTCGATATGATCAAACTTCCATTCTGGAATAGCAAGAGGTTGGAGGAGACCAGCTGGTCGGTGGTGTTCTGCTTTCACCCTTCGACAGACATCACATTCATTCACGAATTGAGCGATCTCTTGCTTCATTCGAGTCCACCAATACGACTGCTTGAGGTCATGGTACATCTTCGAACTGCCTGGATGAATGGAAAGGAGAGAATTGTGCGCTTCGTTCATTATGACCTTCCTTAGATCACCTTTAGGAACCACAATCCGGTCCTCAAAGAATAAGGTGTCCTTGTAATCAATGTGATAACACTTGTATTTTGGTAGGCCCTTGGCAATACCGTGTTTCGCCTTCTTCACCGTGGTATCAAGGAGTTGTGCCTCACGAATTTTGTCTTCCAAAGTTGGAGTGGCTTGAAGGTTGGCAAGAAAACCTGGAAGGACAACTTGGAGGTTGAGTTTGCGGAAAGCTTCAAAAAGATCCAGTTGGAATGGCTTGAGAATTATACTGTTGCAATAATCCTTCCTGCTCAAAGCATCTGCAATCACATTCGCCTTTCCTGGAGTATATTCAATACTTGGGTTGTACTCTTGAATCATTTCGACCCAAAGAGTTTGCCTAAGGTTGAGGCTGGGTTGAGTGAAGATATACTTGAGGCTCTTGTGGTTGGTGAAAATGTCCCATTTCCTTCCCAACAAGAGATGTCTCCATGTTATTAATGCATGGACAACTGCCACCAACTCAAGATCGTGAGTGGGGTAGTTCCTTTCGTTGGGCTTCAACTGATGAGAGGTATAGGCCACAACTTTCTTCTCTTGCATTAACACAGTGCCGAGACCTTGCAATGAGGCATCGCAGAAAACTTCGAATGGCTTGGATTCATCAAGAGGAGTTAGGACAGGAGCTGAGACTAGCTTCTCTTTGAGAGTGTTGAAAGCAACGTCACACTCAGGAGTCCAGACATACTTGACATGCTTTTGGAGGAGGTTGGAAAGAGGCTTTGCAATCTTTGAGAAATTCCCAACGAATCTTCGGAAATAGCTTGCAAGTCCAAGGAAACCGCGGAGCTGCTTGACATTCTGAGGAGGTTCCCAGTTCACAATTGCAGAAACCTTCTCCGGACTAACAGCCCTTGGCGGAGATGATGTGGCCAAGATAATGAACTTCATCAAGCCAAAACTCACGTTTGGAAAACTTCGCATAGATTTGATACTCTCTGAGCTTGTCGAGCACCAATCTCAAATGTTTGGCATGATCCTTCTTATTCTTGGAGAACACCAAGATATCATCGAGATACACCAGGACGAACTCATTTGTGTAGGGGTTGAAGATGAAGTTCATCATGCGAGAGAAAGTTGCAGGAGCATTGATAAGCCGAAAGACATGACTGTGTATTCATAAGAACCAAAGCTTGTTCGGAATGTTGTCTTGGGAATATCTTGTTCACGAGTGCGAATCTGATGATAACCCATACGGAGGTGAAGCTTGGAAAACACCTTTGCATCTTTGATTTGCTCCAATAGCTCATTGATGTTGGGAAGTGGGTACTTGTTCTTGGTTGTCTTCTTGTTCAATGGACGGTAATCGACGCAAAGTCGGTCCGTGCCATCCTTCTTCCCGACAAAAAGAACACCACAAACCACGGAGATAAACTCATTCTGATCAAACCCAGACGCTCTTGTTCATCGAGTTGTTTCTTCAATTCCTTCAGCTCCTCTGGTCCAAGCTTGTATGGACGCATGCAAACGGGTTCAGTGCCAGGCTCAAGACCGATAATGAACTCAACTAGCCAGTGAGGAGGCATGCCAGGAAGTTCTTCTGGAAAGATATCTTGGTACTCACAAATAACTGGAAACTGAGAAATTGTGTCTAACTCTCCCTTCTCATTGAGAGAGAACAACCGAATGGTTTCATCCCGAGCGGCATAGATGATCACATCCTTAGAAGAGTGTGACAATTTAATTTCCCTGGCAGCACAATCAAGTTGAACCTTGTGTTGAAAAAGCTAGTCCATCCCGACAATTAGATCAATATCACAGTCGCCAAGAACCATTGGAGAAGACAGAAATTTATAGTTGCCCATCTTGATGGTGACATCAAGAACTATCGAGTTGGCTCTCATTGACAACCCCGGAGAAACAACACCCAAAGGTTTATCCAGATAAGACCAAGTGAAATCATGCTTTGCAAAGAGCGGTCTTGACATGAAACAATGCGATGCACCAGTATCGAATAAAACTTTAGCAGGAATTGAGTTAACCGAGCGGTTACCCAAGATCACATCTGAAGAATCCTCTGCTTGAGATGAGTTCAACATGTTCACCTTTGCATGCTTTGGATTGTGCTTGACCACTTCATTGCTTGAAGACCTCATAGGAGGACGAGGCGGAAGGCGCCTGTGAGTGCACTTGTTTGCATAGTGACCTTTCTTACCACACTTGTTGCAAGTAACCTCTGAGAGCTGGCGGTGATCAGGAGTAGGAGCACTTGACCTTGGAGCTTGAGTCTGAGACTTGTTCTGATAGCCTGGGTTGGGTGGGTGGGAAGATCCACGACCACGTGAGTTCTTCTGCTGATAGGGCTGATGAAACGAAGGAGGCGGAGGAAGGCAAAACTTATGGCGCTTAGCTGCCACTTGTGAGGAAGAAGAAGACTGAACTGCATCCCTGATTCTCTTCTTTGAAGCCTCACACTTGAGCTGAGCACCTTCTTGCTTGAGGGTCATGTTATAGAATTGATCAAACTTTGTAGGCTCAACAAGAACAACAGCTAACTTCAGATCTTCTCTGAGGCCACCTCTGAAGTGATAGATCATGCTCTTTTCATAAGGAACGTCCTGTTTAGCGAAGCGAGCAAGTTTCTGAAACTGGAGGTTGTATTGGTACACGGACATGCTGCCTTGCTTGAGATTGCAGAATTCCTCACACTTGCTCTCAACAACACTTGTAGGAATGTGGTGAGCTTTGAAATCCTGGCAGAAATCATCCCAGGTAATCACTCGACCTCCTCTGGAATCTTTGTATAGTTGATACCAATCAGCAGCTTGGTCCTTGAGCTGAAATGAAGCGAACTTGACGTAGTCCTCAGGTTTGACATTGCTACATTCAAAATGCTTGTTGATGTCCACAAGCCAATCATCGGCGTCCGTGGCCTCGGCACAAAAGCTGAAAGACTTTGGCTGATTTGCAAGGAACTGGTTGAGGGTACCAAACTGAGGCTGACTATTGAACTACCCTTGACGTTGGTTGCGCTCTTGCAAGAGTTGTAAAAGCATCTGGGTGTTGGCGTTGGTGGCTGCCATGATAGCTTGCCATGCCTCCGGAGGCGGAGGTGGAGAGTTCGACTGTTCCCCATCATTGCGGTCCGGATTCAGACGCGCTGGAGGAGCCATCCTAAAGAGGGTGACATCCTTTAGAGCCATGATAGATAGATAGACAAGCTAAATCAACGGATAGGAATTACAACATATAGTCTTCACAATAGACATTCGAACAGAGTTGAACGAAATAATTAGAAAGTTAACATTACACAACAATTATGATGAGAAGCCACTTACATAAAAGGTTGATGAGTGGAATAACAAGGTACGACTAGAATAAATAAGTGGTAAGGATCGCCCAATCACATACCAAATATCTGCGGGAAGAATAACTAGAGCTACTTGAATTCCCACCTACAAACTCCCGAAACTTTCTGGTTATGCAATCTGGTGTTGGGGATACAGGGGAAGCAATATATCTCACCCAAACTAACAATCCCTACATCCCGTTGTATCCATCTGTCAACACATAACCAAGAAAACTCCAGAAATCGTGTACCTCAACCTTCGGAAAGCATCCGTTATACAAGATATGGCAATACTTCGGAACTCCCACCCCAGTACTAGGTGGCGTCGAGGTTATCTAACCAACAACTGCATAAAAGAGATTTTCGATGTCAGCAAAACTCAGGTATTCCAGAACTGCAACGATAAAATTGTGACGACAACACCTCGGAGCTCAACTCCCCGGGACACTGCCACAACCCCTAAATGTCAGGAGGCACCAAGAACAATGTTCTTTTCACAAGAATATCGGAACGATCCCAAGATACCGGCGTGATCCTAATTTCTTTTAGTGAAAATGAGGAGAGGAAAGTCAAAACATCTACGTCAGGAGACCTCACCAGAGCGACGAAGGGGGCTGAGGAGTAAAAAGAATCCTACTCTTAGATATATATAATCCTAAGACTCAAAACATTTGAGTTCTAGACTCAACAACGTCAGCGATTCGATCAAGTAGGGGGCTCCTAAGTCCGGGATGGCTCTGATTACCAACTTGTAAAGCCCATGATGCGGCTATATCTCCCACGTGGCGAGGCATCACTTAGAGGAATAACCACATTGTGGTTTTGTCGCAAGAAGGGTCATCTTCACACAATCCCATGTAATGAACAAGAAAGGGATAATAGAGGGTTGGCTTACAATCGCCACTTCACACAATACTTAAATAAATCATACATCATCCAAAATACACACATAGACTGACTATGGTCAAAACCAAATGAAAAGAAGATAACCCCAAATGCTAGATCCCCGATCGTCCCAAATGAGCTCCACTACTGATCATCAGGAAATGAAACATAGTAATGACCAAGGTCCTCGTCGAACTCCCACATGAGTTCGGTAGCATCACCTGCATCGGTATCATCAGCACTTGCAACTGTTTTGGTAGTATCTGTGAGTCACGGGGACTCGGCAATCTCAAAACCTGCGAGATCAAGACTATTTAAGCTTATGGGTAGAATGTGGTAATGAGGTGGAGTTGCAGCAAGCGCTAAACAAATATGGTGGCTAACATACAAGTACAAGAGTAAGATGAGAAACTATGCAATGGTCGTGAAACTAGAAGTGATCAAGAAGTGATCCTGAACTACTTACGTTCAACCATAACCCAAACCGTGTTCACTTCCCGGACTCCGCCAAAAAGAGACCATCATGGCTGCACACGCGGTTGATGCATTTTAATTAAGTCAAGTGTCAAGTTCTCTACAACCGAATATTAACAAATTCCCATCTGCCACAAAAACGGCTTTCGAAAGTTTAAACCCTACAGGGGTGTCCCAACTTAGCCCATCACAAGCTCTCACAATCAACGAAGGATATTCCTTCTCCCGGAACAACTCGATCAGACTCGGAATCCAGGTTACAAGACATTTCACAATGGTAAAACAAGTCCAACAAGACCTCCATATGCACCGATCTAGCCTGATAAGAGGTGCGCGGTCTCGTTCTCAGGGTACACCTGATGAGCGAAGCGTATAGGTATATACCAGATACCCCAAGTTGCCAAGGGGCGGCCCCGCACGATGCTCTAGTTTGGACCAACACTCATGAGGAGCAGTGGCCCAGGGGTTGATTAAGTCCACGGGGTCCGGAAAGTCCCTATGCAAGTGTTAGTTGTTATTAGGGAAATGGTAAAACCAAGGTTGGGCCTTGTTGGAGGAGTTTTATTCAAAGTGAACTGTCAAGGGGGTCCCATAACCCCAACCGCGTAAGGAACACAAAATCAAGGAACATAACACCGGTATGACGGAAACTTGTGCGGCAAGGGTGGAACAAAACACCAGGCATAAGGTCGAGCCTTCCACCCTTTACCAACTATATAGATGCATTAATTAAAATAAGAGATATTGTGATATCCCAACATAATCATGTTCCATCATGGAGCAATCTTCAACTTCACCTGCAACTAACAACGCTATAAGAGAGGCTGGACAAAGCCGTAACATAGCCAAACAACGGTTTGCTAGGAAGGTGGGTTAGAGGCTTGACATGGTAATATGGGAGGCATGATAAACAAGTGGTAGGTAGCATGACATAACGATAGAGCGAACAAAACTAGCAAGCAAAGATAGAAGTGATATCGAGGGTAATGGTCATCTTGCCTGCAAAGTTCTCAGAGTTGTCGAAAGCTTGCTCCTCGTAAACGTACTCAATAGGTTCCTCGTTCACATACTCGTCTCTCGGCTCTACCCATAGCAAGAACACAAGCAACGGAGCAACAATCAATCACGGTGCAATGCACAAGCAACATGATGCAAGACATGACATGGAATGCAAGATATGATGTGCAATGCATATGGGTACTCCAGAAGGAAAAGGATGATCATGGCATCAACTTGGCAAACCAAGCATTCCACTAGATAGGTGGGGAGATTTCGAATGAAATCGATATGAAGATCACCGGAAACGGATGCACGGTTTGCAAATGGCAAGCAAAATAAGATATGATGCAAACTGCTTAAAACAGCAACATGAACAGTTAGATACATGGTAAAAATATACTACAACACCCAAACATGAAAAACAAAGCATAGAAGTGAATTACAGGTGATGATCTACAAATTATGAACACTGAGTTACTGCTAGAAACCCCTAGAACAAGTCTAAAACAGCATGGCAAAGATGCAAAAGTTAACAACTTATCAGACTTGGCAGAAATTCATGCATCAAGACAGAAACAACATCATGTAGCAAAGTTTATGCATAGAAAACTATATTGCTTGATAGTACTAAATGCACTTAATAAAACTCCCTTACTGAACTTGGTCTAAAAACCCACAGCTAGGATGGTAGCATCAAGGCAAACATGGCAAATGATATGACTATTTACAGACTTGGAAGAATTCATGAGATGACAATATGCAGAGACATTATGGCAACTTTGCAAGCTTGTGGCACTCATCACAGTGCACTAAATTACATGAAATAATATCTATCATGAAGTAGGCATGAAAATGAAGCTATCCATGTGCAAAGCAACCTCATAGCATATTTGAACTAAATCACACAAAAATGACAAAACAGTAACATGATGTAAAATGACATGGTCATGAACTTGCTCAAATGCAAAAAAAAATATGCGACCACTAGATTGGTGGGATTTTTCTACCCCAAAAACATATATAATATGTGGGGGTTACTATAGAAAAATCATCACAAATGCATTAAGTTAAAACCTGCCTAATAGGGAATATGACAGAATTGGCAATTTCCATATTTGTAATGTCCAGATCTGGACTTGGCCCGAAAAGGAAAGATGCCCCATTCCAGAAAAGGAAATTTCACTGGAATATAGAAAAATGAAAATAAAAAAAGTAGAAGGAGCTGAGAGTATGACTGGTGGGGCCGAGGCGTCAGTGGCTCAAGCAATAATAGAAAAAGAGGCGTCAGTGTATTCGAACCCCAGACCTGCTGGGTTACTGAGAGAGGCGCGACCAGCTGGGATAGGATAGGTTGTTGGTTATGATGGGGGATCGACTCTACTTGAACAAGCCCCATGGCCCTGACTTCTTCTTCTCCAAGACAGAGAAGAAAATGATGACGACATCGGCGGCAGCAACGGCGACGACGGGGCCAGGGTTGCGGCATCGGGCATGCGGGATGCGGAGGTGATGCGGTGCAGCTAAAAGGGGATGCAGGGGCGCTCGAGCTCGGGCAGTTGCTCGGTTTGTGGCCATGGCTATGCACGCGGACATGGAGTGAAGTGGAGGCACAGCGAGGCTCTGGAGCATGCACGAGCAGCAGCGATGCACTACGGGTGCGCGTGGAACCACACGAGGACGGGCAGAGGCGTGGAAAGTGGAGCCAGAGCCGATCAACAAGACAAAAACAACAACAACAACAACAACAAACAGAGAACTGCTTGCCAGAGCACCAAGATCTCGACGAATGCACGAACCTAGCGACTACTACAGGGATCTATCGACGCCAGGAAAGAGCAGAGAGGGAGGTGGGTATACCTAGTATGCCTAGGACAAGAAGATGAGGCCAGGGACTCGACGGAGATAGCATGAGGCCGCTCTACACTTGGCGGGTTTCTGTCCGGGAAGAAGAGGAAGGAGACAACATCGTGGAGCTTGAACCCGAGGTCGTGGTGTCGTGTACGTCGTGGAAGGAGGCGTAGGGGGACTTGGCGGACCCTCCCACGGCCGCAGGAGAGGCTCGACGCGGTCGGAGAGGCTACCCCAAGCTTGAGCTCGAGCTCGGCCGGGGTATGGCGACAGGGCGACGGCGAGCGTGTGTGCCCCTTACCTAGGCGGCAGCGAGGTAGGTGGAGGAGGGGGATCGGTCAAGGAGGAACCCTAGGGCGCGGGGGACATGCTTTATAGGGCTAGGGAAGCTTCTCCGGCCATCAAATTGACCGGACATCGACGTGGCGCATCTGGATGAGCTGCCGTACAGGGGAGATGACGCTCCTGTCGCTAGCGGGCTGGATGGGCTGCTGCTGCTGTGCGAGTTGGGCTGCAGGCGCTGGTGCGCTGGGAGGACGGGCCAGGTAAGTTTCCTTACTTAGCTTTCTGTTTAAAAGAATAAACAGTTCCCAAAGGAAATGTCCAGGAGGTTTGGGGAAGAATATGAGTGAAGTAGAGATATACTTGGACTCCTGGAATTATGGGCCATTTGAATAAATTACTTTGGGGATTTTTGAAGGAAGAAAATTAAATCAAAATTCAAACTTGAGTCAATTTTTAACCTAACCAAAACATATTCAAATGAGCAGAAAATTGGCATAGAGGATGTAGGAAAGTTCTAATATTTTTAGGAAAAAGTTGAACATTATTGGAGGAGGGTAAAATGTCGATTGCCAAAAAAACATGGATGGGAGAAGGAAATGGTAGGTGATGATGCAAGATCAAATGCATGGGACATTCAACAACACAACATGTATGAACTCACACCAAACACATGATGATGATGGAATGTAAAATGACAAGAGGCACAAAAGCAATATATGATGAGGCCATAATGTAACAATGGATGGCAAAAGAAAAATGACAAGTAATGACAAGACAATGCAATGGGAAACAAAGCAAACCCAAAATGAAACCCACAAAGAGGAAAACCACTTGGTATTGAACATGACAAGGTTGGATACATCTCCAAATATGGAAGTTTTACATCTGGGGTGTTATAGAGAGTCTGAGCACTACAGATGGGTAAGTTTTGGTGGTGTAGCAAGACTTCTTATGAACTATCATGTCTTGCCGTTTATGTCAGTACTAGTCACTAGTCAGTGTTTGAATGTTGTATATATCGTTGTTTCGAACTATTTATTGTCTCGAACTACTGGTGGGCTAAATAAGGGCATCACCATTCTCCAGTGTTCAGAGTATATTTCCTTTTTTCAAATTATAATTTGAGCTCAGTGTCTTTTCGATGATGTATACTTGTTTCGGCTAGTGAGGTGTTATTGAATATGGGCCGAGTCGTAACACAATGCCAAACAGGTCAATTATGACTCTCAGGCCGGCTCCCAAAAGATCCTAAAAAAGGTCGGGCTCTCAAAAAAAAGAAAGTATAAGGACTCTTAGGCCGACATGTGGGCGCCATCGGTGTTTTCATGCGCTTGCACACCGAGAGCATATTGGCGCGTGTTCGAAATTCATGCTACCTTTTCATCCCCAATCTCCCGCCCCACCCCCACCTCTGGAATCTCGATTCCTACTCTAGTTCCTGCAAATCCCCGTCCTATACTCCCTGTACTCAAGCGTGCTATCATGTCGCCGGTCAACGCGGATCTCTGAGCCAGAGATCCTGAGGTCCGTCCTGCCTTCCGGCGCTACGAGGTGTCGCCCAACAGTGGCATGGTGACACTTGACGACCAGTTTGCCGGCAAAGTCCTGATGGTAACCATCAATGGCAACCGGCCTCCCGTCTCACTGGACAACCTTGTCAAAGCCCTTGGCATTGTGAACGGCATCCAAATAAGTGACATGCTCGTTGAAGTCTATCCGCCACCGGCTGATTTCTTCGTCAGGTTCCGGACAACTTTCGACTACAGTCGTGTGTTCGAATCTTCCCGACATTTTTTCTGTGATGGGGCGCTGTGGAGCTTTGATTGGTGGCACCCAGGATGGGGCTCGGTGCCCTCTGAGCTTGATTTTTCAACAAAGCTTACCTTCCATGGCATGCCTCGATGTGCTTGGAATAGCGAGCCCATGAATGAGGTTATCAACGACCTTGGAGGTGAGCTCGTAAGTATGTTTTGTTCCTCCAGACAGGTGGGCTCTGATGGTTATGGCATGGATGAAGAAGCTGTCCACCATACCAAAGGTGATTGTTGTTTTGATACAAGTGCAGGAACCGCGGTTGTACTATTCGTCGCCACCAAGGCCGCCGCGGACCACGTTTGGGATGTACCTGTATCGAGTTTTCGTGCATGTCGAAGAAGTGGTAAATCCATCAATCGAAGGCCTGCCGCCGCTGCTATTGCCAGGGGTCGTTGATGATGTCCATTACAGGAGTCAAAGTCAGACTTTCCCCGTGTTGCTCGGAACAATGGATGGCACAGGGCCTACTCCATTGCGCTGCGGAGGCCACTGCTTGTTTGGGAGAAGAGGCGGGACTGGCTGCTTGGATGTGCTCTAATTTGAGGTAGCAACTGAATCTTGTCAGACACTAGTTAAATCCGAGCTATGGGTGTGAAGCACTGATGTGCCAGTACA
This sequence comes from Aegilops longissima, assembly GCA_021605205.1. Lineage (NCBI taxonomy): Eukaryota > Viridiplantae > Streptophyta > Magnoliopsida > Poales > Poaceae > Aegilops > Aegilops longissima. The sequence continues at coordinate 316,129,441 of CM038677.1, forward strand.
TTTGATTATGACATGTTCTATTTTTGTACCTGAACTTTTTTAGAAAGGGTTGTACGTCAAGATAATGTGCTAGTAGAACTTATTGTGTTGTCTGTTTGTTTTCTTTGCACATCATTCAACATATTTGCACATCATTGATAAAGATGATGAACCGTTATGTACGAGTTCGTTGGTTTCAACATAGCCCTACCCGTAGCAATCCACTGCTTCCACCCTGATTGTGCCGCCTACGTGAAATTTTTGTATGCAAGTTTAGTGTGCTATGATGTTCTATATGATTGTGTCAACTATATAAGTTTTTAATGAGCATCAGTAATGCATATGGCTGAAAGATGTATTTACGAGCATCGACAGATGGTTCTCTCTCTCTCACACACACACACGCACACGCGCACGCGAAAGTGGGGCCCGTTGAATTATTTCTTCTCTCGTGACAGCTTTTAATTAGGTTCCACTGTACTCTAACTTTTTTCTTAAGTTATTAGTTGAGCTTAGTGACTCCAAAAAGTTGTACGAAAGCCTTGTTTGGGCCTTTCCGGCGTCGTTGAATGTGGGCTGAGTAGCGATGTAAAGTTGTACAGTACTACGCAGGCCTTTTTTAACATCAGCAATGCAACTAGGCCGATAGTTGTACACAATATCCGGGTCAAGTTGTTATTCTCCCCACTGGGCTGCCAATCTTTCCTAGGAGGGATGCATTAGGCTTAACAAGAAAATGGGCTTTAAGAAATAATAAATGGGATGTAAATATAAAAACTGGGCAATAACTATAAAAAATGAACCAAACACTTAATTAGTTTTAGAAAAATTATTTTCGGATTTTGAAAATTTTAATTTCATTACTTGTTGCGCGCGCAATATTTCGTTGGAATTTAGGTAATAAAAATTAATTTTGAGATTATATTTAAACTTACTAGAAATTTCGGGATAAAAATATTTCGGATCCCATCAAAATGTGGGAAATATTTAATTGAATTCTGCTTTGAGCGGTTTGCCGATTATTAATCATTGTCCTAGCTAGAAAATGGGATGTAATTTTAACAAACTGTAAATCGGCTATAGTAAATTCCATTAGAATTCAAAAATAGGTTCTACATTATTACAAATCGCAAATGGGCTCTATGTTCTCTGCCACACACTTGTGGGCCTACTAAGTTGACGTGTCCCCTGAAAAAAGACTAAGTTGACGCATATGCAAGGCTTTGTCAACTTATAGTCAACACACGGTTCTAGCAGCAGTGGCCATTGGATGTCGATCTTCTTCTTCAATCTCGGATATTCTTGCTTCAGCCACCCAAAAAATGATTCCTCCGCCTGACATCTGGGGCGCACCATTTTGGAGGCTGACCTGTGGGCCTGCTAAGTTGATGCATACCAAGGGCTTTGTCAATTTAGTCAATATAAATGATTCTAGCTGCAGTGACCGTACGATGTCCATCCAACGGCCGTCGAGCTTCTTCAACCTTTGGTCTTCTTGCTCCAAATACCAAACCAGCATCGGCCGTGCCGCCTGCTCCTGCCTCCCGTGTCCGGCTGTGCTGCCACCACTGGCCATGCCATCCCTCTACTCACCCACACCTCCTGTTATTCTCCGGCGACGGCTGCCTCACACTGCAGCCGAAGCAGTCAACCCACATACTCCCCTCCACATGGGCATCCACTGCCGCGTCTTCCCCGGCTCTACGTTGTTCCCTTCCTAGGCCTCGCCGTCATCCACCGCCTTGGAGCTCTCAGCGCGGCGTGGTCAACAAAGGACAACCATCGGAAGAGGACTTTAAGCGGTGAGGCTGACAGCTAGACCCACCAGCTACATCTTCGAACACAAGGAAGTGCCTTCTTATTACTCGCAAAATAAAAATGATTCCTCCCTTCGAAAGCTGGGACCGACCAGCTATATCTTGCCTGACCGCTGGGACCCACCCGGTCAAAGCGTACGTAGCGTTGTCTGTCTGCTCACGAACATGTACGTACATACTGGTCGATCGGTCTGTCTGCAGGCTGCAGCGATGAACCATGGCCGAGTAAGGAAGGGCACGTGTCGCAGTAGAGGCGCGCACGTAGCATGTCACGCAGTCCTGTTAATATCGTGTACACGTACGTACAGCTAGGGTGCAAGAAAGTAAATACGACCACGTACGTACATACGGGCGAGGTCTCGAACGCCTACTCGCGCATACGTACGGCCAGGGCTCGTGTACATGGCTGAGCCGGAATGGAGAAACTACATCGTCGTGTTCATCAGGGCAACAGAATGCTTAGTGTTCATCAAGAGCCAACCGGCTTGGACCGAACAGCCGATCGAAACGAGGCCTAGCGTATCGCAGAACTGAGTAAACGGCCTTGTGTTAGACCTCCTACGGTCGAAATGGGATCCTGTTCACCGAGAGGGGTGTGGCGCACCGCAAAACGGAGGAAGCGGACTTCTCTTGGACCTCCTATAGTCGAAATGGGGTCCTTTTTATCAGGAGGGGCGTGGCGCACCGCAAAACGGAGGAAACAGACTTGTGTTGGAGCGCTACGGTCTAAACGGGGGTCCTGTCCATCGGGGTGCGGCATACCGCAAAACGGGACCCCACAGGCTATTATTCATCTCCACTTTCGACCTCCTCCAGCCACCACGGGCTACTGTTCATCCACCGTGGACCTCCTCCAGCCTTCACCTGCGACATTTGATGTACGGGCTCCTGTTCGTCCAGGCTCCACCGCCTCCACCACAGCATCGCTCAACGAGCCCTCTCCACGGGTCCTGTTCAACCACCCCTCCACGGGCTATGCTCATCCAGCCCTCCACCGCCATCGCTCAACCAGCCTCCATGGGGTCGTCCTGTTCATCCAGCCCTCCACGGGGTCTTGTTCATCCACCCCCAACTTGCTCGATCGATCGGGGTCCTGTTCATCCAGCAACAATGGCCTCTACTACCACGGGGTCCTATTCATCCAACCCCCACCGGGAACTGTTCATCCAACCCCCAACAACATTCACTGTTCATCAAGGGAAGGAGGAAGCAGGTTCGATCCTCTTCAATTAGCAGTAACGAAGGGATCGCTCGATCGGGTTCAGTTAACAGCCAGATCGATCGATTGCTCGAGTTGAGTAACGCGTAGCCTGTAGTGCAACAATCGCTCAGGTTCAGTTAGAGCCCAACGCCTCACACCCACGCGCGTACGTGTACGAGAGAAATGTGCATCGCTCGGCCCCGACCTCTCACCGTAACCGGGAACTCCCCGATATTTTCCTCGCCCTCTCTTCAACCACGGTTTTTTCTGTCATGCACAGCCCAAAGAATATCATGCAGCTGCGCCTACGGCCCACCCAGGAAGAAAATCCCATTTTTGTCATGATTTTTTGTCATAGAAGTAGGAGCGCACCACATCTATGATGATACCGGGGTTTGTCACAATTATTGTCATAGAAGTGTCATAAGCATGACAGAAAAAAATCGTTCGGCCCAAAATGTCACGGATGTGTCTTTTTTTGTAGTGCCTATATAGTGTGCTAATAACTTTGAAAGTTGGTCGTTGGATGAATCCAATTCAACGGTATAGAGATGGCAAATCCGAGCACTACTGCCCATTGGATATCATCTACATTCCACCAGATTCTGCCACATGTACAATCTAGAAGACTGCATGGTTGAACTTAAGCTTAATGCACAAACCTCAAAACACAAGCAGGTCTCCTTTGTTCTAGAATCTTCCATATCTTAATTGCCCAAACTTTTTTTCTAAATGAATTGTCACTTTTTGTTTTTACTTGATGCTTTACAATGCACAATTCCATGAATCTTAAAATAGATTGTCTATTGAACTAATTGATATTGAATGAGATGAACTATAAGAATTAAACGAACATCTACATCCTGCATATATGACTCAAAGCTTACATGCTATAGTGTGGTATTTATTCATAATTTGATTACCAAATCTCATGCATGCAATGCACATGTACCTTAATTATACCGACCCGACCTCAGACGGTCAAGTCTCTGTGCTTAAGTGGCATCCCTGGATCGGTATGCTGACACACACAGTACTCGAGAATTTATAACAGAGGTAAATCACATATATAAAGTAACGTAAATACTATTACCTCAATCCAAATAGCAGAAGTAACAACAAGGTTGTGGATTCCCATCAACACCAACGACAAAGTTGAGTGTAGAAATCGTAACCCTAACGTATCACTTACTCGTCGTAACAATCCTGCAACATGAGACGTTGCAGCCACAAAGGGTCAGTACATTGAATGTACTGGCAAATTCACACCATAGGAGGAATAATGAGTAATAACTATCACTACATGCATATATGGCTGGTGGAAAGGCTCTATGGTTATAATGTTTTTGCGAAAAGCCAAATTTTCCCTACTGCAAAGTAATATATTTTATTTAACTACAAAGTTTGTTGAAAATATTGAGAAGGTAAACCCCCCTCTCAATCCCAATTAAAAGTAATCATTAACAACCCAAGAAATTAATTAAGTAACGTGATGAGATCAATATGATAATCCAAGAACCAGATACTCAAGATTGTCCATAATCGGGGACACGACTAACCATGATTAGTTTGTACACTCTGCAGAGGTTTGTGCACTTTTCCCCACAAGACTCGATCTCCTCCGTTGAATTTCTCGCACTACATGGTGTTTGAGAAACGATGACCGAGACACAGTCTTTCAGAAGCGTTAGCACCTTACGATGGGTAGACCGGTACACCTACATCCCCTACATCTGCTAGTCTACCACTGTAAGAGTTCACACAACTTAATCAACTATGCTAGAGCCCATAATAGTTTCTGGCTGCACACGAAAGTTTCTAGTATGAATAATATTATGATCCCTTTGAGCCTGGGTGGCGGTCCATAGGAGAATCACACGGTACCCCGGGATTTCCAAAATACAGTCAATCACTGGAATACCCAGGTGCCTCAATCCACCCAGATGTGTATTTAAGTTGCCACCTTAAGTTAACCATTAATTAACAATCTCACATTTGTCATGGATACACTCAAACCCAATCCACGTCTACGAGCATAGCATGGCAATATAAGCATAACGTAATAGTAACTCCCAAGGTTTGAATGCAGGGCAATAGGTTCCTACCTCATCAACTACTTCCCAATACCCACATGTTATCAATCCTACTCATGCAATGTTTGAGGTTGAAACTACTGCATTAAAAACTGGGTATGAAAGGGATATGATCAAAGTGTGAACTTGCCTGTACTGATGCTGAAGATGATTCACACTCAAAACTCTTGATAGTTCTACTCGTCACACTCCGTTCAATCTATCGTGAACAAGCAATAGTAACCACACATAAGCAATCACTCAAAAGATCGGGAAGAACGAAGAAGACAGTTCAAAAAACATCAAAACCAAGAAAACAATTTCTAACAGTACCAAAATTATGTGAATTGGCCTTATCAGAAAGTTTAGATCAAGAGCTTCGATTTGCAAAAAGAATCAACTAAATCGGAGTTATAAAACTCAAGTTATGATCAAAAGAAATTTGAATATGAATCTGAACAGACTTTGAAATTTGAAAATTTCAAAAAGTTGATGTGACACGTTGACTGGATAAGTGAAAACAAGACGAAACTATAGGTGCTGGTTTCATCTAATTTGGTTAAACGAGTAAAAAGTTATGGCTATTTGAAAAATCAGGGCCAAGTTGTTTTACAGAAGAAAAATAGCTACGGCTAAAGAATTCTAGGTCTAACATATAAATAAAGAGAACGAATAAATATACCTTTATAAGGTATAGAAAAGACGACTTCGTAGTGAGTTTCTTTAGTGAATCTAGTCAAACCAAAATATTGATTTAATCCGAATCGGATGATTTTTGAAGGCTCTATGGGTCTATATTTATTGATGGAAAAGAGGCTTAATGGTCAAAGCTTAGGCAATGTGGGACTAAACGTAGATGGAAGGAAAAGAAACAGAGAAGAAAAGAGGCGCCTCGCATGGGCCTAGAGGCCTTCGGCCGGCTTTGCGCGCGTAAGCTGTGGCTGCAGTTTTTTTTAAACAAAATTCGGCCTAAGAAAAAAAAAGAAAAGGCTGGCTGGGCCTGGCCCATATAGGAAAAAAAGATGGGGTGCTCGCTATTACTATGATGCGCACGTGGGCGACAAATACTTACGGGCTGCACGTACAGTTTTTTAAATAGAAATAGAAAGGAAAACTGAATAATGAAAATATAATAATCATTTTATATAGGCATATTATATATCAAAATTTTCAGAAAAAGATTTTCTACGACATGAACATTTTTACAAAGTCAAATAAAATCCACACAAATTAAAATAAAGCAAAGAGTATTACCGCCTAATAAAATCCAATAAAAATCATTTTAAAAATACCAAAATGATTCCAAATTTGTTTCTCATTCAATTTTCCGATGTAGGGAATCATTTTACTCTAATTTCCATATATTTTATTTTTGGAGAAAATAATTTGAATAAAACCCAAATAACTCAAAATTGAAAATAATTTCAAAAGGACTTTGAATTTTATTCTTTGAAACTTCCAACTCATATTTCATATAATTTGAAGAAGTCATTTTATCTCCTCTCATGAAAATCACTGAGTTGCTTAAAGTTTTTAAATTTGAAATATTTTCAAATGAAATTCAAATATTTTTCAAACACCCTTTTCATTTATTTAATTGGAAGAAGTCATGTCATCTTATCTCTAGGGTTTTGTATTTGAAAAGAATTTGGATTCATGAAGATCATAAATGCAAAATGAAAGTTTGGGAAAGTCCTTTTATTCCCTCTCATTTAACTTCCATAAAGTTCGAATTTCACTCACATTCAGTCAATCAATCACACAACAATTAAACAAACAATCAAATCTATCTATTTATTATAACATTCCAAAATTTAGAATTTTCGGATGTTACAAACCTACCACCCTTAAAAGGAATCTCGTCCTCGAGATTCGGAGAGGCTAGAAAGAAATAGGTTAGGATTGGGGCCTTCTCAAAATCCATCGATCATCACAGGGGGTCTGTGGTGCTACCACCCTTAAAAGCATTGTTATGGTTCCATCCAAACTCATATACTTCATCCTTGTTCTTGACAATGTCGGTCTTCTCAGGTCGTAAGGATAATTCCTTCTCTGGCTCTTCCGGTAGCGGCATAACCTTTTCCTCAATTCTTCTGTACTTTCATCCTGGTAAGGTTATTCTGAGACTGGGTCTTCTTAGCTGACCGGTCTGGCGCCAATGCTAAACAACTATTGATATCTCATGGTGGTCAACAATTTATGGTTTCTCCTGCAGGAAATGGGTCTGGGTTGATCCTCACCGTATAACCTACGGTTGGCACTGCTGCCTTGTACAAGGGAAAAAATTGCTATACCATTCTAAGGTTCAAACAAGGTTTAATATCTTCGTCTCTCTACTATAGGTAAGTCACTCAGATTTACCATCCCATATAGCAAGGCGAATAATAAGAGTAAGTCGGTATGGTGATCAATCCATCCCGCACCCAAATCATTACCTTGTATACGATTTAGCGAATCTCGCATTCTAACACTCGGTCATCCTCACAAGCATTGCGGAATTTCTCTTGTCGACAAACCAAGTTCGGATAAATCCATGGATTCTGCAAGCCAAACAAACATCTATCGTTCCTTTCCAACCCTTAGGTTTTGCGTAACTCCTATAAGATCGTCTGTCGATAAAATCATAACTTCTTCCAGGGTTTTTCCTTCAGCAAGAATGTGCTTGCTTCTTGGCAGGTCCTGGGGCCTGTGCGTTATGGCCCATCTCATCACTTGTAGTCCTTGAACTTATCATCGGGCAACTGATCATTATTCCAACTTCCTAGTATTCTTAAATCCATCCAATTGTATTGTCTTCCTTCCTTCTATTGGCACCAAACTAGGACATGATTACTCAGACTCATCATGGAATTTCCATTGATCCATATTTCCAACATCATACCTCCTTTATATCCAATAGTAGTTCATCTCTTCAACCTCGTAATATCCCACATACCGAGATAAAACTTATACTTATGAAATCCATATTCCACTTCATGGAACATCATTATCCTTTCCAGGGTCAGGCATCCTTACAGGGGAATATTGGCCATCTCTGCATGGCACTCTTCAACTGGGAAACGTGAAACACATCATGAACTCCTGACAGTCCTTCGGGTGACTCCAACTTGTTGGCCACTTCTCCCATACGCTCGAAAACTCAGTATGGTCCTACAAATCTCGGGGCTGAGTTTTCCTTAACTCCACATCGTTTAATTCCTCGCAGAGGGGACACACGAAGACATGATCTATCTCCAATTTCATAGACTACCTCCTTGCGTTTTTGAGTCTGCATAACTCTTCTGCCTGGACTGAGCTACCTTCAGTCTATCTCGAATAAACTTAACATTATCTTCTGACTCCTTGATCACATTTGGTCCAAACAACTGACGGTCTCCAACTTCATCCCACATCAACGGTGTCTGGCTCCTTCTCCCATACAAAGCTTCAAAAGGGGCCATCTTCAAACTGGCTTGGTAACTATTGTTGTATGAGAACTCCGCGTAAGGTAGATAATCATCCCTACTAGATTCATAATCTAGCGCACACGCTCTCAACATGTCCTCCAGAATCTGATTGACTCTCTCGGCCTATACATCTGTCTGCGGATGAAAGGTTGTACTGAACTCTAGCCTAGTACCCAAAGTCTGGAGCAGCTGATTCCAAAACTTTGAGGTAAACTGTGTTCCTCTATCTAATACGATGGTCCTTGGAACTCCATGAAGACATACAGTCCTGGTCATATATATCTTGGCCAACTTCGCACTTGTATAGGTGGTTTTCACTGGGATAAAGTGAGCCGCTTTGGTCAAGCGAATCAACTACTACCCAGATAGAATCATATCCCGATCGGGTTCTGGGAAATCCGGTAATGAAATCCATGCCCAGCTTATCCCACTTCTATTCGGGTATTGGCATAGGTTGTAGTAATCCTGCTGGCTTCTGATGCTCTGCTTTTACTCTCTCTGGCATACATCACCTACGACTACATAGTCCGCAATATCCTTCTTCATACCAGTCCACCAGAAACGCTCCTTCAAATCCAAAAACATCTTGGTGTTTCCAGGGCAAATCGAGTATGGTGAGTCATGAGCCTCCTGAAGTATTAACTTCCTGATCTCTGCATTATTGGGCACATATACACGGTCCTCGAACCATAAGGTGTCGTGCTCATCCTTACGAAAACCTTTGGCCTTTCCTTTACTCATCCTCTCTTTTACCTCAGCAATCTCTTTGTCAACCTTCTGAGCTTCACGGATCTTTCCCAACATGTAGACTGAACTTCCATTGCTGCAACAAAACCTTTGGGAACAATCTCCAACCAAAGTTCCCTGAGATCCTCGGCAAACTCCTTTGGTAATCCTCCACTTATGAGGGTATTCGTACTTGTTTTCTTTATGGTTGTGTCCGATTTCTCCACAAAGCTTGTATGCACAAGGTTTCTTCATATCCTTTCCATAAGGCCTCAACTTTTGGGACACAAGACGAGATCTTTGTAGAGTCAACTTAAAGTCTTCCCAAGTGGTTACTCTTTGCCATCCATTGATGGTTTGGTACATCCTCCACCAAGTAGCAGCAACTCTTACAAAGCACTGAATAGCATGCTAGGTCATGTCCTTTCTGGCTATAGGGTTATTCTCCATGTGATCCTCCATGTTCTGAATCCATCGGTCCGTCTCCAATTGACTTATCGGTCCAGAAAATACAAGCTCATCTCCATTCATCCTCTAATGGGTCCATGGGTTTTGGGGTGGGATAAGAGAGATCGAGAGGGATGCACACACTACAAACAAAAGTTTTAAAAAGGCAGATTTTATTTGTGGCTATCGGAAAAAACATAAAACAAATGACAGCTCACAAACGTCGCATCTAACGTAGGTATAACAGGGGTTTGGTCTTCTAAAGGTCAATAAATCTTCGAAATCGCCAAAATCTTCAAGTCTTGTTCATGTCTTCGATGGCTTCTTCTGATCGTGCTTGACCTTCTCAAGTTCTTTTGCCAGATCATCTCTGTTGTCGCAAGACGTCCATTAATATTTCTGGAGTTGCGTTCCAAACTTCTGGGTTTCAACCTCCTTGGCATGAACCATGATCCTACTGTCCTTCAGTTCCTGACGAATCTCCGGTATCTCAAGGTTTTGCTCCTCCAACTTGGCTACTTTGATCTTCTGGGTCATGTGTTCTTCACGAACTGTTTCCTTGTCAAATACGGCTTCCTGTAGGTCCATCTTAAATTCTTGATGTAACACTCCAGATCCTGGTGATACACTGGCTAAGGTTAAAACTTCATCTTGCTGATAGGTGCTCCATCAGCCTTCTACCATCCAATCCTTCCATGCATATGCATGCTTAACTCAGCATAGTGACAATAACATAAACGGGCGATAACATCATGGATAGCCGTGTTTCTGCTCTTGTCATTTCCATGAGCTATCTCTCCATAGTTGATATCTCCTGCATTGGGGTTTCCTTGAAAAAACTTTGAGTTCTAATGCTCCATGCTCCGGTCTTTCTCTGATACACCTTGATCTCGGGTATTGACAGCTTCCATAGTCTGATAGGTTCCATAAGGGTAGCTTTCCTAGGTCATACCAATCTGGAGATTCTTCAAAGCCATCAATTCTCCTAGTATTCGGGGTCTTCAACCGTTGTAGTTACCATAATGCACGGTAAAATCATCTCCATTCCGAACTGGCCTTGGTTGTCTGATATCTTTTCCTTCTTGGAGTGGTCTAATCAGCCCAATCTTCGTGTGGTCAAAAGGGAAAAAGGGTATGGTCTCACTAAAAGGAAATTTTTGAATATGCTCAGAAGAGAAGAGAGGTAAAACATCTTTTTGAAAAAGAAACTTTTAGAGAAAATATTTCCTAGGGGCATGCCAGTTTCTAGGGGTCACGTCCTACAGTCAACATGTGTTGTGGTACCATCTTGTAGCGACCCGACCTCAGACGGTCAAGTCTCTGTGCTTAAGTGGCATCCCTGGATCGGTATGCTGACACACACAGTACTCGAGGATTTATAACAGAGGTAAATCACATGTATAAAGTAACGTAAATACTATTACCTCAATCCAAATAGCGGAAGTAACAACAAGGTTGTGGATTTCCATCAACACCAACGACAAAGTTGAGTGTAGAAATCGTAACCCTAACGTATCACTTACTCGTCGTAAGAATCCAGCAACATGAGACGTTGCAGCCACAAAGGGTCAGTACATTGAATGTACTGGCAAATTCACACCATAGGAGGAATAATGAGTAATAACAATCACTACATGCATATATGGCTGGTGGAAAGGCTCTATGGTTATAATGTTTTTGCGAAAAGCCAAATTTTCCCTACTGCAAAGGAATATATTTTATTTAACTACAAAGTTTTTTGAAAATATTGAGAAGGTAAACCCCCTCTCAATCCCAATTAAAAGTAATCATTAACAACCCAAGAAATTAATTAAGTAACGTGATGAGATCAATTTGATAATCCAAGAACCAGATACTAAAGATTGTCCATAACCGGGGACACGGCTAACCATGATTAGTTTGTACACTCTACAGAGGTTTGTGCACTTTTCCCCACAAGACTCGATCTCCTCCGTTGAATTTCTCGCACTACATGGTGTTTGAGAAACGGATGACCGAGACACAGTCTTTCAGAAGCGTTAGCACCTTACGATGGGTAGACCGGTACACCTACATCCCCTACATCTGCTAGTCTACCACTGTAAGAGTTCACACAACTTAATCAACTATGCTAGAGCCCATAATAGTTTGTGGCTGCACACGGAAGTTTCCAGTATGAATAATCTTATGATCCCTTTGAGCCTGGGTGGCAGTCCATAGGAGAATCACACGGTACCCCAGTATTTCCAAAAATACAGGCAATCACTGGAATACCCAGGTGCCTCAGTCCACCCATATGTGTATTTAAGTTGCCACCTTAAGTTAACCATTAATTCACAATCTCACATCTGTCATGGATACACTCAAACCCAATCCACGTCTACGAGCATAGCATGGCAATATAAGCATAATGTAATAGTAACTCCCAAGGTCTGAATGCAGGGCAATAGGTTCCTACCTCATCAACTACTTCCCAATACCCACATGTTACCAATCCTACTCATGCAATGTTTGAGGGTGAAACAAATGCATAAAAACTGGGTATGAAAGGGATATGATCAAAGTGTGAATTTGCCTATACTGATGCTGAAAATGATTCGCACTCAAAACTCTTGATAGTTCTACTCGTCACACTCTGTTCAATCTATCATGAACAAGCAATAGTAACCACACATAAGCAATCACTCAAAAGATCAGGAAGAACGAAGAAGACAGTTCGGAAAACATCAAAACCAAGCAAATAACTCTTGCAACATAAACAATTTCTAATAGTACCAAAATTATGTTAATTTGGCCTTATCAGAAAGTTTAGGTCAAGAGCTTCGATTTTCAAAAAGAATCAACTAAATCGGAGTTATAAAACTCAAGTTATGATCAAAAGAAGTTTGAAATTTGAAAATTTCAAAAAGTTGATGTGACAGGTTTACTGGATAGGTGAAACCAAGACGAAACTATAGGCCTGGTTTCATCTAATTTGGATAAACGAGTAAAAAGTTATGGCTATTAGAAAAATCAGGGCCAAACTGTTTTACAAAAGAAAAATAGCTATGGCTAAAAGAATTCTAGGTTTAACATATAAATACAGATAAAGGTATAGAAAAGACGACTTCGGAGTGAGGAGACAACTTCCAAAAGTCCCGCCGGAGTGGAGAAATATATTTTTCTTTAGTGAATCTAGTCAAACCAAAATATTGATTTAACCCGAATCGGATGATTTTTGAAGGCTTTATGGGTCTATATTTATTGGTGGAAAAGAGGCTTAAGGGGCAAAGGTTAGGCAATGTGGGACTAAACATAGATGAAAGGAAAAGAAAGAGAGAAGAAAAGAGGCAAATGGTCAAAGGTTAGGCAATGCGCGCGTAAGCTGGCTGCAGTTTTTTTTAAACAAAATTCGTCCTAAGAAAAAAATTGAAAAGGCTGGCTGGGCCTGGCCCATATAGGAAAAAAAGATGGGGCGCTCGCTGTTACTATGATGCGCACGTGGGCGATAAATAATTATGGGCCGCACATACAGTTTTTTAAATAGAAAAAAAAAGGAAAACTGAATAACGAAACTATAATAATCATTTTATATAGCATATTATATGTCAAATTTTTCAGAAAAAGATTTTCTACGACATGAACATTTTTACAAAGTCAAATAAAATCCACACAAATTAAAATAAAGCAAAGAGTGTTACTGATCTAATAAAATCCAATAAAAATCATTTTAAAAATACCAAAATGATTTCAAATTCTTTTCTCTCCAATTTTCTGATGTAGGGAATCATTTTACCCTAATTTGCATATATTTTATTTTTGGAGAAAATAATTTGAATAAAACCCAAATAACTCAAAATTGAAAATAATTTCAAAAGGACTTTGAATTTGATTCTTTGAAACTTCCAACTCATATTTCATATAATTTGATGAAGTCATTTTATCTCCTCTCATGGAAATCATTGAGTTGCTTAAAGTTTTTAAATTTGAAATATTTTGAAATGAAATTCAAATATTTTTCAAACACCCTTTTCATTTATTTAATTGGAAGAAGTCATGTCATCTTCTCTCTAGGGTTTTGTATTTGAAAAGAATTTGAATTCACGAAGATCATAAATGCAAAATGAAAGTTTGGGAAAGTCCTTTTATTTCCTCTCATTAACTTTCAAAAAGTTCAAATTTCACTCACATTCAGTCAATCAATCACACAACAATCAAACAAACAAGCAAATCTATCTATTTATTATAACATTCCAAAATTTAGAATTTTGGGATGTTACATTAATAGTATCAATAGGAAACAATCATGGTCAAACCCTTCTCAGTGTTGGGTCAATGGGATAGATTGTGTGGGCCCCCCTCATTGTCGGTAAAGGATAGTATATATACCTCGGGGAGCCCACAGATATGTGCAGCCTCTTGTCGGTGTACTAGAGTAGGGGTACCCTAGTACCCCGAACTCGTGCACGGACATGATCAGCGCCTTAAGGGCGGGCCGGCCTGATGGCCGCTAAGACCCTCAAGAGCTCCCTTCGAGCCATTCAAGAGCAAAGCAACAAAGACCCCGCAAGAGGAGCTTGCTGGGAAGGCCACTCAGTATGCCGAAGAAACAAGGCCCCGCAAGAGGAGCTTGTCGAAGGCTTGGCGGCGCCAACCCCAAAGCGACAACAAGGTTCCCACCGCTGCAAGGCGCTTGTCGGGCGGGCGACCTCTCTTCATCTCCGCTCCAGCTCACCCGCCAACGTGTCACCACGGGCTCTCCCAAGGACGCGTGTCGGGGCCAGCGGCCAGCGGAGAGTAGCGACAAGCAGCATCGACAAGCTACCATCGTGGCGAACGGAGGCGCACTTAACGGTCCTCGTTGCCTCGTTCGGGCGGCCGAGACGGGCATTGATGACTCTTGTCCCTTGCCGTCGAGTTAGGTATAGGTTATCTTGTACCGTATATAGCGGTGTACCAACCTAGGTTATTACCATTGTAACCTTGTCTACTTGCCATATGTGGTAACCCCTTATGCCTATAAAAGGAGGCCCGAGGGCAATGTAGAGGGGGTTCGGTTCAGCTCGATAGAAGACCGCACTCACGCTAAGTCTTGTAGCCCGCATTGCTCCCTAGCAGAACACAAGATAATCCACAAAGCAGCAGAGGAGTATTATCTCTCCGGAGAGCTCCGGCTGGGTAAAATCCGCTCGTGTGCATCGCCTCGATCTGCTCTTTGTGCAACCTCCGCCCCCCTCCGAACCACAAGGGACCAGGGTCCCGTGAGGTGCTCGTGGGCACGACCGCTCACCTCGACATCTTTGGCGCGCCCGTAGGGGCGCCGAGGCTGTGCGAACCTGATCCGGTGGTCGCCGAGCAACTTCATCGACATCTTCGCCAACATGGCGCCAAGAAGAAGCCGCCGGCAGCAGCTGAGCCGTCTGCCGAACCCACCACCACCGGAGCCGCCGGCGGTGGGGAAACGCTTAAGGCGGAGGGACCGGCGTCGCCGAGAGAGCCCACGATGCCGCCAGGTCCAAGGACAACGCGCGCGGGCGTCGGCGTCTGACCGCACCGCGCCCATCGCAGAGGCGCGGATGACAGCGCCACGATACTGTGGTGCCATACGCCATTGGATCAAGGCTGCTGGAGGATCCCGAGGCCCTCGAGACCGCATGCGCCCAAAGATGCCGCAGACGAGTGGGGTATTGTCGCTGGGGCGGATGCTGCTCCTCCTAACTTGGTTAGAGTCCGAGCACATCCCGCTTCTTCGCCCGCACACCGTTGCCGCCAACCACACCAGCGAAGCCTTGGCAAGAGCTCGATTGTTTTAGATTACCCTCCAACGGCCGATAAGGTCGACGAATGGAGGGCCACAATTCAAAGTTCATCGGTTTCGCTTAACGGCGACGCCCCGCTGGCAATCAAGTGCTTCGCAGCCGCGACGGGCGATAAGGCGCGAGCCGATGGCGACGAGACTTGCGGGGTGCACCCACAGACACTCCCTTCCCGAAGGCCAAGATCGCCGACTCGCCGGATCCACCTCGACAGCGACTCCACGGCGCCGTCGGATCCACGAGCTCATCGCGACCAACGCCAAGTTCTTCGAGCGGCAAGAAGAGGACGCCGAACCCGTACGAAGCGCCAGAGAAAGCGCCGTCAATCGACCAACGCGCCGGGCCCACTGCTGATATGCATGCGCCAGGGGAACCAGCGACTTGTCAGACGCTGTAGGTTGCCCTGCTCACTCGTGAGCTGCGGCAAGTCCGGTGGCCCGACAAGAAGAACTTCAAACCAGATGTGCGAGAAGTACGACGGCAGGACACATCCATCGGAGTTCCTCAAGATTCACACCATCGCGGTGCAAGCTGCAGGGGACGAGACGACAAGATCCTCGCCAACTACTTCCCTTGGTGCTCAAGCCAAACGCCGATCTTGGCTCATGCACTTGCCGGATGGCTCTATTTCTTCTTGGCAGATTTGTGCCACTAGTTTGTTGGCGCCTTCACAGCGACCACAAGCCTCATGGCCAGGAAAGTGATCTCCACCTGCTTGCCCGTAAGGAGGGGAGTCCTCGCAAATTCATCCAGAGATTCAGTTGAGTGCACTACAACATCCCAGACGCCCACCTGCTGCGGTGATTAGTGCATTCCATCGTAATGTACGAAATCGCAGGATGAGAGAGGAGATGGCGATGTGCAAAGTGAAAGACGCCGTGAGCTCTACGCCTGGCCGACAAGTGTGCACGCGCTCAAGAAGGAAGAAGGCTCCTAGGAGAGAGTGTGGGAGCAGAGTCTGATAGTGAGAGGACTGCCCCGGCAAGGAATAGCCGCAAGGAACAATAGGAGGAAGAAAAGCCAAGAAGTACTAGTGGTCGAGCAGTCCGGCAAGGATGGTGCCGCCAACAAAGCCAAGGCCGGTGGCTCCGGCAAGGAGATTGCCGCTGACGCCGACCTCCAAGCTGTGGCGGCCGCCGACAAGCCTGACGGCTCCAACAAGCAGTACTGCAAAATCCACCGCACTAAGGGCCATGATCTCCAAAGCTGCAAGAAAGTCGAGCAGCTTGTTGAGCTACAGAAAGCTGAATACGAGCGGCGAGACAAAGAGAAGGCCCAAGAAGGTGCAGGTGCTGCAAGTAAAAAGAGACCCGGTCGGGGAGGACGCCGCGGCAAGGCCAAACAGCGGCAAGGAGATAGGCCTCCCCGTGGCCGCGACCAGGAAGAAGATGAAGATGAAGATGACGAGGATCATGAAGACGATGAAGCTGATGAGCATGAGTTTCAAAAGGCAACAGAGGTTCTTTGCATCGACGGTGGTGCGTCTTTGCATACCTCGCACCGCCAACTCAAGCAATGGATGCGTGAGGTCAATGCAGCAGAACCATCCATAGAGTCACGCAAACCTCTGAGGTGGTCCAGCACGCCCATCATCTTTGACATTGAGGATCACCCTGATCGCATCACTGCGGTCGGGTGCTTGCCGATGTTGGTCTCACCAACCATCCGCAACCTCAAGGTCACAAAGATGCTGGTTGACGGCGGGGCCGGCCTAAATTTGATCTCCTCTGCAGTGCTCCAGAAGCTTCAAATCCCTGACAGCGAGCTCGAAGAAACTGGTACTTTCCAAGGAATCAACCCAGGAAGGAGCAAGCCCAAGGGAAGATCACGCTGCGGTGACATTCGGCAGGAACTCAACTTCGAACAGAGAGGGTCACATTCGACGTCGCCGATTTCCCATTGCCCTCAAAGGCATACTCGGTCGTCCGCGCCGCCAAGTTCATGGCGCCTCTCATTATGCTTACAACCTACTCAAGATGCCCGCCCGATAAGCGTCATTTCTGTCCATGGCGACAAGAAGGATGCACTTATCTGCGCCGACAAGATTTACCGGGATGCAGCAGCAGCGCCAAATAGCAAACCACTTACTGCTGAAACTCCCAGGGGGAGGAAGACCACCAGGTCCGGCAAGAGCTCTGTTGCCCACTCCGGCAAGCGCACCTCTTCGGAGGGCTGCGCTACCGTCGAGGACGCACCATCGAGCTCCACCGGCAAGTGCGACAAGACAATGGCAGCTCCGCCAAAGACCAAGAAGGTGCCCGGTAAGGAGGACGGCACTGGTGGTACCTACACCATCAGTGCCACGCTTGATCCTAAATAGGAAGGCGAGCTCGTTGCTTTCCTGCGGGCGAATGTCGATGTGTTTGCATGGCAACCATCTGATATCCCCGGTGTTCCCAGGAAAGTAATTGAGCACCACCTAGCTGTCTGTCCTCACGTGCGGCCCGTCAAGCAAAAAGTTAGGAAACAGGCAGTGGAGCGCCAAGAATTCATAGCAGAAGAGATCAAGAAATTGGAAGCAGCAGGGCTTGTCAGAGGAGTCCTCCACCCCACGTGGTTGGCCAATCCGGTAGTGGTACGCAAGGCTAATGGGAAATGGAGACTTTGTATTGACTTCACAGACGTTAATAAAGCTTGTCCCAAGGACCCATTTCCCTTGCCGTGTATCGACCAGATTGTTGACTCCACACCGGGTGCGATCTGCTTCGTTTCTTGATGCATATTCAGGGTATCATCAGATCTTCATGGCGAAGAGGATGAAGAAAACCGCATTCATCACACCATGTGGCACGATCGCTTTATACGGATGCCTTCGGTTTGAAGAATGCTGGTTCAACCTTTGCAAGGGTAGTCCATGATGCTTTTGGACCACGAGATACGTAAATGTAGAAGCCTACATGGATGACATAGTGGTCAAGAGCGAGACAAGGCAACCTTGGTTCGAGATCTAGATGAGACGCTTACAAACCTGCGCAAGATCAACCTCAAGCTCAACCCCGAGAAGTGCGTGTTTGGAGTCCCTTCCGCAAGCTTCTCGGTTCTTTGTATCTCAGCGAGGAATTGAAGCCAATCCCGACAAGATCAAGGCCATCAAGCAGATCGAAGCACCAAAACGCGTCAAGGATGTCAGGAAGCTTGCCGGTTGCGTGGCTGCTCTCAGCAGGTTCATCTCTAAGTCTGCTGAGCGCGCCCTGCCGTTTTTCAAGATTTTCAAAAAGGCAGGTCCAATGAAATGGACTCCCGAAGCGGAGGCTGCGCTGCTGGACTTGAAGAGATACCTGTCCTCCACTCCGATACTTGTCGCACCTAAACCACAAGAGAAGTTGCTGCTGTATATAGCAGCGACCAATCAAGTGGCTAGTGCTGCGTTAGTAGCGGAGAGGGAGGCAGATGATGAGCCGCAACCGAGGCAGGTGCATCCAGCGACGAGCGGGGCTTCATTGTCAAGCTCGTCCCGCAAGGACGGATCAGCGCAGGGTGCGACAAGATACGGAAGGAGATGGTGCAGCGCCCGAGGTACTTTGTCGGCCCTTCTGCAGGGGCTAGATCGAGGTACTGGTGTGCGTAAGCTGCTTTTCGCCTCCTCATGGCCTCGAGGAAGCTGCGCCATTACTTCCAAGCACATGAGATAACAGTTGTCACACGCTTCCCATCAAGAGGATTTTGCGTAATCCGAAGCAACAGCAGGATTGTTGAGTGGGCGCTGGAACTATCAAGCTTTGGTCTCAAGTTCGAGAGCACTCCAACTATCCAGAGCAGGGCATTGGCAGAATTCATAGCAGAATGGACGCCAACGCAGGATGAAGAGATTCCGGAGACAAGCATCCCCGTCAAGGAGGCAAATAAAGAGTGGCTGTTGTACTTTGATGGTGCTTTCTCGCTGCAAGGCGCCGGTGCTGGCGTGCTGCTCATCGCACCCACCGGAGAGCACCTCAAGTACATAGTCCAGATGCACTTTCCCAAGGAACAAGCAACAAACAATACTGCAGAATATGAAGGCTTGCTTGCCGGTCTCAGGATTGCAGTGGACCTTGGGATTAAGAAGCTCATTGTCAGGGGAGACTCACAGCTTGTCGTCCGCCAAGTGAACAAAGACTACCAGAGTCCATTGATGGAAGCGTACGTCGATGAAGTGAGGAAGCTGGAAGAGCACTTTGAAGGCCTGCAAATGGAACACATTCCAAGAGCGCAGAATGATATAGCTGATGGCCTCTCCAAATGTGCCGCACTTAAGTTACCTGTGGAACCAGGAATTTTTGTGCTCAAGCTGACTCAGCCAACCGTGGCACCATCAACAGGACAGAGCAAGAAGAGAAAATTGGTTTCCGGCGACTACTTCCCAGCAGAGCTCTCTGAAGCCGCCGCCAAGAAGGTCCCTAAAACCAACGCAAATATCACTGAGGAGCAGTCTGCTCCGACAAACCATGCAGTTTGTATCGTTGAAGCAAACGCTCCCGATAAGCTTAGCTCCGGCAAGTTTGACAGGGAACATCGAGCTCCGGCGGACCCGCAGGTCCTTGCCGTAGAAGCTGATGGTCCCGCAGTGATAGATGAGCCTTTAGTCCTCGTTGCCGAGCCACAGGCTCCAACTTGGGCACAGCAGATCGTCCATTTCCTTCAGACGGGAGAACTTCCCGAAGAGCAAGGAGAAGCGGAAAAAGTAGCCCGGCAGTCAAGTATGTACCAGTTTGTTGACAACATCCTGTACAGAAGAAGACTCAACGGAGTGAAATTGAAGTGTATTTGCCGGGAAGATGGACAGAAGCTATTGGTAGAGATACACGGAGGCATATGTGGTCACTACATTGGCGAAGAGCGCTTGCCGGCAAAGCTTTCCGGCAAGGTTTCTTCGCCGAAGCCCTCCAGATGCAATCGCACAAGTAACCAAGTGTGAAGCATGCCAGTTCCATTCAAAACAGATACACCAGCCAGCTCAAGCTCTCCAGACGATACCTTTATCCTGGCCCTTCTCGGTCTGGGGGCTCGACATCCTCGGCCCCTTCCCCCGAGCTGTCGGGGGCTTTGAGTACTTGTACGTCGCAATCGACAAGTTCACAAAGTGGCCGGAAGTGGAACCAGTGAGGAAGGTGACAAGACAAATCGGCCGTCAAGTTCTTCAGTCAATTATTTGCCGCTTTGGGATCCCTAACCGGATCATCACCGACAACGGCACACAGTTCACGAAGTCGCACCTTCATGCAAGACGCCCAAGATCTTGGCGCCAAGATCTGCTTTGCTTCCGTTGCTCATCCGAGAAGCAACGGTCAAGCGAGAGAGCAAACGCTGAAGTGCTGCGAGGACTCAAGACCGAACTTTCGACGGGCTGCACAAGTGCGGAAGGAACTGGATCGAGGAGCTGCCAGTGGTTCTTTGGTCAATCAGACGACGCCAAATCGAGCCATCGCCGCACACACCTTTGCTCTAGTCTACGGAGCGCAGGCAGTTCTCCCCACGGAACTCAGATACAGGTCACCTCGAGTGCTCGCTATGATGAGCTTGAGCAAGAGCAGCTGCGACAAGATGACGCTACTCCTCGAGGAAGATCGCCTTCAGTCTTTGACGAGCTGATCGTTACCAAGAAGCTTTGCATCGCTACCATAGCCGCAGTTAATGCCGGAAGCTTCAAGGAAGGCGACCTTGTTCTTCGCGCGCTCAATCCGCCAAGAATTCCAACAAGTTGACGCTGAAGTGGGAAGGCCCTTATCGGGTAAAACGAGTCACTAGGCCCGGCGCTGTCCGCTTTGAGACCAAGACGGCTTTCCGTGAGCAATTCCTGGAACATAGAGCATCTTCGTAAGTTTTACCCATGAGGCGCGGTTGCGGAATCCGCTCGGCAACCACCCTTTTGTACAAGTCTTGCCGCTGTTGCATGTAATCCTTTGTACAAAGCCGGGCGCAGACCCCGTGCATCAGTAAAGCCTATGGTTGCGCACATTTTTGTTAGCACCTGCTTTCATAATCATATATACATGTGTTTACTAACAACCTTGTGCAGCACCCACACCCGGTAAGCGATAATGAGCCATTAGGCTTCACAACTTCCTTTTTCTCTTCTTTCTTCTCAAACAAGAAGAAGGTTCATCCACCCACAAGTTAACCGGGGGGAGGAGAGGAGGAGATAATAATGTGGGCCGACAAGCGTCGTTCGAGGAACCATCGCCTTGCCGGAAAATGGACAACAGAAAAGCTAAGTTGCTAAGTTTAAGCGACCAGTTTTAAATTTTTGAGTTATCTTCCTCGAACGATAAGTACTTTGTATGGAAAACCTGTGCGCGGAGGAACCAAATCGTGACTAGTTACGCCCTTACTTTGTTTCGAGTCCGCTCAACAACTTAAGTGAGCTGCGGCTGGTCCGCGACGAGGTTGCTTGTCCGTAGCGACCCCGCCAGCAGGCTGCTGAAGTTCCGCACTCGGTGCTCGCGGCAAGGGTGCTGCACCGGCAAGTTTCCCGGAAAGCGTAGGGCAGTAACATACAAGGGAAGAAATCGAGCAAAGGAAATAACGTTGTATTCAATTGCCTAAGATAGTGTATATTACATAATGACTTGTCGCAGATCTAATAGATTTTTCGCCCAAACATGATCTACAGCGACAAGAAAAAGATAGACTTGGCGGCCTAATCCACGCGGTCGCCCTCGAGCCTCTTAACTCCGCTCACCCTGTCCACAATGGGTGCGACAAGGGTTTTGAGCGCTTCAACATCGGCGGATGAAGGCAGGGACTTGAGGGCCTTGGAGAAGTCGACGCCTGGGTTGCGGAACGCCACCTTCATCAACACCTTCTGGAGAGCCTCGGCACAGACTTGGCGTGATTCCTCCGTCAGTTGCTTCGGAACATCATCCCGGAGCCGCCGGATGCCCGCCAACACGCCTTTGAAGAATAGACTGAGCTTGACGCTGGGTTGGAGGTTCTCGTCGGTGGAATATCCAAGATCTGTCATCCCCAACGCTATCAGCTCATTATGGATGTCGGCGGCGGTGTCCACGAGACCTTCTGTCCAATGCATTATGCTGTCCCAAGATTATTCTGGGCGGTCACAGATTCGACAAAGAACTCCTCGCTGGCCTTGATTTTGTCCAAGAGGCCCGCTTTCCGCTCCTGGCGCTGCTCAACGCCTCCGACAAGGTGGTCAATTTCAGCTCCAGATCCGCCTTGACGACCTTGGCGGCATCGATTTCCTTGATCCTTTCAGCCAAACGGCCCTGCAGCTCGCCGAGGGTGTAAGCGTCCTTCTCACGCTCGCGCTTCACCCCGGCGACCTCCTCGGCACTCTTCTGGAGAGTGGACTCCAGCTGAGCCACCCTCGTCTCCAGATCTCTCTTGGCGGCCTCGGCGGCCACGGCGGCATCTTTTGCCTCTTGGAGTGGCCCGCCAATCGTTTGCTCGCGCGCGGCGAGATCTTCCTCAAAGCTGTCGAGGTTGATCTTCTGCTGCGCCAGCTCACCTTCTCGAGCGGAGAGCTTCTCGCCGGCGAGCCTCTGCTGCTCCTCAACCTCGCCCTTCTCCAAGATGAAGGCCGTGCGCTCCTCAACAAGCTGCTCCCGAGCCTCTGCTATGTCCCGGAGAGTCTCTTTGTTGGCACGTTGGAGCTCTTCCGCACGTTTCTCCAAGTCAGCTCCCGCCCTCGCGACAAGCGCCTCCCTGGACTCCAGTTTGGCTTGTCGGGCGCGGTAGAGCGACAGCAGCCTCCTGAGCAGCTGCTCCTCCTCAGGTTCACCACTGCTGCTGCTCGGGGCATCAACCAATGACAGCCCGGCGGAGGCAAGCAGCTCCGCATCGAAGGTCTCCCCCTCGGCCGGCGCCCTGGAGCTCGATGCCCACGGGAGCTTGATAAAGACACCCTCACCGGCTTTTAGGTAGGCGCCGGGCTGGGGCTCCTCGGAGTCTGGCGCGGCATCGGTGGCGGGGGGATCGGCGGTCGGTGTAGCGCCTGGCGCTCCTGCGGCCTCTGGGCCGTCAGTGCGATCGCCGGGCTCCTCCCCAGCCCCTGCACCAGTGGCCTCGGCAGCCTCCTCACTGGCGGGCTTGTCAGCACCAGCTTCCTCCTCCACCACGTTGGCGGCGTCGACACTGTCACCGCCGGCGCCTTCCTCGCCGGCGGCCTCGGTTTCCATCGGGTCTCCAGCAGATAGATCTGATGGTCAGAAAGGGGAAGCACAAATCAAACAGATGTTCGAAAGAGAGAAACAGAAAAGCAGAACCCAAGGGAAGCTATCAAACAAGAAGATTACCGACGGTGGGGCCTGTGGCCGCGGTCTCCACCACCGGGGGGTCATCGGCGCCAGCCCTTGTCGGAGAAGCTCCCCTTGGCGGAGAAGCCTCCCTTGTCGGGAGTGCTCCCTTGGCGGAGAATTCTCCCTTGGTGGCGTAGTTGAAGCAAGCGGAACCTCGGGGGTGACCTCTGGGGCCTCCTGATGAGGCTGAACCTCAGGGATAGCCTCCGGCGCTCCATGATGTGGCTGCTCTGCTCCTGCGAAATCCAACAAACCAGATATCAGTAAACAGAAAAGCACCCAAGTGCGCCAGACCACGTGAAGCGTACCAGGTACTTACGCTGGGGGCTGTGCTGGGGGCTGCTCTGCTGAAGGGTTGCCGGATCCGGCAAGGGAGTTTCGGACGTGCCCCCTGTTACTACAGGGGAGTCATCTGAGACGACAACAACCGGCGTCTTGGCCCTCTTCGACGCTCTCTGAACCAAGGTCCTGAAAAAGAAAGTTCGGAGTGGCACCAGTCAGATGTAAGATAAAGCAGTAAATTGGGAGATTACGAATAGCAGCGATGAGATCTTACTCTTCCTCTTCTTCTTCGGAGCTGAGGGCGGAGAGATCAAATTCTGCTCCGGCACGACGGATTGGGGGAGAAGACTCCCTCTGACGCTTGGCGGGTGCAGCGCCATGCTCCGAAGGCCTGCGCCCGTCGCCATGGCGGAACGAGGCGCCCCCGCGGCAACAGTGCTTGCCGCGGTGGAGCGCGTCGGGCGGCGAGGCGGCTGTTGGACTGGATGCTCCCCCGACACTTCTCCGGTCTTCCGGAGACGTCTCCTTGGCGGGACAGCGAGCTCCTCCTGCGGCAAGCTACTTGACGGCGGAGGAGAAGCGCCCCCGGCAGGCTCACTCGGGTCGTTGTCGAGCTCGGGCTGCTCCTCCCCACCGATGAACTCTTCTTGGTCGGCAAGGCTTGCCGCCTCGGCCATCTCCGCCTCCTCGACGGTGAACCCAAACGCGCCGGCGGCAGCGGCCTCTGCAGCCTCCTCCAACCTTGTGGCGATGCGCGCCATTTCCTGAGCAGTGGTGTCGCGGGTGAGCCGCCTCTTCTCGTCGGCGCGGACCGCACTTCGCATAAGTCGTCAAGAACTGCTGCACTATGTCGTCGGCGGGTTCCTGCCAAGTTGAACGATCCCATGGGAATCGCTGGCGGCATTATCGCGAGATGCGATCAAGCGCCGAGTTGTTGCACAAGGCACAACTCCCTCGCAACATGCACCATCCAGGTTGTCCGGCTCGGGCTTGAACAGCTCCGCAGCATGCCGTCAAGCTCCGTGGTGGTGAAGTTCCACTTAGACCTGGGCGCAGCCTCATGATATCCGCCGCGCTCGGAATTCCCAAGCAGGCCTCCTTTCTCCTGCAAGGGCATGCGCGGCGGCGAAGAAGTCCGCGCCAACCGCCCCATGGTGAGCCCTGCTTGCGGAGCGCAAAATCCTAGTCGTGGCAATCTTCAACTTGTCGCCCTCCCGCGCCAAGTTGCTCCAATCGCTGCCACGAACTATGGGGGTCTTCGCAGGCGGTAAAAGGCTGGGGCTCCTCCTCCAAGATCCAGCACCGGTCGGCCCTCCACTCCTCCCACTTGCTGCGCAACTCTCCGTCAAGATACGCTTCCTTCTTGCCGATCCTAGAGGTCCATGCAATTCCTCCGGCAAGTGGCTCTCCTCTCTCTACGCGGGGTGAGAAGTAATGGCGGAAGAGTGCGACGTTTGGGTGGACCCCGACAAAGTTCTCGCAAAGATGCGCGAAAACAGCCAAGGTGAGAACGGCGTTGGGGGTGAAGTCAAGAAGGCGGAGGCCATAGGTGTTCATGACATCACAGAAAAATTCAGAAAAGGGCGGGCAGAGCCCGCACCAGAAGAAAATCGCGAAGAAGGGGTACCCGAAGGAGACCTTGGCAGATGTGGCGGCGGAGATGACCCTCGTGCGCGGATGCGCCCGGGTCACCGTCGACCAGAAGAGGTAGTACCCATCCACCAGCTCCTTCCTGTTGAGCAGGGGGTCGAAGAGGGCCCGCTCTTTCCGCAGCGCATGAGCCGCCGCTGCGCCTCGGATTTCACGCCTTTCCCTTATCGGCCTTCGAGCCATCGAGTCGCGGTGAAGGAAGCCGACGACGTGGGTGGCACCGGTGGCAGTGGAGGGGGCGGAGCGTCGCTCTCTGTGGGCTCGAGAAGGAAGGGGAAAGCGACGGGGGTTTTCCGATGTGACAGCGAGGGCAAGTGGGCGTCCTACCCCGGTTTCCCCGCTTATAAAGGGAGAGGGGACGGGCGTTCCGATTTTTCCCATTAAAGGAAGCCCCACGATCTCCCCCACGACGCCACGTCCTACACGTGCCGTTCGTGGGAGACGTGGTGGGTCCAAGGCGAGTAACGGCGTAATCAAGACCACGCGCGCCCGTGCACTGTTTTGGGCCTGGCCCAACAGAGCTTAGTGCCGTGTGTGCCCAGTTCGGGGCTCTGTCGGTGTACTAGAGTAGGGTACCCTAGTACCCGAACTCGTTCACGGACAATCGCGGCGCCTAAGGCCGGGCGGCTGATGGCCGCCAAGACCCTCGAGAGCTCCTTCGAGCCATTCAAGAGCAAAGCAACAAAGACCCGGCAAGAGGAGCTTGCGGAAGGCCACTCGTATGCGAAGAAACAAGGCCCGGCAAGAGGAGCTTGCGGGAAGGCTTGGCGGCGCCAACCCCAAGCGACAAAGGTTCCCACCGCGGCAAGGCGCTTGCCGGGCGGGCGACCTCTCTTCATCTCCGCTCCAGCTCACCGCCAACGTGTCACCACGGGCTCTCCCAAGGACGCGTGTCGGGGCTGTGCGGCCAGGAGAGTAGCGACAAGCAGCGCTGACAAGCTACCATCGTGGCAAACGGAAGCGCACTTAACGGTCCTGTTGCCTTTGTTCGGGCGATCGAGACGGGCATTGATGACTCTTGTCCCTTGCCGTCGAGTTAGGTATAGGTTATCACCATCGTACATAGCGGTGTACCAACCTAGGTTATTACCATTGTAACCTTGTCTACTTGCCATATGTGGTAATCCATTATGCCTATAAAAGGAGGCCCGAGGGCAACGTAGAGGGGGTTCGGTTCAGCTCGATAGAAGAACGCACTCACGCTAGGTCTTGTAGCCCGCATTGCTCCCTAGCAGGAACACAAGATAATCCACAAAGCAGCAGTAGGAGTATTATCTCTCCGGAGAGCTCCGAAGCTGGGTAAAAATCCGCTCGTGTGCATCGCCTCGATCTGCTCTTTGTGCAACCTCCGCCCCCCTCCGAACCACAAGGGACCAGGGTCCCGTAGGTGCTCGTGGGGCACGACCGGCTCACCCCCGACACCTCTGTAAGCCGCACAAGGGAGACATGCTCGATAAGAACACCCTGCCCCCATACCCTGCATGCAAATGTAAAAAGGTTTATATAATCACCATGACAGGTCAAGTCAGTCATTCTTTAATTTTTTAGAGCAAAAAATAACCAATAAAACCATAGTCTACAAATTAGCAAAACAAGGATCCCAAGGTTTATATAATTGCCATGATAGGTCGCTATAGAGATATTATCTATATAATGACCGTCTCATGGCATTAAAATGAAGCTTGAGATATGCAACTTCCCACCGGGTCACCCATCCTTGGACTACTCCAGCCCAAGCATGCTTAACTTCTGCATTCTATTCGACTAGGCTAGCGGATGGGAAGCCGCCCCTTGCTTATAGGAATTGCCTCCTTGCCATTAAGGCATTTCACACTGGTCACCCTATGGGACCTACTCCCCCCTAGTACACACATTTGTGCTTTTAGAAACTGTGTGCGATATTTACATGGCCGATGTGTCGCCGCTAGCCTTTAATGAGCACTAACACTGGTAGCGGGAAAACGATGGGAGAAGAGGCGGGAAACCGATGAGAGGAGTGCCGGGAAACGGTAGCCTGTTTAGAAAACATAGTAGAGAAGGAAGCGTGAGCTAGAACGACGCATGCGCAGAGTGCTTACCCATGTATCGCATGTGCTGTCGAAAGGGCTGAGGGTTGCCATTCGATCTGGGAGCATCCAACGGTGCACACGTACGATCCGTGGGGTTTGGGTTCTGGCCAATCAGAACGCATGACTTAGATCGCGCGCGCAGCAGGGGGGAGGAGGGCATCGGCCACGGCTAGGTAGGCACACGAATTTCGTGAATGAACCGTGTGCTATTTGAAACCATTTCGTGAGAATAATCTCGATTTTTAAATCCACGTAAATCCAAAACTTACCCGAAAATCGTGAAACCTGGCATGGTGTCACAACATGGCACATATATGTCGAGGAATTTTTTTCATCCATTTTGGCACAAGTTTTATTTCAAGCCTCTTACAAACCGGAACTTCTCTCAAAGAAGCCTCATGGTTCCGATAGGGAAATGTGTCCCCGTTGTGGGCGAAATGTAATCACCTCCTCTTTTTGCCTTGTATTTTCTTTTACGCGCGACATGGAACGACATGATATCCGTGTTGAAATTTAAACTTATTCAGGGTTTGTTTGGCCTTTTTATACACTAATTGAGTTTCCTAGGCATTTAAGGTCCATAATTCAAATCTGAACTTCAAATACATGCTCCAGTTCACCAAAATGGCTAGAAAATTTATACATCTGTCCTTGGGTGCTTGTTTGGGTCCCATGCCAGGAATGGGAATGAATTACAACTGTACCTGCGTCCTGGCTCGTCCTCAAACATTTGAAATCTTGGTTTTTTAATCCCCGTAAATCCTAAACTCACCAGAAAGTCATCAAAGGTGGCATGGTGTCACGTCATGGCACATATATGTCATGGTAAAAACATTGTCCAATTTGGGCCAAGCTTTATTACAAACCTCTTAAAAATCGGAGCTTCTCTCAAGGAAACCTCGTGGTTTCAATATGGAAATGTGTTCCCCTTGTGGGAGAAACATAATCACTGCCTCTTTTCGCCCTGTATTTTCTTCTATAGGCAACACGGAATGACACGATATCCGTGTTGAAATTTAAACTTATTCAGGGTCCGTTTGGCCTTTTTATACACTAATTGAGTTTCCTAGGCATTTAATGTCCATAATTCTAATCTGAACTACAAATACATGCTCCAGTTCACCAAAAAGGCTAGAAATATTATACATGTGTCCTTTGGTGCATGTTTAGGTCCCATGCTAGGAATGGGAACGAATTACAACCGTACCTGCGTCCTGGCTCGTCCTTAAACATTTTGAATCTCGGTTTTTAAATCCCCATAAATCCAAAACTCACCAGAAAGTCATCAAAGGTGGCCTTGTGTCACGTCATGGCACCTATATGTCGTGGTAAAAACATTGCCAACTTGGGCTAAGCTTTATTATGAACCTCTTACAAACCGGAGCCTGTCGCAAGAACCATCGTGGTTTCAATAGGGAAACGTGTCCCCTTGTCGGCCAAACGATAATCGCTCCCTCTTCTAGCCTCGTATATTCTTCTACACGCAACATGGAACAACGGGAGATTCATGCTGAACTTTGAAATTATTCAGGGTTTGTTTGACCTTTTTTATTCATTAATTGAGTTTTCTAGGCATTTAATATCCATAATTCAAATCCGAACTACAAATACATGCTCCAGTGCACCAAAATGGCTAGACAAAACGTACATGTGTCGTTGGGGTGCATGTTTAGGTCCCATGGAACGAATGGGAATGAATTCTAACGTCTCGCAGTCCTGGCTTGGCCACAAACATTGCGAATCTCGGTTTTTAAATCTCTGTAATCCAAAACTCACCAAGAAATCATGAAACTTGGCATGGTGTCACTACATGGTACATATAATTGTCCAATTTGGGTGAAGCTATATTACAAGCCTCTTACAAACCGGAGCCTGTCGCAACCCTTGCGGCTATGGTATGGAAACATGCCCCTATTATGGGCGAGACGATAATCACTGCCTCTGCTTGCCTTGAACTTTGTTTTCTACAGGAAACATAGAATAACACGAGAGTCATGCTAAAATTTGAAAATGTTCAGGGTTCGTTTGTCCATTGTATAAATTAATTAAGTTTTCTAGGCATTTAATGTAGTGCATAATTCAAATTTGAACTACAAGCACATGCTCAAGTGAAGCAAAATGGGTGGGAAATCGTACATGTGTCATTGGGTGCATGTTTTGGTCTGATTTAAGGAATGGGAATAAATTACAAACTTCTCGTCGTCCTAAAACATTGAGAATTTTGGTTTTTAAATCCCAATAAATCAAAAACTCACACAAAAAATGTCAAACTTGGCATGGTTTCATGACATGGCACATATATGTCGTGGTAAAAAAATCGTCCAGCTTGAGACAAGGCGCACACATTAATTGCCAACGAAGTCCTTTTTGAAACAAATATCTGACACATTAATATTGCAAACGGTTGTATTATATGAACCGTGTCAAAATTTAACCATACACGGTGGCCTGCGTGCAGCTGTTTGATTAGACGGAACAAGCGCGAGAAGTCCGCCACACAGGCTCGACAGGACGCGTGTGAGTAGTCCGCCGCGCAGGCTCGACGGGACGCGTGCATCCTGTCCACCTTGTAGGCTCGACGGGACACGTGCGAGCAGCAAGGCCGCCCATGCTCACTGGGAAGCAAGCTCCTTGACCTCCATGCACCAGCTGCCGCCCTCCTCACTCACAGCTTCTACATTAGTGGGTTAATTAAATCACCTCACGGGGGGTGTTTGCTTGTGATCCCATGGTAGCATTTTCTTTGTTCATGTTTTCAACTCGTATTCCGGCTTAATTTAAATTGCCACATAGGGCAACGGATAATACGACGAAAAATAAAATGGCAACGGATAATACACTGACAAATTTACAATGGCGCAGATAATAATTTTCTTACATATTCCGGATAATTTAAAATGCCACATGCGGCAAAGCCCGAAAGACACGGGGGCAAGAAAAGAAGGGAATCACAGACAACGATCTGGGTCGCTACTATCTCTACTCGTTGATGGATCGTCGGGCGACGACATCCTCCAGCTCCTTCTTCAATTCCTCACGACTTTGGTTGAAAGAAGCCACGGATTCCTCCACCTCCTGCTCGCGCTTGATCCGGAGCTTCCTCAAGTCACCCATCAATTCCTCGATGACCGTTGTCAGCGTCATCCCCAAGGCACTTCTCTACTCATGCAGCATCTTCCAGCCGGCGGCCTCCTCCTCCTTCTCGGCGAGCACCTTGAGGAGCTTCACATTGTCACCCATGAGTTACTCGATGAGGCCGGTCGCCTTGTCAGCTGAGGCATCGCTGATCTCGAGCAGCTTCATCAAGTCGTCGACCAGCTCCTGCTGCTTAATGAAGACAGCGAGAATGTCATCATCGCCGGCCAAGGACTTCAGGAATGCCAGCTCATCGCGATGGTCGACGCAGTGAGTGCCCTTGTGAGAGTTCTTGCGTGCCCGTGAGAGCTCGTTCAAGGGCTCCGCGGCGCGTGGGGACATCTCTGCCGCAGCTTCCGCTTCACAGCGGGACCTCTCTAGTGCTTCCACGGCCTTGGTCTTTGCTGCCTGGTTATATGTCCGCCCGAAACTCCTCCTACCGGTCATGGCAGAATGACTTGACAGGAAAGACAAGTTTTGTGGGTGATGAGGAGAGGAACCGTGAAGTAATTTTCGAGTCGGTAGTTTTTATAGCGCGGTTCTAAGTGTGAACACATATTAGTTTGATAGGTGTGAACAGATTTGCAATTACTTATTGCGTTGTAATCTGCAATGTTGCGAGAAAAACAAGGTCAAAATTTATTGATGGCAGAAGGTTGACCACGTGGTTGCTCGCCGTTGAGGCGGCCGCGGATTGCTCTGGTCGCGTCCCTCTGCGTGTTTTGCTTGCCATTAAGGCGGCCGTGGCGCGCTCCACTCTGGCATCCCTGCGCGCGCTCTGCTCGCCATTGAGGCAAATTTACAATGGCAACGGTTCATAATTTTCGTACATATTCAGGATAATTTAAAATGCCACTGATGACCCACAAGTATAGGGGATCTATCTAGTCCTTTTGATAAGTAAGAGTGTCGAACCCAACGAGGAGCAGAAGGAAATGATAAGCGGTTTTCAGCAAGGTATTCTCTGTAAGTACTGAAATAAGTGGTAACAGATAGTTTTGTGATAAGATAATTTGTAACGAGCAACAAGTAACAAAAGTAAATAAAGTGCAGCAAGGTGGCCCAGTCCTTTTTGTAGCAAATGACAAGCCTGGACAAACTCTTATATAGAGAAAAGCGCTCCCAAGGACACATGGGAATATCGTCAAGCTAGTTTTCATCACGTTCATATGATTCACGTTCAGTACTTTGATAATTTGATATGTGGGTGGACCGGTGCTTCGGTGCTGTTCTTACTTGAACAAGCATCCCACTTAT
Source organism: Aegilops longissima (assembly GCA_021605205.1). Classification (NCBI taxonomy): domain Eukaryota; kingdom Viridiplantae; phylum Streptophyta; class Magnoliopsida; order Poales; family Poaceae; genus Aegilops; species Aegilops longissima. The sequence continues at coordinate 316,161,530 of CM038677.1, forward strand.
GATTAACCTCTATTGCAAGCATCCGCAACTACAACAAAAGTATTAAGGTAAACCTAACCATAGCATGAAACATATGGATCCAAATCAGCCCCTTACGAAGCAACGCATAAACTAGGGTTCAATCTTCTATCACTCTAGCAACCCATCATCTACTTATTACTTCCCAATGCCTTCCTCTAGGCCCAAATAATGGTGAAGTGTTATGTAGTCGACGTTCACATAACACCACTAGAGGCTAGACAACATACATCTCATCAAAATATCGAACGGATACCAAATTCACATGACTACTAATAGCAAGACTTCTCCCATGTCCTCAGGAACAAACATAACTACTCACAAAGCATATTCATGTTCATAATCAGAGGGGTATTAATATGCATAAAGGGTCTGAACACATGATCTTCCACCAAATAAACCAACTAGCATCAACTACAAGGAGTAATCAACACTACTAGCAACCTACTAGTACCAATCCCGGACTTGGAGACAAGAATTGGATACAAGAGATGAACTACGGTTTTGAGAGGAGATGGTGCTGGTGAAGATGTTGATGGAGATTTCCCTCTCCCGATGAGAGGAGCGTTGGTGATGACGATGGCGATGATTTCCCCCTCCCGGAGGGAAGTGTCCCCGGCAGAACAGCTCTACCGGTTCCGCCTCGTGGCGGCAGAGTTTCATCCCGAAAGGTTGCTTATGATTTTTTCCTCGACGAAAGACCTCATATAGCAGAAGATGGCCATCGGAGAGCCAACAAGGGGCCCACGAGGCAGGGGGGCATGCCCCCCACCCTCGTGGCCAGGTGGGTCCCCCTCTGGTGTACTTCTTCCGCTCAATATTTTTTATTATTTCCAAAAATGACTTTCGTGGATTTTCAGGACTTTTGGAGTTGTGCAGAATAGGTCTCTAATATTTGCTCCTTTTCCAGCCTAGAATTCCAGCTGCCGGCATTCTCCCTCCTTATCTAAGCCTTATAAAATAAGAGAGAACAGGGAGAAGTATTGTGACATAGCATGTAGTAACAGCCCATAATGCAATAAATGTTGATATAAAAGCATGATGCAAAATGGACGTATCAACTCCCCCAAGCTTAGACCTCGCTTGTCCTCAAGCGGAAGCCGATAACGATAAATATGTCCCCATGTTTAGAGTTAGAGGGTTCGATAAAAATAAAATACGGACATGAAGGCATCATGGTTATTCTCATAACAGCAACATATATATATATATTGTCATATGATTTCTTACGCTCAAGTAATAATCTATTCACAATGCAAAGTACGAATCATAAACTTTATTGAGAACCAACAAACTATAATCCCAGTCATTGAAGCAATTGCAATTTATCATAACATCAGAAAGATTCTATGTCAGAGCTTTATAGCAAGTGCACATACTCAACTATCATTTAGTCTTTCATAATTGTTAACACTCACGTGATACTTGTGATTACGGAGTTTTAATCGGACACAGAGAAAGATAGGGGCTTATAGTTTCGCCTCCCAACCTTTTACCTCAAGGGTAATGTCAACAATAATAACTCATGCTCCCCTACATCCAATTAGATATTCTATCAGGATCTTTCCAACACACAGTGCTTGCCAAAGGATAAAATGTAAAAAGGAAAGGTGAAGATCACCTTGACTCTTGCATAAAGTAGAAGATAATAGTAAAAGATAGGCCCTTCGCAGAGGGAAGAAGAGGTTTCCATGCACTTTTTATGGTTGGATGCACAAAATCTTAATGTGAAAGAACATCACTTTATATTGCCCCTTGTGATATGAACCTTTATTATGCAGTACGTCGCTTTTATTTCTTCCACATCACAAGATCGTATAAAGCTTATTTTCTCCCATAGTAATAATTCATACATATTTAGAGAGCATTTTTATTGCTTTGCACCGATGACAACTTACTTGAAGGATCTTACTCAGTCCATAGGTAGGTATAGTGGACTCTCATGGCAAAACTGGTTTAAGGGTTTTTGGAAGCACAAGTAGTATCTCTACTTGGTGCTAAGAATTTGGCTAGCATGAGGGGGAAAGGCAAGCTCAACATGTTGGATGATCCATGACAGCATACTTTATCTCAGATATAAGAAAACATAACCCATTACATTGTCTTCCTTATCCAGCGCCAGCTCTTTAGCATGTCATATTTTAATGAGTGCTTCCAATCATAAAAGATGTCTATGATAGTATATTTATATGTGAAACCTCTCTTTCCTTATTACTTCCTATTAATTGCAACGATGACCAAAGCTATGTTTATCAACTCTCAACAATTTTTAATCATCATACTCTTCCTATGTGAAGTCATTACTCTCAATAAGATCAATATGAACTCTTTGTTTCTTTTTATTCTTTTTCTCTTTCTTTTATTCACTCAAGATCATGGCATAATAATCAAGCCCTTGACTCAACACTAATCTTTATTATATAGCTCACGGACTCAATTACATAGAGAGATCATAAAGCAAAACTCGAAACTAGATCATGTCATAAACTTTATTCTACTAGATCAAGATACTACTAATAGAATCGAACTAAGAAAAACGGTAAAGATAGGAGTGTGATTGTGATACGATACCGGGGCACCTCCCCCAAACTTGGCAGTTTCCAAGGGGAGTGCCCATACCCATGTGATTATGTCTCCTTTTTCGGTGATGGTGTAATATTCTTGGCTATGATTCCTCTCATGATACGATTCTCCTCCTTGAGCTTATTGACTTGCTGCTTGAGGTCCATTATTTCCTTACGAAGCTTTCCTGTAATGGCTAAAGCTCCTTGCACCCAAGGGTGTTGCATAGCTGCAGGAGAACAAGTGACACTCCTCTTCATATTTTCATAAGAAAGAAATCTAACATTGGAAGGGATAACCGAGTTTGGAATAGCTGAGCTATGTAATTCCCCCATCGTGAACCCAGCTCGGAAGCGAGAAGTGACTTCTTGGTCCTCCATGGCGTCTACCCTCATCAAGTCAGCCTCCATCTCTTCCTCCGTTGCTAGCCCAAAGTGGTCAATGTCGCTGTTTGCCCTTGGTTCCGATGCCGGATGAGACACCCGGCTCTCCCCGACTGACTCTTGAGAAGACATCTTGCTCTAATCTGCAGCAGCAATAGCTCGAAAAAAACAGAGGATATTTGCATGATACAGGAGTCAAAACCTTCGGGAGAATATATAATGAATTTTTACCGACTAAAATACGTATCGTGCAAGAAAACGGAGTCCGGAAGGCACACGAGGTGCCCACGAGGTAGGGGGCGCGCCCAGGGGGGTAGGGTGCGCCCTCCACCCTCGTGGAGCCCTCGTGTCCTTCTCGGACTGCTTCTTATTTTTCTATTTTTCTAAATATTCCAAAACGGAGAAATATTGCCATAAAAATTGTTTTGGATACGGCTTACTTACCGTACCAGATACCTATTCCTTTTCGGAGTCTGAAACATTCCGGAAGGCGTCCCTTATGTATTCCTCCGGGGTTACGGTTTCAATAACATTGGTTTCAACATTTATGGGATTACCTTAGATATAATGTTTGATTCTTTGACCTTTCACCACCTTCGGATTTGTGCCTTCGAAGTGTTGATTTTTATTGCACCGGAACGATAAACCTCCTCGATAACGTAAGTGCCTTCACATTTAGAGAGAAGTTTTCCTGCAAAAAATCTTAAATGAGAAATGTATAGCAATACATAATCACCTACATTAAACTCACGCTTTTGTATCCTTTTATCATGCCATCTTTTGACTTTTTCTTTAAACAACTTGGCATTTTCATAAGCTTGGGTTCTCCATTCATCAAGTGAGCTAATATCAAATAACCTCTTCTCACCGGCAAGTTTAAAATCATAGTTGAGCTCTTTAATAGCCCAATATGCCTTATGTTCTAGTTTGAGAGGTGAGTGACATGCTTTTCCAGAAACCATTTTATACGGAGACATACCCATAGGATTTTTATATGCAGTTCTATAGGCCCATAATGCATCATCAAGTTTCTTGGACCAACTCTTTCTAGATCTGTTAACGGTCTTTTGCAAAATTAATTTGAGACCTCTATTACTCAATTCTACTTGACCACTAGACTGTGGGTGATAAGGAGATGCAATTCTATGATTAACATCATACTTAACAAGCATTTTACGGAAAGCACCTTGAATAAAATGTGAACCACCATTAGTCATTAAATATCTAGGGACTCCAAACCTCAGAAAATAACTTAGTTAAGCATCTTAATAGAAGTGTTATGATCAGCAGCAACTAAAATATGTGTATACCCATTAGAGGCAGGGAAAGGTCCCATATAATCAAAGCCCCAAACATCAAATGGTTCAATAACAAGTGAATAATTCATAGGCATTTCTTGACGTCTACTAATATTACAAATTCTTTGCCATTCATCACATGACAAGACAAACTTACGGGCATCCTTGAAGAGAGTAGGCCAATAAAAACCTGATTGCAATACCTTATGTGCAGTTCTATCTCCAGCGTGGTGTCCTCCATAAGCTTCGGAGTGACACTTGCGTATGATCTGTTCCTGTTCATGCTCAGGTACACAACGTCTAATAACATCATCTACTCCTTCTTTATAAAGATGTGGGTCATCCCAAAAGTAATGTCTCAAATCATAGAAGAACTTTTTCTTTTGCTGGTATTTGAAACTAGGTGGTATAAATTTAGCAACAATGTAATTAACATAATCAGCATACCATGGAGTACTACGAGAAGTATTTATGACATTTAATTGCTCATCAGGAAAGCTATCATCAATAGGTAGTGGGTCATCAAGAACATTTTCTAACCTAGACAAGTCGTCTGCAACGGGGTTCTCATCTCCCTTTCTATCAACAATATGCAAATCAAATTCTTTTAGCAAGAGAAACCATCTAATAAGTCTAGGTTTAGCATATTCCTTCTCCATAAGATATTTAATAGCAGCATGATCAGTGTGAATAGTTACTTTAGAATCAACAATATAAGGTCTGAACTTATCACAAGCAAATATAACTGCTAAGAATTCCTTTTCAGTAGTAGCATAATTTCTTTGAGCATTTTCTAGAGTTTTACTAGCATATTGGATAACATTTAATTTCTTATCAACTCTTTGCCCTAGAACAGCACCTACAGCATAATCATTAGCATCACACATAATTTCAAAGGGTAAATTCCAATCAGGTGGCTGAACAATAGGTGCAGAGATCAATGCTTTCTTAAGTATTTAAAATGCTTCTACACAATCATCATCAAAGACAAATGGTATATCTTTTTGTAATAAATTGGTCAGACGCCGAGAAATTTTTGAGAAGTCCTTGATGAACCTCCTATAAAAACCGGCGTGACCAAGGAAACTTTGTATACCTTTGATGTCCTTGGGACATGGCATCTTTTCAATAGCATCAACCTTGGCCTTATCAACTTCAATACCTCTTTCAGAAACTTTATGCCCCAAGACAATACCTTCATTAACCGTAAAGTGGCACTTTTCCCAATTCAAAACAAGATTAGTTTCTTCACATATCTGCAAAACTCGATCAAGGTTGCTCAAGCAATCATCAAAAGAAGATCCATAGACGGAAAAGTCATCCATGAAAACCTCACAAATCTTTTCACAAAAGTCAGAGAATATAGCCATCATGCATCTTTGAAAGGTAGCAGGTGCATTACATAAACCAACACTAAAAAAAATACACTTCCGTGATGATACGTGTTTGTCACAGTAGGCTGCGTTTTTTTTCATGCATGTACATCCATGACAAATTTATGACATAATCAAGATAGTCATACCTGTGTTGTCGTAGAAGTGTTCCATGACATTACGAAAATTATCATCACGGAAGTGTCCACTTCCATGACGATAAATCGCACGTCACAGAAGTGGTTTCGTCAAGGGTGACCGACAAGTGGCATCCACCGTAACGGAACACCGTTAAGCTATCGGGTCGAGTTTTGGATCCGATAACCCGTTAGCAGCCCCGACCAATGGGGATTTTCCACGTGTAAAATCATCATTGGCTAGATGAAACACGTGTCGGCTCACCGCTGGGACAGATGTCATCCACTCATTGGACAGAAGGCGCCTATGATACATCGACACATGGCACGGCCCAACAGAGGCCCATTGCTGTGAAAAGGCTAGCCCGTTTGACTTGGTCAAAAGGTGGCGGGCCGGCCCATGGAAAGCATGTTAATGGCCTGTTCGCATATAGCCCATTTACAACCCGCTAACCCAAAGCCCGTTACGCCCTATTCGAATTAGGCCCAGTAGCGTCATCTGGGCCATCTTCTAGCCCGTTTTCACTTCTGGCCCTTGTATGGCCCATCACATCTTTCGGCCCATATGAGGCCCTATGTAACTCTTGGCCCATTAACGGCCCATGGTGAAATTGGCCCGTAATGAACAGTGTATCACTTTACACCCATTAACGGGCTGTGGTGAAACTGGCCCGTATAGAACAGTGTATCACTTTATACCCATTAACGGCCCGTTATTCCGTTGGGCCGTTTCCATCCCATGTTGTCTTTCGGCCTTCTCAGAGCCCATTATTCTTGGGCTCATTTCCAGCATTCATTTACTTACGGCCCGTTACTGTCATTTTCTGCTTGCGGGCCAAATTCAGCCTGTGGTTACAGTCGGCCCGTTTGTGGTCCGTTAATACGTTGGGCCGTTTTCATAGCGTCATCAAATACGGCCTATTAACGATGGCCCGTTATGGTCGGCCCATGAACAGACGATTCCAACTCTAGCCCGTTTACGGCCAGAATGCGGTCTGTTTGGCCCATGTTTGGCCAATCGATCATACGACCCGTATAAGGCCCATTGATGATACGGCCCGTAGAAGGCCCATTGTTTCTACGGCTCGTAGAAGGCCCACTGTTTCTACGGCCCGTAGAAGGCCCACTATTTCTACGGCCCGTAGAAGGCCCACTGTTTCTACGGCCGGCAGGCCTAGTGTCACTAATGTGGCGTTTATTGTGGCCTAGTTTAAAAAAATAGGTTATGGCAGCCACTAGCAAACCGCAGAAAAAGAACTGCACTGACTACAAGCAAACAAATAAACAAGACAACAAGGAAATAAATAAGCAAGCAACTTACACTAGGCTATCACGGCTATTACACATATTACATCCACTGGGCATCAAAGTTCGCCACCAGTGCAAATATAGGGAACACAACAGCATATAAACGCCACAGCAAAACAAGTCCAGAACTGAAACCACTTTAGAAGAGCTCAAGAAACAATATCCTGGGTACCCATAATGCTGGCAAGATGCTTAGCAAGCTTATTAACTTTCTCTTGTTTGGCGCTTAAGTCCTCCAGCACTTGTTGTTGCACCAGAAAGTATGCATCTGAATTCTGCAGGGACTTCCTCAGTCCTTCGACTTCCTGTCGCATAACATCTGATCGATGTCTTTCAACTTGAAGTTGAGACTCAAGAAGCCGAACTGATTCAGGCAACGAGTTCGAAGAGCTGGTGCCAGCAGTGGTAGCTAGTAAATCGAACACTACATCAAGACTGGACTTTGGGGTTGTCTCAGTGTCTTCAATATAGTTTTTATCAGCTTTCTTGGAGACCAACAGGGATGTCTCACTATCTTGAACCTTATCTGCATACTTCCTTTACCATTGCATAACAGGGTAATCTTCTCCAATATTTTATCCGTGTTCTAAAAGAGAAACAAACGAACACATCTCTGGTTTACAATGTAGTATATGAAACTCATTTTGGTAAACCAGTTCAGTAGTAAGGTGGACAGGATAACATCATGAAACAAACATATATCTATGTAGTATGGTCACTGTATGGTCTATATCATTCTAGTTTATGTTTCCAAATCAAGATAGATACAGTTTGAATCATATCTATTTAAGACAAAGCAGCATAGACAGAATATAAGTGTGGGAAACTACACAGCAATAAAAACACTTGTAATGTGCATGGCATGAGAACATAACTGTTTATTCAATTGAAACTGAAATCAACATAGAGCAAGTTACAATAGGAAACAACCAAACACGTTGAAGAAACAGGTTTAAAACATACCTGTTGCACCATTGGAGTTTCAGTTGCATCCTTCAAATTTGAAATTGGTTGGTATCAGTAAATACAGTGATTCAAGAGCAAAGTAGTATGAACCATAGCTACGGAACCTGACCTGAGAACAATTCTTCTTCTGCTTTAAGCGATGACTTCGGGTTCGGAGTGGTGGTCCTCGTGATTTGGGCACTGCAGTTGCCTTACTAATTGCTCGTTTTTGGGTGCTCTGTGGTGGAGACGGTGTTGTGTCAATGGGAATTGGGTGTCTATCTGCTGGGGTTGGGGTTAGAAGGGGTGTAGCTGGTTCTCTGTCCAACTGGGTAGGGGTACAATCTGCATGAGTGTGGGTTATGTGTGGTGGGGCTGGTTCTTGGGCAAGTACAACCGTGGTTCTATCTGCATCGACAGGTAGCACGATCTTTCCTGAAGACCATGTTTTTACTCCCAGAGATACTACCATCACTCCCTCCAATTGAAATGGCTGATAAACAAGAAAAGTAATTAAATGTACAGACATTGTAAGATAGACAGGTGCAATCGATAGTAGGGAAGAAAACAGGGCATGAAATAATTCACATTTATGTTGTCTAAGCAAACAGAATAGCAGGACATAATTTCACATATATGATGGCTAATTAAATAGGATAGCACGACACAATTTCACATGTATGATGGCTAACTAAATAGGATAGAATGACATACTTCAAAATATGATGACTATGTAAACAGGATGACATGATATAACTATACGATGTGTCTATTAAAGTGGTTGGCATGCCATAAATCACAAACATGCCATCGATGGAAACATGATGGCATGATATAATTCACGGATAGAATAACATAATTTAAAATATGATGACTATGTAAACCGGATGAGATGATATAACTATATTATTTCTTTAGAAAATGGGTTGGCATGCCACAATTCAGATACATGCTGTCTATGTAAACATCATGGCATGACATAATTCAAATATATGATTTATATACTAAGGAAGTGAGCAGAGGGCAATCGCATATATGATGTGTTAACTAAGGAGATGGCATTCAATATTGTGTATATGATGTAAAAACTAAGCATTGCAATACAACATATGTATTATATGAGTAATATAACACTGCCAAGTTTGAGGATACACCACAGGGGGATAATAGGACTGGTCATCTGCCTCTGAATCCTCCTCTGAAGAGCTATATGTAACCAGCAAGATATCTGCTTCAGCAGGTAGCATAGTCTGCTCTAAAGACCATGTTTTCACTCCAGATTTCTCCATCACCAATTCAAATGGATGATGCACAGGAAGAGCAGTTGAATATACAAACATTGTCGACAAAAGCAATGAGAAATACAAAAAAAGGATGACATGATATAATTCACATATATGACGCTTGCCTAAACAGCATGGCATTGCATAATTCACATATAAAATGCCTTGCAACAAGATAACATTGCATAATTCACATATATAATGTCTTGCAACAAGATGGCATTGCATAATTCACATATATGGTAATTAGACACTAAACAGGTGGCATTCACACAAAGCATGTATAAACTAAGCAAATGACATAGCAATGCAAGATACCATACGCACGATATGAGCAACATAACCCTGCCAACTTAGGGCATGCACCTCGGGGGGGGGGGATATGACTGGTCATCTGTCTCTGAATCCTTCTCTAAGGAGCTATCGGTAACCAGCAAGACATGCGCTTCGTCACATAGCATTGTCTGCTCTGAAGACCTTGTTTCCACTCCAGATTTTTCCATGACCGTGCTGAATGGCTAATGCATAGGAAGAGTAATTGAATGTACTAAAATTGTCGACAAATTTAACACGTAATAAAAAATGATGGCATGATATAATTCACATATAAGATGACTGGGTAACCAGGGTGGTATTGCAAAATTCACATATATGATGCCTGGCTAGACAAGATGGCATTGCATGATTCACATATACGATAAAGAAACTAAACAGATGGCATTGACACAAAGCATGTCTAAACTAAGCATATGACATCTTTAATGTATACAGTAAGCAATGCAAGGCACCATATGCATGATATTACCAACATCAGCATGCCAAGTTAGAGCGAAGACCTCATGGGGTAAATAGGAGTGGTCTTCTCCTCCGAATCCCCTCGAACAGTTATCTTCCTCTTGATTACGATCCGAAATGGGTGGAGGGGGGCTGCCTTTGCGCCCACCATGGAACGACGTCTGCATGAAATTTTATTGCCACGCAAGGCTCGTCTCTTTTGCTCTACATGATTAGTTCCATTGTGTATAATAACTGGCATGCATAGGAATAAAACATAGTGATGGTAGCAAACTGTGGATAGACCCAAAACCAATGATAGCAGGCCGATAATAGCTTTAGTTAAAAAATACAGATAATGGCTCCTTTAATGTTTGTTTGCACCCAACATGAAACTCATAGTAGACACCGGAGATTAACCAGATAGTAGACAGATAGTACTGATTGCTGCCCCAATATGTACCCCACAACCATTTAAAAACTCATGTTTCAACATTAGTTTGGACCTGACTCGGAGTCTAATAGGTGAACACGACGATAATGTAACATGTCATCATATTAAGCGACGCATAACGTAAGCAGACACGGAAGAGTGCGATCTCTCTTGCGGACCCGTGTAGTCCTCAAGGTCATCTGCTCAGTTGATGATGGTAATGCAGTTGCCGTGGCTGCCAGCGGCGGGGAAGAAGATCTGAGGCGGCAAAAGACAGTCTGGAGAGCGGATCCCTGCAGTGGTGAACCCTTCCGTCGTTGGAGCAGCTGAGCTGGGGTGGAACACAGCGCCGCAGGAGCAGGACAAACCACACAAGGTTTCCTTTGACACATATCTGTAACAGAAGTAATTGAGTAAGGGCTTGTTTGAATTTGAGGATTCTAACAATGCAGGGATAGGAAATAGACAGGAATAGAATACGAATGCACGTGCAAAAAAGCATGGTGAGATTAAGTCAAACCACAAGAAAATGTACAGTTGTAATGCTATTATGCTACTATCTCTTAGTCTTGTGCTTGATGAATAGAAATATGAAAAGGAGGAGAAGTGGAAATTATTATTCCTACGTTTTTCTTTCAAGGAGACACTAAAGGAACAAATCCTATAGTTTTCCTTTGCTCCATTCCTTTGCACCAAATTCATGAAAACTAGTACCGTAGGAAACTTTCCAATTCCTATGTTTTTCATTCACTTTTCCTTTCAAGCACTGGCGATTCTAGTAGGCAGGCTTGAGCAAGGAAAATCCTACAATAAAAAAATGTTTTTGTGCTACTTCTATTACTTTGGACCCAGGCCACTGCCATACTAGCTCAACTCCCAGGCCCATCGACAAATGCACAGCTCAAACGCGCAGAGATAAATAATGATGGCCTTCAAGAGTGTCCATCACGGATAGCTAAGTTGCCTGGTACCTCACTGCTTGTCATATAGTAGGATAAAATAATTGTATTTCCCGTTACTACGGGTGCTCAGTGGACAATATATATATATAACATGTAGAGTAAAAAAGAGATGCAACAAGTGTACAACCTCTTTGGCGAAGCCATGTCGATCTCAGCGTGATTGGGTTGGCCGGTGAGGATGCTCCGGCTGACTTTGCTGTCGGAGGAGGGGAAGAAGATCTAAGGCGTCTGGAGATGCAGCCCGAGGTACTGCTCCGCTATGATGGAGGGTTTCGTCGTTGGAGCAGCTCCGGTGAGTTGAACGACGCCGAGGCTGAAGCAGGACAAGAGAGACAACGAACAACGTTAACCTGAGTGGAATTCTAATAGCATCTCCAATACATGACGTAAAATACATAACCACAAAGTGCTAGATGTAAAATACATCAGCCGCTCATCTCTGAACTTAACGGTCAAAACTGAACTTAACTGTCGAAACTGAACTTAACTGTCGAAACTGAATTTTGCTGTCGAAACTGAATTTTGCTATCGAAACTGAACGCACTAGCAAGGTGAGGCTACACGTCGGTCGACTGACTTTTTCATCTTTGGTCAGTCGATTTTGCAGCCGTTGGATACGAAATCAAGGGCCTGCGGTTCATCTTCAACCTCCACCCCTAAGCCGCCAGCCACCACCGCCAAACAGCAGCCCCCGCCGCCCGCCCGCCTCAAAACACTCCCTACCGCGGTCTGCCGCCACCCCGCCATCCTCTAGGCCCCCCCTGCATCGAGCTTTTTCTCCGCCGATCCTCACGCCAACGCCCGCCAACGCCGTGAACACAACCCCATTCTGAACCCTAAGATAGATAGTGGGTACCTCTCCGTGAGCCCCCTCCCATTGGCTGGTTCTTCCTTCACCCGTGAGCACCCCCACCCCTGAAAATCGACTGACCCAAAAGTCGATTCAGTCGCCTGAAGTGTAGCCAAATCGGAGCAGCATCGCAAGCAAGAGCAATAGCGAGAGCAGCAGCGCGAGAAAGAGCAATAGCAAGAGCAGACCAGGCAGGGACCGAGAGCAAGAGCAGAGCAGCAACGCGAGCGAGTGCAAAAGCAGCAGCAGCAGCTCCTACTGATGTGGACGTCGCCGCCGAGGGAGCGACGCCGTGGAGGAAGTGGCCGGCGACGCCGCCGTGGATGGAGCCGCGCCGTGTCGTCTCGTGATCGAGCGCCGGCAGCACCGTGAGATTGAATCAAGAAGAAAATGCGGCGATTACTGTACAACCTCTTTGGTGGCGCCGATTAGTACGCAGCTTCATCCAAGGAAACGGTGATGATGATGCTCTTCCGGTGGTGTAGGTGAAGACGGCGGTGTGGGAATGGAGGTGGCGCGAAAGACGAGGGGAACGTCGGGGCAGCTCCTTGGAGGTGGAGGACGGGGTGGCTGAACTAGCGGGACGATGAGATCGACGACGGATCCTCATCCGGTACGGTGGATGAGGGACGTCGAGGTGTTACTGTGGATGACGTCGTCGGGGAAGAGGCTCCGGCTGGGTGGCGGACGGAGCAGGGTGTGGGGTTTCGTCGCGGGTTTTCGCGGCCTCGGTGTACGAATGGGTGGGTGGATGGGATGGCAGTGGGGAACCAAGGCTTAGAGACACGTTTGTCCGAAATGTGGGGTAAGTTACGAAAGTACCCCCAACCGATTTGAAGCGGTTCTTTCGGTTCAGGGGTACTACGGGCATTTCACGTGTCGGGATTTCACAGGAGGTGGGAGTTTTCGCGCGCGTTATAATTTCGGAATATCAAGGCGCGGGTTGGATGGAGGGAGTTGTCGGAGCACAACGAGACAAAGATATATCTTAAATATTTCAGGCTAACAAGGCGCGGTTTGAAGAGGCGGGAGTTTTGCAGCGCGATAGACAGAGACGCTAGCTTGATTTTCGGCATAACAAGGCGCGGCTTGAAATTTCGGAAGAATAAGCTTAACGTGTACCCAAAAAAGACAATTTGCACCTCAACACGCACAACACACACACAAACACCATTTAGACTAGAGTAAGGTACACGTGCATTGCACGCATGAGATTTGGCAACCAAATTATGAATAAATACCACATTATAGTATGCAAGCTTTGAGTCATATATGCATGATGTAGATGTTCATTTAATTCTTATAGTTCATTTCATTCAAAATCATCTAGTTTTTATAAGAAAGCTAATATATTTTAAGATTCATGGAATTATGCGTTGTAAGACATAAAGTAAAAACAAATAATGGCAAATCATGTAGAAAAACATTTGGGCAATTCTGATACGAAAGATTCTAGAACAAATAAGAAGTGCTTGTGTTTTGATGTTTGTGCATTATTCTCAAGTTCAACCATGGAGTCTTCTAGATTATACATGTGGTGAAATCTGGTGGAATCTAGATGATATCCAACGGCCAATAGTGCTCAAATTTGCCATCTTTGGACCATCGGATTCGCCTCATCCAACGACCATATTTCAAAGTTAAAGTTACCAGCACGCAATAAAAAAAATATAATAATATATATATATAGGGGTATAGATATAGATATGTGATGCGAAATCCACCCATCATCTCCAATTAGAATGGTGTGTCCATGCACGGATGCGACGTGGCCAAATGATGTCTTCCATCGGTATCTCAAATTCAAATCAGTCTGACCTTGTTCAATGTGTATACGTTACAACATGCTCGTTTCCAAACCACACTGCGCAGATCTCCGTTATATTCACGCATGCATGGGTTTCAAACATCAGGATCTCTTATTCAAATATTTGAATTCAAGTTTACATTGATTATGACCTCACCTATTCTTTTACACCCACACAGTAGTCTTCTCTTTATAATTGTACCACTAACTTTCTCTCGTGCATGCATGCACACACACTACTAGTCGGCATTATCCATCGCACGCATGCAATCTTTTTCTTCAGGTCGGTCTCCCATCAAGGCACACACCCACACACATCCCCCTCTCCATCATATCGGGCATTATTTATCTCTCACGCGTGCATGCGCAACGATCGATGTTCCTCTATGTATGTGTGTATATAGCTAGGTATTTCATAGTTTTCCACACAAACCGATCAATCGATATATCCAGTGAGGTCTCACCCTCTTTCCCACGTCCACATCGATCAATCTATACCTCTCTATATAGGATTAACATATATTGCTAATACACCCACATTAATTATATATCCAACGCCCCCCTCTCATCATCCATGCCTTCCGCTTCATCTCCCAGACACGTGCACAATGGCGAAGACAGGGGGCAGTAAGGGCCCTGCCCCCCCTAACATCACTATATATCGAGGCTAATATGAATGTTATCATTAGACAATTGCCGCTAAAAAGGTTTAATTTCATGAATTGACCCTCCTCGTAAAGGATTATCAATGCTTGGCCCCCTAGCTCATTTATTTTTCATGGCTCCGCCACTGCGTGCAACAGCGCACGTGTTCGTCCCCGCTATCTAAATATCGATCTCGCACTTGTGCATTCCTTCATAGTCCCGCTCCACTCGGCCCCTCGCACCATCTACTAGCCCCCCACCGGATTTTGCCACATGTACAATCTAGCAGACTCCATGGTTGAACTTAAGCATAATGCACAAACCTCAAAACAACAGTGGTTCTCTTTTGTTCTAGAATCTTCCATATCATAACTGCCCAAATTTTTTTCTAGTTGAATTGCCATTATTTGTTTTTACTTTATGCTTTACAACGCACAATTACATGAATCATAAAATAGATTAAGGGCTTCTTTGATTCAAAGGATTCTCAAAGGAATTTTGGAGGATTCTAATCATTAGGAATTTTTCCTATCTTGGTTGTTTGATTCGTAGGATTGTAAACCATAGGAATTTTTCCATATGATTCATTTGCACTAGATTTCATAGGAAACATCCCATCCACACAAACCTCTTTGAAAGAATTTTGCATTTTTCCATGCACAATCAAACACTCGTACAATCATGTAGGATTCAAGACGACATTCCACTATAATCCCATGTTTTTCCTATTCCCGCGTTCTTAGCTTTTTTTATAAAAACTAAGAGGGTGCTTGGATCCAAGGGACTTATTTTAGTCTGACTAAAAATAGTCTCTTTAAGAGACTAAAGTTCCAAGCACCCCTGACTAAATAGGTGGTAAAACTAGTCTTGAGACTAAATTTTTTTAGTCAGTCGTACCCCTACTAAAATGTGGATTAGTCCTCTCTCTCCTCATTTAACTCCTCTCCTTTAACACGGGCGAGTTCTGGATTGGAGGGTTTGGAGGATAATAGTTGCTCATTAACTTGATTTTAGTCTCCTTAGTATTTGGATCCAAGCATGGATGAGGCTAGCATGTTTTAGTCTCACTACTTTTAGTCATGGGACTCAAACGTATCCAAGCACCCTCTAATTGATTTTGAATGAGATGAACTATTAGAATTAAACGAAGGGCTACATCAGACATATATGACTCAGAGCTTACATGCTATAGTGTGGTATTTATTCATAATTTGGTTGCAAAATCTGATGCGTGCAATGCATGTGTACCTTACTAGTACTTCGAGTATGTGCAAAACACGTAAATTAGAATACTAATGGCACGCTACACAGTGTCTCTCTTACAGTTCATGAATCCACATGGCACAAGTGGAGGCGTTGTCGCGACCTCCTTGCGTGGATTGATCACAGTGACGTGCTGCTGGTTCCAGAAGAATGTACTCGTCCTCCCTGAGCCATACTGGCGGTACATGCACGAAGCGAAGATGTGCATGCACGCCACGCACACACTCATTCCCTCACACGCACACGCGGGTACACGGGCGGACACAATTTTGTACCAAGATCCACCCCATGTGATAATTTGACGCATGTAAAGTCGCTCACTTCATTGATGGTCAATTAATACAGTGCATGCAAATTGAGTGGACGTGAGGGCGGAAGAAAGACATCATTACTCCACTGCGCGCATGCGAGTAGTTAAATCGTGGGTTGCTAAGTAGTACTTCCATTGGTCTCCTTCGTATTTTGTGCCAATTTTTGACAGTAACATAATGTTTACGCATTTGAGCAGTGTAGTACTTGAAATTTATGTTCCACTAAACTCATCGGGAGCCGTTTCGGGCCTCGAAACCAAAACCATCAATTAATCTTTACCTTGTTCCCATCACATTAGAGAGCCTGCTCACACCTACTAGTACGTACCAAACCTGAACATGTTCCCGCTATGCAGGTATTAGTACTAGTGCTAGTACTTAGGTTATAAAAAGGGGAACTACCTAACCGAAAATTACTCTACCTTTCCTCCTCATAAGTGCTTCTTCTTAGTCCGTCGTTGCCATGGCCGGTGAGCAGAGCCCTAGGTTAAGAACTACTCGTAACAAGGGAGCGGCAACCAAGGCTGTGGAAAAAAAGGGGGCTCGCCGCCACGCAGAGACCTTGAAAGATATCTCACGGGCAGGCGATGGCTCCCAGGAGCGCCCTAGCCGCAGAGGCGAACATGCCGAGCCGGCGGAGCTGGAGTCGTTATCCCTCGACGGCAGCCCGATCAGCTCAATAAGCACCTCAATAAGCAGAAGGAGTTCATCCAAGGCTTGATGGAGTTGCTGAAGGAGAGCCTCGATGACATGCCCGCTGAGCTCAAACAGCAGGGGGAGTTGACCGCCGGCTTGGTGATGCTGCTGAAGAAGAGCATTGCCTCGGAGAAGAAGGCGACCGGCGAAATCCTGCGACTTCAGGAGGACAAGGCGAAGCTCTGCCACGAGATCGACCTGTTGAAGGAGAAGAACGCCGGCTGGAAGAAGCTGCATGAGAGTAGTAGTTCCTCGATGAAGATGTTGCAGGCCCTCGTCATGGAACAGAAGGAGGAGTTGGCGAAGCTCCGCATCGAGCACCCGGCTGCTATCAAGGTACGTAATGTGGTCGTTGTCGGTGTCAAAACCGGCGGATCTCGGGTAGGGGTTCCCGAACTGTGCATCTAGGCGGATGGTAACAGGAGACAAGGGAAACGATGTTTTACCCAGGTTCGGGCCCTCTTGATGGAGGTAAAACCCTACGTCCTGCTTGATTAATATTGATGATGTGTGTTACAAGAGTGGATCTACCACGAGATCAAAGAGGCTAAGCCCTAGAAGCTAGCCTATGGTATGATTGTTGTTCGTCCTACGGACTAAAACCCTCTGGTTTATATAGACACCGGATAGGGTTAGGGTTACACAGAGTCGGTTACAAAGGTAGGAGATCTACATATCCGTATCGCCAAGCTTGCCTTCCACGCCAAGGAAAGTCCCATCCGGACACGGGACGAAGTCTTCAATCTTGTATCTTCATAGTCTTGGAGTCCGGCCGATGATGATAGTTCGGCTATCCGGACACCCCCTAGTCCGGAACTCCCTTAGTAGCCCCTGAACCAGGCTTCAATGACGACGAGTCTGGCGCGCATGTTGTCTTCGGCATTGCAAGGCGGGTTCTTCCTCCGAATAATTTATAGAAGATTGTGAACACCAGGATAGTGTCCGGCTCTGCAAAAATAAATTCCACATACCACAGTAGAGAGAATAACATTACACAAGATCAATCTGCTGACGTATTCCGTGGCGTGACATCGCACCACTACCAAGCCTTTACTCAAATTGTTTTTATCGTTCCACCTCAGCGCGTTTAGCGAAGCGGTTTCCTTGGCACTCTTGTCGAAGCAGAGATCGTGTTCCCCTTATTCCGGGATTCCCATCAATACGGACGTGGGTAACCCAACCGCGCCATTGATTGTGACGCTTGGGAGATAAGCGAGTTTTACCAGACCGGTGGGGACACATGTTTTTGTCCGCCCATATAAGGGGATGAAGATCCAACCTTTTTACCTGCGCCTTCTTCCTCCTTGGCTTATCCTTCTCCGCGAACTCGAGCTCCAGCGCCCAAGTCCGCACTTCTCACCTCAACCTTCTCCAACTATGTCCGGAGCGGGAGGCAAGTGAATGGCCTCCTCCGTCACGGAGGGGCAGATCCAGAAGTTGCGCGATGCCGGATATTTGTCCAGCAACATCGCGCATCGGCTCCCCGACGAGGGAGAGCTCATTCCCAACCCCAGGCCCCATGAGAGGGTAGTATTTCTTCCCCATTTCCTCCGCGGACTGGGCTTCCCGCTTCATCCCTTTGTCCGGGGCTCATGTTCTACTACGGCCTAGATTTCCATGATCCGCCCCAATTTCATCCTCAACATCTCGGCGCTTGTCGTCGTGTGCGAGGCCTTCATCTGCATCCAGCCCCACTTCGCTTGGCTCAAGACCTTCAAAGTCAAGTCAAGGTTGTGAAGGGCAGCCAAGCGGAGTGCGGAGGCGCCATGGTGGGCAGGATGTCCCATGTTACATGGCTGGAGGGCACTTTCGTGGAAACCATCAAGGGGTGGCAATCGGGGTGGTTCTACATCACCGAGTCGCGTGACCCTGATTGGGCAGCGGCCCCCGAGTTCAGATCCGGCATCCCTACACGGCTCACCTCCTGGAAAGAGAGTGGCCGGATTTGGGGGAATTCAGAGGAGCTGACCGGACTCCAAGCCTGTATCCAGAAGCTGGTGGACAAGAAGCTCAAGCTTGTCAACGTAGTCCAGGTCATGCTCATCCGCCGGATTCTCCCGTGCCAGCGACGGGGCTTGAACATGTGGGAGTTTGATCCAGCGCATCACCAGACCCTGAGCGGGCTCTTCGACACTACGTACGAAGATGTCTAGAAGGTGCTATTCAAGGGCGCCGAAGCTCCCGCATCCGCTACCGAAGATCGCGGATTGCGCTCGCAGCGTCCAGCTGACGAGATAAGTGATTTCACCACTTGTTTTCCATAGTTTGGCTCTATGCGGGATCTAAACTCCCTTTACCTTTGACAGGAATGGCTGGCGAAGACCGAACGGATTACATGTCCGCCCCATTGCCGAGGACCCAGCAGACTTTGCCTAACGGAAGAAGGCTCCGCACCCCACGTGGTGCCGGAGAAGAAGGCCAAGAAGACGGTCACGGGACTCGGAAGAGTTCCGTGCCAGGTGCTATCGGATGATCAATCTGAGGTCGACTCCTCCCACCAAGGTGAGGAGGAGAAGAAGCGCCTCCCAGCGAAGGAGGGAAGAAAGGAAGGCCTCCCAACAAGGGAGGCCAAGGGTCCAAGAAGGAAAAACTCCTCCCGGACTGCTCCGCCAACGCCAAAGGACGACGACGAGGACTGGCCTCCAAGGGCCAAGCCCTGGCGAGATCGTAAGTATCCGAACTCCCGAATAACTTCATGGTTTTTCTTTTTTCGCCACATAATGTCTTTCTAATGCCGCATACAACCCTGCAGTCCGCCCAAGGATGATCTTCCAGCTTAAATCGAAGGGTCCTTGGGTGCGCCGGATATGGATTCCTTCCGACTGCCTCCACCCCGTGTCACGGACGAAGCCGAGGTGGGATCCTGAAAAGGACCCACCAGGAGGATGAGGCCCCGGAGGTGTCACAGACACCTCCCGGACTGTGCACCGAGTCAGCCCGAGGCCACAAAGGCCTCCGTAGTCCGGCGGGCGACTGCTTCGTAAGAAGGGAAAGACCGCGACGCCGGCTGCCTCCGTCCAACCGGAGGTGCCGGATAATTTGCTGGAGGCGCTCAACGGCGCCTCCATCAAAGAGGAACACTGCACTGTTATGAGCGTGGTGATTCAGAAGGTTCAGCTCGCCAAGAGCGGGCTGACCGAACCTGCAACAGCCTTCTAACAGGCTTTGAGGTAAGAATTTCAATATATGTAAAATGGTACCACATAGACATTAGCCCCTGATGCTCGGTTCGGTGTTCGGAAAGCAAAGCTGGACTGAGGATCTTTAGAAAGATAAACACAGGAGTCATAAAAAAATATGTCAATATGGGATTGCAGGCTGTGCTGCTGACCTCCGCCGCACTAACTGCGGAGGTCAATACTTTGAAGGGAAACCTCGAGCTGTCCGAGAACGAGCTCGGCCATGCCAAGAAGCAGCTCGAGGAAAAAGAAGGTGAGTAATACCTTATGAAAATTGTACCTTATAGAAAAGGATTTGGTTGCAAGAAAAATGACAAGGATAACATGGGTATTGTAGGGGCCACTAACGAGGTGGCGACCCTGAAGGAGGCGGTGGCCGTGGCCGAATGCAATGCGGCCGCAGAGCGCACCGAGCGAGAAAAGCAGGAGGCGCGGGTGGCGGAGGTACAGCAAGAGCTCCAAGATCTCGTGAAAAAACATGAGAGCTTGGAGCGTGACTCGAAGACTCGAGAGTCTGAGCTTGCAACGGCTCTTGAGAGTGCCAAAGCCGCTAAGGCCGAAGCCTACAAGGCCCTCCAGGTGATTGAGGCGGTGAAGAAAATAGCAGCGGTAAGGCATATTTCATGCAAAGTAAGCATGTGAGTGTTAATTACCTGTTGCTTACCCGAATTCGAGCTCTCCAGAGCTGCAGATCTTCCTCGCAGCGTGTCCGATGCTGCCGCATTCTACCGGGCCGAGGAGGGAGCTCGACGGAGATGGTCTTCGGTCTCAAGATGTCGAGGCCGGACATCCGTGCCCTTTAGCGACCAGCTGAAGCAGCTGGTCGAGCTCCACAAGGCGGCCGAACAGGCCATGAAGGGCCTCATAGTTCGTCTGTGGCCTAAGGAGGCCATGCCTGGGAGCTACTTCGGCCTGGTGCGGCGGATGATGGATGCGTGCTCGTGGGTAGAAGTCATCAAGCATTCCGCTTGTATTGAGGGTGCCCGTCGGGCCCTTGCCCGCGCAAAGGTGCACTGGGGCAAGATGGATTCCCAGAAGCTCGTGACAGACCCGCCACTAGAGGGCAAGGAGCATCGCACGCCCGAGATGTATTATAAGAGTGTGCTGAAGGGCGCCCGCACTATTGCGGGTGAGTGCTCCAAAGATGTAATATTTGTGTAGACTCGCATTTTGTTATCATGTGCGCTGAAAAGTTAGTTCATATGCGCTAAGCAACGCTTGTTAATTTAAAATATTACCTTCTGTGCGGCAGTTTATCAAATTTGAGAGATGGCAAGTCGTCGGCTTTAGCCCCCATGCCACGAGCGCTGGGGTGTTCAGGATAAACTTGAGCGCTCTTGTTCCCATTTTCGGGTCCATCTAGGGAGGTGCTCAACACAGCGAACAAGGCAACCGGACTTATAATGCTTGAACACTCTCACTTAGCCATAGAATTCTATAATTTTAAATTTTGGCGAAGCCCCTAGTCTTTAGAAGGCCGAATTTGGGGCGCTATCCACGCCTTGGCAAGACAGTATCCGGCTCCTCGCTCTAAGCGGCATAAGTCTTCAAGGACTCGCAAAAAACCTCTCGAACAGCGACCGGCTCTCGCCTCATCATGACGATCAGTTTTAGCTTTCTCCACTGAGGCGTTAACCCAGCTCAACTGGGGCGGAATCGCAGTGGTTCTCCCAGTGCTACCTTAGCCGATATAACGGAACGTAAGGTACCAAAACATGGGAGCCGGGCAAACCCAACTATTGACCCAAGACATGATTCGAGCCGATGCATATAGTGCTATAAGTTCGGGTGCCGCACTTGTGAAAGTGTTCGGACTCATCACACCATAATGCGGAAACATAAGCCCTGGTGTATATTAGCCGCACTAAAGTGTACAGATGCAACATGTCGTGAATGAACATATGTATGAAAAATAAATGCAATTATAAGAAAAAGGTGCTGCATTGTTTTATTCAATAAGTGCTGCTACGAATGCGTAACGATACAAATAGTGCGATAAGCAAGGTATGGGACTGTTAAACATGTCCTCTCCGTGGGTAGGCTGCAGATTGGTGTATAAAATGCTCGTAATGGAGACCACCAGTATATTCGTTGTAGCCTTTATCCTTCCCTGGCTTTTGCATCGTGAGTTCGGCAGGTCTGCTGCCGGATATGGCCTCTGACAAACGGAGTCCTGTGGATAAAAAGTAAAAGGTAAAAAGAAAAGAAAAAGGGACGATACACTTGAGAGCCCCTGGTGTGGTTGAGCCGCAGTCTGGGTTTATAGTGGTCGTGCCCCTCTCCCCATGCCCATGGTATCTTCAGAGCGTAATGGTGTACGCGGAGGACCTGCTTTGACGTTTCGCAGGAGCTGGGGTTGGGGCCGCACTGCTACACATGCTCGGAACGTGCCAGGTGGTCTTGTTGTAAGTTACTCCGGGCGCGCTTAGCTGTGTCCGGCCGCTTAACGGCCGGACTCGAGAATTGCCTTAAGAGGCTGCATTGCACTTCGCGCGAGAGCAGCCAGATGTTCCTCCGCGCGGAGAGAACGCTCAGTGTTGCCGCTGACCGTGATGACTCCTTGAGGGCCTGGCATCTTGAGCTTGAGGTATGCGTGGTGTGGCACCGCGTTGAACTTTGCAACGCTGCACGTCCGAGCAAGGCATGATAGCCGCCATGAACGGGACTATGTCGAAGATTAACTCCTCGCTTCGAAAGTTATCCGGGGATCCGAAGACCACTTCCAGTGTAATTGAGCCTATACAATTGGCTTCTACACCTGGTATGACGCCTTTAAAGGTCGTTTTGGTAGGTTTAATCCTTGAGGGGTCTATGCCCATTTTGGGCACTGTATCCTGGTAAAGCAGGTTCAGGCTGCTGCCGCTGTCCATCAGGACTCTGGTTAGGTGAAATCCATCGACGATTGGGTCTAAGACCAGTGCGGCGAATCCGCCGTGGCGGATGCTGGTTGGGTGGTCCCTTCCGTCAAAAGTGATCGGGCAGGAGGACCATGGATTGAACTTCGGGGCAACTAGCTCCATCGCGTAGACATCCCTGAGTGCACGCTTCCGCTCCCTTTTGGGTATGTGTGTTGCGTATATCATGTTCACCGTCCGCACCTGTGGGGGGAAACCCTTCTGTCCTCTATTGTTCGGCGGTTGGGTCTCATCCTCGCCATCGCTATGCAGCCCTTGTCATTGTTTTCGCAATTAACTTGCCTGCTCGTTGAATACCCAACAGTCCCCGTTGGTGTGATTAGCTGGCTTTTCGGGGTGCCATGTATCCGCACAAGCGGTCGAGTATTCGGTCCAAATTGGACGGACCCGAGTAGTTCTTTTGATGGCTTTTTCCGCTGACCGGTTTAGAGCCTCAAATCCGCATTGACTGCCGATCTTCAATATTGTCGCCGCACGCGGCGCGTGTTTTGTTACGACGCGCCTGCCATTTCGGTCCTTGAAGTCCGGACTGCCAGAATTTTTGCCGAGGTTGTTGCTGCGTGCTAGCTAGCTGTCCTCACCCGCAGAAGGGTCATGAGTGATGTGAGGGCTGCCATGGATTTCGGCTTTTACTGTCCTAGGTGCCGGGCAAGCCACTCGTCACGGATGTTATGCTTGAAGGCCGCGATGGCCTCCGCATTCGGACAGTCGACGATTTGGTTTTTCTTTGTTAAGAACCGTGTCCAGAATTGTCTGGCCGATTCGTCTGGCTGCTGAATTATGTGGCTTAGGTCATCAGCGTCTGGTGGTCGCAAATAAGTGCCCAGGAAGTTATCGAGGAATGCAGCTTCCAGGTCCTCCCAGCTCCCAATTGACTCTGCTGGCAAGCTGTTGAGCCAATGTCGGGCTGGTCCTTTAAGCTTGAGGGGGAGGTATTTGATGGCGTGAAGATCGTCACCGCGGGCCATGTGGATGTGTAGGAGATAGTCTTCGATCCAAACCGCGGGGTCTGTTGTGCCATCATAGGATTCAATATTGACGGGTTTAAACCCTTCGGGGATTTGATGATCCTTTACTTCGTCTGTGAAGCATAGTGGGTGTGTAGCGCCTCTGTACTGGGCGATATCACGACAGAGCTCAAAAGAGCTTTGTCTGTTTTGTTCGGCCCGGCCGGACTTACTGCGTCCGGCGCGACGGTTGTCGTCACGTACCGTGGGGCGCCCACGCGATTCATAGATCAATCTTGATTGTCTTGCCTTGTCCTCCAATATATCTCGCAGGTCCGGAGCGTTCCCCTTTGGCCGTGTGCTTTTTGAGCGATGCCGGGGTACGGTTCTAGTGAAGGGCCCAGAGGCCTCCCTGTCGCGACCACGGGGTGGTCGGTCAGCCGTATTGTCTCCTGGTGATGCGGGTTCGTAAGCCTCGTCCTCTAATCGGGGGAGCAGCTTGCGTTTAGGGTAGCTTGTGGAGGGGCGTTCGAGCTCATGCTCTTCGGCCGCGAGGACTTCAGTCCATCTGTCGGCTAGCAGATCCTGATCAGCTATAAGCTGTTGCTGCTTTTTCTTGAGGCTGTTCGCCGTGGCCATAATCCTGCGTCTAAAACGCTCTTGTTCGACGGGATTCTCAGGCATGACGAATTCATCGTCGTCGAGGCTTGCTTTGTCTCCGGAGGGAGGCATATAATCCTCTACCTCTTCTTCCGCCGCTCTCTCGTGAGGGCTGGCGCTCCATCTTCCCGCTTTGGATCTTGCCGGAGTGGATTCTCTTCGCATTGTCCGGTGTATTGTTGTCTCCGTGCCGAATCTTCATTCTTGCTGTGGCGGGATTTAGAGCGGCGCCACTGACGCCGGTGCTTGGGCTGTTTCTTGGAGGGGTCATCCTCCTCTCGCTCCTTCGCCATTCCCATCCTTTGGGATATCTACCATGTATATATCATATGATGAGGTGGCTTTCCAGTGCCCGGTAGGCGCTGGTTCTTGTTCGCCTCCCGCATCGCCGCCCATACCGTCGATGTCTTCGAAGTCGTAGTTTAGCATGTCGGTTAGATTGTCGACAGCGGCTACCAAGTGGGTGGTGGGTGGGCTTTGAATTTCTTCGTCGTCCGATCCCAACCGCCCCGACCGCGTCCGCCAGGCTCTCCGATAACGAGAGACTTTAGTGAATTCAGGATGTCGCCAAAGGGCGAGTCTTTGAAAGATGTCCGCGCCGTGAACTTCATAACGGGCGCCCAATCGGATTCGATTGGCAAGGGCGCTGGGGTTCGGAGTCCGGAGAGGAGTCCGCACCGGAGTCGAGGTCTTCGCAGCGACAGGGATAGAGTTCGCTCAATCACCGTAGGGATTGTCGCCCGAGGCGGTGTCCAACCACTCGCCCTCGATCGGGAATCCGCCCGGATTAAGGGTCGGAGCGGATGTCGGTGCGGCCTCCGTGGCAATCGCTCGCTGCAGAGCCAGATCATGCCCATCGAAACAAAGGCGGCATCGCTGGCTGCGGCTCGAATCCGTCAAGATCAATTCTCCGCGGATATCGGCCGATAGTTCAAACTTCCAAATCTGACCTGATGGCCAGGGGCGAGCTTTCGATCTGCTCCAGATGGCCAGCTTAATTGGCCCGCAGATGCAAAGCCGCCGAATCGAAGATCTGTCCGGGAGAAAGGTCTCACCGACTGCGCCGTTGTTGATGATCGGAGGAGCCATCGGCCTATCGGTGACGACATACGAGGAACTCTCAATGAAAGCACCAATGTCGGTGTCAAACCGCGGATCTCGAGTAGGGGGTCCCGAATCATGCGTCTAGGCGGATGGTAACAGGAGACAAGGGACACGATGTTTTACCCAGGTTCGGGCCCTCTTGATGGAGGTAAAACCCTACGTCCTGCTTGATTAATATTGATGATGTGTGTTACAAGAGTGGATCTACCAAGAGATCAAAGAGGCTAAACCCTAGAAGCTAGCCTATGGTATGATTGTTGTTCGTCCTACAGACTAAAACCCTCCGGTTTATATAGACACCGGATAGGGTTAGGGTTACACAGAGTCGGTTACAAAGGTAGGAGATCTACATATCCGTATCGCCAAGCTTGCCTTCCACGCCAAGGAAAGTCCCATCCGGACACGAGACGAAGTCTTCAATCTTGTATCTTCATAGTCTTTGAGTCCGGCCGATGATGATAGTTCGGCTATCCGGACACCCCCTAGTCCGGAACTCCCTCAGTCGTGGAACAGATGATGAAGGCTCGCGTCAACAAATCCCTCGTTATGGACTGAATGAAGAAGATGCCAGAGGAGACGCACAAGGAGATGGAGGTCTTGGAGGCGATGAAGAAGAAGTTACAACTCCGCGGCGAATTAGATCATTTGGGGTGATAATCTTCCTTCTTCTTTTGCTGATGTGTTTCATCTTTTGCTTCGGTGTTTCACAAGATCACGTTCTCTGCGAGGCATGAATAGTACAATGGTTTTTTTGAGGAATGAATAGAACAATGCTAACAATGAGATGACTAGCAAATTAGATCATTTTTATCGCCATATGGCACTTGGGCTGCCGTGTTTTGTGCTCCTCCGCCGCAAAGATTACTCCAAAGGAAAACTTGAGTATACCGCATGGTTCTTTGCTCCTCCTCGACCAGGTCGTCGGCGCGTTTACGAAAGAAGTCAAATCAAAGGCCCCGCCTTCCAGCAATAAATGAGCCACAAATCACAAAGGCCCTCGCCTCTCGTGAAACCGACCAAGCTAGACTTCCCGCCTCTAGCCTTTTAAAAATGTATACTTTTGTACAACAAGAGTATCGATGGATTGCACCATGGATAAAAACTTGAAATTAAAAAAGGTGGTACATATAGAGAGCGCTGGTCGCCAAATTATGCATATAGTACTATTAAAAGGCTAGTCACAATAATGGTGTCCAAAGACAACCCACCCTCAAATAAAACTAAGCACCACGAATTCATTGACAAAACTAAGCACCCTGAAATTCTTTGACAACGTA
Organism: Aegilops longissima; assembly: GCA_021605205.1. Classification (NCBI taxonomy): domain Eukaryota; kingdom Viridiplantae; phylum Streptophyta; class Magnoliopsida; order Poales; family Poaceae; genus Aegilops; species Aegilops longissima. The sequence continues at coordinate 316,188,660 of CM038677.1, forward strand.
ACTACTGGCTATATGATGTTGGCCATATATATTGTACATATATAATGTGAAGAAATGAGTGGTAGTACTATACCAACTAAAAGATGAAATGTAAGAAATACTAGTATGTTCGTACTGAAGAGTTAAAGTAACAAGAAGAAACATAACATAGTTCATTCCGCTGCCATGCATGACAGTGAAACGTGTATGGAGTTTTCTCCAGTTTACCGTACGAAGGATGAACCATGGCTCCTGCCAGGGTCAGCATTGAAGGCTGACGAGAGGACACCAGCCAATTCTTTTGGAGGTCGAAGGTGTTCCCTACAACGAGGCCTATCCGACGAGGACTTCTTTGTCGTTACCAAAGTCTACAGTAACGAATTTGACTAGGTTGCTCTCGAGGAAGTCCTTAAAATCCTAGCACTCAACGTCGGCATGGTAAATGTGGTAGACCAAGCATAAGTCATGCACGCAAACCTGGATCATGGCGGGCTTCTTCCTCTCTTCGTCGTTTGGATCCTTCTCTCGTCCCAGGACTGTGCTGTACTCAACATCTAGCCCAGCGACCCACTCATCATCTGAGTCTTCGAACATTCGTCTGAAGCGAGAAAGGCATCCTTTCACCGTCGCGGAAGAACGGGTGTAGATGATGTCAAACTCATCAACGGTGATGGTTCTGACCTTTTACTCACCGCCGATCGGGGAGATTTGGGACGCCATGGCTTTGGGTGGAGGGTTAGGATTAGTGGAACTGCCATAATGTGAATGGACGGGACGACTAGGAGCGAACCGCCATAATATTAAAGTACGTGCGGGGACGAGTAGGAGCGAACTGCCAGCGTGCGAACGACAGGGTAGTGGCTTTCCATTCTCCCATGATACGGGCTTCCGAGAGCCCTTGGATCTGAGATCGAACGGTTGCATGGTGTGATTCTAGACCTGTGGGTGAATATCCTATCTTGTAGGGTTATTCTGCAAATTTTCAGCAACTTAGCATGCGACCGTTTGATCTCAGATCCAAGGGCTGCCAGCAGCCCGTATCATGGTCGCGCCTACCACGACCATCGCGTCGCACGCGCGGTCGCACCCTTGGAGATTTAACATGGTGCGTTAGGCTATCTGATGTTGGCATGTCATACATAGTCATCACTTAGTCACTCATACTACAACAAGGTTAGCTATAAGGTTGGCTATAAGTGTATATATTTTTTACTCCTCTCTATCTATTTCTTCGTACTCCCTCCGTCCCATAATATAAGAACGTTTTTGACACTAGTGTAGTGCCAAAAACGTTCTTATATTATGGGACACAGGGAGTACTAGTATTTATTGCATTTGCCAAGGAGTGACCTCTTCCAATTAAATGGTGCTGCTAAGTTTGCTTCATTTAATTAGCTATAGACTCAAAATTGTCTTTTCACCTAGGTACACGCGCTTAGCACCGTTTCTTCCTTGGGTCACCAAATTAGTCTCTCTCTTCTTGATTAACTTGACACATCAGACTTTGTGCCTATGTGGCAAGCTTAAGCACCTGTAGGAGCAAGTAAGGTGCCGTCCGTTGCACGGAAGAGTGAAATGCATTGATCGGGGTGTTGTTTATATTGACAAAGTATGTGGGGGTCATCTCATGTGTAACAGGTATCGATAAGTTTCTTCGGATATTATTTCATCTCTAGAGCTCAGAAACATCCGGGTGAAATAGATAAAAAAGTATCTTTTGCAAACAAAAGCGTTCAACTGTTCAACCTGCATCCAAAACTTGTGAAGAAATAACTCTTATTGTGCTTTGCAGGAAATGGTTCATCATAAGTCTTTCACCGGTACTGTAGTAAAAATTCTTACATGGAAGATTCTAGACTAAACCATAAATGGATACACATTTATTCATGCGGGATACTCCAATAGAGCAAGATCATGCATGGAAGTCTCCACATGCTTAGACAGCGGATTACATTGAGCGAAGACTAATGATCAACAATTAACTTAGTAATGCATATGTCCAGGTGAACCTCCTTGGAGTCCCCATGACCATTGTTGGGAGTCAAATAATACCATGCGTCTTCCATGTCCACATCGGCGGGAAGGTCCCAGCTCGGCAGAGTCCAAGTCAGCTTGACGTAGCCAGTGTCACCGCCCACGGACCTCTGAGGGGTAGTAATAGTGAGCACGCACCCGTACATCGGCCTCATGTCAGTGTTAGCGTCAGCGGCGTCGCCCCTGACGCACACTACAGAGATGTGGCGGCGGCCTGCGCGGGCCTCGACGGTGGCGACGATCAAGAGGAAGACGCTGCCGTCCTCCTCCGAGACTAGCAGGCGGCGCTGATCCTCTAGCGACTCCGGCACAGTGAACGGGTAGCACTTCTCGTACTTGATGTTCTTCGCCAAGGGCCAGTAGTGATTGCCGCACGCCTGCGTCAGGTGATGCACGATGTCCGCCGGCGAGCCCCAAAACGGCACCGAGCACTCATAGCAGTAGACGAAGAGCTCCTTGGAGGCATCGACCAGGCCGTCCATGAAACGGGAGTGGCTGTAGGGGACGTTCTGCCAGTTGAATATATGAGCAAGTTACTATGAGATTTACTACAAAATAAATCATGACGGCTATAACAGAGATTAAACTAATCATGCGGACTAGCATAGTAGATGAACAGATCGAGTCTAGGACACAGAGTAGAAACATGAATTCTACCACGATTTCGAACAGGAAGGACAGAAACACATACGGTGCAACGGGAGCAGCACCATTGGCGTTGAGGTTGTCGCCCATGTCGTTGTGGAAGAGGTTGCCGAGGTCGGGAAGAAGTCGTTGTCGGTGAAGTCGTGGCTGCTAGCAGTCGCGAGAGTGCGCTCCCCAAATGTCAACAAATACCACCCGAATGGAGTGCAGGAGGGAGTGGCTGTAGGGGACGCTACGGCCGCCTAATGGAGCGCAGGAGTAGCCCACGAAGCAGTAGATGGTGCTCCTCCCTAGTCTCTATTCTTATCTTTATCTCTACTACTCTTCTTTGTTTTTTATAATATACTAGTTGTAGTTTTCAAATCGAATAGTACAGCGCCGTCCACTGCACGCCCGGCTGAACATGCCTCCTCGCCTCCATTAAACCCGCATGCAAACCGAGAAACCTACTCCGGCTCGCGGGAGGAAATTTGTCGGTTGCCGCGGGAGGGTTATTCTACAAATTTTCAGCAACTTAGCATGCGACCGTTTGATCTCAGATCCAAGGGCTGCCAGCACCCCGTATCATGGTCGCACCTACCATGAACATCGCGTCGCACGCGCGGTCGCGCCCTTGGAGATGTTATGGTGCGTTAGGCTATCTGATGTTGGCATGTCATACATAGTCATCACTTAGTCACTCATACTACAACAAGGTTAGCTATAAGGTTGGCTATAAGTGTATATATTTTTTTACTCCTCTCTATCTATTTATTCGTACTCCCTCCGTCCCATAATATAAGAACATTTTTGACACTAGTGTAGTGCCAAAAACGTTCTTATATTATGGGACACAGGGAGTACTAGTATTTATTGCATTTGCCAAGGAGTGACCTCTTCCAATGAAATGGTGTTGCTAAGTTTGCTTCATTTAATTAGCTATATACTCAAAATTGTCTTTTCACCTAGGTACACGCGCTTAGCACCGTTTATTCCTTGGGTCACCAAACTACTCTCTCTCTTCTTGATTAACTTGCCACATCGGACTTTATGCCTATGTGGAAAGCTTAAGCACCTGTAGGAGCAAGTAAGTACAATAGTGCGCTTTACATGGCATTTTTGCATATGTGGAGGAAAGAGAGGCAAGGAAAAAGTGGAGAAGTGGGCTCTCATGCAAGAGCCAGCGTCTACTACATGGTGGAGCATTGGGAGAGGCACCTGTATGGAGGCGGTCAGGAATCGGGAGACTCACGCCGGTCGTAGGCCGCAGATTAAAATGATAATGGCAAGTCAAATCACGGGCCCCACCTGTCCAGCAGTAACTCGCTGTCAAATCACACAACCCTACGTTTGCAGCAGCCTACTCCCTCGCCTTCTCGCGTCTCTGTCGAACCGACTAGGCGGAACTGCCTCGCCGCCTACCGCGCAGGAAAAGCCCCGCCCTTGACTTTTAAATAGTATACAGTATACTAATTTTGTATCCATGGATTGCGCCCACGCCATGGAGCAAAGCGTCTAGAAAACGGCGGTACACATGTACGGAGTATACAGCACGCCCATCGCGTTCGCATCGCAACCCAGACGGTCGGTCGGTCTAGCACGCTGCTGTCCAAATGGAACGCACGTCATATTGCGTTCACACACACATGTGGGACGGCAGTTGAGAACCGACCATAGGCACACTCCCCGGCCCTGCAAGTTGGGTGACTTAATAGAAGAGGGAGACGAGCGATAGTACTAGAGAAGTGTTGTACTACGTTGGTGCCTGGACGATCCCTGCAAGACACGGAAGATCAGTTCGTCCATGCATGTGACCAGACTCCAGCAGACACGCCTGGATTGGCTATTGTCTACACATCGTGCAGGTTGTGTTGTACATGGCTTTAGTTGTGGTGAGAAATCTAAAAAAAGGTTTCTTGTCATCTCGCAAAATTAGGTGTCATGTGCTTCGGATCACTGCGAGGGTTAAACAGTGACAACTGAGTTGGGCTAGTCATTGGGGGCACATGCACGAACAGTGACTACTCGGCTGCCATCTAGGTCAAGGCGGCTATGTTAATTATGACATCTATCGATGGACCCCTTTTCTACGAGTTTATCTTTAATTTGAGCTTTGTTCCTCGTCTAGTTTGTCCGTCGGGATTCATGTTGTCTCCTTTGGGCAGTGAGGTTATGATTTCTTGTCATGTGGCATTTTTTCGTGTTATATGTTATAACCCGGCGCTTCATATCAAAATGACGAAAACTGCGCCTCCGGGCCACGTGCATGAAGACTTCTCGACAGTCATTGACGAGGTCAAGCCGGCTCCGGTAGACAAAAGAAAACTAGTACTACTCCACTATAAGGGCAGGAGCCTCCGCGCTTGCTTGCTAGTCTTGCTCTCTTCACACTGTCTCGGCCTCTCCAGATCTAAACATGACAGGGGTGGCCACACACTCTCTCTCTCTCTACTCACTGCTGGTCACAGATCCAGCTGGATCCTCTCCGCCGGGGAAGGTGAGAAGGTGCAACGATCACGCGGTCGTCCTCGGCGACGACTCTTACCCACTGTTGGGCGCGTCCCGATCAGCCTGCCTTGCCGTTCTCTCCCAAGCACCGCTGGCGAGGGAGGGCCTCCAACCACTTCTTCCTCGCTGTCGTAGTGTGGGCAGATCCGGCCTCCCGCCGCCCACCTACTGACATCCCGGCGACCATCAGGTATAACTTCCTTCAAAACCAGCCTTGCTCTACTTCCCGAGCTCCTGACGTTGCTGCATTTGTATCTTTTACTATTTCTCAGGCCCCCACGTAGATAGGATCGATCGGCTGTCTGAAAACCACCTAATTTTTTTACATTTAAGAGGTCAAACTAGTTCATGCACTCGAATCTAGTACTACTTGGTTCAAACAAGGAAGAAAGGGGGTGGCGGTGGGGGAGGATTTGTTACCTGAATCTAGGACTTGGTCGAAAGAGGAAATAATGGGGGCGAAAAGTAGCAGAGACTGGCTATCCAACTGGTCTCTAGGTCTAATAGGGAAATAAAGGGAAACGTAGTACAAAATCAATATAAACCCGATCTATTGGTTGAAAAAGGAAAGAAAGTGGGGCCTGGGGGATAAGTCAACAGAGTAAGTCCAGCACTAGATTTGCTAGCCTCACACAGTATAAGGTGGCTATACCGAACAAAAAAAGGACCAACCCAGATATCCTGTTCTGATGTTTGTTGCCCGAGCCACTCTTATGTAATGCCACCGGTAAAATGTAGCGATCGACTTTGTTAAAAGTAAGGACACGTTAAACCAATGTTGTTTTCAATGTCATGCCTCCAGTAATATGAATCAATGGCACTTCTTTACATGTCCTGCTAAAATTTCCCATTAAGATAATTTGGTTCTTTTCGTTAGAAATGCAACTGTCCTGGTCCGCCTACTCTCGCGTGCCCAAAGTAATGTCGTATTTAACGGTTGTCATAGTTAATCCTAATGCCCACACTAATATCTAGCAATGCCACTGCTTTAGAAATTTCTACTGTCCTTGTAGGATTGCCATTCAGATAAGGAAGATGCTTCTTTTCATTTGATGCATGTTTCATCACTTGTTAGTCACCCTCCTTTCCACCTTTTTTGTGCAAACATAGATATACATTTCACGCTCGATCTTAGTTGAACTACACAAATGATATCCAAATTGTAGTTGAGCATTCCAGGAGCTTCACAACCAACCTTGATGTTGCTCAATTATTGCAACTAATGAAGAAGAAGCTCTGTGGGTTTCGTTTTCTGATAGAAATGGAACCAGGGCTAGAGCCCTTTTCTTAAATTTTTTTGAAGAAGAAGCTGTTAGCTCACGGGACATTGCTTCATTTTAGGTGAACTGCACCAAAAGGTCCCATGAATTGAATCATCCATGTTGGTGACTGAAAGAGCTAGCTTCAGCATCCCAGTCTAAGCACCCCCGGCCTCCATCCTTGCAACGCACGGTACACCTCGTTTGCCACCTGCTCGACCCTAGTGTCACTGATAAAATGAAGTAATAATACAGTTAAAATAGAGCGAGTGTCATCTCTATCATTTCATTTCCAATGTAGATAAAGAAAGTGCTTCTCTTTGTTAAAGTATGTTTCATCAACTAGTCCCATTGTTAATGTTTAAGCGTTTCTGCAAACTGGGGTGCTTAATTTTAGTTGATTTGTACAAAAATAGAGATCTGAATGTCTCAAGGTGCCTGTTGGTGTCAAAACCGGCGGATCTCGGGTAGGGGGTCCCGAACTGTGCGTCTAGGCGGATGGTAACAGGAGACAAGGGACACGATGTTTTTACCCAGGTTCGGGCCCTCTCGATGGAGGTAATACCCTACTCCCGCTTGATTAATATTGATGATATGGGTAGTACTAGAGTAGATCTACCACGAGATCAGAGAGGCTAAACCCTAGAAGCTAGCCTATGGTATCATTGTTGTTCGTCCTACGGACTAAAACCCTCCGGTTTATATAGACACTGGATAGGGTTAGGGTTACACAGAGTCGGTTACAATGGTAGGAGATCTACGTATCCGTATCGCCAAGCTTTCCTTCCAGGCCAAGGAAAGTCCCATCCGGACACGGGACGAAGTCTTCAATCTTGTATCTTCATAGTCCAGGAGTCCGGCCAACGGTGATAGTTCGGCTATCCGGACACCCCCTAATCCAGGACTCCCTCAGTAGCCCCTGAACCAGGCTTCAATGACGACGAGTCCGGCGCGCATATTGTCTTCGGCATTGCAAGGCGGGTTCCTCCTCCGAATACTTCATAGAAGATTTTGAACACAAGGATAGTGTCCGGCTCTGCAAAACAAGTTCCACATACTACCGTAGAGAGAATAACTTTTGCACAGATCTGCTGACGTATTCCGCGGTGTGACATCACACCATGGCCAGGCCTTTATACGAATCGTTTTTGCTGTTCCACCTCGGCGCGTTTAGCAAGGCAGTTTCCTTGGCACGTCTTATCAAAGCGGAGATCGTGCCCCCTTATTCCGAGATTCCCATCAATACGGACGTGGGTAACCCATACGCGCCATTGATTACGGCGCTTGGGAGATAAGCGAGTTTTACCAGGCTGGCGGGGGACGCATAGCTTCGTCTGTCCATATAAGGGGATAAGGATCCACCTTTTCACCTACGCCTTCTTCCTCCTTTGCTCATCCATTTCCGCGCACTCGAGCTCCAGCGCCCAAGTCCGCACACCCCACCTCAACCTTCTCAAACTATGTCCGGAGCGGGAGGCAGGTGGATGGCCTCCTCCGTCATGGAGGGGCACATCAAAAAGCTGCGGAAGGCCGGATACTTGTCCATCGACATCGCGCACCGGCTCCCCGACGAGGGGCAGCTCATTCCAACCACCAGGCCCCATGAGAGGGTGGTGTTTCTCACCCACTTCCTCCGCGGACTAGGTTTTCCACTTCACCCATTTGTCCGGGGGCTCATGTTCTACTACGCCCTGAACTTCCATGATCTGGCCCCGAATTTGATCCTCAACATCTCGGCGTTGATCGTCGTGTGCGAGGCCTTCCTCTGCATCCGGCCCCACTTCGGCTTATGGCTGAAGATCTTCAATGTCAAGCCGAAGGTAGTGGGCGGCCGCCAAGCGGAGTGCGGAGGTGCCATGGTTGGCAAGATGGCCAAAGCCCTATGGCTCGAGTGCTCCTTTGTGGAGACCATAAAGGGGTGGCAATCGGGGTGGTTCTACATCACCGAGCCGCGCGACTCTCAATGGGCGGCGGCCCCCGAATTCCAATCTGGTTTCCCCACGCGGATCACATCATGGAAAGAGACGAGCCTGTCGTGGGGTGATTCGGACGAGCTATCCGGACTTCAAACCTGCGTTCGAAACCTGGCGGACAAGAATCTCAGGCTTGTCAACGTTATCCAGGTGATGCTCATCCGCTGGATTCTCCCATGCCAACAACGGGCCTTCAAATTGTGGGAGTTCGATCTGGCACAGTACCTAACTCTGAAAAGGCTCTTCGACACTACGTACAAAGATGCCTGGAAGGTGCTGTTCAAGGGCGCCGAGGCTCCCACATCCGCTACCGAATATCCCGGATTCAGCTCGCAGCGTCAAGCCAGCGAGGTAAGTTATTTTACCCTTTATGGGACTCTTTTTTCATAGGTTGACTCTATGCGGGATCTAAAACTCCCTAACCTTTGACAGAACTGGCTGAAGACGTCCGGACAGATTAACTGTCCGGCCCCTTTGCCAGAAGACCCAGCGGACACCCGATTGACGGGGCTGTTGGCTCCGGCACCTCACGTGGTGCCGGAGAAGAAGGCCAAGAAGAAGGCCACGAGAACTCAAAGGAGCTCCCGGCGCCAGGTGCTGTCGGACTCACCGCCCAACAACTCGGAGGCGGAATCCTCCTCTGAGGAAGAGGAGGAGGAAAAAGAAGCCTCTCCCCCAGTGGGAGGAGAGAAGAAAAGGAATGCCGCTGAGGGAGTCCTGGACTAGGGGGTGTCCGGATAGCCGAACTATCATCTTTGGCCGGACTCCTAGACTATGAACATACAAGATTGAAGACTTCGTCCCGTGTCCGGATAGGACTCTCCTTGGCGTGGAAGGCAAGCTTGGCGATACGGATATGTAGATTTCCTACCATTATAACCGACTCTGTGTAACCCTAACCCTATTCGGTGTCTATATAAGCCGAAGGGTTTTAGTCCGTAGGACGAACAACAATCATACCATAGGCTAGCTTCTAGGGTTTAGCCTCTCTGATCTCGTGGTAGATCTACTCTTGTACTAACCATATCATCAATATTAATCAAGCAGGAGTAGGGTATTACCTCCATCGAGAGGGCCCGAACCTGGGTAAAAACATCGTGTCCCTTGTCTCATGTTACCATCCGCCTAGACGCACAGTTCGGGACCCCCTACCCGAGATCCGCCGGTTTTGACACTGACATTGGTGCTTTCATTGAGAGTTCCTCTGTGTCGTCACCTATAGGCCCGATGGCTCCTTCAATCATCAGCAATTCAGTTTTGGTACTCTTTGATTCTGGTGCAACGCATTCATTCATATCAAGGGTAGTTGTGGAAAAGTACGGGTTACCCACTAAAACCCTTAGAAGCCCCCTTCGCGTCAGTTCCGCAGGAGGAGAAATGATGGCAGGCTTAGGCTGTCATGCAACCCTCAACATCGGGAACCATAAATTTCCCTTGAGACCTCATAGTGTTGGAAACCCAGGACCTTGGATGTAATCCTAGGCATGGATTGGTTGTCAAAGTTCGAAGGAAACATAGATCTGTGCCAAGAAGTCTATTCTGCTCACCACCCCGGAGCAGAAGAGGATCAAGTATGTAGCCAGGCACAGCCAGATGAAGAATCAGGTGCATTCCCTCACGGGAGTTGTTCAGGAGGAAGTGCCAGTAGTGCAAGATTTTCCCGATGTGTTTCCGGAGGAATTACCAGGAATGCCACCGGACAGGACATTGAGTTTCGATTGAGCTATTGCCGGCACAGCCCCAATATCCAAGAGACCTTATCGGATGCCACCGAATGAGTTGAAGGAGATCAAGGATCAAATTAATGAGTTATTGGAGAAAGGATATATTCGTCCAAGCTCATCACCTTGGGGAGCCCCAGTTCTTTTGGTAGAGAAGAAGGATGGAAGCTTGAGGATGGTTGTGGATTATCGTGCGTTGAACGAGGTAACCATCAAGAACAAGTACCCTCTGCCAATGATTAATGATCTATTTGATCAGCTAGTTGTAGCCAAGGTATTCTCTAAGATCGATCTTCGATCAGGGTATCATCAGTTGAAGATCCGTGAAAAGGATATACCCAAAACAGCATTTACTACCAGGTATGGTTTATATGAGTATACCGTCATGTCATTTGGATTGACTAATGCTCCTGCATACTTCATGAATTTGATGAACAAAGTATTTATGGAATATCTGGACAAGTTTGTCGTGGTGTTCATCGATGATATACTGATTTTCTCCAAGAGCGAGGAAGAGCATAAGGAACATTTGCGTCTAGTTCGGAGAAACTTGAGAACATCGAGTTGTATGCCAAGTTCAGCAAATGCAATTTTGGCTGAAGGAAGTTGGATTCCTCGGACATGTTATTTCAGGAGAAGGAATAGCAGTTGATCTCGCCAAGGTTGAATCAGTCACCGATTGGCAGTCACCCACCTCAGTCAAGGAGATCCGCAGTTTTCTCGGACTCGCAGGATATTATCGGAGGTTTATTGAGAACTTCTCGAAGATTGCCAAGCCCATGACTGAGCTATTGAAGAAGGAAGCCAAGTATGTTTGGACCGAGGAATGTGAAGCCAGTTTTCAGGAATTGAAGAAACGTTTGGTTACAGCCTCAGTATTGATTTTGCCGGACATACACAAGGAATACCAGGTCTATTGTGATGCTTCTCGTCAAGGACTCGGAGGAGTACTCATGCAGGAAGGAAAAGTTGTAGCTTATGCCTCCAGACAGCTACGACCTCATGAGATGAATTATGCCACACATGATTTGGAGTTAGCAGCCGTAGTGCATGCACTCAAGACCTGGAGACATTTCCTCATCGGAAATCGTTGTGATGTTTACACAGATCACAAGAGCTTGAAGTATATTTTCACGCAGAAGGAATTGAACCTCAGGCAGAGGAGAAGGCTAGAGTTGATAAAGGACTACGACATGAGATTGCATTACCACCCAGGTAAGGCTAATGTTGTAGCAGATGCTTTGAGCCGTAAGAGTTATGTGAATACTCTTACAGCAGGAGGATCACCCCAGGAGTTAGTCGATGACCTCAGAGATCTCCGACTGGAGATAGTTCCGAGAGGATTTGTTGCAACTCTGGAAGTTCAGTCCACTTTGACCGAAAGGATTCGTGAAGCCCAGAAGTCGGACAAGGAAATTGATGAGATAAAGCAAAAGATGAATGAAGGAAAAGCTAAAGGATTCCGTAAGGATGAACACGGAACTATATGGTTCGAGGATCGTATTTATGTGCCCAACGATCCCGAACTCAGGAAGTTAATTCTTCAGGTGGCTCATGATTCACCGTACTCAATTCACCCCGGCAACACCAAGATGTACCTGGATTTGAAGGAAAGTTTCTGGTGGACAGGTATGAAGAAGGATATTGCCGAGTACGTAGTAGTATGCGATGTTTGTCAACGTGTAAAGGCAGAACATCAGAAGCCAGCAGGGTTACTCCAACCTTTGCCGATTCCCGATTGGAAATGGGAGAAACTTGGTATGGACTTCATCACAGGATTACCGGGACCCGTTCAGGTTATGATTCTATCCGGGTAGTGGTTGATCGTTTGACCAAGGTAGCTCACTTCATTCCGTGAAGACTACCTATACCAGTGCTAAGTTGGCCAAGATATACATGACCAGGATCGTATGTCCGCATGGAGTTCGAGGAAAATCGTGTCGATAGAGGAACGCGGTTTACCTCAAAGTTTTGGAAGCGGTTGCATGAAACTTTGGAGTGCGAGGCTGGAATTCATACAGCTTTTCATCCGCAGCAGATGGACGGACCGAGAGAGTCAACCAGATTCGGAGGACATGTTGAGAGCTTGTGTGCTAGACTATGGGTCTAGCTGGGATGATAATTTGCCGTCGCAGAGTTCTCGTACAACAACAGTTATCAATCTAGTTTGAAGATGGCCCTTTCGAAGCTCTATACGGAAGGAGGTGCGAACACCATTCTTTGTGGGATAGTGTTGGAGATCGATCACTTTTCGGTTCCGATCTTATCAAGGATTCGAAGAGAAAGTCAAGCTGATTCGAGACAGGCTCAAGATAGCACAATCGAGACAGAAGAGTTATGCCGACGATGGCGCAAGGAAGTGACTTACGAAGTGGGAGATCGAGCATATCTTCGTGTGTCTCCGCCGTGGAATCAAGAGGTTTGGTGTCAAGGAAAGTTAGCACCCGATTCATTGGCCCTACAAAATCCTCGAGCGTCGTGGAGAGGTTGCCTAAAGTTGGAATTGCGGAAGGATTGTCCGGAGTTCATGATGTCTTCCATGTTTCTCACCAAGAAGTGTCATGCCGACATGGCCGATGTTCCGTTGAGAGACACAAAGGCCCCTAGAGGCCATACAGCAGCGGTGATCGACTTACAAGGAGAAACCCGTCTGAATTCTCGAGACTGCAAGCGAGTCACCCGCAGCAAGGTCATCAAATTTTGCAAGGTCTTTGTGGAGTCACCACACCGAGGAAGAAGCCACACAGGGCGCCAAGAAGACCTTCTTGAGATCACCCGCACCTATTTGCTAGCCAACCCGAATCTCGAGGGCGAGATTCATCTTAAGGTGGGTAGGTTTGTAACATCCCAAATTTCCTATTTGGAATGTTTTACAATTATAGCTAAGCATCCTATACATCCTGTTTGATTTGAATGCCATTTTGAAGTTTCAGAGAAATTTGGAGTTTTGAATTTGAATTCAAACTTTGGCAAGTGGGAAACATTTCAAAAACTAAGCCTGATAAATACTTGATCAAAAGTATGATAGGAGTAAACATGACACTCCCAAAATATCAGAGGAAAACATTGCCAAAAGATTTGGATTCAAATCTGAATTTTATTTGAATTTGAAAAAAGTGGATTTTTATAAATTTTGGATTTTGCCTTTGGAAAAATGTTCAAATGAAAGGGAATATTCCCCTGATCATTTTGGTATATATATACCCTATATAAAATATTTATATTTTTAAAGTTATACTCTGTTTTGTTTTATTTTAAAAAAATAAATTAAAAAAAACCACCCTAAGCGCCACTAGGCCCTCTGCCCAGCCAGCCCAAACCCCCACCGGCCGGCCCACCGAGGCGGCCAGAGGCCAGCCAGCGCCGATCGAGCCGGCCTCACCTCCCTCGCCCGAACCCCTTACGCCCCGGCCGCCCGCTCGCTCACCCTCCCCCTCTCAGACAGTGGACCCGCCCCATCTTCAACCCCTCGCCCACGCCACTGCTGCGCCACAGATCGCGGATCCCGAGGATCCGGGATGCCGATCCTCCGATCGCCCGGCTAGGCCGAGGCCCCTGGCTGTTTAAGCCCTCGCCCCACCCCATTTCCCCCCCTAGCCTCGTCGGACCCCTCCTCCTCTCGTTCGAGCTCACCGGAGCCAAGCTCCCGCCGCCATTCTCGTCGCCGTCGCCGCCTAGCCCTCCCGACCACCCCGACTCCACCAGCCTCCCGACCCGTCCGCACCCGCCTGCTACTCCCGACCTCACCGACGCTTGGAGCCCTCGCCCTTTTCGTCGTCGCCGCCGCTGCCGCCGGACGCCTTGATTAGTCGCGGAATCCCCTCCCGTCCGATTCATAATGAGCAGCTAAGATTAGACCTCAAGGGGTATGTTTTTATAAAAAGCCAGCCGGTTAAATCCGGTTTATTTTAGTTAGGTTTATTTAGCCGCCCGTTTTAGTTTAACCCTAGGCCCGTTTAGGCTATTTGACGACAAGGTCGTGGTTTAGGCCCATTAGGCCTTTTTTCTTTATTTTTGTTTTTCTGTTTTAATGAATAGTTTCTGTTTTGAAACATTCATATCTTTTATTCTGTTTAATATTTTTAGGTGATTCTTTTTTGTTGGTTTGCAAATTTTATGTAGTTTCTGTAGAATATATATTTAGCTATGTTAAAATTAATTAAAATTGCTTTAATTTAGTTTTAGTCAGAATAGTAAATCTGCTATAACTTGAGTTAGAAAAATTATTTTTATATGATTCTTTTGTCCCAACTTTATTTTGACATTGCGAAACCATAAAAATTAACTTGGGTATTTTAGGATTAATAAATAAATAGTTTTAAGCAGAATCTTATTAATCCCAATTAATTAACTAGCTACTGTTTTTCCTATTAATTTAATTAGTAAATAAATTTATTTTTAACATGTGATTAATTATTCTAGGATAGTTTCTGTCACTTTAATGGATGAACTTTTATTTATTATAAATAAAAGTTTTATTTTAATTTTCTTAATAAAAATTGGATTAGGCCTAATAGGAGTTCTATAATAGATTTTAAATTAATTCTTTTTGCTCCTAGTTGCTTAGTGAATCCTTTTCTGTTAAGTTAACCTAAAACCATGATTAGGTTATGTTAAGAAATTTTTGTTATATAAAAACTATTCTAGCTATTGTTTGAAGTAGGAAAAACTTTGAATTGGTTTTCTTTGAGTTTTCCCTTGGATTTTGATTTGGTTGTTTTGGTGTGTTATGTTACTTTTGTTATGCCATTGTGTTATGTGATCCTATGCTATATGCTTATTGTGATCATTGTTTGTCTCGGTAGAGTTTCCGGAGTGCGAAGCTTGCTACTACGAATCTTTAGCTTACGAGGATCATCAGCAAGGCAAGTTTTGATCATGTTATTTCTATACCTATGTTTTTGTGCATTAGAATTTGTCACCACCCCACCATGCATGCAGTAGTTGAAATTTTGAAGTTATTAATCTTGAGTAGTATCATGTGGTAGGATGAACCAATCCCCTTGTTACCATGACCCCCGGGACGAAGTAGTTTACTTTGCTATGCTCGTAGACGGGTTTTTGGTTGAGTGAAATTCATAAGCAAGATGTGAGAGTCAATGATGATGACAACCCCATGAACTGCAATGATCAAGATGGACTTCGAAAATCACTATTGGGTGGAGGATTTGTGACGGAACCTGGATAACCCGGTGGTTGGCGGGATGCATGGAGAAGTGCCATGACATCTTGCGAGCTTCACCCAGCCACGAAGAGAAGGATGGATGCCCCATGACCGAAGCTTACCTGTGCAGCCGCAAGCCATTATGGGCTCTGGCTGGGTTGACCCTAGTAGTGACGCTGGCTGGACGGTACTACGAGATGTAGAAGAACGGTAGGATTGGACGGGTACCAGCAGTAGCCAGAAGAACTCTTTGGAAGACCGTGTTTCATTCGTCCCGTCTTCAAACACCATGAAGTGCGAAGACTTTAAAGGAGGGAATGATTCTTGCGGGGAAAGTGCGCAACCCTCTGCAGAGTTAAAGATCTAATCGATTAGCCGTGTCCCCGGTTACGGACATTTGAGCCTCTGGAACTTGGAAGTATTCGGACATCTCGACACTAAAACTAATGAAGTAATTTGAGGGGTTTATGACTTAATAATTTGGCAATGAGATATTGGTTGGCGGAACCATCTCAATAACTACCAACAATTGTAGTAATTTGCAAGCAAGTCCACTGTAGTAGGGAAAAATTTGCTTTTCGCAAAATGATGAAACTTAGAGCCCCACAGCCAAAATGCATATAGTGTTAGTAACTTTATTATTGTTATTCTTCATGACTTGCCAGCTTATTCAAAAAGCTGACCTACATGGCTGCAACGTCTTATGTTGCGGTATATTCGATCAGAGTGAGGCACGCTCCGCTTAGCGATTGCCCTTTGAGTCGGATGGACTCGCTTTACTTGACGCTTCCGCAGCATTAGTAGTTTATTTCTCATGAGTTGGCCTTGAGCCGAATTTATTCTCTTGTAATAAAGACTCTATATGAGAATCGTGTAATAAAATTCAGGTGTGATTGAACTTTGATTACAGACACAGAGATTTGACCGATTTTGGGTCAGGTCGCTACAATTTGTGGCAAAGCCACCTTCATAATTCTTTCATACATGTCACTCTTGATTCATTGCACATCCCAGTACACCGCTGGAGGCATTCACATAGAGTCATATTTTGTTCTAAGTATCGAGTTGTAATTCTTGAGTTGTAAGTAAATAAAAGTGTGATGATTTTCATTATTAGAGCATTGTCCCATGCGAGGAAAGGATGATGGAGACTATGATTCCCCCACAAGTCGGGATGAGACTCTGGACGAAAAATAAAAAAATAAAAGAGGCCAAAGAAGCCCAAATAAAAAATAAAAAAGAGGCCATAAAAAAAAGAGAAGGCCCAAATAAAATAAAAAATTAGAGAAAAATAGAGAAGGGGCAATGTTACTATCCTTTTTCCACACTTGTGCTTCAAAGTAGCACCATGATCTTCATGATAGAGAGTCTCTTATTTTGTCACTTTCATATACTAGTGGGAATTTTTCATTATAGAACTTGGCTTGTATATTCCAATGATGGCTTATTCAAAATGCCATAGGTCTTCGTGAGAAAGCGAGTTGGATGCACACCCACTTAGTTTATTTTGTTGAGCTTTCATATATTTATAGCTCTAGTGCATCCGTTGCATGGCAATCCCTACTCCTTGCATTGACATCAATTGATGGGCATCTGCATAGCCCGTTGATTAGCCGCGTTAATTTGAGACTTTCTCTTTTTTTGTCTTCTCAAACAACCTCCATCATCATATTCTATTCCACCCATAGTGCTATGTCCATGGCTCGCGCTCATATATTGCGTGAAAGTTGAATGAGTTTGAAAAGGCTAAGTATGAAACAATTGCTTGGCTTGTCATCAGGGTTGTACATGATGGGAGCATTTTGTGTGACGAAAATGAAGCATGGCTAAACTATATGATTTTGTAGGGATAAGCTTTCTTTGGCTATGTTATTTTGATAAGACATAATTGCTTGGTTAGCATGTTGAAGTATTATTATTTTTATGTCAATATTAAACTTTTGTCTAGAATCTTTGGATCTAAACATTCATGCCACAATAAAGAGAATTACATTGAAAATTATGTTAGGTAGCATTCCACGTCAAAAATTCTAGTTTTATCATTCACTTACTCGAGGACGAGCAGGAATTAAGCCCGGGGATGCTTGATACGTCTCCAACGTATCTATAATTTTTGATTGTTCCATGCTATTATATTATCTGTTTTGGATGTTTAATGGGCTTTAATATACTCCTTTATATTATTTTTGGGACTAACGTATTAATCGAAGGCCCAGTGCAAATTGCTGTTTTTTCCCTATTTCAGTGTTTCGCACAAAAGGAATATCAAAGGAATCAAAACGGAACGAAACCTTCGCGAGGATCTTTCTTGGAACAAACGCAATCCAGGATACTTGGAGTGGAAGTCAGAGACGCAACAAGGCGGCCACGAGGCAGGAGGGCGCGCCCACGGAGGTGGGCGCGCCCCCGCCCTCATGGGCCCCTCGTGCCTCCACCGACCTACTTCTTTCGCCTATATATACTATTATACCTTGAAAACATCCAAGGAAGCCACGAAACCACTTTTCCACCGCCGCAACCTTCTGTACCCATGAGATCCCATCTTGGGGCCTTTTCTGGCGATCTGCCGGAGGGGGGTTCAATCACGGAGGGCTTCTACGTCAACACCATAGCCACTCCGATGATGTGTGAGTAGTTTACCACAGACCTTCGGGTCCATAGTTATTAGCTAGGTGGCTTCTTCTCTCTCTTTGGTTCTCAATACAAAGTTCTCCTCGATGTTCTTGGAGATCTATTCGATGTAATACTTTTTGTGGTGTGTTTGCCGAGATCTGATGAATTGTGGGTTTATGATCAAGATTATCTATGAACAATATTTGATTCTTCTCTGAATTCGTATATGCATGATTAGATATCTTTGCATGTCTCTTCAAATTTTCGGTTTAGTTTGGCCTACTAGATTGATCTTTCTTGCAATGGGAGAAGTGCTTAGCTTTGGGTTCAATCTTGCGGTGCTCGATCCCAGTGACAGAAAGGGAACCGACATGTATTGTATTGTTGCCATTGAGGATAACAAGATGGGGTTTATATCATATTGCTTGAGTTTATCCCTCTACATCATGTCATCTTGATAATGCGTTACTCTGTTCTTATGAACTTAATACTCTAGATGCATGCCGGATAGCGGTCGGTGTGTGGAGTAATAGTAGTAGATGCAGAATTGTTTCGGTCTACTTGACACGGACGTGATGCCTATGTTCATGATCATGCCTAGATATTCTCATAACTATGCACTTTTCTATCAATTGCTCGGCAGTAATTTGTTCACCCACCGTAATATATGCTATCTTGGGAGAAGCCACTAGCGAAACCTATGGCCCTCGGGTCTATTTTACATCATATTAGTTTATCGTTAACTTGCCAATTTCTATAGCCGTTTATTTTGCAATCTTTACTTTTCAATCTATACAACAAAAATACCAAAAATATTTATCATATTATCTTTATCAGATCTCACTTTTGCAAGTGGCCGTGACGGGATTGACAACCCCTTTATCGCATTGGTTGCAAGGTTCTTGATTGTTTGTGCAGGTAGTAGGCGATTTGCGTGTAGTCTCCTACTGGATTGATACCTTGGTTCTCAAAAACTGAGGGAAATACTTACGCTACTTTGTTGCATCACCCTTTCCTCTTCAAGGGAAAACCTGCGACCAAGCCAACTTGAACCTAAGGGGTCGCGCGCTTAAGCGAAGGAACCTGTGAGGCCAGATCGGACTCCATGAGTCAGATGTGATCCTACTCGGACTCGGATCCCGGCCGAACAGATTATGGGCTTTAGGGTCCGTGTGAGGCCCAAGTGTTGAGCCCACGACGGACGCCTATATAAAGTGGAGGTGCAGCACACTCATTTGGTTGATCGCTTCGGCATTGTCACTAGGGTTTGCATGTATTGTGAATAGCCACCTGCACTCGTCGCCGACTGTGTGATCGGACCTAGCAGTCCGCCGCACGATGTTCCTCCTGCACACGCAGATACCATTAGAGATTGTGCACCTGCGCCGCTCCGGAAAACTTGTACGTGGGATCAGACGACTGGCTGTTCGAGGGAGATCGGACAAGGAGGAGACGATCTGCACGGACGCGTCTAGTGGTAACTATCTGTGATCCATCTCCCGTAGCATGTTCTTTGTTGTTCTGTGCGTAGGAAAATTTTAATTTACAGTCAACGCACCCTACCATAGAACCTAACACTTTCGGGACAGAGCACCACCGTCTCGAGGCGGAACTTGAGCAGGAGCACTTTTGCCCTCCGGTGGAGCGATTTTGCCGAGGGAACTTCCCTCCCGGAGGGGGGAATCATCGTCTGTTGGGGAACGTACTATTTCAAAAAAAATCCTAGGATCACGCAAGATCTATCTAGGTGATGCATAGCAACGAGAGGGTATTGTGTGTCCATGTACCCACCGAAAGCGGAAGCGTTTAGTAATGCAGTTGATGTAGTCGAACATCTTCACGATCCAATCGATCCAAGCACGGAACGTACGACACCTCCGCGTTCAGCAAACCTTCAGCTTGATGACGACCCTCGAGCTCTTTGTCGGGGAGAACTGATCGTGTCCCACGAACACCTACGGGACCTGGGTCCCTTGTGGTTCGGAGGGGGGCGGAGATCGCACAAAGAGCGGATCGAGGCGATGCACGCGAGCGGATTACCCAACCGGAGCTCTTCTTGAGATAATACTCCTACTGCTGCTTTGTGGATTATCTTCTGTTCTTGCTAGGGAGCAACGGGAGCTACAAAACCTAGCCTAAATGTGGTCTCGTATGAGTGGAATGAACTAAGCCGGAGCTGGACCGAACCCTTTCTATGTTGCACTTGGGCCTCCTTTTATAGGCACAAGGGGTCACCACATGTGGCAAGTAGACAAGGGTAAGATGGTAAAACATAGGTTGGTACACCGCTTTATGCAAAGTACAGTAATCTATACCTAACTCGACGGCAAGGGACAAAAGTCATCAATGCCCGTCTCGATCGCCTCGAACAGATAACAGGACCGTCAAGTGCGCCTCCGTTTGCCATGATGGTAGCTTTGTCGCCCGCTACCGCTCCTCCCCGCTGGCTGCACAGCCCGTCGACACGCGTGCTTGGGAGAGCCTCGTGGTGACACGTTGGCGGGTGAGCTGGAGCGGAGATGAAGAGAGGTCACTTGCCGCGGCGAGTACTTTGCCGCGACAAGGTTCTGGTCGCGCTCGGGAGCTTATCGCTCACCAAGCCTTCCCGGCAAGCTCCTCTTGCCGGGGCCTTGCCGGGACGCGCGGTGTGTCTTAGCAAGTGTTTCTTGAGGTTCCAAAGCTGGGCTTCCCGGCAAGCTCCTCTTGCCGGGGCCTTGTCTCTTCATCTTGAGTTCTTCGTTCTTGAATGGCTCACCGGTAAGCTCCTCTTGCCGGGGTCTTGTTTTCTGAAGGGCCGCGGAGGGTCTTGGCGGGCCTTGGCAAGGCTTGCCACGGGGGCGCTTCTTGATGCCGTGACAGGTTCGGGGTACTAAGGTACCCCTACTTTAGTACACCGACACTCTTGATTCAGTTGAGGATGAGGGAGAGTTCCTTCAGCATGACGGCGTGGTGATAGCGATGATGAAGTTACCGGCGCAGGGCTTCGCCTAAGCACTACGACGATATGACCGAGATGTGTAACTGTGGAGGGGGGCACCGCACACGGCTAAGAGAAGACTTGGTGTGCCTTTGGGGTGCCCCCCTCCCACATATATAAAGGAGGGGGAAGAGGAGGCCGGCCCAAGGGGGGCGCGCCAAAGGAGAGAGTCCTACTTGGACTCCCGGTCCAAGTAGGATTCGCCGCCCCCCCTTTCCTATGCCAACTAGGAGAAGGAGGAAAGGAGGAAGAGGGGAGAAGGAAAGAGGGGGGGCGCCGCCCCCTCCTAGTCCAGTTCGGACCAGCCATGGGAGGGCGCAGCCACCCCTTGAGGCCATTCTCTCCTTTCCTCTAAAGCTCATTAAGGCCCATTACTCTCCCGGGAGGTTCCGGTAACCTCCCGGTACTCCGGAAGATACCTGAAACACTTTGGAACAATTCCAGTGTCCGAATATAACCTTCCAATATATTGATCTTTACCTCTCTGCCATTTCGAGACTCCTCATCATGTCCGTGATCTCATCCGGGATTCTGAACAAACTTCGGTCATCAAATCACATAACTCATAATACAAATCGTCATAGAACGTTAAGCGTCCGGACCCTACGGGTTCAAGAACTATGTAGACATGAGCGAGACACATCTCCGATCAATAACCAATAGTGGAACCTGGATGCTCATATTGGCTCCTACATATTCTATGAAGATCTTTATCGGTCAAACCGCATAACAACATACATTGTTCCCTTTGTCATCGGTATGTTACTTGCCCGAGATTCGATCGTTGGTATCATCATACCTACTTCAATATCGTTACATGCAAGTCTCTTTACTTGTTCCGTAATGTATCATCCTGCAACTAACTCATTAGTCACATTGCTTGCAAGGCTTATAGTGATGAGCATTACCGAGAGGGCCCAGAGATACCTCTCCGATACACGAAGTGACAAATCCTAATCTCGATCTATGACAGCTCAACAAACACCATCGGCGACACCTATAGAGCATCTTTATAATCAACCAGTTACGTTGTGATGTTTGATAGCACACAAAGTGTTCCTCCGATATTCAGGAGTGACATAAGCTCATAGTCAGAGGAACATGTATAAGTCATGATGAAAGAAATAGCAATAAAACTAAACGATCATTATGCTAAGCTAACGGATGGGTCTTGTCCATCACATCATTCTCTAATAATGTGATCCCGTTCATCAAATGACAACACATGTCTATGGTCAGGAAACTTAACCATGTTTGATTAACGAGCTAATCTAGTAGAGGTATACTAGGGACACTCTGTTTCTCTATTTATTCACACATGTACTAAGTTTCCAGTTAATACAATTCTAGCATGAATAATAAATATTTATCATGATATAAGGAAATACAAATAACAACTTTATTATTGTCTCTAGGGCATATTTCCTTCAGTCTCCCACTTGCACTAGAGTCAATAATCTAGATTACATAGTAATGATTCTAACACACATGCAGTCTTGGTGCTGATCATATTTTGCTCGTGAGAGAGGCTTAGTCAATAGGTCTGCAACATTCAGATCCGTATGTATCTTTAAAATCTCTATGTCTCACTCCTTGACTTGATCGCGGATGGAATTGAAGCGTCTCTTGATGTGTTTGGTTTCTTGTGAAATCGGGATTCCTTTGCCAAGGCAATTGCTCCAGTATTGTCACAAAACATTTTCATTGGACCCGATGCACTAGGTATTACACCTAGATCGGATATGAACTCCTTCATCCAGACTCCTTCATTTGCTGTTTCCGAAGCAGCTATGTACTCCGCTTCACACGTAGATCCTGACACGATGCTCTGTTGGAACTACAACAACTAACAGCTCCACCTTTCAATATAAATACATATCCGGTTTGTGACTTAGAGTCATCCGGATCAGTGTCAAAGCTTGCATCGACGTAACCATTTATGACGAGCTCTTTTTCACCTCCATAAACGAGAAACATATCCTTAGTCCTTTTCAGGTATTTCAGGATGTTCTTGACCGATGTCCAGTGATCCACTCCTGGATTACTTTGGTACCTCCCTACTAAACTTATCAGGTCTGGTACACAACATTGCATACATGATAGAACCTACGGCTGAGGAGTACACTACAAAAAAAAGACACATCCGTCACATTTTGGGCCGAACGAAAATTTTTTCTGTCATACTTATGACACTTCTATGACGATAATTGTGACAAAACCCGGTAGCATCATAGATGTGGTGGGCTCCTACTTCTATGACAAAAAATCATGACAAAAAATGGGCTTTTCGTCCTGGGCGGGCCGGAAACGCAGCTGTATGACATTCTTTGGGCCGTCCATGACAAAAAAAAAGCGAGGGCGAGGAAAATATCGGGGAGTTCCCGGTTATGGTGGGTGGTCGGGGGCCGAGTGATGCACGTTTCTCTCGTACACGTACGCGCGTGTGTGCGAGGCGTTGTGCTCTAACGGAACCTGAGCAAGGCGCTGGGCTTTAACTGAACCCGAGCGATTGCACTAGCTACGTCACTGAACCCCGATCGATCCCTTGTTGTTAACTGAAACCAAGTGATTCCTTCGCTATTGCTGCTAACTGAAGCCGATCGATGCGGCCTCTTGATGAATAGTGAGCATTGTTGGGGGCGGGGGTTGGATGAATAGTTCCGGGTGTGGGGTTCGATGAACAGGACCCCGTGGTAGTAGAGGTTGTTGCCGCTGGATGAACATGACCTCGATCGATCGAGCCGGTGGAGGGCTGGATGAACCGGACCCCGTGGAGGACTGGATGAACAGGACGACCCCGTGGAGGGTTGGTTGAATAGTAGCCGGTGGAGGGCTGGATGAACAGTAGCCCGTGGAGGGGTGGTTGAACAGGACCCCGTGGAGAGGGCTGGTTGAAAAGTAGCCAGTGGAGGAGCGGTGGAGGCTGGATGAACAGGAGCCCGTGGATGAACAGTCGCAGGTGAAGGCTGGAGGAGGTCGACGGTGGATGAACAGTAGCCCGTGGAGGCTGGAGGTGGTCGATGGTGGAGATGAACAATATCCCGTAGAGTCCCATTTTGCGGTACGCCACACCCCTCTCGATGAACAGGACCCCCATTTCGACCATAGCCCTCCAACACAAGTTCGTTTCCTCTGTTTTGCGGTATGCAACACCGCTCCTGAGCAATAGGACCTCGTTTCAACTATAGGAGGTCCAAGAGAAGTCCGTTTCCTCTGTTTTGTGGTACGCCAGACCCCTCCCGATGAAAAGGATACCGTTTCGACCGTGGCCGGTCGAACACAAGGCCGTTTCCTCCGTTTTGCGTTACGCCAGGCCTCGTTTCCATTGGATATTCCGTCCAAGCCGGTTGCCTCCTGATGAACACGATGTATTCCGTTGCCTCTTGAGGAACACGGCGCGTTCCGTTGCCTCCCCATGAACACGACGACGATGCAGTTTCTCAGTTCCGACCCAGCCATGTACACGAGCCCTGGCCATACGTATGCGCGAGTAGGCGTTCGAGACCCCGCCCGTATGACGTACGTGGCCGTATTTACTTTCTTGCACCCTAGGCGTTGTATGTACGTGTACATGCTATGTGCGCGCCTCTACTATGACACGTGCGCGCCTATACTACGGCATGTGCCTTTCCGTGCACAACCACGGTTCATCACTGTAGCCTGCAGACAGACCGATCATATGTATGTACACGTTCGCGACTAGAATGACAATGCTACGTACGCTTCTACCAGGTGGGTCCCGACTGTCAGGCACTTCCTTGTGTGCGAAGATGTAGCTAGTGGGTCCCAGCAATCAGGGGGCGGATCATTTTTTTGGCCCGTAATATGGACACACTTCCTTGCTTGCGAAGATGTAGCTGGTGGGTCCCAGCAGTCAGGGGGAAACGGTTTTTTTGCAAAATACGGTGGCCCGTCCGATGTGTCCCTGCTGTCAGGTGGAGGAATCATTATTTTCCGTGTAATAAGAAGGCACTTCCTTGCTGCGGCCGTGGACCCAGCTGTCAGCATCTCCACGTACAGTACTCTTCCGATGGAAGTCGTTCCTTGACCACGTTGACCACGCCGTGCCAAGAGCACCAAGGCGGTGGACGACGGCGAGGCCTAGGAAGGGGACAATGCGGAGCCGGGGAAGACGCGCAATGGATGCCCACGCAGAGAGGAGTACGAGGGTTCACTGGTTCGGCTTCAGCGTGAGGCTATCGTTGCTGCAGAATAACAGGGGGTGTGGATGAGTGGAGGGATGGCCTGGCCAGCGGTGGGAGTAGTAGGGGGTGGTGAGGCCTCCGCGGCAGCACAGTCAGCCACGGGAGGCAGGAGCAGCCGGCACGACCAGCGCTGCTTTGGGTGGCTGGAGCAAGAAGACCAGAGGTTGAAGAAGCACGACGGTCGTTGGATGGACATCGTACGGTCACTGCAGCTAGAATCGTTTATAATGAATAGGTTGACAAAGCCCTTGGTACGCGTAAACTTAGTAGGCCCACAGGTCAGCCTCCGAAACTGTGCGTCCTAGATGTCAGGGGGAGGAATAATTTTTTGGGAAGGTGAAGCTAGAATATCCCAGGTTGAAGAAGAAGCACGACATCTGTTGGATGGACATCTAACGGCCACTGCTGCTAGAACCGTGTGTTGACTATAAGTTGACAAAGCCTTCATATGCGTCAACTTACTTTTTTTAGGGGACGCGTCAACTTAATAGGCCCACAAGTGTGTGGCAGAGAACTTATATCCCATTTGAGATTTGTAAGAATGTACAACCCATTTTTGAATTCTAATGGAATTTACTACATCCCATTTACAGTTTGTTAAAAGTACAACCCATTTTCTAGCTAGGACAATGATTAATAATTTCAACCAACCGTTGAAAACAGAATTCAATAAAATTTCCCACATTTTGATGGGATCCAAAATATTTTTATCCTGAAATTTCTAGTCAAATTAAATACAATTTCAATATAAATTTGTATTATGTAAAAATCCAACGAAACATTGCGTGCGCAACAATTAATGAAATTAAAAATTTCAAAATCCAAAAATAATATTTTATAAACTAATTACGTGTTTGGTGCATTTTTTATAGTTACAGCCCAGTTTTTAAGTACATCCCATTTATTATTTCTTGAAGCCCATTTTCTTGTTAAGCCTAATGCATCCCTCCTAGGAAAGATTGTTAGCCCAGCGGGGCGGAGAATAACAAGTTGACCTTGCCTGGGTATTCCTCAAAAAAAGGTATAGCTGGGCTAGCCATTTTCAGCTTGAAAAAAATTAATATCTGTGTTGGATATCTGGCCTAGGCTGGACGGGCCACAGCCCACCTAGTTAATACCTTGCTCTCCTCTGAACAACAATAAAAACATCGCTCAAGAAAAACTCTACAGTGCTCACACCTCAAAAACACAAATACTGCTCGAGCTGCTTGGTCCTAGCTGTCGGCCGCTCCTTGCGCAATTCTCTCATTTATTGACTACATAGGTTGACAATGGTGTGGGACCGTGATGTCGGGAAACCAGGAGGAAGCAAAAAAATTGCACTTTCAAGGAGGCACTTGCGTACGTGCGGCTATGGGCCTGGTGGGTCCCCACTGTCATCCTCTCCAAGTAAAGTCATCTCCTCATTCCTCATATCTGTTGACCATGTTGACAACGAGAGACGGCGGCACCACGGTGAGCGCAACAACTCGAAGGACGACGGAGAGGGCCTCACGGGCCCTACGAATGGTCTGATACAGCGCCGGCTGCTCATTCGGGAAGCCGGGATCATAGGGCCACGTGTCCGCGACGGCATTGTCGTTCGCTTGTTCACCGATGCTCGGAGGAGACGGAGGTTGCAGCACAGGTCCTCCTGTGCTGGTAGCTCTTCCGCCATTAGGGCGTCAAAGTGTGGCTAAACACGCTCTATGGTGAACACGGCATGAACCGGCTTGGACAGTGGCGCCGGCTCCTGGTCGGAAGCTACGTCCATCGTCTGATTATCATCGCTTAGCTCGGCGAGCTCGCTGGCGAGCCAGCATGTCCGGCTGCTGGACCGACTCGCTGCCAAGCACGAGTCTGACTGCCCTGGCCCACCCGACTGCCTCCCTCGCCCGCACGCGCTTTCTTCCCGAAACGGTCAGCACCGCCCGCCCCGATTCCCCATGCAGGCGATTCCTCCGCCTTCAAACGACACAAGTGTTGTCTGTCCGTCCGTCTGCCGCCCACATTAAGGATACGCGTTGCCGAGGCGGCTATTCCGGTGCCACACGTCCGTCCCTCCGCCGCCCACCATTATTATATAAGCTGCTGCGCCGGCCATAGCCGCAGTCATCCGCCTCCACTCCCTTCCTCTTGTCCACACCACTACTTCCCACCATGGCTTCCTCGCGCTCCAGCATTCTTCGGGACGAGCAGACGACGGACCACAAGGAGATGGCAACCATTGCTGCCGACTGGCTGGCCAGCAGGCAGCCAGAGGACAACTACGTCCCAATGGAGAACATGGTACTCGACGATCCGTCGCCAACCCCCTCCTCCGCGCCATCCTCGTCGGTGCATTGCACGATGACCATGGAGAGGCACGTGCCCAATACATGGACACGGTGAGGCAGAAGCGTCAGGAATAGTTCCGGGAGCGCGCAGGCTGACGCCGCCTACAACCACCATTTCCTCTAGGAGCACCTGCAGACGGAGGAGCAGATCGCCGCGGAGTGGGCGGAGCAGGAGGCGCTGATCGACTCGTATTGCTCCGCCCGCGAGGGCCGCCTCGAGCGCTGGCGGTACCGCATGCGGGTGGCGGAGGTTGCGGCCGCCTACAAAGAGGGCGATGAAGCAGGCGAGGCGCTGTTTGGCGAGACCGAGGACGAGGCAGAGGACAATGCCGGCTCAGATGAGTCCCCGCTCCGCTGGCGTCGACGAGGCCCTGCTCCACCGAGGCCCCGCGGGGCCAACAACGAGGCAGAGGACACCGACGGCTCCGCCGAGGCCCCAGCCCGCCGGCACCAAGGCGGAGGCCCTACTCCGCTGAGGCCCCGCCTCACCAACAATGAGGCAGAGGACATCGCTGGCTCAGCAGAGGCCCCACCCTACCAGCAACAAGGGGAAGGATTTGCCCTGCTCCACCGAGGCGCCACCCCGCCAGCAACAAGACACAGGACATCGCTGGCTCCATCGAGGCCCCGCCCCACTGCCAACGAGGCCGCGACATGCAGAAAACGAGGAAGAGTAGAACACGGTAGGTCGCCGTCGCTCGGGTCCAAGTAAGGCAACCGCTGCTACCCTCTGGTTGAAGCCAAGCTAGGCAGGTTGACCATTGACGGCCGATTAACTTCTTGGCGGCGACGTGGAGTCGGAGAGCTATGTCGGAGAAGGACGCTGCTTCTACTTAACTGTTGGTGCAGTTGGCTCACTAACACGTGGGCCCAACAGGCATCTAGGCCACATGTCAGTTATGCAACTGCACCTGCAGTTAAGTCACTGAAGCTCAGTCCGCTGGAGAAGAAGCTTCTGTTCGGCTCAGCCGGACACAGGTGGGTAGCTTCGGTTAATTAATTATACCTCCAACACACCCCTTTTTAGTTGAAGAATGTATGAAATGTAATGAAATCCGGCATGTTTATATGAAATCCGACCGTGTATGAATGAATTTAGTTCGATTAGTTCGAATTATTGTATCACTGGCATTGGATGAACATGCAAAACAATACGTACTAGCATTATTCCCAGGGTGATCACCTCTTTGCAGCAGTTTCAAATGTACTCCCTCCGGTCCTTTTTAGTCTGTATACAACTTTTGTCTGCAGTCAAAGTATCTCTACTTTGACCAATCTTATAGGAAAAAGTATGAACATTCACAATGTGCGAAGTAAAATGGAATAGAGGGAGTACAAAGAGTTTGAACAACTTTTTAGCATTCCTGTACATTGCAATCAAACACACATGCCTGGCAATTCATAGAGAACATTCAAAACAATTGATGATTATGCATCTCAGTGATTCATGTGTCAGAGCCAATATTTATTTCACAACTAAAGAATAAAGAAAAATCGATCGATGCTACTGACAGAAAAGGGCGTCCCATTCGAAAATATCAAACACATGTCATCTTGCTAACATCAATGAGCAAAATTTGACAAGGTTGTCCCATTCCAAAATGTCAAACGTGTGTTGTTTTGCGTACATAAATGAGCAAACTTTGACAAGGTTTTCCCATTCCAAAATATCAAATGCCTACAATTGTGGAATGGGCAGGGTTTGCATCAGTTCGTGCTAAATAAACCAGCTGTTCTTTTTGTGCAGTTCCACCAAAATCAACCAAATTCACGCTTAGCTTGTATGATTTCGCCCTTATATGTTGCAACGCCTTGAACATATCGGCACCTCCTTTCTTGTGGTGGAAATGAATGATTTGATGTATTCATGAACATTTTGTGCAGTTCCCATTGAAATCAAGCTGAGCACCCCTTTTTGCACAAATACAAAAAAGTGATTAGTATAAAGCAAATTGTACTATGAATTGACGGTTTAAACAGGCACCTACATGGTCCATGTAGAGAACACTTTTAAAAAAATGGAACTCACTGGAAGAATCCTAGAACAACATCGTACTTGCGCATCATAGCAAAAAAATGGAGATCTGTCAGTCCTTCTGAGCTGAAGTTAGTTTGGTATTATGGGGAGTAATGTAACCATCCATCAGCTGCTCCTTCTGATGAGAAGATAGATAGGGCTTCTTCATCCCAGCATAATCGGAACTAGTCACTTCACGTACTCCATATTCTTCATCAGCTGAGGATGATCCTGTTGTGCAAAGACAAGAGGACAACTAAATGCTAGAATCCATGTTTGCTCGAAAAAAAGGAAAGGAAATATTTAAAATAGCACAGATGAAGCACTTCTCAAGGACAATACCACTTTCCCATGACAGTATCTAAACAGTAGAACAACACCAATAGAGATGACAAAGCTCAATCATATAGATTAAATCCGTGGGCTAGTACCAACCTTTGTTAGGAGGCTTATTGTGTAGAGCATACAGATCAAGCTCTTCTCCGGAACCATATGTCGTTATCTATTGTGGTTGCCATGCTTACTATATACTTCTTGATTAGTTTAATGTTTCCAACATCTTCTTGTGCAGTTCCACTAAAATATATGGTATCTTCAAAGAAGATCCCTGTTTGCACAAGTAGAGATAATTACATATTACATTAAGATTTGCATCAAATCAATGGCAAAACAATTGCTCATTCTAGCCATAGCAATAAATTAAGATGCAAAACTATATCATTACTTGTGTCATCACAGTTCCAGTGCTTCATTACATCACTGGGAGTTGATTTTTGTTTTTCTTCCGCTTGTTCTTCCCATTCATCACTTGGTTCAATAACAGACAAGCTTCACCTTAAATGCAAGATTTGGCATGTCAATTAGGGAGCACAAGTATAGCACTAAACAACGACATTAATTTTCTGATGAAAGTGGCAAAATACAGGCCAACAGTTGTGAAATATCCTTATCTTACCTCAATGGGATATTATGGTGCACATACAGATTGGAAGTCTTGTCTCCATTTGTGCAGTTCACTGAAATCAAGCAACATTACCGTACAAGTAGCACAACATATGAAAGAACACTGCACAGTCATGTGAAAGAAGGCTAGTACTGACCCCTCATGACGCTGAATTCAAACAACTCACAAGAAGAAGATCTGAACCAAATTTTCCAACACAGATAGGAAGTAAGATCTCCTCTTGTGCAGTTCCACTAAGATAAAGCAATCAAGCAACGTTGTCGGTGTGACATTTTTGTTGAACTGCACAAAACACTCTTAAAACAAAAGTGTTTTGTGCAGTGCAATGAAAGGTCACAATAGCAACGAGGTGAAGTAGATAACCCTGTTTACACAGAGGTGCAAAGGAAACAACTAGTGGTCAATAATGGTGGATGACACAGAAGCCAACAAAAAGAAGCATCCGACTTATCTAACTGGGAAAGAAAGCAAGACGGTAGCATTTCTCAAATGGTGGCATTGATTCATATTGACAGAGAGATTATATTAACAATAAAATTCGTTAAACATGTACTTTGATTTTAGCTACGGCATTGCATCAATTTTCCAGCGGCATTATTAGATGGTGTTTGCTTACAGGGACTTTTTGGTGTAGGGACTAAAAAAAAGTCCATGTCAGTCCCATCTAAACCAAACAGGAGGGACTTTTAGGGACTAAAAGTGGGCATTTGGGACTAAAGAAAGAAGACCCCGAGAGAGAGTCTTTTTGGGACCTTTTCCAACAGTTGCCCCTGCCCCGCATCGCACCTTATCTCTATTAGTTCATTACTAGGGGTAACATGGTATTTTAACATGTCATTTAATATCCTCTAGTCCATGTTTAGTCCCTGGAACCAAGCAGGTAAGGACTAGGGACTTTTTAGTTGGGACTAAAAAAAGTCCTAGGACTTTTTAACCAAACAGGGCCTTAGATTAACAATAGCTAAACAGTTGCACGGGACAGTGGATGCACCAGCACCATGTGCATCTACCGATGTATGAAGGGGTGATGCAGAGTCTGTTGCAACAAAGAACAAACAACCAAGGAGCATATTTGTGTTGGTCCCAGTTTGTTATCTTTAGACACCTTCCCTATGTGAGCGCAGTAAATCTAGTCCTGCTCAAACTCTACAGCCTTGTCCCCCAAAACAAAAAGATCAGTTTGTTACAGATGTGCGTACTGCGTTTGTCATTGTTTTCCCTTTCCGACCAAGGTAGGTGCTGGATAGCCAGTCCGTACTAGTACTTCCCCCCTTCCTTTCCTCTTTAAACCACGTCCTAGATTCATTCTATACAACTTTCCCCACTATTTTCCCCATTCCTTTCCTCTTTAAACCACGTCCTAGATTCATGCTGTACAACTTTCCCCACTACTTTCCCCCCTTCCTTTGCTCTTTGAACCACGTCCTAGATTCATGCTATACAACTTTCCCCACTACTTTCCTGTTTGATCCAACACCTCGATTCGAGTGCAGAAGTGGAAAAAGCCCACATACAGCTAGAGCAATGCATGTGGTATTAGTAAATTATAACTTATGGTCCTTGGGGTGTGGTTCAGTGGGCGATCGGAGGCCGTTCGGCCCACATTATGTACGGCGGCGAGGAAGAAGGGGTCGGAGGCCCTCCCGCGCCGCCGCTGGGTGAAAGAGAACAGGTGCGCCGGTAGTGGATTCCCTCCCTCGCCGATAGTGACAGCGTTAAGCCTCCTTCCCTTCCCAGCGGACGGATCCTGTCGGCTCTTTGACCAGCAGTGAGGGGAGAGAGGAGGCCAACGAAGTCTTGTTTAGATCTGGAGAGGGTGAGAGTGTGAAGAGAGAAACTACAAGCGCTGGGGCTCTAGCGTGTATATATATAGTGGAGAGAGAGCGTGAAGAGTGCAAACCCTAGAAAACAAGCGCCGAGGCTGCAGCGTATACATGATGAGGTGATTATACGGTCACTACGAGATCGTATAGCTCCGTATCCATCCATTTTGACCAGTCAAAGAATCCTCCTGGCACCGCCCTAGGTCACTTTCTCTCTGTCATGCAAGGCCTACCTGTCTTTGGGTGGAAGAAAGAAGTCGAACAAAAACAAAATTATGCTCAAGTGTAGTTATCGAACCCGAGACCTCAAGTTTGATGAGCGAACGGGCTAACCAGCTACAGCACCCTCCTGTTATGTTTAACGAGAGGAAAATAACCTTTTATACATTCCTGCATTCATGTGACAAGCATGCCGTGTTTTTATTGCGTGGGAGTCATTGGGATTTAAATCATAATCGTGTGATGTGGCTTTGGTGGTAAGGTCTTTTGGGATTTAAAGCAGTGTTGGTAGTACAGAAATAATGCGACCTTAGTCACCTTACCTCTTTCCGCGTAGTACGTTGGGTCCCACCAGACAGAGGGTGAAACAAACAAATTAATAAGAAAAATTAAAAGTGCCAGCGGATTATCTTACCTCACACATCTTGCTATTGCTCGTGAACACTGTCCAATTGATCCCTCTGTTCGCTAACGTACTATTTTAAGTGAATCCTTATTATAACATGCACACAATTTTGGGCACTTGTATTCGACCTAAGTCAGTGTGCCACCATATCTCGTACAACTCCCTCCGTCTAGGTGTAATAAGTCATGTTAGAAGGTGCAGCGGGACCAAGGTGCAAGCAGATGGGAGGAGAAGGAGAAACTTGACCGGTCCTTCCTCCAATAAAAGCCCTGATTTCTGTCTCTAAACGCAACAATTAATCCCAACAACTAAGAGATGTCGTTTTAGCTACCACGCAGGGCCACATATTAACTCGCATGCAAGCCGACTTTGATTTCTTGACTGATCAATGCGTAGTTGCGCTCCATGAATTGGGTTTCCGGGGGAGATAACAAGGCAAAGTAAGGAGCGTTTGGTTACATTGCTTAGGCTGGTCATAGTGGTGAGTAACTTGGACTAGTAACATGCATATGTTACTAGTCTATGTTACTACTACCTTCGTCCTAGTTTATAGGTCCCCTTTGTAGTTTGTGCCAAATTTTGACCAAAGATTTAACTAACAAAATGTTGATGCATGTCAACAAAAATTATATTGTTGGATTCGTATTTGAACATAGTTTTCAATGATATAATTTTTTGTGACATGCATGAACATTTTGTTAGTTCCATCTATGGTCAAAATTTGACACGAAATACAATGGGGACCACTAAACCAGGACGGAGGTAGCACCTTCATAGTGGGTAGTAACATATGGATGGTAACATGTAAGTCTTCATTAATTGAGATATAGACTCATTTTACCTCGGGGTGTGTTATGTTACAGTAACATATTACTTTACCACAAGCATCTCTTTCCTCATTAACTCCATGCCACATAAGCAATTTTTTCTTGGGATGTGCTATGTTACTACCTAAGTTATTCCCACTATGGCTAGCCCAGCTAGCCAGCTTTCGCTTTGCCAACCTTGCCTGGTCAAACGGTTTAGTTCTTTTTTTACCAGCCTTGCCCCGTGAAAATCGTTGTCATGAGTGGGTCGCCGATTTTTTCGTGCACGAAGTTTGCCGTCGGAAGCGAGCCGATCTGGCTCTCCTGAGCTAGCAAGGTTTTTCTAACCCACCCAAGCTAGCTGGCCCACAAAAGCTAACATATTTTAACAGTTCCAAACGCCTAACCTTGCCCGGCTAGGCTATAAACTGTTCTTGCTAAGGATCCAAACGCTCCCTAAGTAACAACACTCACTACTGGCGAGGCCATGAGGGGATTGAGATGCGAAGTTAATGGACGACGCCTAAATTTTTTGGGAATATCTGATTTTTGTAAGATAACTTAACACCTAGACGAAGGGAGTACTACTCCTCAGTCCAGGTTTGATGGAATATTTGTCACCTCTTCTCTTCTTGTATGTACTCCATTTGTATCTCACTTCCTGTGGCTTCGCACTCACACGATATTCCTATTCTATGAACCTGTGTGTGTGTGTGTGTGTGTGTGTGTGTGTGTGTGTGCGTGTACGTGTGCATGTGTGTGTGTGTGTGTGTTTAATAGCATGTGTGTGTTAGAGAGAGCGACACATCGACCTACTCCTACAGAGAGATGGTGTGTAGTGTACGATTTAGCCGCGAGAGTCGGTGCATCCTCTCGTTTCCGGGCGTCCGGTCGGGACAGGTGGACAGCTACCACGCCCGCTCCTGACCAGACTGGCACAACCAAAGCCACTCCATTTCCCGTGCGCGCTTCCCACCCAAAACGGTCAGCACCGCTCCAAAGAATCGGTGTCGCATTCATGCCCAGGCAGAGCGGACGCGACCTCTCACTGGCGCCTGTGTTGAAGGGAGAAGTGGATTCAAGAGTGATGGTTGCTTCGTCCGTCCAACTTACTGCTGGGTCTATGTGATTTGACGGCTCATTGGTCATTATTACCGAGGTGGTAGGACTGTTGGATGTCCCACGCTTTCAGCGAAAGGACGTACTACTAGTTTACAATTTTCTCCATTCTTACAGCAGAGGAGTGCGAAAGCAATGAAAACACGCAGACTCAGTGATTACATTGCTCACCTCACACAATCACCATATTTTCTGGACACCGTGCGACACCTAACTCTTTACATAGTACTAGTATAGTACGTACTGTAATTTATCAGCGAGATAAATTTGTACAATGCTATGAAGCTTCCAGCTTCTGTTTCATGTATCTTGCCTCCAAGGTTGCCCATTGCAACATTTCATCAAATACAAAGGAGACTAACATGCATGCCATTGCATCTCAATGATTGACAGATCATAGCCAATATGTACTCCCTCCATTCCAAAATAAGTGTCTCCACCCTTATGCAAACTTTAGTACAAAGTTGTACTACTACTAAAGTTGACACTTATTTTGGAACAGAGACAGCTAAAGAAAAAAATGATCCATGTAGTCCCCAGCCCTTGAACCGTAAACCCTAACCAGGCTTTAATTTGATGGCAACGTTGGATCTTCCGAAAGAAATGAAGTTTGCAACCCTTTGACCATCGGATCATTTTGTGCAGTTTCACCAAAATCGAGATGAGCATCCCTGTGGCAAAGAAATTGAAGAAGCGTGATTAGAATAAGATTACTGGGACTAGTTGATGAGACATAAGCTCATCACAAATACAGTACATAGAAGCCAGTAGAGGTATGTGCGGGGCAAAGAAGTAGAGAAATATCCACATGGAGTGATGTGGGCAGCTGGAGCAGTGGTGCAAGCCGGCTGTAAAGGAAGTTGTACCTGAGGGATGTCAGGATGTAGCTCAACCTAGAGGAGGGCGCCGGGAGGCGGAAACTACCCACGTCGCGGCAGTGAGCAAGGGACGAAGGCAACCTCACCGTCTTTGTGAGAGAGAACGATGAGGACCCCTGATCGGGACGTGCCGACAGTGGGATTTCTCAGTCGGCGATGGTGACCGCATCTACACTAAGCATCCACCCCTTCCCCCGGCGGACGTGATCCACCGGGATGTTAGAGATGTGGACACAGTCGTTTTGTGCGAGAGAGTGTGAAGAGAGCAACCCCAGCAAGCAACCGTGTAGGCTCGTCCTGGCTATGTATATAGTGGAGCGGCTTCCTTTTCTCTCCATATGAACTTATTTATATTGCGTACGTGCCACTGAAGAAAAAAAAATTATTTATAAATGACGCGACACCTACTACTCGTTCTCCTATAAACCTTGCGCTTGGCATCTCCAAAATATTAACCTTGCGATTGTCTCTTCGCCTCTTCGGGAAGTCGAGCAATAATGGTACTGCAGTATATATCGTTCTGGCTATATGAGACCGAATGAATTGCTCCACGTCCTCCACGTGGTAGAGGGTCGAGGGGCGTGGGAGAGTGCGTACTATTACGTCTGTTTCAATATGGACTACACTCGGAGCAAAATGAGTGAATCTACACTCTAAAATACGTCTATATACATCAGTGTTTGGAGTATGTACTAGTAGTTCATATTGAAATCTACTAAAGGACATATATTCCAAAAAATATGATAATCTCTCTAACAAAGGTAGGGACGAGGAGTAAACGGAGGGAGTAGTAAAATTTTCTCCTCGTCCTGTGAGCCACCACGCACGTGGGCGAGGGAGCGGGCGTAAGGCGTAGTAAGAAAGCTTCACCTCGTCCTGCGAGCCACCACACCCGTGGGCGGGGGATACGGCATACTAAGCAAGCTTCTCCTCGTTCTGCGAGTTGACGGGACATGTCAAAAGTAAGAGCATGGTTAATAGTACAGCCAGTTGATGGCTATATGACATTGCCATGTCATCTATAGCCAACCTTGTAGCCTTCAAGTATAATAGTAAGATACAAAGATGAGCTTCTTCATTAGTATATAGCCCACCTCCCACTCTCACATAGTGCCTAGGAGCACGTGCTGCAGCTGGCTCTTAGGCTAGTTGTAATGGTAGTATCATAGCTAGTATCATGCATGCTAACTAGGCAATTTTGATGAGGTGTCATAGACTTAAATGAACAAAGAGAGGGTTGAGTATCATATCATGATACTGTATTATAATAAATGCTATGCTACTCTGTGCCATGCATGGCAATAAATAGAGTACTAAATGATACTAATATATGATACTATGCATTAGGGAGGTAGTATCATACACTAGTATCATATGCATGATACTAGTATATGATACGCCCCATTACAACCAGCCTTATTCTGTAGCCAGCTTCTCTTCTCTCTCCTCTTCTCTCCCCTCCATGTCAGCAAAAGGATAATATTTTAATCCTTATAGCCTACTTACATAAGCTTATTATACTTGCTCTAATACGTACAGAGCATTGCCTTTAAGGTAGGCCCCACATGGTTTGCCTCTCTTTTAACATAACGCATCAAGTTGCAATTTGTTTGTTCACCCGTGGTAGAAAATCCTCCATCAAGTGGATAACTAGTACACGTGTCAAATTACCATGTGGGCTGCCTTTTCGTACAGAAATGAGCTCCACCGTGTACCCACGCGGGTGTGGTTGGGAAAGAGACGGGAGTACATGCGCCGTGCGTGCACCTCTTCTCTTCCTGCACCTCCCCCACCTATGTGGGCGTGTGTGAGAGAGATACAAACCAACACAGATGGCGTGTGCGTTCGTGATTGTTTTTTGTCCGTGGGGTGTGATTTCGTGAATGTATTTGTGGGAATATGTGTCGATGACATCTCAAACAAAAATTTGACACATGCAATGTGTGTGAAATAGAGGCCTATCTATATCATATATAGATGGGGCGATCCACGAGAAGAGAGGGAGGGGTCATAGATATTGATAGAATCAAAGAGAGGATCAAGTGGGTGGGTGCGAGATCGATGAAGAGAGACATCGAAATTGTGTGTGTGCAAGTCAAAGATATAGGGCGACTGACCTACCGGAACGTCAGAGGGCACAGAGCAAGTTTGTGTGTGGCAGGGAGACATGACTAGAGCGCTCGATGTATGGGTGTGGGGGGGGGGGAGGGGGGAGGCACAGGCCTAACTAGAGAGGTAGAACGACTCGTATATGTGTTGAGAAGGAGAGACCCAGCTATGTCTTGAGGGAGATCGGTCGACATCCATACATAATGGAAGGACGGGAAATAGGTTGGGACAGAGAGAGAGAGAGAGAGGAGAGAGAGGGAGGGAGAGGGGTAGAGTGCTGAATGGGTGATGGAGTTCCTTCTCGGAGATGGTGGGAGAGGACTACTAAACAAAATGAGGGCAGAACTGCAATATTATCAATAAGAGTGGGTATGTGTTTCTGTGTGTGCCTGTGCGTGATAGATCTGTCAGGACGCATGCAAGGATGATGAAGGGGAACCATGTGTTTGGTAAGCAAACCTAACTAGATCGGTAGATAAATTGTTGTTTGTCGGAGGAAGGGAGAGACATAACTAATGACGTAGATCGATCGACGCGTGGGAAAAAACGAGTTATAAGGACCTAGCTAGCTATATGTATAGCGGGAGACCGGTCGGTGTACATCCATTTGTTAGAGGCAAATAAGGCCCAGCGAGACGGATAGACAGAGAGAATGGAGCTAGGAGGTGGTGCGAGAGGCCGAGCTAGGATTGTGCGGTTGTGAGATCAATGAAAAGAGGGGCGAGAGTTTACACGTGTGTGGGACCGTACGAGAGACACGAGGCATGGACACAGAAAGGAGGAGATGGAAGGTGCGTGTGTATGTTGTGGGCAGACATCGCTGGAGAGGTTTATGGATTGTTGTGTGTCGGAAAGGAGTTGTGGGAAAACGACCTAAAGAAAAAAATGAATGTGCGCGATGGATAGAATGCCGAGGGAGAGGGATGGCGAGGAGGGTGTGTGCATGCATGAGAGAAAGTTAGTGCTAGCTACAAAGGTTCGAGGATTGTGTGGGTGTAGGAGACTAACAAAGATCATAATTCGATATGAAAGTGGATTCATACATTTGAATAGGAGATCATAGTGTTATAAACATATGCATGCATGAATATAGCGGTGATACACGTGCTGTGGTTTTGCACATGTTATACCATAATGTGATAATGCATGGCGTTTGCAACTCACAGCTAAATGTCGAACAATCTAAACCATACTATACATCGAACAATCTCACATTTTATTTGAATTTGTGATAATGTGTGGCGTTTGCAGCTTACAACTAAATATCGAACAATCTAAACAATACTATATATCGAACAATCTCACATTTTATTTGAATTTGTGGTAATGTGTGGTGTTTGCAACTCACATCTAAATACTTGTAGGTGTAGGGGGCGGGGCACCATACATTATGTGATAAACACATTATACATGTGAGACATGGTTTATGTTATGAAGATCTAGCTGGAGCTTGAAATTTACTGTGATTTGAAATCAACATAAAGTGTATTAAAAAATCAAGTTCGAGTTCATATAGTACACATAGTTCATATCTAACTCGACAGTAATCATGTGGCGTGCTGTGAAGATAATACACAAATGATGGTTTAACTTAACAATAATGATGATTGCAGATCTTATTAAAATAGAGAAACGAATTCAAATGGTTTGACTTCACAACAGTCATTATTGTAGATCTTATTCAAATAGAGAAACGAATTCAAATTTAGTTCATATTGGAGCGGTAGTATATATGTTTGGAATGAACAAAAACATTCATTTGAGTAGCAGGTTGCATGCATTATACACGTAGAGAAATATTTTAATTGAACAAAACATGAATTCAAAGTTTTGAATGGCATTTGTAGTGCGAACTTATTTCGTATATGTCGTGGTTTTGTCACGACAGATGTCCTAGAGAAACGACTTAGTCGTGGAGCCATCGCGGCGGGTTAGCTTAAGGGGTTAAAGCGGACAAGGGAAGCAGAGAGTTTATACTGGTTCGGCCCCTTGCGGTGAAGGTAAAGGCCTAGTCCATTTGTTGTGGAATTGCTAGGGTTTCGATGAACAGGGAGCGAATTCGCTATGCCCGGGTCTCGAGTTGTTGTTTGTTGTCCCTAAACCGCCGCCGGGTCGTCCCCTTATATACATGGGTCGATGCCCGCCGGTTTACGGGATTCCGAGGCCGGCTCATAAACGTGTCCGGCCCGGTCTCTACTATTTCTGCCTTACAACACAAGCTTACATATAAATGTCGGTTTATGACTAGAGGCTTTAATCCGCCTCTGGGCCCTGGGCCTTCATAAAGCGACATCATCTTTTTCTTCATGGGCTTCAAATATAATAACTCATTATGGGGATAACCCGGCCTCCCCTGGCCAGTTTACACCCAGTAGTAATATCCCCAACATTAGGCCCTAGATTGATTTGAACTGGTTCATGTCAATCTTCAATACTTAAGAAAATTTCTTCTTCAGCACCTTTGCATAAATCTTTTAAACCGCCATGACGTCATCTTCCAGGAGCATGATAAACCGCCATGACATCATCTGTCATTAAAGATTGCATATAGCTCACCTTCATTAATGAGCCTCCGACGATCGAGGCGACAGCTCCGCCACATATCCAACTTTTGGGCCCCTCGATTTTTGCGCCCGTCACTTATCCCTTTGCCTTTATAAATAAGACTAGGGGGTCCTTTCCATTCCCCCCCCCCCCCCGTGCCTCTTCGCATCGTCTTCTTCCTCGCGCCGGCCGAACCTTCGAGCCCTGCCGCCGCCATCGATCTTCGCATCTGCCTCAACAACGTCCGCTGCATCAACCTGGTCGT
This sequence comes from Aegilops longissima, assembly GCA_021605205.1. NCBI lineage: Eukaryota > Viridiplantae > Streptophyta > Magnoliopsida > Poales > Poaceae > Aegilops > Aegilops longissima. The sequence continues at coordinate 316,229,182 of CM038677.1, forward strand.
ACCAGAAAGCCGCGGCGCCTCTCCGCTGTTCTTTTGTCATTGGTATGTCTTCTCTCCTTCCACCCTAGATCTTATCATTAGGGCTTGACCTCGTCGGAGTTCTTCAAAGTTCTTGGAGCTGTTTTTCCCTGTTCCTCTTCAGTAGTACAAATGGCAAATTAGATCTGATATTTTCCAGTGCCTTTGTAGTTAAAACTCCTTTTTCCTCATTAGTGCATCTGCCTTGTGTAGAAAAAACTCATCTGGAATTGTTAAACTGCTTAAGAGCCTGTGCTTTAGGTCAGAATATATTTCGATTTACCAACATACTGCAGATCTGAAATTATCATATCAATCCATGAAACTTGTTTTTCCTTCACTTAGGCATCTTAGATCTGTATGTTCTATACCAGAATAGGTGGTTTAATTTCATAGAAAAATGATGATCCGGTAGGTACCATTAGTCCCCTGTTGAACCGCCAAGCCGTTTTATCTTTGTACCATCTCCCATGTCTGATTCCGATTTAACAATGTGTACATACTTCTGTCTTGCACCGCTTTATATTTGTCCATCATAAACCTTAAACCGGCAATAACCATGTTTCAGCATTCCATTTCAATGCCCAAACAAGTCTATGAGTGCAACTGGGTTCCTTCCCGGGTCACTGAAGAACAATTAGACAGATGTGTCGCAACTAGCGCTTTAGCCAAGAAAGAGGTCATCCACTGGAGGGCCCCGGTCTGGAAAATCCTCCTGAACCATAAGACGGAGAAGTAGTTGTTTTCGTTGACCATCTGGGTCGAGGCTTTAGCCCTCCTGGTTCAAATTTTCCCGAGATGTGCTTGCCAGATTTCAGCTCCACCCTCAGGACATCGGCCCAAACTCTGTGTCCAACATCTGCCATTTCCAAGTCTTTTGTGAGGCTTATCTTCAAGAGGAGCCCACAGTTGAATTGTTTAGGGATTTCTTCCATTTAAACTGTCGCACAGAGTTCACAGATGGACCCAATGCTGAAATCGGTGGAATGGCGGTTCAAAAGAGAAAGGATGTCAGCTTCGCTCACGCCAAGCTTCACAGTCACCCCAAGGAGTGGAACCAGACTTGGTTTTACTGTAAAGACACATCTCCAACTGATGAAAACCCTTTGCCGGGTTACCGCCCTCACCGTCTTAGCAATACACATCCCTTTCCTCAGAGGTTAACTGCAAAGGAAAGGTCCAACTATGCTCCACAACTGTCAAAGCTTAGAGCCTTTATGGTGAACGGTTTAACAGGTGTTGACTTTGCTTGTTGTTGGATAACTTGGAGCATATTGCCCTTAAGACCACGCCCGGGTTTAATGTGTGAATACACCGGGAGTTTGAAGGACCCTCAACGACACATTGATATTCAGCTTACAGATGCTGAAGTTACTGAGGCTGTGAAGAAGATACTGAATGAACCGGAGGCTGTCTGTAGCCAGACCGGATTAAGTCCTTTCTGTGTTTCTAACAAACCGCCAACTGTAAGGATCACATAACTTTTTTGTTCTAACTTGCTTCTTTCAAATATTCTCTCAAAATTTTGTCCATCTTTGGCAGGGCGATGGTCTGTTCTGGAAGAAAAAACCCACAGGATAAACCGGCAAAACCACAAGATAAACCGGCAAAGCCACTTCGCCAGAAGACCAAGGTTGTTAAAAAACCTGCCAAGAAGAGGACCACTGCATCTTCCAAGCCAAATGCTGATGCCGATTTGGTTCATCCGGACTCAGAGGTAGAACTTGACTCTATTGGTTCATTTTTCATACATCTCATTGACAATGACCCTTATCAGGACGATGTCGAAGGCAGCCAAGCTGATGATGTAGAGGTAATTATCCTTTCCTCTGGTTCTGATCCTCTGCCAACACCGAAAATCCATCGAGCAAACCGGAAAGTGAAATTTTCTCACCCCCTGGCTCACTTGGACCCAAACTTTCTTTTCAAGTCGCAGCAACACGAAGCTCGCCGCACAACCCGACACAGTGGACAGGTAGTCACCTCAGCTGGTTTACCAAATACTCCAGTCCGGAAACGTCAATCAGATGTCTATTACATTCCTGACACTTCTTGTCCCAAGGCGGGTTGTTTCCGTCAGCCTCTTAATTCGTCTGATTCAAATTATCAGGGCACGCCTCACTCATCCTCTGGCAAGTCAATGGCCACACAGCTTCCAGCCCTCAAGACAGTTCCTGGGTAAACTATGCCTTAAATTTGTTCTAATACTTATATTCACCAGACGTATTGATCTTTATGTTTATTCTTCTCACTGCCAAGCCTAGACCCAGCAAGAAGGCTTGGTTAAACAAACTGTCAGACGAAAATGTGGTTATTGAACTGGAGACCAATGCTGACGCTCTACTTGATGATCCGCCACCACAAGATTATGACTTCGTTGTTGAACGAGTAGAAGTTGACACCACAGGTCACACTGACAAACCGACTAGTCCGGCTCGCACGGATGACAAACCGGCCAGTCCAGTGAAGGCTGCTGATAAATCGTCCACTCCAGAGAAGGCTGATGATGATAAAGAAGATGATATTATGATTACTGGCGTCAGCCACACTGCTCCTGGCAACCCAGTCGCTTTATCCAAGCATAGCGCCAAGGATGAGCTTTCTGCTATGGGCAAAGGTAAATGGAACGCCGATTTGTCCAGCTACGCCCATCTCAACGCCCAAGACATTTACTCTGGCTTCTTGATCCGTCTGTACACCAGTCGCGACTATTAAGCAGGTTTAGTAAATCTGATGAAGGAGCAATATGAGGTAACCACACAACTGTTTCTTTTATGTCCAATTTCAAATGTCAACTCCAGTAGCTCCCAAGGGCTGGTTGATGATGTTAATCTAAACCGGGACTTTGTAATATCTTAACTTTGTATGCTTAGCCTCCAGGGACCGGGTTATTTCTTGAAGATGAACCAGTACTTTAGAATTGTAATATTGTATCTTTTGCTGGTGTAGCCCCCAAGGGCCGGTTTAACTTATGAAGATGAACTGGGACTTTAGAAGAATTCCTATAACGTTACTTTGAGCAAACATACATTAGCCCCCAAGTGCCAAGAGTAATACTTGTATTGTGCTTGGGACTTGTAGAAATTTCCTAGAACAAGCAAATATGCATTAGCCCCCAAGTATTAGGTGCATAACTTGTTATGTGCTTGGTACTTCAAATATGTACCGTCAACTCATGATATGTCTGTCTCTTATCGGCTGAGCTGAGTAAAAAGGAAAATCAAACCGCCGATCTGCAAGAAAACATCAAGTGCCAGCAAGCCGAAACCTCCAAGGCCAAGGATGAGCTGACCAGCGCTTTAGCCGCTAGGGAAAAACTAAAGGAGAGTTTCAACAAGGAGCGGGCGGATTGGGACACAGAAAAATCCGCTTTGCAAAAGAGAGCCGAGGACGTAGAAGCAGCTCTTAAACCGGTAGTAGATGAGCTAACTGGCGTAAAGCGGCAGATACATGCCATGACGGCTGCTGTGATTGGTAAACATCCTTGCTTCACATTTTCAACATATCATCCCATATGTTGCCGGTTTACTGATACTTGTATTTATGCAGGGATGCACATTAGTCATCTGGGCTCTGACGTACAGAAAAAGCTGAAGGCTGCCTATACTCTTATAGAGCAGTTGTATACCAGCGCGCAATGAATCATCTGCACCGCTTCTCAAAATAAACCGCCCCCAACGTTAATCAAGGATACCTTAGAAAGGCTGTCAATGCTGCCTGCCCGGATAGAAGAGCTAAAGAGATTTGCTGCAAGGGCTGGTGCTCTGACCGCACTAACCCGGGCAAAAGCATGGGTGCCTGATCTTGATCCGGTGGATGTGGCTAAAGGCTACCCAAGCTTAAAAGAAGATGGGTCAGAATTTGGCAATGAGGATATCCGCGCCATAAACCGGGAAATATGTCCACTGGCTTGCCAATTAGCTGAAGAAGCTGATCTTTCATACTATCAGGAGAATTATGACGTCAACAACAAACGGATTGCTGCACCAACTCCGGAAGCTCAAAATCTCATCCCGCCAATTCGTAAGCACACCTATGCCCCTGACATTGAACCGTCCACCCTTATAAGCGATGAAGCTATGTTCCAAGCCTTAACTGGGATCGACTGGGAAACTATTGACTTCCACCCGCTGGGTAGAGACGAGGAGGATGAACCGATGAAAGATGATCCACAGCCGTCAAGTCAACCTGGTGACGAATCATGATCCAGAGACCGGGTTAGCCTTCCGCGAGCCGCAACACTTGCTAAAAAAAATTATTCTTTTGGGCACTGAAATGCCTTGTAATAGGCTAGTTCAAATACTTGGTCTGTTATGCCTTCGTGCATATTTATTTTGCCTGATACTTGTTAATTCGCCATGCTTAAGATATATGATATTCATAATCCGTAGCTGCTCCTGCATATAAGAAGTTGAAAGTGTCCTGGCGGTTTACCGCTGGACGGGTCATGATGCCCAGATACAAAGCCAGTGTATATAACCAAGGCTTAAAAAGATAATCAAATATGAAAATAATTGATACATGTGACCTTGAGTCATAATGTTGGCTGACCCACTGTTGTAGTGAGAGTGATAACCCTAATCTGGAGTAACAATAACTCCTGTCATATTATGCCGGTTTATGATAAAACTATTTCGGGTTGTGATAAACACCGGTTTATCCATATTCAATTCTGGCGACTTATAGTCGAAACCAGACCGGGTTAATAATCCCTGGATTATAACTGATCATATACTGACAACTTGTAGTTGAAAGTCAAGCCGGGTTAATGAACGCCGGTTTATCAAAACATTATAAATGTCATCAAAAGAGAAAAAACTTGGCAAATAAAAGCATATGAAAAACTTATAGTCGAGGCTTTTCACGGGCTGCCAGGCCCCAAATTTGAGGCTTTTCATGGGCTGCCAGGCCACTGACTTAAACCATTTCACAAAGCCTTTTAAGATGGTATTTAATCCTTAACCAATCGTCGTTTTAACTTTTGTCAAGTTCAGGGTCTTCTGAGATTGACTTGTCATAATTCGGCGGGTCATACCTGGTTTACCTGGACGGAGTGACTTACTTGAAAAGGCAGGCTAACCCGGGGTTTTAGGTGTATACACCAGGCTTCCAAGCCGTGGCTTGATAGCCTATTACAAGTGTAGATTCTTTGTTCATTGCGATAGCAAAGAATCCCCAAGCAATATTTTGAGTTGTGCTCAGTGGGTGCCTATGTTTGAGTTGTTCTTTTGCAACACTCTCTTTGGCCACGAAGTAATTTGGCTTTGAGCCGATAAAGAGGTGTGACTATGGTTCAAATACGACCAAGCCCCCAAGTGTTTTTTTCTGGTGGCCTTGCGCCGATCAAGAGGTGTAGCTATGGTTCAAGTACAACCAAGCCCCCAAGTGATTTTTCTATAAAGCTTTTATAAGCTGAATCAAGTGGTAAACCGGACGCCGCTTTATGAAATAGAAGCCCCCATGTAACCACACATGATGTAAGAAAAATATACGATACCCCGCTTTAGCTGCGGCTCTGGTTTATTATATTGATCATAATATATACATTGTCAAAACTATGTACATAAGCAGAGCCTATGGCTCAAGTATAGTAAGGCCGAAGATGAGCGATATTCCACGGCCGGTGGGTCTCCTCCTCCGATTTACGTGAGTCCTTGTGCTCTCGAATGATCTATAAGGTAGTATGACCCGTTATGCAGATTCTTGCTGACCACAAAGGGTCTTTCCCAAGGTGGGTGTCGGTGTCAAAACCGGCGGATCTCGGGTAGGGGGTCCCAAAATGTGCGTCTAGGCGGATGGTAACAGGAGACAAGGGACACGATGTTTACCCAGGTTCGGGCCCTCTTGATGGAGGTAAAACCCTACGTCCTGCTTGATTGATATTGATATTGTGGATGTTTACAAGAGTGGATCTACCACGAGATCAAGGAGGCTAAACCCTAGAAGCTAGCCTATGGTATGATTGTAAGGGTTGTTGTGATTGTAGTCCTACGGACTAAAGCCATCCTGTTTATATAGACACCGGAGAGGGCTAGGGTTACATAGAGTCGGTTACAATGGTAGGAGATCAACATATCTCATCGCCAAGCTTGCCTTCCACGCCAAGGAAAGTCCCATCCGGACACGGGTGAAGTCTTCAATCTTGTATCTTCATAGTCTTGGAGTCCGTCGATGATGATAGTCCGGCAAATGATAGTTCGGCTGATGATGGTAGTCCGGCTATCCGGACACCCCCTAATCCCGGACTCCCTCAGTAGCCCCTGAACCAGGCTTCAATGACAATAAGTCCGGCGTGTATATTGCTTGGCATTGCAAGGCGGGTTCCTCCTCCAAATGATAGAAGATTGTGAACACCAGGATAGTGTCCGGCTCTGCAAAATAAATTCCACATTCCACCGTAGAGAGAATAATAATATATACACAAGTTCAATCTGCTGACGCTTTCAGTGGCATGACGTCACACCACTACCAAGCCATTACTCGAATTGTCTTTTACTTTACCACCTCAGCGCATTTAGCGAAGCGGTTTTCTTGGCACGTCTTGTCGAGCAGAGATCGTGTTTCCCTTAATCCGGGATTCTCATCACTACGGGCGTGGGTAACCCAACGCGTCATTGATGGTGGCGCTTGGGAGATAAGCGAGTTTTACCGGGCGGTGGGGGACGCGTAAGACTTCGCCGCCCATATAAGGGATAAGGATTCACCTTCTCACCTCGCCTTCTTCCTCCTTTGCTTATCCATCTCCGCAAGACTCGAGCTCTAGCGCCCAAGTTCGCGATCTCGTCTCAACCTTCTCCGACCATGTCCGGGCGGGAGGTAAATGGTTGGCCTCCACCGTTAAGGAGGAGCAATCGCCAAACTTCTGCGGCGCGGATACCTTTCGGCGACATCGCGATCGACCGCCTGACGAGGGGCAGCTCATCCCCACCCCTGGCCCCATGAGAGGTTGTCTTTCTTTCCCACTTCCTCCACGGATCTGGGCTTTCCACTTCACCCCTTTGTCCGGGGGCTCATGTTCTACTACGGCCTGGATTTCCATGATCTGGCGCCGAACTTCATCCTCAACATCTCGGCGTTTATCGTCATGTGCGAGGCCTTCCTCTGCATCCAGCCCCACTTTGGCTTGTGGCTCAAGACCTTCAATGTCAAGCCAAAGGTAGTGAAGGGCATTCAAGCGGAGTGCGGAGGCGCCATGTTGGGCAAGATGCCCAACGTCCTTTGGTTGGAAGGGGCCTTCGTGGAATCCGTCAAGGGGTGGCAATCGGGGTGGTTCTATATCACCGAGCCGCGTGACCCTAAATGGGCAGCGGCCCCCGAGTTTAGATCTGGTATCCCCACGTAGCTCACCTCCTGGAAAGAGAAGGGCTTGCAGTGGGGTAGTTCGACGGAGCTGACGGGACTCCAAGCCTGTATCAAGAAGCTGGTGAAGAAGCTTAGGCTGGTTAACGTGGTCCAAGTCATGCTCGTCCGCCGGATACTCCCATGCCAAGAGCGGGCATTCAAATTGTGGGAGTTTGATCCGGATCAGCACCAGGCGCTAAACAAGCTCTTCGACACAACGTACGAAGGTGCCTGGAAGGTGCTGTTCAAGGGTGCCGAAGCCCCTGCATCCGCGACTGAAGATCTCGGATTTCACTCGCAGCGCCAGGCCGACGAGGTAAGTGATTCTACCCCTTCACGGGACACTTGTTTTTTCATAGTCTGACTCTATGCAGGTTTTAATTTCCCCTTTTCCTTTGACAGGACTGGATGAAGAAGGCGGAGCAGATTACCTGTCCGGCTCCTATGCCAGAAAATCCAGTAGACGCTCGTCTAGCGAGGCTGCTGGTTCCGGCACCGCACGTGGTGCCGGAAAAGAAGGCCAAGAAGGAGGCCACGGGTGCTCAAAAGAGTGCCCGTTTTCAGGTGTCCGACGACTCCGGGGCGGACTCCTCCCGAAAATGAGGAGGAGGAAGAGGACTCTCTCCTGAGGAGGAGAGAGGAAGAGGAAGGCTCCCCCAACAGGGGAGGCCGAAGGGTCCAAGAGGGGAAGGACTATTCCTCCGGACAGCTCCGCCAACATCGACGTTGGCGAGGAAGAATGGCCTTCAAGGGCCAGGCCTCCGGCGAGATCGTAAGTATCCGGATTCCTGAATGATTTATAATTTCTTTTTCTGCGTCACATAGCGTCATTCTAATGCCGCATACTGCCTGTAGTCCGGCCAGTGATGATCTCCCCGCTTCTTCGAGCGGGTCGTTGGCTTCGTTGGATGTAGACTCCATCCCGACTGCCTCCACCCCTCGCGACGCCGAGGACGCCGAGGTGGGAACCCAAGAAGGGACCCATCAGGGGGAGGCTCCGGAGGCGCCACAAGGCGTCCTCCGGACTTTCGCGCGGACTCCTAGCAGAACCCGCAGTGGTTCCAGAGTCCGGCCGGCGCCCTTCGAGCGAAGGGCAAGACCGTGACGCCGGCGGCTTCGGCCCAACCGGGCGGCGCCGGTAATTTGTTGGGCGCTGCAGAGCGCGTCGATCGAGGAAGAACACCGCACTATTATGAGTGCGGTGATCGAAAGGTGCAGCTTCGCCAAGAGCGGGCTGACCAAGCCTCGCAGAGCCTTCTATCGGGCTTTGAGGTAAGGAGTTAAAAATATGCAATGTAATACCGCATAGACAAGTAGCCTGATGCTCGGTTCGGTGTTCGGAAAGAAAAGCGGACCGAGGACCTAAAAAAGATATCGTGGGGTTGCTAAAAATTATGTCAATATGGGTTGCGAGGCTGCGCTGCTGACCTCTGCCGCCTTGATGCGGAGGTCGGTCTGTGAAGCAGAGCTCGGCGGTCCGAGCAAGAGCTCGGCCGCGCCAGAAGCAGCTCGGGACAAAGAAGGTGAGTAACACCACTTTGAATTTGTACCTTACGGAAAAGGATTTAGGTTGCGATAAAAATAACAAGGATAACATGGGTACTGCAGGGCCCTGAGCGAGGTGGCGGCCTCAAGGAGGCCGTGTCATGACCAAGCATAATGCGGCCAAGGAACGGGGAGCGAGAAAAGCAGGAGGCGCGGTGGCGGTGGTTCAGCAAGAGCTCCGGGCTCTCATGGAAAAGCATGAGAGTTTGGGCGTGACTCAAAGACTTCGAGAGTCCGAGCTTGCCTCGGCTCTCGAAAGTGCTAAAACCGCCAAGGCCGAGGCCCATAAGTCCCTTCAGGAGGTTGAACTGATGAAGAAGATAGCGGCGGGTAAGGCATTTTTCATGCAAAGCAAGCATGTGAATGTAAATTATGTGTTACTTACCCGGATTCGGAGCTCTCCAGGGGCGTTTGCAGATCTGCCTCGCAGCGTGTCGATGCCACTTGCATTCTACCGAGCCGAGGAGGGAGCTCAGCGGAGAAGGTCTTCGGTCTCGAGATCTTTGAGGCCGGCCATCCGGTGCCCCTAGCGACCAGTGAAGCAGCTGGTCGAATCTGCACTAAGGTGGCCGAGCAGGCCATGAAGGGCCTCATAGTCCGGCTGTGGCTGGAGAGGCCATGCACAGGAGCTACTTGCCTCGTCTGCGACGGCTGGTGGATCGTGCCCCAGGTGGAGGTTATCAAGCGCTCGCCAGTATTGAAGGTGCTCGGCGGGCCCTTGCCCGCGCAAAAGGTGCATTGGGGCAAGCTGGATGCGGAGAAGCTAATCACGGACGCGCCACCAGCGGGCAAGGAGCATCGTCGCCCGAACTTTACTATAAGGTTGTCTGAAGGGTGCCCGCAAGATTGCGGATGAGTGCCCAGGGATGTAATTTTGAGTGAATTCGCAATGTGTTATCCTGTGCGCTTGAAAACTTTGTTCATATGCGCTAAGCAACGCTTGTTTAATTTAAAATATTACCTTCTGTGCGGCCGTTTATTAAATATGAGAGATGGCAAGTCGTCGGCTTCAGCCCCCATGCCACGAGTGCTGGGGTGTTCGGGATAAACTTGAGCACTCTTGTTCCCATTTTTGGGTCCATCTAGGGAGGCGCTCAACACAACGAACAAGGCAACCGGACTTATAGTGCTTGAACACTCTCACTTAGCCATAGAATTCTATAATTTTAAATTTCGGGAAGCCCCTAGTATTTGGAAGACTGAATTGGGGCGCTATCCACGCCTTCATCGGACATAATCCGGAACTTCGCTCGAAGCGGCGTAGGTCTTTAACGACCCGAAATGACCTCTCGAACAGCGACCAGTCTCTCGCCTTATCGTGCCGGTCAGTTTTAGCTTTCTCCTCGAGGCGTTAACCCGGCTCAACCGGGCGCAATCGCAGTGGTTCTCCAGTGCTACCTTAGCCGATAGAGCGGAACGTAAGGTGCCGAACATGGGAGCCGGGCAAACCCAACTATTGACCCAAGACATGATTGAGCTGATTCATATAATGCTATAAGTTCGGGGTACCGCACTTGTGAAAGTGTGTGGACTTTATCACACCATAAAGCGGAGGACATAAGCCCTCGGTGTTTGGCGTACCAAGATGCACAGGTGCAACATGTAAGTAAATGAACATATATATAAAGTAATGCAATTATAGGCAAAAGTGCTGCATTTTATTCGAGAAGACATTCTATCGGTCGGAATGATACAAATAGTCGGAAAGCAAGGGAGTGGACGAATTAAAGGTGTCTCCCTCTAGGGGTAGGCAGCGGAATGTTGTATTTAACAAATTTAATGCTCGTGATGGAGACCACCGAGTGTTAAATCGCGGCCTTTGTCCTTCCACGGCTGTTGCATCATGAGTTCGGCAGGTTCGCCACGGACTGAGTTCTGTATAAAAAGAAAAATAAAACAAAAAAGCGACACACTTGGGAGCCCCCGTGTGGTCGAACCGCACTCTGTCTGTTGTGGTTGTGCCCTTCCCCTATGCCCATGGTATCTCCAAGGCGTAATTATGTACTGTGGAGAGTTTGTCTTGCAATTTTGCGAGGGCGGGGTTGGGGCCGCATTACTCTGCGCGGCAGGGAACGCGCCAGTGGTCTTGGTTGATGTTGCTCGGTCGCGTTTGGTCGTGTTCGGTCGTTTAACGGCGGACTCGAGAATTGCCTTAAAAGGCTGCTCAGTACTTCGCCCGCGAGAGCATTGTATGTTCCTCCGTTCGGAGGGCGCTCCGTGTTTCCATTGACCGTGATGACTCCACGAGGGCTGGCATCTTGAGCTTAAGGTATGCATAATGCGGCACCGTTGAATTTTTCAAGCGCGGTTCGTCCGAAGCAGAGCGTGATAGCCGCTTGAGCGGGACTATGTCGAAGATTAACTCCTCACTTCGAAATTATCGGGGATCCAAAGACCACTTCGATGTAATCGAGCCTTTACAATTGGCCTCGACACCTGGTATGGCGCCTTTGAAGGTCGTCGTTGTAGGTTTAATCCTTGAAGGGTCTATGCCCATCTTGCGCCTTTGTATCCCGATAAAGCAGGTTCAGCTCTGCCGCCGTCCATCCGACTCTCGTGAGGTGAAATCCATCAACGATTGAGTCTAAAACCAATGCGGCGAATCCGGCATGGCGGATCTTGGTCGGATGGTCTCTTCGATCGAAAGTGATCGGGCAAGAGGACCATGGGTTGAATTTTGGGCGATGGCTCCATCGCCGTATCGTCCTTAGTGCACGCTTCGCTCCCAATTAGGAATATCGTTGCGTATATCATGTTTACCGTCCGAACTTGAGGGGGATCCCTTTTGTCCTCTGTTGTTCGGGCGGCGGGTCTCTTCCTCGTCATCGCTGTGTAGCCCCTTGTCACTTTTTGGCGATTAACTTGCCTGCTGCTTGAATACCCAACAGTCTCTGTTGGTATGGTTAGCTGGCTTTTCGGGGGTTCCATGTATTTGACAAGAGCGGTCGAGTATTCGGTCTAGATTGGACGGGCCCGGAGTGGTTCTTTTGAAAGGCTTCTTCCGTTGACCGGGTTTGGAGCCTCGGAATTCGGCGTTGACTGTCGTATCCTCATTACTGTCGCCGTTAATGCGGCGTTTGTTTTTGTTTCGACGCAACCTGCCATTGCGGTCCTTGGTATCCGGACTGCCAGCGTTTTTGCTGAGGTTGTTACTGCGAGCGAGCCAGCTATCCTCTCCCGCACAAAAGCGGGTCATGAGGGATGTGAGGGCTGCCATGGATTTCGGCTTCTCCTGTCCTAGGTGCCGGGCCAGCCACTCGTCGCGGATGTTATGTTTGAAGGCAGCGAGTGCCTCTGCATCCGGACAGTCGACGATTTGATTTTTCTTTGTTAAGAACCGTGTCCAGAATTGCACGGCGATTAAATGCGGCTGCTGGATTATGTGGCTTAGGTCAATCTGCGTCCGGTGGTCGCGCGTCGTGCCTGGAATTTGTCGAGGAATGCGGCTTCCGGTCTTCCCACATCAATTGACTCCGCGGGCAGGCTGTTAAGCCAATGCCGAGCTGGTCCTTTAAGCTTGAGCGGGAGATATTTGATGGCGTGAAGATGCGTCGCCATGGGCCATGTGTATATGGAGGAGATAATCCTCAATCCGGACCGCGGGTCTGTTGTGCCATCGTGGGATTCGATATTAACGGGTTTGAACCCTTCAGGATTTGATGATCCATTACTTCGTCGGTGAAGCATAGTGGGTGTCGGCGCCTCAGTATTGAGCAATATCGCGGCGTAGCTCGAGAGGCGTTATGCCGCTTTGTTTCGCCCGGCGGAGTAGTTGTATCCGGTGTGGCGGTATTCGTGGGTCGTGGGCGTCCACGTGATCCATAGATAGATCTGGATTGTCTAGCCTTGTCCTCCAATATGTCTCGCAAGTCCGGCGCGGTTCCCCGTGGCTTCGTGCTTTTAGAGCGATGCCGGGGTACGGTTTTGGTGGAGGGCTTGCACGCGTCTCTATCGCGACCACGAGGTGGTCGGTCTGCCGTATTGTGCGCTGGTGATACTGCCTCCTCTAATCGGGGGAGCAACTTGCGTTTTGGGTAACTTTTGGAGGGGCGTTCGAGTTCATACTCTTCGGCCGCGAGGACCTCGGTCCATCTGTCGGCCAGTAGGTCTTGATTAGCTGGAAGTTGTTGTTGCTTTTTCTTTAGTCTGTTTGCCGTGGCCATTAGCCTGCGTCTGAAACGCTCTTGTTCGACGGGATCCTCAGGCACGACGAATTCATCGTCGCCGAGGCTTGCCTCGTCTTCGGAGGGAGGTAAGTAATTGTCATCCTCGACCTCTTAAATGCCGCCCTCTCCGAGGGCTTGCTTCTCCCCCTCCTGCGCTGGATCGTCTTTGGAGGGTGTTGCCTTCGGCACTTTCGGGTGTTATTATCTCTGTGCGGAATCTCCATTCTTGCCTTGGCGGGATTTAGAGCGGCGCCACGGCGCGTCGGTGCTTGGGCTGTTTCTTTAAGGAATCGGCCTCCGCTGCTTCTTCGTCGTCCCGTCTTTTGGGGTGTCCACCATGTATATGTCGATGACGAGGTGGTCTTCCAAAGTCCTGTAGGCACTGGTTCTTGGTAGTCTCCGCATCGCCGTCCATACCGTCGATGTCTTGGTCGTAGTCGAGCGTCGGTTAAATCATCGGCGGTGGCTACGAAGTGGGTGGTGGGTGGGATCTGAATTTCTTCGTCATCCGCATCCCAACCATCCTGGCCGTAGTTCGGCCAGGGCTCTCCGGATAGCGAGAGATGCTTCAATGAATTTATGATATCGCCGAAGGGCGAGTGCTGAAAGATGTCTGCGGCGGTGAATTCCATGATCGGCGCCCAATCGGATTCGACTGGCAGGGGCGCAGGAGGTATGGAGTCCGGCAGGGAGTCCGGCACCTCGGAGTCATGGGCTTTATGTGGGACAAGGCAAGTGTTCGGCTCCATCACCGTAGAAATTGTGGCTCCCGAGGCGGTGTCCAGCCATCCGTCCTCGATTCGAGCGATCGGCTCCGGACTATGGGTCGGAGCGGATTCGTGGGCGGCCTCCAAGGTGCTGTCCGGCGGCAGAGTTAGGTCATGCCCATCGAGACAGCGCGGCACGCTCGGCTGTGGCTCAGATCCATCGAGGATCAAGTCCCCGCGGATATCGGCCATGAAGTTCAGGCTTCCAAACCTGACCCGACGGCCAGGGGCGTAGCTTTCGATCTGCTCTAGATGGCCAAGTGAGTTGGCCCGCAGTGCGAAGCCGCCGAATACGAAGATCTGTCCGGGGAGAAAGGTCTCACCCAGGACTATGTCGTTGTTGATTGAAGAGGCCATCAAGCCTATCGGTGACGACACAGAGGAACCCTCAATGAAAGCACCAATGTCGGTGTCAAAACCGGCGGATCTCGGGTAGGGGGTCCCGAACTGTGCGTCTAGGCGGATGGTAACGGAGACAAGGGACACGATGTTTACCCAGGTTCGGGCCCTCTTGATGGAGGTAAAACCCTACGTCCTGCTTGATGGATATTGATATTGTGGATGTTTACAAGAGTGGATCTACCACGAGATCAAGGAGGCTAAACCCTAGAAGCTAGCCTATGGTATGATTGTAAGGGTTGTTGTGATTGTAGTCCTACGGACTAAAGCCATCCGGTTTATATAGACACCGGAGAGGCTAGGGTTACATAGAGTCGGTTACAATGGTAGGATATCTACATATCCGTATCGCCAAGCTTGCCTTCCACGCCAAGGAAAGTCCCATCCGGACACGGGGTGAAGTGTTCAATCTTGTATCTTCAAAGTCTTGGAGTCCGGTCGATGATGATAGTCCGGCAAATGATAGTTCGGCTGATGATGGTAGTCCGGCTATCCGGACACCCCCTAATCCGAGACTCCCTCAGTGGGTATAACTTGTGCATATCAGTCTTATCCTGGATGAATCGGAGCACCAGATCGCCTTCTTGAAAAGTTCTGGTTCCAACCTGGCGGCTGTGATAACGACGCAGATCTTGTTGATATATCGCCGAACGGGCTGCTGCAATGTCACGCTCCTCATCCAACATGTCAAGTGCTTCCTGTCGTGCCTTCTCATTGTCAGCTTCAACATACGCCGCTACACGAGGCAAGTCATGACGGATGTCACTAGGGAGAACCGCCTCCACTCCATAAACCATGAAAAAAGGTGTGTAACCCGTTGATCTGTTGGGCGTGGTATTGATGCTCCATAACACAGAAGGCAACTCCTCCACCAAACAACCCGGCGTCCATTGCAAAGGAACCATAAGCCGAGGCTTGATCCCTCTGAAGATCTCTTGATTGGCCCTCTCTGCTTGACCATTAGACTGGGGGTGAGCCATTGATGATACGTCAAGCCGGATGTGCTCACGTTGACAGAACTCCTTCATAGCACCCTTGGACAGATTGGTGCCATTATCAGTTATAATGTTGTGTGGAAAGCCAAACCAGAAAATCACCTTCTTGATAAATTGAACCACCGTAGCTACATCACACTTACTAACTGGCTCTGCCTCCACCCACTTAGTGAACTTGTCAACTTCCACCAACAGGTGGGTCTTCTTATCCTTAGATCTCTTAAAAGGCCCAACCATATCTAGCCCCCAAGTCGCAAACGGCCAAGTGATTGGAACCATCCTCAACTCTTGAGCCGGTACATGAGCGCGTCATGAGAATTTTTGACATCCGTCACACCTTTTGACCAAGTCCTCGGCATCAGCATGAGCTGTCAGCCAATAGAAACCATGACGAAATGCCTTGGCTACCAGAGATTTTGAACCGGCGTGGTGACCACAATCTCCTTCGTGGATCTCACGCAAAATTTCACGGCCTTCTTCAGGAGATACACAACGCTGAAACGCCTCTGTCACACTGCAATGATGTAACTCTCCATTGATAATAGTCATGGACTTGCACCGCCGGATTATCTGCCTGGCCGAAGTTTCATCCTCTGGTAACTCGCCCCGGTTCATATATGGCAAATATGGAACCGTCCAATCCGGGATAACATGAAGAGCCGCCACCAACTGAGCCTATGGATCAGGTACAGCCAAATCCTCTTCGCCAGGGAGCCTGGCGGACGGATTATGCAGCACATCCAGGAAGACATTGGGTGGTACCGGTTTACGTTGGGAACCCAAGCAGCTTAAAGCGTCTGCCGCTTCATTCTTCCGCCGGTCCACATGATCGACCTGATAACCTTTGAAGTGACCTGCAACAATATCCACCTCTCGACGATATGCTGCCATGAGTGGGTCCTTGGAATCCCAAGTACCAGACACTTGTTGAGCCACTAGGTCCGAGTCACCGAAGCACTTAACTCAGCTTAGATTCATCTCTTTAGCCATCCGAAGACCATGGAGTAAAGCCTCATATTCAGCTGCATTGTTAGTGCAAGGGAACTTTAAACGGAGAACATAACAAAACTTATCACCTCATGGGGAAGTTAATATGACTCCAGCCCAGCCCTCCAATTTCCTGGACCCATCAAAATGAATAGTCCAATAAGTATGATCCGGCTTCTCTTCTGGTGCCTATAATTCTGTCCAGTCATTGATGAAATCCACAAGTGCCTGAGATTTGATTGCTGTCCGGGGCATATATTTTAACCCGTGAGGCCCAAGCTCAATAGCCCACTTAGTAATCCGGCCAGTTGCTTCCCTGTTTTGAATTATATCCCCCCAAATGAGCAGAGCTAACCACAGTGATGGGATGACCTTGGAAATATTGCTTAAGCTTCCGTCTTGCCATAAAAACTCCATACACCAGCTTCTGCCAATGTGGGTACCTTTGCTTGGACCCAATAAGTATCTCACTAATATAATAAACCGTCCGTTGAACCAGATACTCCTTTCCGGCCTCCTTGCGCTCCACCACAATAGCCACGCTAACAGCCCGGGCGTTAGCTGCCACATATAGCAACAATGGCTCTTTATCAACAGGAGCAGCAAGAACCCGCGGATTAGCCAGCTGCCGCTTTAAGTCCTCCAATGCTTCATTGCCGGCGTCACTCCAGACGAAGTCATCCGTTTTCTTCAGAATCTGATATAAAGGGTTGGCCTTCTCACCAAGGCGACTGATAAACCGGCTCAAGGCGGCAATCCGGCCTGCCAGGCATTGAACATCATTGATACACTTCGGTTTAGCCAAAGAAGTTATAGCCTTAATTTTTTCGGATTAGCTTCAATGCCCCTGTTAGACACCAGAAACCCAAGAGTTTGCCTGTCGGTGCACCGAAAACAAACTTGGCCGGATTAAGCATCATTTTATAAACCCGGAGGTTATTAAAGGTCTCCTTCAAGTCATCTATCAATGTCTCCTTATTTCTGGATTTTACCAGAATATCATCCACATAAGCATGAATATTGCGGCTAATCTGACCATGAAGACAATTCTGCACACAGCGATGATAAGTCGCCTTGGCACTCTTGAGCCCAAAAGGCATAGATACATAGCAGAACGCTCCAGAAGGAGTTATAAATGTTGTCTTCTCCTGGTCCTTAACTACCATTTTGATCTGATGGTAACCATAATATGCATCCAAAAATCTCAAACGTTCACAACCTGCCGTAGCATCAATGATTTGATCAATACGAGGGAGAGCAAAAGGATCTGCCGGACAAGCCTTGTTCAAATGTGTGTAGTCCACACACATGCGCCAAGTGCTATTTTTCTTTAGCACCAGCACCGGATTAGCCAACCATTCAGGATGAAATACTTCAATGATGAACCTAGCCGCCAAGAGCCTGGCTACTTCGTCACCAATAGCCTTGCATCTTTCTTCATTGAACCAGCGAAGAAATTGCTTGACCGGTTTATACTTGGGATCGACATTGAGAGTGTGCTCAGCGAGTTCTCTCGGTACACCTAGCATGTCAGAAGGCTTCCACGCAAAGATGTCCCGATTCTCATGGATGAACTCGATGAGCACGCTTTCCTATTTCGGATCCAAGTTAGCGTTGATGCTAAACTGCTTGGATGAGTCGCCTGGAACAAAATCAACCAGCTTAGTCTCATCAGCCGTTTTAAACTTCAAGGCTGGATCATGCTCTGTAGATGGCTTTTTCAAAGAATTCATATCCGCTGGATCAACATTGTCCTTGTAGAACTTTAACTCCTCTGTTGCACAAATCGACTCAGCATATGCCGCATCACCTTCTTCACATTCCAAAGCGATCTTTCGGATCCCATGAACCGTGATGGTCCCCTTATGACCCGGCATCTTGAGCTGCAGATAGACATAACAGGGCCTTGCCATGAACTTAGCATAAGCCGGCCGTCCAAACAGGGCATGATACGGGCTCTTGATTTTCACCACTTCAAAAGTCAATGTCTCTGACCTTGAATCATGCTCATCTCCAAAAGCAACCTCCAGGGCTATCTTACCAACTGGATTCGCCGATTTACCGGGCACCACACCGTGGAAGACCATGTTGGACGGCTTAAGATTTTTGTCTGTTAACCCCATGCGACGGAAGGTTTCATAATAAAGGATATTGATACTACTCCCTCCATCCATGAGTACCTTGGTGAACTTATAACCTACAACCTGAGGTGCCAGCACATATGCCAGATGACCCGGATTATCAACCCGAGGCAGATGATCCTCTCGACTCCACACAATGGGCAGTTCAGACCAGCACAAGTAACGGGGCACCGCTGGTTCAACGGAGTTCACTGCCCTTTTATGAAGCTTCTAATCGCGCTTACAGAGGCTAGTGGTGAAGACATGGTACTGCCTACTATTCAACTGCTTCGGGTTGCTCTGGTAACCCGACTGCTGCTATTGCTGCTAACTCCCCTGATGATTATAACCACCTTGGTTGCCCTGATTGCCTTGATTGCCATGTCCGCTCTGATTACCGTGAAAACCTGAACCGGAACTGCCTGCACCGTAACCCGGCCCATGAGATCCAGGGCCTGAACCGCCGCCCGGTCCATGATCATACCGAAAGTCTGAATTTTTGAATTCCTGCATAATATAACAATCCTTCCAGAGGTGCATGGCCGGTTTATCCCACGACCCATGCTTCGGGCAAGGCTGGTTTAATAGATAAGATAGGCGCTCCGGATTGGGACTTGGCACTCCGCCACGCGGCGGCGGTTTACCTTTACGATGCTGGCCTTTGTCCTGCGCGTTAGTATTAGCCACAAAATCTAAATTGTTATCTGCTTTACGCTTACCGTTGTTTCCATGACCCGCCGGGTTATGCTGCTGCCCCTTGGGGTTGCCGCTCTTCTTTCCCTTCCCGGTCTTGAAATCGTCATACTCGGGGTCCTTGGTACTATCAGAGTCGGCATACTTCATCAGAGCAGCCATAAGGGTTCCCATGTCATTGCAATGACGTTTGAGCCGTCCCAGCTTCAACTTCAGAGGTGTAAACCGGCAATTTCCTTCCAACATTAAAACTGTTGTATCAGCGTTGATGCGGTCTGATGAATGCAAAATTTCCGAAACCTGGCGCACCCAACGGGTTGTTGATTCTCCTTCCTCCTGGACACAGGCAGCTAAGTCCACTATTGACATGGGCTGATTGCACGTATCCATGAAATTCTGGATAAATCGGGCCCTTAACTCGGCCCATGACCCAATGGAATTAGCTGGCAAGTTTTTCAACCATGTGCGAGCTGTTCCTTCCAACATCATGGTAAAGTATTTGGCACACACCGCATCGTCCACATCCAGCATCTCCATTGTCATCTCATAACTTTCAACCCATGACTCGGGGGATAAATCGGTAGTATAATTCGGCACCTTACGTGGACCCTTGAAATCCTTGGGCAGCCGCACATTGCGCAGCGCTGGGACGAGACACGGGACCCCCAAAGAGCTGGAAGTAACCCCTGGTTCCACCGACGTGGTTGGACGAACCAGAGTAAGTTGGCGAGCTTCGTGTTGCGCCTCGACCTCTCGACGTGCCCTAGCCCGATCCACCACATCCTGAGCATCACCTCCGCCACCCACCGGGTTATGGCCACGGGGCAGATTACGGTTTCACGCACTGCTTGACACGGGCGGTTCATCCATATGCATGATGTAAATCCAGCTTGGGCAGGGAGTAGAATGGATCCTTTCGCGGCTATATGAATAAGCCTGCTACTAAGTCAAAGCTGTCTGAAGGAGCTCCCTAGCCCGTCGCGTCTCGGCCGCTACTGGGGACTCGCCTTCGATCAGGAGAGCCACCAGTCGTGAAGCGATAGCCACAATGTTATCCATCGGGTTAGAGTAGTGACCCGGTGGTGTTGGGACGTGTTGTGATGGAACGTTATTCTGACGAGGGGGATCTATTGGATGCGGCTGAACCGGTACCCCCGTTCCAGGCGCCTCCGCCCGGTTTACCACTGGCGGATTACTGGTCCCTGCCCCTGGGGTATTAAAGCGGTTCCTGGCCTCATAAACCGGCGGCAGGTGAGACCGGTACCCTCTCCTCATGACATCATTTGACGCGCACTGATCCAACATAAGCCGGTAAGCCTGTGCATCCAATGCGGACCGTTCCGCAGCCATCCTGGTATCTTCAGCTGCCAGGTCGGCCTTGGCCTGAGTTATCTGATCTTTCACCTTTGCGATTTCCTCATTATGCTCATCTTGATTCGCCGGGTTAACTTCCTCCATCAGTGTTGCCAAAGCGTCAAATAAATCAGATAAAACCTTAGCCGGCGGTCGCACGGGGCCTCCTGCCCCGGCCGTTGTCGCGGCTACTGATCCGGAAATCATCGCTGCTGCGGTCGAAGAGTGGAGCGCTGGTTGCGTACCGGCCATGAAGATCGCAACCCGGTTTGGCGGATCAAAGGGGTCCGGAATACCGTCGCCATCGGAATAGCCCCCAATCCGGCCATCTTGCAACTGGTACAATGACTCGGTCTCTCCGGTCGATGACTCATCGTTAGAATAGATGACGGTCTCACCACCAGATGCCGATCTACCCTCAGACTCCGCTCCATGGATGACTCCCACGAAGGCACGCTTCATGGCAGGCTAAACTTGGGCAGGTTTCGCACGCTGTGCCGTTTTGACGATATCGGTGTAGTTGTCCGGCTCAGGGCCCGGTTCATCGATCTTGCCAATAAAAACGTGGATGCCGCCGAAGGGGACCCGGTACCCGTACTCGATCGAGCCGGCCTTGGGGCCCCAGCCTGCATCGTCGATGTAGAGCTTGCCGCGACCACTCTTGGTCATCCAGCCCACAACGTATACCTTGAGCCCTTCGAAGCTGCCCTCTAAGAACTCGAAACCATCGTGCGATGGCCCCACGGTGGGGCGCCAACTGTCGTGGTTTTGTCATGGCAGATGTCCTAGAGAAAGGACTTAGTCGTGGAGCCATCGCGACGTGTTAGCTTAAAGGGGTTAAAGCGGACAAGGGACGCACAGAGTTTATACTGGTTCGGCCCCTTGCCGTGAAGGTAAAGGTCTAGTCCAGTTGTTGTGGAATTGCTAGGGTTTCGATGACCAGGGAGCGAACTCGCTATGTCTGGCTCTCGAGTTGTTGTTTGTTGTCCCTAAACTGCCACCGGGCCGTCCCCTTATATACATGGGTCGACGCCCGCTGGTTTACAGGATTCCGAGGCCGACTCATAAACGTGTCCGGCCCGGTCTCTGATATTTCTGCCTTACAACACAAGCTTACATATCAATGTCGGTTTATGACTACGGGCTTTAATCCGCCTCTGGGCCCTGGGCCTTCATAAAGCGCCATCATCTTTGTCTTCATGGGCTTCAAATAAAATAACTCATTATGGGGATAACCCGGCCTCCCCTGGCTGGTTTACACCCAGTAGTAATATCCCCAACAGTATAGTACACGGGACTAGACTCTCTTGTGTGGTGCGAATTGATTTCTTTTTTTTCATCGACGTAAGTGCGAATTGATTTGGTACAGTACACGTTAGGCTTGTCTGGAAATTTCGACCCGCGCCTTGTTATCCCGAAATATTTAAGATATATCTTTGTCTCGTTGTGCTCTGAAAACTCCCTCCATCTCAACCCGTGCCTTGCTATTCCCAAATTACAACGCGTGCGAAAACTCCCACCTCCTGTGAAATCCCGACACACGAAATGCCCGTGATACCCCTAAACTGATCGGTGGGCTTACTTTCGTAACTTACCCCACATTTCAGACAAGCGCTTCCCTAAGCCATGGTTCCCCACTCATTCGTACACAGAGGCTGCGAAAACCCGTGAAGCCCCACACCCTCCTCCGTCCACAACCCAGCCGGAGCCTCTTCCCCGACGACATCGTCCGCAGCAACACCTCGACGTCCCTCATGCACCGTACCAAAGGAGGATCCGTCGTCGATCTTGTCGTCCCGCCGGTACAGACACCCCGTCCACCACCTCCAAGGAGCTTCCTCGATGTTCCCCTCGTCTTTCACGCCACCTCCATTCCCACACCGTCGCCTTCACCTGCACCACCAGAAGAGCAGCATCATCACCATTTCCTCGGATGAAGCTGAGGCCTAATCGGCGCCACCAAAGAGGTTGTACACTAATCACCGCATGTTCTTCTTGATTCGATCTCACGGTGCTGCCGGCGCTCGGTCCCGAGCCGACACGGCGCGGCTCCATCCACGGCGGCGTTGCCGGCCACTTCCTCCATGGCGTCGCTCCCTCGGCGGTGATGTCCACATAAGTAGGAGCTGCTTCTGCTTTAGCTCTGACTAGCACTGCTACTCTGCTTTTGCTCTCGGTCCCCTGCCTGGTCTGATCTTGCTATTACTCTTGCTCTTACTCGCGCTGCTGGTCTCGCTCTTGCTCTTGCTTGCGATGCTGCTCCGATTTAGCTACACTTCAGTCGACTTAATCGACATTTGGGTCAGTCGATTTTCAGGAGGTGGGGGGCTTGCCGGAGTTAAGGAAGAACCAGCCGCAGCGGGGAGGGGGGCTCGCCAGAGAGGTACCCCAATATTTATCTTAGGGTTCAGGGTGGGGGCGGTGGTCGTAGGTGGTGGTAGGGCGGTGGCGTGCGGATCTCCAGAGAAAAAGCTCGGCACGGGGGGGGGGGGGCTAGAGGGATGGCCGGGGCGGTGGTGGATCGGCGGTGGGGAGTGGTTTCGGGGCGGGCTGGGCGGCGCACCACTAGCCGCGGGCGGCGGGGGGCGTCAGTTTGGCCCGTGGTGGCTGGCGGCTCAGAGGGGTGGAGGTTGAAGATGAACTACAGGCCATTGATTTCGTATCCAATGGCTGGAAAATCGACTGACCAGAGATGAAAAATTCAGTCGACTGACGTGTAGCCTCACCTGATGCTGCTACACGACCAGTTGCCCCGGCTCTCGCACGCGCTATTGCTGCTGCTGCTTTTCTGCTACTAGTGCATTCAGTTTTGATAGTAAAATTCAGTTTCGACAACAAAATTTAGTTTCGATAGTTCAGTTCAGTTTCCATAGTTAAATTCAGTTTTGACAGTTAAGTTCAGAGATGAGCGGCTGATCTATTTTTCATCTAGCACATTGTGGTTATGTATTTTACGTCATATATTGTAGATGCTATTAGAACTCCACTCAGGTTAACATTGTCTCTCTTGTCCTGCTTCAGCCTTGGCATCGTACAAGTCACCTGAGCTGCTCCAACAACGAAACCCTCCATCACAGCAGAGCTGTACTCCGGGCTCCTTCTCAAGATGCCTAAGATCTTCTTCCCCTCCTCCGACAGCCAAGTCAGCCGGATCATCCTCACCGACCAACCCAATCACGCTGAGATCGACATGGCTTCGCCAAAGAGGTTGTACACTTGTTGCATCTTTTTTTTACTCTACATGTTATATATATTGTCCACTGAGCACATGTAGTAACGTGAAATATGATTAGTTTCTCTTACTATATGACAAGCAGTGAGGTACCAGGCAACTTAGCTATCCGTGATGGACTCTCTTGAGCACCGTCATTATTTATCTCTGCGCGTTTGAGCTGTGCATTTGTCGATGGGCCTGGGAGTTGAGCTAGTAGGGGAGTGGCCTGGGTCCAAAGTAGTAGAAGTAGCACCAAAACATTTTTTTAGTGTAGGCTTTTCCTTGCTCAAACCTGCCTACTAGAATCGCCAGTGCTTGAAAGGAAAACTGAAGGAAAAACATAGGAATTGGAAAGTTTCCTATGGTACTACTATTCATGCATTTGGTTCAAAGGAATGGAGCAAAGGAAAATTGTAGGATTTGTTCCTTTAGTGTCTCCTTGAAACAAAAGCCGTAGGAATTTTAATATCCACTTGTCCTCCGTTTCAAATTCCTATTCATGAAGCACAAGACTAAGAGATAGTAGCATAATATCATTAAAACTGTACATTTTCTAGTGCTTTGACTTAATCTCACTATGCTTCTTTGCATCCTGTGATCTTCCAATTCTTGTGAACCAAACACCCAGATTGGCAGAAATCCTATGTTGTTAAATTCTCTATATTGCATGTGCATTCCTATCCTATTACTATGTACTTCCTATCCCTGCGTTGTTAGAACCCTCCAATTCAAACGAGCCCTTACAGAATTACTTCTCTTATAGATATTTGTCAAAGAAAGCCTTGTATGGTTTGTCCCGCTCATGCTACGTCGTCATCCACCCCAGCTCAGCTGCTCCAATGACAGAAGGGTCCATTACAGGAGGGATCCAGCCTCCAGACTGTCTTTCGCCGCCTCAGATCTTCTTCCCCGCCGTTGGCAGCCATGACAACTGCATTACTATCATCAACCGAGCTCATGACCTCGAGGACTACACGAGTCCGCAAGATAGGTCGCACTCTTTCGTGTCTGCTTACGTTATGCATCGCTTAATATTACATGCTACTTTATCATCATGTTCACCGATTAGACTCTGAGTCAGCTCCAAACTAATGGTCAAACTTGAGTTTTTAAATGGTTGTGGGGTACATATTGGGGCTGCAATCAATAGTATCTATCTACTATCTGGTTAATCTTTGGTGTCTACTATGAGTTTCATGTTGGGTGGGAAACAAACAGTAAAGAAGCCATTATCTGTATTTTTAACTGAAGCCATTATCTGCCTGCTATCATTGGTTTTGGGTCTATCCACAGGTTGCTACCATCACTCTATATCTCTGCATGCACTCCTTACATAATCTCACTATGTTTTATTCCTATGCATGTCAGTTATTGTACATAATGGAACTGAACGTGTAGAGCAAAAGAGACGAGCCTTGCGTGGCAATAAAATTTCATGCAGACGTCACTCCATGGTATACGTAAAGGCAGCCCCCCTCCACCCATTTCGGATTGTAATCGAGAGGAAGATATCTGTTCTGAGGAGGATTCAGAAGGAGAAGACCACTCCTATTTACCCCCTGAGGTCTTCGCTCTAACTTGGCATGCTGATGTTGGTTATATCATGCATATGGTGCTTTGCATTGCTTACTTTATACATCAAATATGTCATCTGCTTAGTTTAGACATGCTTTGTGTGAATGTCATCTGTTTAGTTTATTCATCGTTTATGTGAATTATGCAACACCATCTTGTTTAGCCAGGCATCATATATGTGAATTTTGCAATGCCATCCTGCTTAGCTAGTCATCTTATATGTGAATTATATCAGGCCATCCTTTTTTCGTTACGTATTACATTTATCAACAATATTAGTACATTCGTCTACCCTTCATGTGCATCAGCCATTTGACACGGTGATGGAAAATTTTGGAGTGAAAACAAGGTCTTCAGAGCAGACTATGCTATCTGACGAAGTGCATATCTCGCTGGTTACGGATAGCTCCTCGGAGGAGGATTCAGGGACAGATGACCAATCCTATCCCCCCCCCCCTGAGGTGTATGCTCTAACTTGGCAGGGTTATGTTGCTCATATCATGCATATGGTGTCTTGCATTGCTATGTCATTTTATTAGTTTAGACATGCTTTGTGTGAATGCCACTTGTTTAGTGTCTAATTACCATATATGTGAACTATGCATGGCCATCTTGTTGCAAGACATTATATATGTGAATTATGCAATGCTATCTTGTTGCAAAGGGATATATATGTGAATTATGCAATGCCATGCTATTTAGCCAATCATCATGTATGTGAATTTTATCATGCTATCATTTTTTCGTATTACGTGTTCCAATTTTCGACAACGTTTGTATATTCAACTACTCTTCATGTGCATTAGCCATTTGAAGCGGTGATGGAAGTATCTGGAGTGAAAACAAGGTATTCAGAGCAGACAATGCTACCTGCTGAAGCAGACATCTTGCTAGTTACAGAGAGCTCCTTAGAGGAGGATTCAGAGACTGATGAGTAGTCCTATTTCCCCCCTGAGGTCTATGCTCAAACTTGACAGGGTTATATTACCCATGTCATGCATGTTGTCCTGCATTGCTTAGTTCTTACATCATATGTGGATTACCATCTGCTTACTTGCTTACTGTATACATCATATATTTGAATTATATCATGCCATCGTGTTTACATACACAACATCTATCTGAGTTATGGCATGGCAACCCATTTAATAAAGACATCATATAGTTATATCATCTCATCCTGTTTAGTGTTTACAGTCATCGTATTTTGAATTATGTCATTCTATCCGTGAATTATATCATGCTATCATGTTTCCATAGGCGGCATGTATGTGAATTATGGCATGCCAACCTATTTAATAAACACATTATATAGTTATATCATGTCATCCTATTTACATAGTCATCATATTTTGAACTATGTCTTTCCATCTATTTTAGTTAGCCATCATAAAGTGAAATTGTGTCATGCTATCCTGTTTAGTTAGCCATCATATATGTGAAATTGTTTCATGCTATCCTGTTTGGTTAGACAACATAAATGTGAATTATTTCATGCCCTCTTTTATTCCCCACTATCCATTGCACATGTCTATCATACAATGTATGTACATTCAATAACTTTTCTTGTTTATCAGCCATTTGAATTGGAGAAGGTGATGGAAGTATCTAAGGGAGTAACAACACGGTCTTCAGAAAAGATAGTGCTTCCAGTTGATGCAGATAGAACCACGGTTGTACTTGCCCAAGAACCAGCCCCACCACACATAACCCAGACTCTCGCATATTGTACCCCTACCCAGTTGGACGGAGAACCAGCTACACCCGTTCTAACCCCAACCCCAGCAGATAGTAACCCAGTTCCAGTTGACACAGCACCATCTGCACCACAAAGCACCCAAACACGAGCAATTAGTAAGGGAACTGCAGTGCCCAAAGCACGAGGACCCCCACTCCGAATCTCAGGTCAGGTTCTGTAGCTATGGTTCATACTCCTTTGCTCTTGCATCATTATATTTACTCATACCAACTATTTTCAAATTTGAAGGATGGAATTGAAACTCCAATGACGCAACAGGTATGTTTTAAACCTGTTTCTTTAACGGGTTTGCTGTTGTAACTTGCTCTATGTTCTCATGTCATGCACATTACAAGTGTTGTTATTGCTCTATAGTTTCCCACACTTATATTCTATCTATTATGCTTTGTCTTGAACAAATATTATTTTAACTGTGTCTCTATCTTGATTTGGCAACAAAAACTAGAATGATATAGACCATAAAGTGACCATGGTACATAGATATATGTTTGTTTCATGTTGTTATCCTGTCCACTTTACTACTGAATTGATTTATCAAAATGAGTTTCATATACAACATGGTAAACCTATGATGTGTCTGCTTGTTTCTCTTTTAGAATGCGGACAAAATATTGGAGAACAGTACCCCGTTATGCAATGGTAAAGGAAGTAATGCAGATAAGTGATGTCTACTACACAACCTTCTTCTTGTAGACGTTGTTGGGCCTGCAAGTGCACAGGTTTGTAGGACAGTAGCAAATTTCCATCAAGTGGATGATCTAAGGTTTATCAATCCATAGGAGGCGTAGGATGAAGATGGTCTCTCTCAAACAACCCTGCAACCAAATAACAAAGAGTCTCTTGTGTCCCCAACACACCCAATACAATGGTAAATTGTATAGGTGCACTAGATCGGCGAAGAGATGGTGATACGAGTGCAATATGGATGGTAGATATAGGTTTTTGTAATCTGAAAATATAAAAACAGCAAGGTAACAAGCGATAAAAGTGACGTAAACGGTATTGCAATGATAGGAAACAAGGCCTAGGGTTCATACTTTCACTAGTGCAAGTTCTCTCAACAATAATAACATAATTGGATCATATAACTATCCCTCAACATGCAACAAAGAGTCACTCCAAAGTCACTAATAGTGGAGAACAAACGAAGAGATTATGGTAGGGTACGAAACCACCTCAAAGTTATTCTTTCCGTTGGGCTATTCCTATAAGTGTCACAAACAGCCCTAGAGTTCGTACTAGAATAACACCTTAAGATAGAAATCAACCAAAACCCTAATGTCACCTAGATACTCCAATGTCACCTCAAGTATCCGTGGGCATGATTATACGATATGCATCACACAATCTAAATTCATCTATTCAAACCAACACATAGAACCTCAAAGAGTGCCCCAAAGTTTCTACTGGAGAATCACGACGAAAACGTGTGCCAACCTCTATGCATAGGTTCATGGGCAGAACCCGCAAGTTGATCACCAAAACATACATCAAGTGAATCACATGATATCCCATTGTCACCACAGATATGCACGGCAAGACATACATCAAGTGTTCTCAAATCTATAAAGACTCAATCCGATAAGATTACTCAAAGGGCAAAACTCAATTCATTACAAGAGAGTAGAGGGGGAGAAGAAACATAAGATCCAACTATAATAGCAAAGCTCGCGATACATCAAGATCGTATCACCTCAAGAACACGAGAGAGAGAGAGAGATCAAACACATAGCTCTGGTACATACCCTCAGCCCGGGGTGAACTACTCCCTCCTCGTCATGGAGAGCGCGGGATGATGAAGATGGCCACGGTGAGGTTCCCCCTTTGGCGGTCTTGGGAACAGGGTCCCGATTGGTTTTTGGTGGCTCTGGAGGTTTTACAGCGGCGGAACTCCCGATCTAATCTCTATTCTGGAAGTTTTACGATACGTGAGTATATATGGGTGCAGGGAGTACGTCGGTGAAGCTACGGGGGCCCAACTAGGCAGGGGGCGCGCCCTAGGGTGGTGGGCACGCCCCCCACCCTCGTGAGCACCTCCCGTATCTTCTCACGTGGGGTCCAAGTCCATCAGGTGGGGTTCCTTCCAAAAATAACTTCTCCAGTTGATTCGTTCCGTTTTGACTCCGTCTGATATTCCTTTTCCTCGAAACACTGAAATAGGCATAAAACAGCAAATCTAGGCTGGGCCTCCTGTTAATAGGTTAGTCCCAAAAATAATATAAAAGTGGAAAATAAAGCCCAATATTTCCTAAAACAGTAGATAATATAGCATGGAGCAATCAAAAATTATAGATACGTTGGAGACGTATCAATAAGGTTCAAGATAGTGAGGCATCCCTGTTGGTCTCTAAGAAAGCTGATAAAAAATATCTTGACGACAGTGAGAGAACCCAAAAGTCATGTCTTGATGTAGTGTTTGAGTTACTGGCCACTACTGCTGGCACAAGCTCTTCGAACTCGCTGCCTGAATCAGTTCGGCTTCTTGAGTCTCAACTTCAAGTTGAAATACATCGATCAGATGTGCTGCGACAGGAAGCTGAAGGACTGAGGAAGTCCCTGCAGAATTCAGATGCATACTTTCTGGCGCAACAGCAAGCGCTGGAGGATTTAAGCGCCAAACAAGAGAAAGTTAATAAGCTAATCATCTTGCCAGCATTATGGTTACCCAGGATATTGTTTCTTGAGCTCTTCTGAAGTGGTTTCAGTTCCGGACTTGTTTTGCCACGGCGTTTATTTGCACTGGTTGCCAACTTTGACAACCAGTGTATATGATATGCTGCTTTGTTCCGTATATTTGCACCGGTGGCGCTTTGATGCCCAGTGGATGTAATATGTGTAATAGCCGTCATAGCCTAGCGTAAGTTGCTTGCTTATTTATTTCCTTGTTGTCTTGTTTATTTGTTTGCTTGTAGTCAGTGCAGTTCTTTTTCCACGGTTTGGTCGCAATAACCTATTTTTTTAAACTAGGCCACAATAACCATGGGCTACATATTTACTGTAGTTACCATGGGCCTCCTACAAGCCGTAGAAACAATGGGCCTTCTAAGGGCCGTAGAAACAATGGGCCTTCTACAGTTCGTAGCATCAATGGCCTTCTACGGGCCGTATGATCGATCGGCCAAACATGGGCGAATAATAGACTGCATTATGGGCCGTAAACGGGCTAGATTTGGAATCGTCCATTCATGGGCCGACAATAACGGGCCGTTGTTAATCGGCCGTATTTGATGATGCTATGAAAATGGCCCAACGGGTTAACGGGCCGCAAATGTGCTGATTGTAACCACGGGTTGAATTTGGCCCACAAGCAGAAAAGGCCAGTAACGGGCCGTAAGTAACCGAATGCTGGAAATAAGCCCAAGAATAAATGGGCCCTGAGAAGGCCAAAAGATAACACGGGTCGGAAATGGCCCAATGGAATAATGGGCCGTTAATGGGTATAAAGCGATACACTGTTCATTCTGGGCCAGATTCACCACGGGCCGTTAATGGGCCAAGAGTTATAAATGGCCTCCTATGGGCCGAAAGACATCATGGGCCATACATGGGCTGGAAGTTACAATGGGCTGGAATCATATTGGACGGCCCAGATGAAGCTACTAGGCTTAATTCTGATAGGCCGTAACGGGTCGTGAGTTAGCGGGCCATAAATGGGCTATATACGAACAAGTCGTTAACAGGCTTTCTGTGGGTCGGCCCTTTACAAGCAATTTCTGGCGCCGTTGCCGGGGAGGCTAGGCAAGCGGCACTAACACCCCGTCAACTAAGCTAATTTTTGGAGCCGTTGCCGGGGAGGTTAGTGCTTGAAGGTATATCTTTAGATCTTGCAATCGAATCTTTTTGTTTCTTGTTTTATCACAAGTTTAGTCTATAAAATAAAACTACAAAAAAATGGAATTAAGGTTGCCTCACATGCTTCATCTTTTTAATGTCTTTCTTGAAAATAAGGATTCTGATAATTGTGCCAAAATGCTAGAAGAAGAATGCATTAAAATGTTTGGCACTAAATCTTTGAATGATGAGCATGATTGCAATGTTGTTAGTACAAACTCTTTGAATATCCATAGTACTAATGATGATTGCACTATTCATGATGAAAATGTCTCCTATAAGCATGTCAATTTTTGTGGAGTGCATATAGCTTGCAAGTACACACCAAATAGGGAAGATAGATTTTGCAAGAGGCATAAGTATTTAGAAACTAAATGGTTGCAAGAAAGGTTAGATGTTTGTGCTGAAAATTTAAATTTTCGTATCCATCCTTGTGAACTTTGCAATGAACGTGGTCATTTAAATATCCAATGCAAATTGTTTCATGATCGTATCATGTCCAAAAATTGTGATGACTTGATTTCCCTTGCGCATCATAATGAACTTAGTTTTCTTGTGGGTTATGAAGAAATGAAACGTATAACTAAGGATAAGCCAGAATTTGTCATTGATAAAGTTCTCGATTTTGATCTAGAGGAAATTTATATGTATTGTGCAGTGAATTGCATTGAAAATCCTTATATTGCCAATTACATAAAGACAAGAAAAAAATAGAAGAGAATACTAATGAAAGGGAAGAGATTTCCCAATATCCTCCTATTCTTTCTTATGATGAATCAGGTAACGAGGAGGAGCTTTCTAT
Organism: Aegilops longissima; assembly: GCA_021605205.1. Classification (NCBI taxonomy): domain Eukaryota; kingdom Viridiplantae; phylum Streptophyta; class Magnoliopsida; order Poales; family Poaceae; genus Aegilops; species Aegilops longissima. Next base: position 316,260,747 of record CM038677.1, read on the forward strand.
TCAACCAATCTCATTAATAAGGAGCTCCAAAAAGAGGATCAAACCCACACATGGTGTGAAGAAGGAAAAGAAAAGACGGAGAAGCAAAGGTAAGAAGTTATCCCTCCCAAATGATGTTGCTCCTATTACTCATTGTGATGATGATAATTGCTATACTATTGGTGCTATCCATACTATTAATGATGAGAGTAATTATGCTTATGGTATGAAAAGGCCCAAGCTTGGGGATGCCATGCTTGATGAGAATGACAAGTTTGAGAATTTATTTGCTGCAATTAATGATTGCCCCAAGCTTGGGGATGCTATGTTTTATTAAGATGATATGTTTAACCTCCCAAGTTTTGATATGCAAATTTATTATGATGATATCATGCCTCCTATTTATGATGGTTATATTGATGAAAGTGGGTTTGGAAGAGTGTAAAATTTAGGAAGTAATGATCCCACTATTTTGGAGGGTGTTGAATCTTATTGTGACAATTATGGAAGTCGATTTGGAGAGGTCGTGACTTTATTTAGTAATGATTCCACTATCTTGGAAGAGGTTTCAATTGATTATGATGAGAACAAAGTTGCTACTTATGATGATTATTGTGATGACACTTATGCTATAAAAAGTAGTGATGATTATATTAAAACTTGTCATGATTATGATTAACCTTTTTCTAAACATTACCCTTTTAATGTGGAAACAATTTATAGTATACGACTTTCTTATGATACTCCCACTATTCCGAATGAGAAGAATTTTGCTTATGTGGAGAGTAGTAAATTTTCTATGCTTGTAGATCATTAAAAGAATGCTTTATGTGATGGTTATATTGTTGAATTCATTCATGATGCTACTGAAAATTATTATGAGGGAGGAACGTATGCTTGTAGGAATTGCAATAATATCAAGTTTCCTCTCTATGTGCTTAAAGTTTTGAAGTTATGCTAGTTGATTATTGTTACCATAAGTTGTTTGCTCACAAAATCCCTATGCATAGGAAGTGGGTTAGACTTAAATGTGCTAGTCATATTCTTCATGATGCTATCTTTATGTTTCAATTCTTATCTTTTATGTGAGCATCATTGAAATCATCATGCCTAGCTAGGGGCGTTAAACGTTAGCGCTTGTTGGGAGGCAACCCAATTTTTTTTGTCCTTTGCTTTTGCTCCTGTTTAGTAATAAATAATTCATATAGCCTCTCTTTAGATGTGGTTTTGTGTTTTAAGTAGTTTTTGTGCCAAGTAGAACCTTTGGGAAGACTTGGGTGAAGTCTATGCGATCTTGCTGTAAAAAACAGAAACTTTTGCGCTCACGAGATTAGCTGCCATTTTTTACTGGAGAGTGATTTTAGGTTTATTCTTTTTGCATAAGATTAATAGAAAAATTCCTCACATCCAACAATTTATTTCAGAATTTTTGGAATTCCAGAAGTATTCTAATGATACATATTGCTACAGACTGTTCTGTTTTTGACAGATTCTGTTTTCTATGTGTTGTTCGCTTATTTTGATGAATCTATGAGTAGTATCGGAGGGTATGAAACATAGAGAAGTCGGAATACAGTATATACTAGTAAGCTTGCACGTGCACGCACGTATCGTCATGTGAAAATAATCAGCATTCATCCTAGAAAGAAATATATTAATAAAATGAAAAAAATATTTCTTGTACAAAATATATAAGAGAGGCAATAGAGATGTTTAAAAATGTTGTATCACACGAAAATTACTCAGATTAAAACCCTAGTGAACATATTGGCAAACCCTTGTATTCAAGTTTTCCTATCAAATAGGTAATGTTGAGAACCTACCTTTTGTAATTACACAAATGAAAAATTAGCAAAAAATACTGAAATATTTTTCCTAGTGGAGCGCATCATTCATCGTAATCAACTCCATATCATTAGGGAAAATCTACAAGGCTGCAAACATAAACCAATGCATCCATCCACAAAATAAGCTCTGCTACATGAAACCAGCCAGTGATTCTAATAAGAATTATTATAATCAAACCAATCGGGCATATATCATGCAATATAACTGAAAATCATTCAAGTCTGTCATGTGTATTTAGGTAAAAAGCAAATATTGCAGTAACTTTTTGTGATGAAGTAATATAAAAGAGGTTCTGGAACATACTCATTGGCTTCTTCTATGCCTTGGTAGAAGCTTGCTTGCTTGCATTTGAGATGGTGGGAAGAGAAAATGACATTCAGAAGGCACCCGCATGCTTCTACCGATTGAGAAAATCGAAGCACCTCAAGTCCTCAACTAACAAGCTGAAAAGGGTTTCTGAAACAGAATCCCACAGATAAAGCTACGCATAAATAACAAGCAATGTAAAATCAAAAAGATACATATCTGTGCAGCACATAATACTTTTATATTAGTATTCCTATAGATAAAAATCAAAAGAGATACATATGCCATCATAACTCAATGCGAACTAAACCAAATAAGAAGGGAGTTTGCTGGCCCAAAGAGCAATAACCAATACATTTTCTGTTGGGAAATGTTTCACCTGAAATACAATCTGAAGTAACCATTTTCATAGGATAAAATTTGGCCATTCTGTACTATAGATAAAAATTCTAATGTATGAAATTACACACGCAAACAAATAAAATATACTTGGTTGTACTTGAATTTTGTGTTGTTATCCTCCTTTTCATATATCTAAACTGCGAGACTCGTTATAAACACTAAAGCAGTGTACAAAGCTACTATTCTCAAAATGTAAGACGTTTTTGTAGTCTAGTTTATCTACAATAACACCTTATATTTTGAGATGGAAATAGTATCATTTGAAGCAGTATATAAAGCAATCACATTGCTATTCCGTTTTCCAAAGTGTATTTTCAAACCACAACTTAGTTCTGTACTTTTTGTCGAAATATCCACCCGATGATTTTTATTTATATTTGCATAATAATATCTAGCCTCGAAATATTCAGAGTAATACATCTTGCCCAGTTTCGCCATATGGAAGCCCTCTTGTAAGGTCAAGATCCCTACAAGATCAAAATGGTAGAAGGTCCGCATCTTTGTCATTGCTGCGTGGACCGTGGCACGAGATGGGCTGGGTCCTCGACTCCATCGTCACGATGGGTTGCACCTACATGACATACTACACCGCTGTCATCCTCTTCGATTGCTACCCTACGCCCGAGCCGTCCCACGGCAAATGGAACTAAACCTGTACATGGTTGCCTTCAGCTCTGCATGGGTAACAAATAATCCTCAAATTAACTACTCTTGCCATGTATAAAAGGGCGTTGTCGGGGCATGCGTATCCATGGTTAGGCAGAATAAATGGGTATTACAGTCTTGATCATGTCCATGCAGGGCCTAGAGATCAAGGTGTAGCTGTGGGTGGCATTACACAATACACGATTCTCTATGGTGCAATAGTGGGTTACAGGATCATATAAGCACAAGCAATTTCACTACTTAAGCATCTTTGGCTTCTGAAGATCTGTAAATATTTTGTTCACAAAAGTGATGAGACTGAAAGAAGTTCCTTGCCTCGAGAGGGTAGGTCTGTGGTGCCCAGCAACTGCCTCCATTACAAGGGCCATGACGTGAACTGCTGCTAGGATGAACGGATGTACCTAGTGTTGTTCAGCCTCTCCGAGGTCATCCTTTCGCAGTTGCCGGGCCTGGAGAAGGTCACCTCCATCTCCATAGTTGCCGCAATCTAGTTCTTCACCTACTTGTTCATCACGCTCTTCCTGAGTGTCACGACCTGCGCATAAGGAGAGGCCGGCGGCAGCGCGCGGCCACGTGCGTTGGCTGGTCGACAAGCGAAGGAGCGGCGGGCGGTGACCTCTGCACAAGGAGAGGCTGGCGGCGGCGGCAGCGGAGGCCGACGCGGATCGGTGGTGGCGGCCCGTGTGGCGTGGGTTGGTAGTAGCCTGGTAGGGCGTCGCCGGAAGCCGCGGTAGCGCGGGCAAACAATGGCAGCGGCAGCGACGACGCAGGCAAACGATGGCGGCGGCGGCGACACAGGCAAACGATGGCGGCAAAGGCGACGGCGGTGTGAGATTTTTTTTTTGCCCTAAGTTTTTTCTTTGTAGGACATTTGGCGCTGAGTGGTTGCGGGCGGACGCAGGACGGGGATATTTCTTCATCCGGTGGAGCACAGTCAGCCTGCGGTAATTTCTAAGTGCACACCGTCTCAGGATTAGATTAATCATGACGGTTAATATTTACTTAAGAGGGATAATCTGATGGTGCTAATCTAGCCGTGTATGTTTTCTGGGGTGTCTTTAAGAAAGAAAAAGTTTGACTGTTTATAATAAAATAAATAATAAAATAATAAAAATAATAAATAATAATAAATCATAATATAATATAAATAATAAATAATAAAGTATAGTAGAATAGTAGATAGTAGATGTACGCAGTACACAAGGTTGCGTTTCAAAAAAAATGATGGCGTAGATCATGATAATTATTGCTAATTGATATTTTCCTTCTATGTACGCAGCACACAAGCGTATATCATGGTAATTTTTGCTAATTGATATGATTAAAATAGGCTCAGATTGGAGCGAGGCCGTGGTAATTATTGCGTAATTATGATGGCGTAGACCATGGTAATTATTGCTAATTGATTATGGTAAATAATGTGATACAACATTGAGGCAATCTGGTCCATTGAGAAATGGCGGATGTGTGGCTGAGATGCAATGTTTCTGCGACAACTCGATTGTTTAATAGTAGTAGAGATTACATCAATATGAATTTAGAATGAGTTCACAACAGTACCTAAGTGGTGATTTATTTTCTTATACTAACGGAGCTTACGAGTTTTCTGTTGAGTTTTGTGTTGTGAAGTTTTCAAGTTTTGGGTAAAGATTCGATGGACTATGGAATAAGGAGAGGCAAGAGCCTAAGCTTGGGGATACCCAAGGCTCCCCAAGGTAATATTAAAGGACAGCCAAGAGCCTAAGCTTGGGGATGCCCCGGATGGCATCCCCTCTTTCTTCTTCGTTCATCGGTAACTTTACTTGGAGCTATATTTTTATTCACCACATGATATGTGTTTAGCTTGGAGCATCATTTTATTTTCTTTTTTTTGCTTGATGTTTGAATAAAATACAAGATTTGAAATTCTTAAATGTTAGAGAGTCTTCACATAGTTACATAATTATTCAACTACTCATTGATCTTCACTTATATCTTTTGGAGTAGTTTGTCGTTTGCTCTAGTGCTTCACTTATATATTTTTAGAGCACGGTGGTGGTTTCATTTTATAGAGTCTTTTAGAACATCATGGTAATTTTCTTTGGCTATAAAATTAGTCCTTATATGATAGGCATCCAAGATGGGTATAATAAAAATAAAAACTTTCATATAGAGTGCATTAAATACTATGAGAAGTTTGATACTTGATAATTGTTTTGAGATATAAAGATGGTGATATTAGAGTCGTGCTAGTTCAGTAATTGTGAAATTGATAAATACTTGTGTTGGGGTTTGCAAGTCCCATAGCATGCACGTATGGTAACCGTTGTGTGATAAATTTGAAGCATGAGGTGTTCTTTGATTGCCTTCCATATGAGTGGCGGTCGGGGACAAGTGATGGTCTTTTCGTACCAATCTATCACCCTAGGAGCATGCGTGTAGTGCTTGGTTTTGATGACTTGTATATTTTTGCAACAAGTATGTGAGTTTTTTATGACTAATGTTGAGTCCATGGATTATACGCACTCTCACCCTTCCATCATTTCTAGCCTCTTCAGTACTGTGCATTGCCCTTTCACACATCGAGAGTTGGTGCAAACTTCACCGGTGCATCCCAACCCCGTGATATGATACGCTCTATCACACATAAGCCTCCTTATATCTTCCTCAAAACAACCACCATACCTACCTATTATGGCATTTCCATAGCCATTCCGAGATATATAGCCATGCAACTTTCCACCGTTCCATTTATTATGACACGCTCCATCATTGTCATATTGCTTTCCATGATCATGTAGTTGACATCGTATTTTTGGAAAAGCCACCTTCAAAATTATTTCATACATGTCACTCTTGATTCATTGCACATCCCGGTACACCACCGGAGGCATTCACATAGAGTCATATTTTTTCTAAGTATCGGGTTGTAATTCTTGAGTTGTAAGTAAATAAAAGTGTGATGATCATCATTACAAAAAATAATAATAAAAGAGGCCAAAGAAGCCCAAATAAAAAGAAGGCCAAAAAAGAGAGAAGGCCCAAATTAAAAAAATGAGAGAAAAAGGGAGAAGGGGCAATGATACTATCCTTTTTCCACACTTGTGCTTCAAAGTAGCACCATGATCTTCATGATAGAGAGTCTCTTATTTTGTCACTACCATATACTAGTGGGAATTTTTCATTATAGAACTTGGCTTGTATATTCCAATGATGGGCTTCCTCAAAATGCCCTAGGTCTTCATGAGCAAGCAAGTTGGATGCACACCCACTTAGTTTATTTTGTTGAGCTTTCATATATTTATAGCTCTAGTGCATTTGTTGCATGGCAATCCCTACTCCTTGCATTGACATCAATTGATGGGCATCTCCATAGCCCCTTGATTACCCGCATCAATGTGAGACTTTCTCCTTTTTTGTCTTCTCACACAACCTCCAACATCATATTCTATTCCACCCATAGTGCTATGTCCATGGCTCGCGCTCATATATTGCATGAAAGTTGAAAGAGTTTGAAAAGGCTAAGTACGAAACAATTTCTTGGCTTGTAATCAGGGTTGTGCATGATGGGAGCATTTTTGTGTGACGGAAATGAAGAATGGCCAAACTATATGATTTTGTAGGGATAAGCTTTCTTTGGCTATGTTATTTTGATAAGACATAATTGCTTGGTTAGTATGCTTGAAGTATTATAATTTTTATGTCAATATTAAACTTTTGTCTTGAATCTTTTGGATCTGAATATTCTTGCCTCAATAAAGAAGATTACATTGATAAATATGATAGGTAGCATTCCATATAAAAAATTCTGTTTTTATCATTTACCTACTCGAGGACGAGTAGGAATGAAGCTTGGGGATGCTGATACGTCTCCAACATATCTATAATTTTTGATGTATTCATGCCATGTTTATAATATTTTTACATGATTTTGGTATGATTTGGTTAGAACTAACCTGGACTAACGTTGTCTTTAGCAGAACTACCGTGGTGTTGTTTTTGTGCAGAAATAAAATTTCTTGGAATGCGCTGAAAATCAACAGAGATTTTTTCTGGAAAATATAAAAAATACTAGAACGAAGAGTTACCGGAGGGCATTCCCGTGGGCTCCATGAGGGTGGAGGGCGCGCCCACCCCCCTGGGGTGCGCCCCTCCCTCGTGGACTCAATGTGGGGGCCCCTGACTTGTTCTCGACACCAACCTCTCCTATAAATACAAAAAAACCCAGAACATAAGCTAGATCGGGAGTTCCACCGCCACAAGCCTCTGTAGCCACCAAAAACCAATTGGAACTCTGTTCCGTCACCCTGATGGAAGGGGGGATACCTCACCGGTGGCTGTCTTCATCATCCAGGCGCTCTCCATGTCGAGGAGGGAGTAGTTCACCCTCGGGGCTGAGGGTATGTACCAGTAGCTATGTGTTTGATCTCTCTCTCTCTCGTGTTCTTGATTTGGCACGATCTTGATGTACCGCGAGCTTTGCTATTATCGTTGGATCTTATGATGTTTATCCCCCTCTATCTCTTTTAATGGATTGAGTTTTCCCTTTGAAGTTATCTTATCGGATTGAGTCTTTAAGGATTTGTGAACACTTGATGTATGTCTTGCATGTGCTTATCTTTGGTGACAATGGGATATTCACGTGATTTACTTGATGTATGTTTTGGTGATCAACTTGTGGGTTCAGTGACCTTGTGAACTTATGCATAGGGGTTGGCACACGTTTTCGTCTTGACTCTCCGGTAGAAACTTTGGGGCACTCTTTGAAGTTCTTTGTGTTGGTTGAATAGATGAATCTGAGATTGTGTGATGCATATCGCATAATCATACCCGCGGATACTTGCGGTGACATTGGAGTATCTAGGTGACATTAGGGTTTTGGTTTATTTGTGTCTTAAGGTGTTATTCTAGTATGAACTCTAGGATAGATCGAACGGAAAGAATAGCTTCATGTTATTTCACTACGGACTCTTGAATAGATTGATCAGAAAGGATAACTTTGAGGTGGTTCCGTACCCTACCATAATCTCTTCATTTATTCTCTGCTATTAGTGACTTTGGAGTGACTCTTTGTTGCATGTTGAGGGATTGTTATATGATCTAATTATGTTATCCTTGTTGAGAGAACTTGCAATAGTGAAAGTATGAAACCTGGGCCTTGTTCCAAAGAATTGCAATACCGCTTGTGCTCACTTTTATCATTAGTTACCTTGCTGTTTTTATGTTTTCATATTACAACCTATATCTACCATCCATATTGCAATTGTATCACCATCTCTTCACCGAACTAGTGCACCTCTACAATTTACCATTGTATTGGGTGTGTTGGGGACACAAGAGACTCTTTGTTATTTGGTTGCAGGGTTGCTTGAGAGAGACCATCTTCATCCTACGCCTCCCACAGATTGATAAACCTTAGGTCATCCACTTGAGGGAAATTTGCTACTGTCCTACAAACCTCTGCACTTGGAGGCCCAACAACTTCTACAAGAAGAAGGTTGTGTAGTAGACATCAGTTAACCAGTCCACATCCTGCCTTGTCAGCTAGGGTTCTCTATCTTCGTGTGCTGGCCCATGTGGCAGTGGGTGAAAATAAGTAAAGTAGAGGCCCATCTGACATGTGGTGAAGTAAATAAAGTTGAAACAACTCGGAGTAGCACCCTGCACGCTAGTAAATTGAGGGTACACTTCTTCCGCGTGAGGGACGCACTCGCGCACACTTCACCACTGCATGGTGGCATGCATGAAGGGCCTTTTCACACACTTCACCACTTGCATAGCGGCATACATGAAGGGCCTTTTCGCACACCCAGCACACAACACACACCAGCACACGTTTACACCGGCGTCACCGCCGGCTGAGATGGACGGTGAGGCAGCCAACAAACGGAGGAGGCTCGAGCCAAAACCGCATCCGGCGAGCATGGACTTCATCAGCAGCCTCCCCGATGACATGCTGCTCGTCATCATCGGCCTCCTCGCCACCAAATCTGCCGTGCGGACCACCCTGCTCTCCCAGTGGTGGCGCCCCCTCTGCCGCCGCGTCCCCCTCAACCTCACCGTCGACAGTTGCATCTATGACGGGGATTGCAAACGCATGGCCGCAGTCTCCAAGATCCTTTCATCACACCCTGGGCCAGCCAGACGCCTTGACATCTGCATTTTCAGTACCAACTGCAAGGTCCAAGCCAAGTTCGATGGGTCGTTCTTATCCCCCGCCCTAGATCAGCTCGAGGAGCTCATCTTTGAAGCTAGATGATGTCGCTCTCTGCCGCCGTCCGCGCTCCGCCTCACGCTAACGCTTCGCCGCGCCAGCTTTAGCTCATGCTATCTTCCCCAAATTAATGCCGCGCCCGCCCTTCTTCTCCTTCAACTCAAGCAGCTCGACCTCTTTGACATTGGCATCACAAAGAAGGCTATGGAGCACCTGCTCCGCAGCTGTACTGCGCTCGAGTACGTTCGTCTTCAGCAGATCCACGGGTTCATTAGCCTCCACATCGCCTCGACGAATCTCCGATGGATTTATGTGTCTTGCTGGCCCTGCAACAAGACATCAATCGGGAAGAAATCACTCCATCTGTTCCACGTTATGGTCATTGAGAATGCGCCTTTCCTTGAGAGATTGCTTGTATCTGATCTAGAAGGTCCAACAAAAATCAGGGTCATTGACGTGCCAAAATTGACAGCGTTGGTGTACTCGTCTACCAAATTCTCCGAACTCTTTATTGGATTCGTAATTGTTCAGGTACAACACTCATCTTATTCTCCATTTTCTTGAAATTCACATTTTTAAATTTCTTGTTGATGTATTTACAATTGTCATCCAGAAAATGATTCCCACAAGCTTGACCCAGTCTATGCGCACAGTGAAGATCTTGGCAATAAAATCTATAGGCCCCAATCTGGATGAAGTTGTTGGATTCCTTACATGCTTTCCATGCACGGAGAAGCTACTCATCGAGGTGGAACTTCTCTCCTATTAATGAACGGAAATCACAGTGTAGCTCAATTTTTTCGTAATTTTCCCAAATTACGATGATAAGTGTAGTTTTCAAAACTGCATCTATGAACTGCACCGAAAGTAATGTTTTTAGTATTTTTTTTCTCACGTGATCACCTACATCATTTTTTTGTTGTACTACTATACTAGCCTAGGCTAGTCATAGTGCCAAGTAACTTAGACTAGTAACTCTATGGTTACCCTAAGAGCATGTACTACCTCCGTCCTGGTTTACTCCTCCTATTTTGTAGTATCAAAATTTGACCATAGATTTAGCTAACAAAACGTTAATGCATGCACTAAAAATTATATCGTTGGATTCGTATTTGAACATAATTTCAAATGGTATAATTTTTGGTGACATGCATTGGCATTTTCTTAGGTAAATCTATGGTCAAAATTTTACACTGAATATGAGATAGTACAAAATTGGGGTATAACGGCCCTCCACTATGTAGGCCAAAACACATGCCAAATTCACTTGTGATGCATTTGGCAATGATGCCGCTCCATTGCTCACCTGGTGCCCTAATCTAGATCACCTACTTTGCTCCGGTGCCAAATTAACTCACGGAATGAAAAAACACTTGCATGGGAGAGGGAGAGGACTGAGGCAATAAAAAACACTTGTTTGGGAGAGTGAGAGGCTGGTGTAGTTGGTTTCGTTGATTTGTTTATACATGTGGGTCTGTGTGCACAGCGGTGCCAACTCTCTCACATCGCTAGAGCGGTGCCAAAATCTTTGCATTTGACATCGATGCATATTATGCGGCAAACTTTTGAGAAATATGGAATCAGCCACATAGTGGAAGGCAACAAATGCCCAAGCTGTTCACGTGCTCCTAGGTAAATGAGAGGAAAGTGAGAGAGAGAGAGAGATAGAGTGAAAAAATATCACTAGCCTGCCAACCCTATCGTTTGAGCGAATGATATTGGTACCTCTTGATGACATGGCAATCTTATACAGCCAGCTGCTCTAATATGTTCTCTTCTTTTGCACATAAAAAAAGACCCGAAAGTGAAAAATGTGTTGCACTATAACAATCTAATCGAATGCCTTGATATCCATATTATAGAAATTGATTTGATCGACTACCAAGGCAGCACATATGAGATTAAATTGGCCAGGTTCTTTGTTCTAGAGGCAAGTGTTCTCAAGGTAATGGGGTTTGGCGTTCTCTGGCGCAACAATGAATGGTGTGCTGATCACCGCAAGTGTCTAACCTAAATGACAAAGTCTCCACAGAAGCTGGATCTGTTTTTGAAACATCAAGTGGCCAGAGGCTCGAAAATTTATTTGCCCATTAGTGACTTGTCGTGGCGGTGGATTTTACTTTGTACGATAATGCTGCATCCACCTATAGTCACAAAAGTTCTTACGTAAACTTCCTAGTAATTCCCTCTTCGTAGGTGCACCATTACTCCTAACATTTGTAATGTCAGTTTGAAACTTGTAATATTGCCTTGTCCTATTCTTGCGTTTTCAAAATCCTACGAATCAAAGAGGTCCTGAGTTGTTGATGATGTTCTGCCTGCCATCTTTCACCAATAGCCGTCGGATCTAGATATGACGCATACAAACCAAACTTCTGCAGTTTTGCAAAAAGATGCCCACACTTGTTCCCTGTTTACAAACAACTCCTTGTCTCTCACAATCAGCCTTATCTCCTCCCCACCACATCTAGAACGCCATGGAAAAATTTGGCGCGATGGCCGCTGCCGGCACCGTCCACCCCCAATCTTGGTGTTCCGTGCAATGCACGGACATCTATGATACGTCTCCATTGTATCTACTTTTCCAAACTCTTTTGCCCTTGTTTTGGATTCTAACTTGTATGATTTGAATGGAACTAACCCGTGCTGACGCTGTTTTCAGCAAAATTGTCATGGTGTTATTTTTGTGCAGAATAAAAAGTTCTCAAAATGACCTGAAACTTCACGGGGAAAAGTTTTGGAATTAATAAAAAATATTGGCGAAAGAATCAAGTGAAGGGGGCCCACACCCTGGACACAGGGGTGGGGGGCGCGCCCACCCCCTAGGCGTGCCACCCGACCTTGTCGGCCCCCTGGACCTCCACCGACCTCAACTTCAACTCCATATATTCTCTTTCGGGGAGAAAAAAATCAGAGAGAAGGATTCATCACGTTTTACGATACGGAGCCACCGCCAAGCCTAGTTCTTCCTCGGGAGGCCAGATCTGGAGTCCGTTTTGGGCTACGGAGAGGGGAATCTGTCGCCATCGTCATCATTAACCATCCTCCATCACCAATTTCATGATGCTCACCACCGTGCGTGAGTAATCCCATCGTAGGCTTGTTGGACGGTGATGGGTTGGATGAGATTTACCATGTAATCGAGTTTGTTTTGTTAGGGTTTGATCCCTAGTATCCTCTATGTTCTAAGATTGATGTTGCTATGACTTTGCCATGCTTAATTCTTGTCACTAGGGCCCGAGTGCCATGATTTCAGATCTAAACCCTTTATGTTTTCATGAATATATTTGTGTTCTTGATCCTATCTTGCAAGTTGTATTCACCTACTACGTGTTATGATCCGGCAACCCCGGAGTGACAATTGTCAGGACCAGTCCCGGTGATGACCGTAGTTTGAGGAGTTCATGTACTCACTAAGTGCTAATTCTTTGGTCCGGTGCGATATTCAAAGGAGGCCTTAGTATCCCTTTGTTTCCACCAGGACCCCGCTGCCACGGGAGGGTAGGACAAAAGATGTCATGCAAGTTCTTTTCCATAAGCACGTATGACAATATTCGGAATACATGCCTACATTACATTGATGAATTGCAGCTAGTTCTGTATCACCCTATGTTATAACCGTTGCATGATGAATGCCATCCGACATAATTATCCATCATTGATCCATTGCCTACGAACTCGTTTCATATTGATCTTTGCTAAGTTACTTTTCCGTTGTCACTGTTACAATTGCTACAAAACTGTTACTGTTACTTTTGCCACCGTTACCGTTACTTCCATACTACTTTGCTACTAAATACTTTGCTGCAGACTTAAGTCTTTCAGGTGTGGTTGAATTGAAAAACTCAGCTGCTAATACTCAAGAATATTCTTTGGCTCCCCTTGTGTAGAATCAATAAATTTGGGTTGAATACTCTACCGTCGAAAACTGTTGCGAACCCCTACACTTGTGGGTTATCAAGACCTTTTTCTGGCGCCGTTGCCAGGGAGCATAGCTCTATTCTCTGAGTCACTTGGGATTTATATCTATTGATCACTATGAGGAATTTGAAAGATCAAAGAAGCAAGATTTTTCCTCAACTACGAGGGGAGGTAAGGAACTGCCATCTAGCTATGCACTTGATTCTCCTTATGTTTTAAGTAAACTTGTGACACCTACACCTGCTATTGATTCTGATATGTCGCATGTTATTGTTGATGCCACTTCTACTATGCATGATGCTTATGATGAAACTACTTCTCTGCTTGATAATACTGTGCCACTAGGTGAATTTCTTGATGAACAACTTGCTAGGGTTAGAGAGAACGAATTTACTAAAACTGATGATATTATTGAAACTGAAGATTATGATTCTCCCCCTAGATATGAATTGCCTATTGTACCTGAGGGTTATGTTATGGATGAAGAAACTACTAGAGACTTCGTTGATTGCAATGATAGAGGGGATCTTAAGAAACTATCGCTGAAAGAAAAAATCCTTGAATGCTAGAATGAAATATGATCCCGCTTTTGCTACTTCACCTATCTTTGTTACTGATAAGGATTATGAATTCTCTGTCGATACTGGGTTAATTACTCTGGTTGAATTTGATCCTTTCTATGGTTATGAATCTGAAACAGTTGTGGCACATCTTACTAAACTAAATGATATAGCCACCCTATTCGCTCATGAAGAAAAAAATCGCTATTACTATATTCTCAAATTGTTTCCTTTCTCATTAAAGGGTGATGCTAAACTATGGTTTAATTCCCTTACTCCTGGTTGTGTGCGTAGTCCCAGGATATGGTTTACTACTTCTCTGCAAAATATTTCCTTGCTCATATGAAACAAGCTGCTTAAAAGGAAATATTTAATTTTGTGCAAATTAAAGAAGAGAGTATCCCACAAGCTTGGGGGAGGATTCTCCAATTACTTAATTCTTTTCTTGATCATCCTCTCAAGAGAAATGAAATATCTGATATATTTTATAATGGACAAACCGATGCTTTCAGAGACCACCTGGATAGATGTGATGGTTGTGTTTTCAGGGAAAGAACTGTTGAGCAAGCTGAATTTCTATTGAATAATATATTGAGTAATGATAATGACTTGAAACTTCCTGAACCAACCCCTAAGCCAACTCTTAAGAAAAGGGGTATTCTATTTCTCAGTCCTGAAGATATGCAAGAGGCAAAGAAATCTATGAAAGAAAAAGGTATTAAAGCTGAAGATGTTAAGAATTTACCGCCTTATGAAGAAATACATGGTGTTGATAACCCCACACAGGTAGTAGAGGTAAACTCTCTCCGTAGATTTGATGAAGGTGATATTCCTCATAATAAGTCTGCTACTCAGTGCTTGGATGAGTTTGATAATTTTATTATTAAACAAGAAAACTTCAATGCTTATGTTAATAGACAATTAAAACGTAATGCTTACATGCTTCACCACTTGGGTAATTATACGAGTAGGACTGTTAATGATCTCAAGGTTATTAGTAAACATGCCTCCATGGTTACAACTCAAGTAGAACAAGCACTTAAGGCACATGATGATTTGCTTAATGAGTTGAATAGTAAGAATAAGGATAATGTTCTTAGGGTTATGACTAGAGGTGGTAAGATGACCCAGGAACCTTTGTATCCTAAAGGTCATCCTAAGAGAGTTGAGCAAGATTCTCAGAGAACTAATACTGATGCACCTAGTCCTCGTATTAAAAAGAAAAATAAAACTGATAGGACTTTGCATGCTAGTGAACCTGCTATAGACACACCTCAGAATCCCAATGATATTTCTATTTCTGATGCTGAGCCACAATCTGGTGATGAACATGAACCTAGTGATAATGTTAATGATGATGTTCAGGTTGATGCTTAACCTAGTAATGATAATGATGTAGAGATTGAACCTGCTATTGATCTTGATAACTCACAATCAAAGAATCAACGTTATGATAAGAGAGACTTCGTGGCTAGAAAACATGGTAAAGAAAGAGAACCATGGGTTCAGAAACCCATGCCCTTTCCTCCTAATCCTTCCAAGAAAAAGGATGATGAGGATTTTGAGCGCTTTCCTGAAATGATTAGACCTATCTTTTTTCATATGTGTTTGACTTATATGCTTAAAATGCCTCCTTATGCTAAGTATATGAAAGATATTGTTACTAATAAAAGAAAGATACCGGAAGATGGAATTTCCATCATGCTTGCTAATTATACTTTTAAGGGTGGAATACCAAAGAAACTAGGAGATCCAGGAGTACCAACTATACCATGCTCCATTAAAAGAAACTATGTTAAAACTGCTTTATGTGATCTTGGAGCCGGTGTTAGTGTTATGCCTTTCTCTTTGTATTGTAGACTTGAATTGAATAAGTTGACACCTACTGAAATCTCTTTGCAAATGGCTGATAAATCAACTGCTATACCCATCGGTATTGGTGGGGATGTGCCCGTTGTGGTTGCAAACGTTACTATCTTAACGGACTTTGCTATTCTTGATATTCCTGAGGACGACAGTATGTCGATTATTCTCGGTAGACCCTTTTTTGAATACTACAGGGGCTGTTATTGATTGCAACAAAGGCAATGTCACTTTTCATGTTAATGGTAATGAGCATACGATACACTTTCCGAAGAAACAACCTCAAGTTCATAGTATCAATTCTATTGGAAAATTTTCAACTATTACTGTTGGAGGTTTTGAATTCCTCTACCTACTGTGGAAAAGAAATATGATATTCTTATTGGTGGGGACATGCATATCCCCGTTGAGGTAACCTAGTGTTATCTGAAAGTTCTCTAGTTTCATGTCATTGGAAGAAGTTTGTTAATAAGACTTGATCAACCTTGTTAATGGATTCCTTTTGATGAGCATGAGATGGATGAATTTAGAAAGCACAACTCTCTGTACCCATCTTTTACTTTCTGTTATTCAGATTAAATAAAGCAAAAATAGTATTTTCTGTCTGTTTTCTAAATTATCTGTGCAATAAAAAATGCCTCGAAAATACAAGTTCTCCAAATGCCCTGAAAATTTAGTATGATTTTTTATGGATTATTTGAGAATTTCTGGCACTGAACACACACCAGGAGGCCTCAACAGCTGGCCACAAGGGTGGAGGGCGCGCCCACCCCCTAGGGGCACCCTCTGACCTTGTGGGCCCCATGTGGCCCCCTCCACTTATTCCAGCACCCATCCACTCCTTCCTCCAGAAAAAATAGCTCAAACTCGTGTTCTTGCTGCCATTTTTGATCTCCTTGCTCAAATCCCCATTCACAAAACTGCTTTGGGGGATTGTTCTTCGGTATGTGATTCCTCCCATGGTCCAATTAGTTTTTGTTCTAGTGCTTTATTTATTGCAAATTTTTGCTGCTGTGGTGACCTTTTTCTTGAGCTTGCGTGTCAAATTTATATGGTCCAAAGTAGTTTTGACGTGTGATATATCCTCTAGGCACTTGTAGGAGTAGTTGCCATCAATTTTGTTGAGTTTGGTTCACTTTTATTTTGAGTCACTAAAAATTACAGAAATTTTCAGAGAAAGAAAATGTTGAGGAGATTGTTGAGAGGCTCCGCAAGCCAGGATTCAAAGTAAAAAAGAAAACGAGGAGAAGGAAAAGCCCAAGTATAATCTTCCTCGTGTCGCGGAGATTTGGCCGTGTGAATGGCCATGTGATGCATTCTTACAAGCAGCCAGAATTTATGAGGATTTCTATTATTTGGCTGGGAATGCAGGCATCACCGACTTCCTCCTAGACCAATGTGATCAGTATCTCCTACACACTAATACTTTCGTGCAAAATTTTCATTTTCATGCTAGGAAATCACCACCCACAGTAGACTTTTACTTATATGATGGGTACAAGGAAATGAAGCTTTATGACTTTTGTGAGGCATGTAAATTACCTTACATCGAGGAACCACGTCCTAGTGATGTGGAAGTTTTTATTACTGAAATTACCATAGGGGAAAACAGAGGAGTGTCAGGAGCGAGAGTGGCTACTATACTTTTCCCTGTTTTACGCTATTACACTTTATTTGCTGGGAGATGTTTAATTGGACGAGGGGAGAGTGGAGGCCTTAATGCTCCAGACCTTGCCATTTTGCACCATGCTTTACATAGAGATAGAACTTACAGTTTATGTGCTATGGTTGTTAAACGGTTGAGTATGAACCGTACAAAGGGTCCTATTTTCGGAGGTATCTTCACCTTCCGCCTTGCCAAACACTTTGAGATGCCCATTAGGCATTATGAAAAAGAGGAGAAATTGCTACCCAGTATATATTTAGATTATGACAGCATGGTAGCACATAAGTTTATTCGCCATGATGAGGAAAATAGGCTCATATATAACTTAGTATTTAGCGAGAATACTTTTCAGATTATTACCTTGCCTGTATCTGTTTTGTTCGATATTCATTCTGGCAGGTACTTTTTTTTCCCGCGGACATTCACGCATACTGGGAGGGGACACGATCCCCACCTCTTGAGCCAGAGCCATCACCTGATCCATATCAGGAGTCTATTTATCAGTGGGATCCACAGGAGCTCGCTAACCAGTGGAACCCCCAGGATCCTCCTCAGTTCACCGGAGAGAACTACTTTGATCCATGGGCTTAGACCAACTTAGGCCAAAGGCCTAAGCTTGGGGGAGTACGTATTTCTCACCGACATTACAGTCATGTTCACACACTCATTTCAGCTGTCGATGTTCTTACTCTTTCATTGTATTATCCATGTTAGCTTAATTATTTTTTCCCGCTTTCTTCTTGAGTGCTTGTATAACCCTAAGAAAAATGAAAAAAATAGTTGTAGTCTATTTTCTATGCATGCTTAGTTGTAATACAGTGTAAATAGATTTCCTGTGTAAATAGTTTTTCTCGTTCTTGTTCTATTGTTCTTCAGAAAAACAAAAAACTCCAAAAATATTTCAGTGTGTTTCTTTGAATTTCTTTTCTTTTCTTTGGGGGTCGAGAGGAGAATACCACGATGAAATGTTGAGTGGCTCTCTTATGCATTATTGTTGATCTAACAAAGAGCCCTATTACCTTGCCTTCTCCTTTGAATAAATGTTTGCATATTCCAGCTTAGTCCAATGCATGTGCACTATTATTATTATCCACACCATTCGGTCGTGCAAGTGAATGGCAATAATGACGATATATGATGAAATGATTGAGAGGAGGAAAAGCTGGTATCAACTCGACCTATCTTGTTTTTTAAATATGATTAGTTCATCATTCCTGATTCAGCCTATTATGAATGAAACATGTTTGCAATGACAATTAGAGATTATAGTTACTCATGCCATGCTTAATTAGCTAAGAGTTTATAATTGTTTACCTTGCGTGCCAACATGAAAATTAAAATAGTTGTGATGTATAATGATAGGATGGTATCCTCCTTTGTATGATTCGAGTAGCTTTACTTGGCACATGTGATTTATATCCTACTCATGCTTGCACTCAATGTTGGTTACTCTCAATGCATGTTTATGACTATGTCACTCTCTAGTTGGTCGCTCCCAGTCTCTTTCTAGCCTTCGCTTGTACTAAGCGGGAATACTGCTTGTGCATCCACTTCCATAAACCCCAAAGTTGTCCCATATGAGTCTACCATACCTTCCTATATGTGGTATTTACCTGCCGTTCCATGTAAATTTGCATGTGCCAAACTCTAAACCTTCAAATGATAATCTGTTTTGTATGCTCGAATAGCTCATGTACCAACCAGGGCTGTCAATATCATCCATGCTAGGTGGGTTATTCTCACGATGAGTGGACTCCGCTCATCATTCGCGAGAAAATGGCTGGTAATCGGGATGCCCAGTCCCATGCTCAAATCAAATAAAAATAATTGCAAACAAAACTCCCCCAGGATTGTTGTTAGTTGGACGGTACCCGTTGTTTCGGACCAGTCGTGGAGTGTGCTTGTTGGTGGTGGGGGAGTATAAACTTTACCATTCTATTTGGGAACCGCCTATAATGTATGTAGCATGGAAGATACCGAGATCTCTTAGTTGTTATGTTGACAATGAAAGCATACCGCTCAAAATATTATTTATCTCTATTTCAAAACTCGAGCTATGCCACCTCTGCAAATCCCTGCTTCCCTCTGCGAAGGGCCTATCTATTTACTTTTATTGCTGAGTCATCATCCTCTTATAGAAAACACCAGTTAGAGAGCACTACTGTCATTTGTATGCATTGTTATTAATTGATATTGAGTATGACTGGATCTCTTTTACCATGAATTACAATGTCTAGTCAGTCCTTAATCTTTATGGGTGCTCTGCATTTATGTTTTGCAGTCTCAGTAAGGGCTAGCGAGATACCATCTTTTTATATCATATCATGATTGTTTTGGGGAAGTCTTGTCATCCGAGATTTATTATTATTGCTCGCTAGTTTATTATGCCATTGATATGAGTAAATGTGCGACCTAAAAGTTATTGTGAATATGGCTAGTTCATAATCTTTGCTGAGAACTAGAATGATGGCTTTACATATTTGCAACAACAAGATCAAACAGAGTTTGTAAAAGTTTTTCTTTATCACTTTCAATTTTTTAACTGAATTGCTTGAGGACAAGCAATGGTTTAAGCTTCGGGGAGTTGATACGTCTCCATCGTATCTACTTTTCCAAACACTTTTGCCATTGTTTTGGACTCTAACTTGTATGATTTGAATGGAACTAACCCGGACTGACGCTGTTTTCAGCAGAATTACCATGGTGTTATTTTTGTGCAGAATAAAAAATTCTCGGAATGACCTAAAACTTCATGGGGAAAAGTTTTGGAATTAATAAAAAATATTGGCGAAAGAATCAAGTGAAGGGGGCCCACACCCTGGCCATAAGGTTGGGGGGCCCGCCACCCGACCTTGTGGCCCCCTAGACCTCCACCGACCTCAACTCCAACTCCATATATTCTCTTTTGGGGAGAAAAAAATCAGAGAGAAGGATTCATTGCGTTTTACTATACGGAGCCGCCGCCAAGCCCTGTTCTTCCTCGGGAGGGCAGATCTGGAGTCTGTTTTGGGCTCCGGAGAGGGGAATCCATTGCCATCGTCATCATCAACCATCCTCCATCACCAATTTCATGATGCTCACCGCCGTGCATGAGTAATCCCATCATAGGCTTGCTGGACGGTGATGGTTTGGATGAGATTTACCATGTAATCGAGTTAGTTTTGTAGGGTTTGATCCCTAGTATCAACTATGTTCTAAGATTGATGTTGCTATGGCTTTTCCATGCTTAATGCTTGTCACTAGGGCCCGAGTGTCATGATTTCAGATCTGAACCCTTTATTTTTTTCATGAATATATTTGAGTTCTTGTTCCTATCTTGCAAGTTGTAGTCACCTACTACGTGTTATGATCCGGCAACCCCGGAGTAACAATAGTCGGGACCACTCCCGGTGATGACCGTAGTTTGAGGAGTTCATGTATTCACTAAGTGTTAATGCTTTGGTCCGGTAATCTTTTAAAAGGAGGCCTTAATATCCATTAGTTTCCACTAGGACCCAACTGCCACGGGAGGGTAGGACAAAACATGTTATGCAAGTTCTTTTCCATAAGCACGTATGACTATATTTGGAATACATGCCTACATTACATTGATGAGTTGGAGCTAGTTCCATGTCACCCTATGATATAAACGTTGCATGATGAATGCCATCCGACATAATTATCCATCATTGATCCATTGCCTACGAGCTCGTTTCATATTGATCTTTCCTAAGTTACTTTTCCGTTGCCACTGTTACGATTGCTATAAAACTGTTACTGTTACTTTTGCCACCATTACCGTTACTTCCATACTACTTTGTTACTAAATACTTTGTTGCAAATATTAAGTCTTTGAGGTGTGGTTGAATTGACAACTCAGCTGCTAATACTCAAGAATAGTCTTTGGATCCCCTTGTGTCAAATCAATAAATTGGGTTGAAGACTCTACCCTCAAAAACTGTTGCGATCCCCTATACTTGTGGGTTATCAATTAACGCACGGGAAATTATGTCGAACACGGCTAGTTGTAAGCAGGATAGCTCTACAGCCATGATGATAGTGACTGCATATGGTGAGGCTGACTTTGGTATGCCGAACACGGCGCCTACACTCAGGTGTCATCTCCGGTGAAGGGTCTTGTCACTACTACTGTTACTAGCACTACTGTCTGGTAGTACTACCACGTCCGTCTGGATTTTGTATTTGACTGGCAATATCTAGTAATGCATGTCACAAAAAATATACTACTCCCTCTGTGAATAAATACATGGTGTATTGTTTTATTCCTTCCGGTAGATGGCTCAAATCTGAAGTCTCATCAATCAGGCTACTATTGTACTCACCAAATGCTCAGCTTGGTAAGCTACCAACAATAAATTGCAGTCAAAGACTACTATTGTACTCCCTCCGTACTGGTGCATTAGTCACGTTCCGAAAACCAAATAGTAATCCCAAAACTTTTAGGCGCGGTGCATTAACTACCGACCTCGTTCCCTGTTTTTTGCCACGAAAAAAGAAATCACCCAATAGGAGACGTGGGGTGCATATGCATTGAATGACTGAAGACTACTTAGCACAACATTTTTTGTTACATGCATTAACATTTTATTAGTTAAATCAAAGGTCAAAACTTGGCGCAAAAAGCAAAGGGGACCAATAAACCAGTAAACATCAAAGTTCTCTCGTTTGGCCCCAACTAGAGGTTTGGTGAGATGACTATACTGCACCGGCACGAAGGGGAATGCAGCTTCATTGACTTACTACACCTGCCTTTGGGTGTATGACAGGTGGGCCCAACAGGTGGCTGGCACACCTGTCATACAGCCAAAGGCAGGTGCAGTTAAGGCACCGGAGCTCAGTCCCATAGAGGGAGGGCCGAGGAGTAGATGGCCAACACACACATGAATGCAACACAGTCTCCACTTCACATATAAACGCTCCCCGCCAGTCCAATCTACAAAATCCTACGAACCTACGCACCCTAACCGAGGGCAAGAGTGATCACTCCAATCGCAACATCGGTTGACTAGAAGCTAGACCCATGGAGGCGATGGGCGCGAGCATCAGCCGGCTGTGCCAGATGGTCCAGGATGCCGGCCTAAGGCCTGGCACCAAGGAACGTCTCCAGGTCATGCTTGAGGCCGCCAGGGCAAGAGGCCGCTTGGACGACAGCTTCTTCTCCTTGTTCGATGAGGTCCTCATCGGCTTCCTCGACAAGTTCACCATCGTCAAGAAGCTCGCGGACGACCTTGACGTACGCCTCCAGCCCACGTGCTCAGGCTCTGTGATGCCGGCCACCCTCAATAGCCTCTATGGTGACAACCTCTTCGACGCACTGGTGGCCCTACGACTGCCCGCCATCGCACCGGAGAATGTCCACCTCGAGGTCGCGCTCGCCATGCAGCTCCTGGCGCGGCAAGACACCATCGACATAATCACCCATGTCTACGTGCAAATCGTCCACAAGGACTACTATGTGCAAGAGGAGGACGATAGGTCGCTGGCCTTCTTGGACCATAGGGCAACCTTGGATGGCATTGTTCATAAGCACGTTGAGCTCGCCGCCAATGCCGCTGCTCCTCACACGTCGGTTGGTGACCCGGCGCACTAGGGCGTGAGGATGTCGTTGATGGATCTGTATGCATCTTTATCTTTCCATCAAATCCATGTAGTAGTATATGGTACTACTAGTAATTATCTTACCTTTCGCATCAACTTCATAATTTTCATACGTACTCCATGCATGAACCGTGCCAGAACCAAACTTCTCATTACTCTAGGAAAAATTGTTATTTCTATCTATCGGTCGTGCCATGGAGCAGAACCAAATTTTACAAGTTACAAGTTCAAAAGGAAAAGCGTGTCTGTCACATCCCAGTTAGACCATGCATTAGGGTGTGCATCATGTTTAAATTTCATTTGAATTTGAAATGGGGAAGGCAGGAAACCCCCAAAACACCCACCCCCCCCTTAATTCAACTAGGGTTTACTAAAAATTATTTCAATGAACCTGAAATGCCCTTCAAAATGCTCATCATCTTTGCTTTGGTTCAGAGCCTATGTCAAAAGTCATGCATCATTTTCTAGGTCATCCAAAGGTCCTTGGATTAATTCATAAGTTTTTGAACTTGAGCATTTCAAATTATATAAAATATTTTAAATGTCCAAAAATTGCCAAACCAAAATGTTTCATGTTGGAAATATTCCAACAATGGACCAGGAGCATTTTGGTGAATTTTAAAACTGTTTTGGTATTTTAGAAAACTCCACAAAGTTGCAGAAAATTAGAAAAAGATAAAAACAGGAAGGACTTACCTGGCGCCTCCCTACCCGGCCCACCTGCCGGCCCAGCCCAGCAGCCGCGCCAGCGAGCTGCTTGGCTCGGCCAGGCAGGCAGCCAGGTGCTCGGCGGCGGGCACCGCATGGGTGCCACGCACCTGGTCGCCGCCTCGCCGCTCCTCTCGCCAGCTGCCGCTGAGGATCGCCCTCTCTCTCTCCCCCGAACCCCCTGGACACCTCCTCTCCTCCCCGGTTCCTCTCCCTCGTGCTCCCCCGCCTTGGCCGACGCCGCCGCCGCCACGCCATCGTCGTAACCGTGCTCCCCGCCGTCCGTGCTCCTCCTCACCTTGTCCAGGAGCTCCGCCGCACTCCACTACCCCGAACCAGCCGAGCCCCGCTCGCTCTAGTGCCCCGAATCCACCACACCGCCCTCGACCGAGTCCACCGTCGCCGGAGATCCCCTTCAACGCCGTCGTCGCTCCGGTCCGTCCCCGACCTCGACGAGAGCTCCTACGCGTCGCCCGTGAGCCCATCTACCTCCCTTCCCTCTCTCTCTCTCTCGTCGCAGCGTAGCAACCGAACCACGCCACCCGCACTGACGCCGTGGAGCTCGTCGCCGACGTGCTCCCGGTCACTCTCCGGCCACCCCATGGTGTCCATCACACTCACCGCACCCCATGGGGTCTAACCATGCACTCCCCGCACCTCACCGACCCCTCTAGCCCCAAGTTCGTCTTCGGCCGAACCCCGGCGGCCGCCTAGCTCGTCGCCGGCGCCAACTCCGGCCACCCCGACCCCAACCGGCTCCACCAACAGCCGCGGCTTGCTCCCAGCTACCCGTAGCCACCCTCCGCGGTTCATTTGGTCGCCGGAATCGCCAAAAGCACTTCCTCCGCCGCGTCGGGCTCGCCGGCGGCTAGTCGCCGGTGCAGCCGACGTGGACTTTGACCACGTGGGCCCTGGTTGACTCCGATGAGTCACTGACAGATGGGGCCCAGCCCTGCTAACTAATAGGTTTAGATTTAATTAAACATTAGTTAAGCTAATTACCCTGACACGCGGGACCCACTGTCAGGTTTGACCTGGACGTCTCTGTTGACCCTGACGTCATGCTGACGCATGGCTGACGCATTAATCTAATTTCTGGATTTATTCTAATACAGTAAATTCCAGAATATAATTCAAATTTCAATTGCTTATAACTTTTAATCTGTAACTCCAAATGCAAAGATTTATATATGGAAAATGATCAGAAAAATCCATTCTATCCATTGGTACAGGTTTCATGCATATTAAATCAAGTTAACCTTGCTGTTTAACCAGAATAAGATAATGCACCTTTAGGGTTATTTCAAATGAGCTATCATTTGAATCTTTGATTCAAATGAGTTCATCCCCTATTGTTTTAGCTTGCATTAGGCCAACACACATCCATATTGCCATGTCATAGCATGCATCATATTGTTGCATATTGTCATGTGTGTTTACTTTCGGTATGCTTTTCGTGATAGGTTCTGCCCCCGAGGATAACCTCGACTATCCATCTGAAGGGCAGTACTCTACCCCCGTTCCATCAGGCAAGCAACTCATTGATCATTCCGATACAAACCCATGTTCTCGCTTTTGCTCCGTTCTTGCATTAAGACAACGTGATTCAAACTGTTGTGTGCTGCGGTAGCTGAACCCACTTCCTTTGCATGACTGTCATTGCCACGAGAACTAGATGAAACCCACTAGTATGTGTAGGAGTTGATTGAGCCATGTTTGTGATTCCTACCATTCTATGCTTGCTATGCTTAGAGTTGTGTCGTCTGGCTCATCGGGATGATGAACTGGAGTGAAAGGTTGTGTTGGATCGAGTGAAAGTGTTGAACACGTTTTGGTAAAGGTATCGATGAGAGGCCATGTAGGAGTACATGGTGGGTTGTTTCATTGAAGCCGATCCTAAGAACTGAGATCTGTGTTTGTGATCCATGAATTAGCTACTACCATGCATTGGGCCTGAAACCAATGGACCCTCTCGGCTTCTTAGCCACCCTTGTTCTTAGTCCGGGAGTTGCAAGTAGTTTCTGGTGTTTGTAGCATGCTGGGGGCCGCACGCAACGCTGACCTTAGGGGTGGGTTGTGTTGCGGTAGGCACGTGGCCTGTGTACCGAGTGCCGTTTGGTATCTCGGGAACCCTGCACACATCGTTCGAGGCTGTATGGGAAACCTCGGCCGGACTCCCTGCGGATGGAACCCGAATAGGCGATAAACCTGGACTAGGGACTTGAGTGTTTAGGTAGGCTGTGGCCGACACCCACGTTGGGCTTCCGCTTGAAGGTTGCCGAGTACATGTCGTGTAAACGGTGGTAAGTGGTGAGAGCGTGTGTGAAGAAGTACACCCCTGCAGGGTTTAATATGATCTATTCGAATAGCCGTGTCCACGGAGAAGGACTTCTGGGTTACCTATATCAGTTCATAGACAAGTAAATGGATACTACTAAAAGCCTCAAGATAAGTGTGAGTATCGTGGATGGCGCTCTAGTGGGATGACGAGAGAGGATCCACGGTGGAGTATTGTGATGGTGTTTAGTGGACTCGTGTACGACAAATGCTTTACAAAGTGGTGTCACGTAGGATAGCTTAGCCAAGAGTCAAAGCTGGCTTGCTGCAAATAACTCCACCACCTTCTTGAGAATGTGCATGTATGATAGGATTACGTGGTAAGACTTCTTTGAGTACCTCCGTACTCATGTTTGTAATTAATGTTTTTGGAGGACAACACTACCCCTCCGATGGATTCTATGTAGATCTCGACTTGACGAGTGAGCTAGCCACCCGGTGGTGATCTCAGACTTGTGAAGGGCCATTGTAGATAGAAAGGCTCCAACAAGCTTTCTTTCTTTCTAGAGTCTGCAGTACTCGAGACTAGTTTGCTTCGCATGTGCTTGTATGATTGTATGACTTGAGTGTTGGGTCATGTGACCCCTACCTGTATGAATATGTTATGTATGGCTCCTCGGGCCTCTTAAATAAAGTACTTGAGTTGTAGAGTTTTGTTGTGATGCCTTGTTGTATTTACTCATATCGGCATATTATGTATGATTGAAATGCTTGGTATGAGTGGGATCCGACAAACTAGTTGTTTATCCTTGGCAGCCTCTCATATGGGGAAATGTAGTCTCGTGCTTACGGCGATAGTAGTCCGCTTCTGCCCGGTTCACGAGTCCTGCTAGCCCAGCACTACTGCTTGGACACTTGATTGGCGGCATGTGTTTCACTTCGTTCCTATGTCTGTCCCTTCGAAATGTCACACGGTGGTATTCGAGTCCTGCCTAGCTTGCTAAAGCCGGGATACGAGTCCTGTGAGCCAGTGCTACAGCCCGAATACATACGTTGATGACCGACATGCTCGATGTGATTCATGTATGCTGTCCCCATAGGTTAGCGCCGCTTTGGGTTCACGACTAGCCATGTCGCCCGGGTTCTTTGTCATGTGGATGCTAGCGACACTTTGTCATATCGTGAGCCAAAAGACGCAAACGGTCCGGGCTAGGGTAAGGCGACACCGTGTAGAATACCGTGCGTGAGGCCGCAAAGTGATATGAGCTGTTACCGGCTAGGTCGACGTGACTTGGAATCGGGGTCCTGACAGCGTTGGCATCAGAGCAGGGCTGCCTGTAGGTTCGCTAATCCAAACTGGTCGATGTTGAGTCTAGAAATGCTTTAGTTATATGTAGGGAATTGATTGTGGGAGGAGCGTAAGGCTCTTTTTACTCCTTTATCTTATGCCCTCTGATCTGAGTCATCCTCTTCTCATTCGACGTGGGTATAGGACTAGGCTCTCTTCTCTCTATCAGTTTCACGTGTTACTAATCCGTAGTAACTTACAAGATTGTTGGTTACCTCCTCAGTTCAGTTATACTAATTTTTAGCATGCTATCAGTTGAACCAGAACCTTGATATGATGTTGTTGAGTGGTTTTGCAATCTGATTTTGAATGTCTCGAATCTGATTTAGAGCATTTACAGATGTTGTGCTACCCGACTTTCCCTAGAAATTCTAATGTCTTTGCATTGTGGCTGTGCTTCCAGATGGCCACCCGTCCCCAGAACCAAGTGGTTCGTCTGACCCGTTGCATTGGTGTGTGTGGTCACACCGCAATGCTGGTTCGGGTGATGATTGAGACTGGTTACCGATGGTATCCTGAATATACCGTCGAGGAGCAGTTTAGGGATTTCAACCAAAGCCAATATCTGTGCACGGTCCGGATTTATCCATCTTATCCCGGAGCTACTGAACCACTTCACTGTTCTTATGGGCTCGGGATCACTATTGGAATGTCCGTGCAAGATGCAACCTATTCTATGATGACTATTATTCGAGCCAGAACTGCCTTGCTGGGCAACACTGATTTTCGCTACATGCCAGCATCCCTCCCTGGGGCGCATGGCTACCTTCAGGGTTTGTACAGCGATGCATCCCATGAGGACTCACTCCTTCGCACTACTCTTGAGATCTTTGGAGGACAAGGATCATGAGAACCGGCCTTGCGTATGGAGCTTTTAATGCCCGTTCGATCATTTGGGCTACTCGACTAGGTTTGCACTGCCGTGCAAGCGGATATATGGACATGAGGGACTTGTACCTGTGCGGGCGAGTCTGCCAGACTTTATGGAGTGGCGCGAGGTTGGGGGCATCACTCCTCCTCGTGGGCCTCGTCTGCCACCGTTTGTTGAACCACGGCCACATCCGAGTCCTTATGGTCCACAGGCCCCACGGGATTGTCTGTTTCCGGATGATCATGTTCCACTTCCAGGCTTGGGTGGTGACTTCTATGAGGACTACTATGGAGCTGCCTGAGTTAGTAGTAGTATTCCTAGTGTGGTAATAGTTGTATCTCCACCGTCCTGCGTGACTTGTGGAATATGACTTAGTGTGTATCGTTCCGGAAGTGTCGAAAAATAATGTATAGAAGTTGGGATGCTTCCGATGAGATGTAATGCCCTTCCTTATAGTTGTACCCCGTCAGGCTTGTACTAAACTATGAATGGTGTGTATGACCGTTGGTATATATATATGGCAGTTTTATATTACCATGTCATACGGATGAACATCTTTGCATTCCATGCTATCCATTACCTTCCGCACTTCCTTGTTAAATTCTGCCATCCTGGTTTAAACCTTTGCTTTGTCTCCTAG
The DNA here is from genome assembly GCA_021605205.1 of Aegilops longissima. Lineage (NCBI taxonomy): Eukaryota > Viridiplantae > Streptophyta > Magnoliopsida > Poales > Poaceae > Aegilops > Aegilops longissima. The sequence continues at coordinate 316,289,593 of CM038677.1, forward strand.
GATGGTCAACACCCGCAACAATCCTGCTGCTCCGGAGCAGGGAGAAGCTAGTGCAGCCAGGAATGTGAATCTGCCGAATCGCCATCTTTGGCGAGGTTATCTTTGGAAGCGAGAATGCAATAAGCGTGAGACCAATCGCCATCTTGGGCGGATTGAACAAAACACCGCACGCCAGCCAAGAAATGATGTGGTTTCACTCAATGACTTCGTCAAGCTGTACCCCCAAAGTTCAAATATTCCGTTGAGCCTCTCGGCGTGGATGATTGGCCGCGCAAAGCATCCACCACAAGCTGCGTTCCGCCAACGTGGCTGAGGCGACAAGGTTACTTTTGCCGCTTATCATCTTGAAGGCCCCGCTAGTTTACGGTGGGAGAGTTATGAGGCTATCGTCCGGTTGGACAAGTTACAACTTGGGCTGAATTCATGCCGCCTTCCGTGAGCATCATATCCCGAAGGTCTTATGGACCGCAAAGGGAGGAATTCTGCAATTTCACCCAAGGTAGGTGACGGTGGATGCCTACAACCGTGAATTTGGGAGGTTAGCACGTTATGCTCGAAGAAGTTTCTACCGACGCCAAGAAGCGAGCAAGGTTCCGCAAGGGACTTAGCCACGAGCTACGCCGAGACCTTCGTCTGCATGAGTGCACCTCTTTTCGAAGCTAGTCAATAAGGCTATCGGCGCTTGGCCGGGCGATCTGATTTTGAGGCTTCACGCAAGCACATCCGTGACTCGGATCTTCATCCGCTCTGGATCCCGAAGCGCGGGTTTGGATTCAAATCTGCTCTACCACCCAGTTTCACCCCGAGGCCATCCTTTGAGGCACCTCGCCCCAACCAGCAGTATGTTCCGCCCAAGACTTATGGAGGCCCCACTGCTAATGCTGCTCCACGCCCAAATGTGATAAGTTGCTTCAAGTGTGGAGAGACGGGCCACTACATCCGTGAGTGTCCCCAAAACAACAGCAGTCAAGTTGGAAAGTCTGTTGGCCGTGGCAAGCCAGCAGGAAAGGTACTCTATGGTAAACCAGCTGCCACTGCTCGTGGCCACGTCAACTATGTTTCTGCTGAAGAAACCTATGAGGATCCCAACGTCGTTCTCGGTACGCTCCTTGTTAATTGCCATCCGGCAACTGTTCTTTTTGATACTGGAGCATCTCATTCATTTATTTCTGAGAGCTGTGCTCGATTGCACAACACCACATTCTGTGACATGCATACCTCCATGGAAATTCGCTAGATGGCAAACCTCTAGAGTAAGTCATGGGAATGAAATTCTGGTCGACAGATTAGTCTTTCTTGCTTCTCTAATAGCTCTTAAGTCCTCGGACATAAACATCATCTTGGGTATGGACTGGATGTCATCCCATTATGCTAAGATTGATTGCTCTACTAGAACTGTTCAACTCACCCATCCTTCGGGCAAGACAGTGAATGTTTTAATCCGAGTGTCTAAGCGCCAGCTTTACTCCTTAAATGCCAACCCCCTTCCAGACCTCGAAGATATTCCGGTAGTCCGTGATTTTCCGGATGTCTTTCCAGAGGAACTGGCAGGTGTTCCACCTGACAGGGATGTCGAGTTCGTGATAGATCTTGTTCCCGGAACCGTTCCAATCTCTAGGAGATCTTATAAGATGGCACCCCTAGAACTAGCTGAACTTAAGAAACAACTCGATGAGTCCTTGCAAAAAGGTTTCATCCGTCCTAGTTCATCTCCATGGGCTTGCCCCGTCCTCTTCATCAAGAAGAAGGATGGTACGGATCGGATGGTTGTAGATTACCGACCTGTCAATTTGGTCACCATCAAGAACAAGTATCCGCTTCCCAGGATCAACGATCTGTATGATCAGCTCGCTAGATCCTCAGTCTTCTCCAAGATGGATTTGAGGTTGGGCTACCATCAAATCAAAATCAAGAATGGGGACATTCCTAAAACGGCCTTTGTTACTCGTTATGGCCAGTACGAGTACACCGTCATGTCCTTCGGTTTAACCAAAGCTCCAGCCACCTTCTCTCGGTTAATGAACTCAATCTTCATGGAGTATTTGGATAAATTCGTCGTGGTATACCTCGACGATATACTCATCTACTCCAAGAATGAAGAAGAGCATGCCGAACATTTACGGCTAGTATTGATGAAACTTCGAGAGCACCGCCTTTATGCCAAATTCTCTAAGTGTGAATTCTGGTTACCAGAAGTGACCTACCTAGGCCATGTAATCTCTGGTAAGGGCATTGCTGTCAATCCCGAGCGAGTTCAAGCCGTCCTTGACTGGACCCCACCTGAATCGGTTAAGCAAGTTCGAAGTTTCCTCGGTTTAGCGAGCTATTGCCGCCGCTTCGTCGAGAATTTCTCTAAAGTTGCTAAACCTCTAACCGAACTCCTCAAGAAAGATAAAGAGTTCGAATGGACGCCACAGTGCGAGTTCAGCTTTCAGGAACTGAAAAGACGCCTGACATCTGCTCCCGTACTTGTTCCACCAGATTTTTCTAAGGACTTTATTATCTATTGCGACGCCTCGCAACAAGGACTAGGTTGCATACTCATGCAAGATCGTCATGTGATTGCCTACGCTTCTCGGCGATTCGTCCACATGAGGATAACTACCCCACACGATCTAGAGCTTGCGGTAGTGGTTCATGCACTCAAAACCTGGCGACATTACCTTCTTGGTAATCGTTATGAAATCTACACCGATCACCAAAGTCTGAAATATATCTTCACCCAACCGGATTTGAATCTCGAGCAAATCGTTGGGTCGAGTTGATACATATTACGACTTAGGAATATCTTACACCCAGTGCAAAGCCAATGTCATGGCCGACGCCCTAAGTCGAAGATCTTATTGTAACAACCTGATGTTACAACAAAGTCAACCATTTCTCCACGAGGAATTTCGTAAGCTTAATCTCCACATTGTTCCTCGAGGATTCCTTTCTACCCTGGTGGCGAAACCTACCCTTACGGATCAGATCATCAAAGCACAGAAGGTAGATCCGGGGATCTCCCGTATCAGGAGAAACATCAAGAAAGGAGTCACAGATTGTTTCTCCATTGATGAACAAGGTGTCGTGTTCTTTGGAGACCGTCTAGTGGTTCCCAAGGTGCGCAACCTGAGGCGATTGATCCTTAAGGAAGCTCATGACTCTCCTCTCACCATTCATCCCGGTAGTACTAAAATGTATCAAGACCTACGCCAGAGGTTTTGGTGGACTAGGATGAAGAGGGAAATCGCTCAATACATTGCTAATTGCAACGTCTGTCGTCGAGTTAAAGCAGAGCATCAACGGCCTGCTGGTACCCTTCAACCTTTGGAAATTCCTGAATGGAAATGGGATAAAATCGGTATGGATTTCATTACCGGGTTTCCCAGGACCAAGAGAGGGAATAACGCTATCTTCGTTGTCGTTGATCGTCTTTCCAAAGTAGCCCACTTCCTACCCGTTCGTGAGAGTATAACCGCTAGCCAGCTAGCTGAATTGTACATCTCTCGAATAGTGTCTCTTCATGGTGTTCCATTAGAGATTAACTCGGACCGTGGAAGTCTCTTCACCTCTCGATTTTGGGAAAGTTTCCAAAACGCTATGGGAACTCGTCTCTCCTTTAGCACCGCTTTCCATCCTCAATCAAGTGGTCAAGTAGAACGAGTCAATCAAATCCTAGAGGATATGCTTCAAGCTTCTGTCATCTCTTTCGGCATGAATTGGGAGAAATGCCTTCCATTCGCCGAGTTCGCTTATAACAATAGTTATCAAGCCAGCTTGGGCAAAGCCCCTTTCGAAGTTCTTTATGGACGGAAATGTCGAATGCCTCTTAACTTGTCAGAAACCGGGGAGAGACAACTCTTTGGCCCGGACATGATTCAGGAAGCAGAAGAGCAGGTTCGCGATATTCGTGAGAAATTGAAAACAGCCAATCTTGTCAAAAGAGCCAATATGACCGCAAGCATAAGCCTATGGCTTATGAAATTGGCGAGAAGGCTTACCTTCGGGTTACTCCTTTGAAGGGAACCCATTGATTCGGTATCAAAGGCAAGTTGGCTCCTCGTTACATTGGACCCTTTCGCATTCTTGCCAAACGAGGAGAAGTTGCCTACCAATTGGAACTACCCCGCATCTTTCGAGTCCATGATGTCTTCCACGTTTCCCAACTCAGGCGTTGCTTCTCGGATCCTATCCGTGGAGTGGACCACGAAACGCTTGATCTCCAAGACAACCTCACCTATCGAGAATATCCCGTTCGTATTCTCGATCAAGCCGAGCGTACCACTCGACGTCGGAATATCAAGTTTCTAAAAGTTCAATGGTCAAACCATTCCGAGCAAGAAGCAACTTGGGAAAGGGAGGATCGTCTACGACTTGAGTATCCCACCTTTTTCGCAACAGATCCTAAATCTTGGGACGAGATTCTTTTGAGTGGGGGTGAGTTGTCACATCCCAGTTAGACCATGCATTAGGGTGTGCATCATGTTTAAATTTCATTTGAATTTGAAATGGGAAGGCAGAAACCCCGAACACCCCCCTTAATTCAACTAGGGTTTACTAAAATTATTTCAATGAACCTGAAATGCCCTTCAAAATGCTCATCATCTTTGCTTTGGTTCGAGCCTATGTCAAAAGTGGTGCATCATTTTCTAGGTCATCCAAAGGTCCTTGGATTAATTCATAAGTTTTGAACTTGAGCATTTCAAATTATATAAAATATTTTAAATGTCCAAAATTGCCAAACCAAAATGTTTCATGTTGGAAATATTCCAACAATGGACCAGGAGCATTTTGGTGAATTTTAAAACTGTTTTGGTATTTTAGAAAACTCCACAAAGTTGCAGAAAATTAGAAAAGATAAAACAGGAAGGACTTACAGGCGCCTCCCTACCCGGCCCACTGCCGCCGCCCAGCCCAAGAGCCAGCCAATGAGCTGCTTGGCTCGCCAGCAGGCAGCCAGTGCTCGGCGGCGGGCACCGCATGGGTGCCACGCACCTGGTCGCCGCCTCGCCGCTCCTCTCGCCACCGCCGCCGAGGATCGCCCTCTCTCTCCCCGAACCCCTGGACACCTCCTCTCCTCCCGGTTCCTCTCCTCGTGCTCCCCGCCTTGGCCGACGCCGCCGCCGCCGCACCATCGTCGTAACCGTGCTCCCCGCCGTCCGTGCTCCTCCTCACCTTGTCCAGGAGTTCCGCCGCACTCCACTACCCCGAACCAGCCAAGCCCCGCTTGCTCTAGTGCCCCGAATCCACCACACCGCCCTCGACCGAGTCCACCGTCGCCGGAGATCCCCTTCAACGCCGTCGTCGCTCCGGTCCGTCCCGACCTCGACGAGAGCTCCTCGCGTCGCCTGTGTGAGCCCATCTACCTCCCTTCCCTCTCTCTCTCGCTCTCGTGCAGCGTAGCAACCGAACCACGCCACCGCACTCCCGCCGTGGAGCTCGTCGCCGACGTGCTCCCGTCACTCTCCGCCACCCCATGGTGTCCATCACACTCACCGCACCCCATGGGGTCTAACCATGCACTCCCGCACCTCACCGACCCTCTAGCCCCAAGTTCGTCTTGGCCGAACCCGGCGGCCGCTTAGCTCGTCGCCGGCGCCAACTCCGCCACCCGACCCCAACCGGCTCCACCAACACCGGCTTGCTCCCACTACCGTAGCCACCCTCCATGTTCATTTGGTCGCCGGAATTGCCAAAAGCACTTCCTCCGCCGCGTCGGGCTTGCCGGCGGCTAGTCACCGGTGCAGCCGACGTGGACTTTGACCACGTGGGCCCTGGTTGACTCCGATGAGTCACTGACAGATGGGGCCCAGCCCTGCTAACTAATAGGTTTAGATTTAATTAAACATTAGTTAAGCTAATTACCCTGACACGCGGGACCCACTGTCAGGTTTGACCTGGACGTCTCTGTTGACCCTGACGTCATGCTGACGCATGGCTGATGCATTAATCTAATTTCTGGATTTATTCTAATATAGTAAATTCCAGAATATAATTCAAATTTCAATTGCTTATAACTTTTAATCTGTAACTCCAAATGCAAAGATTTATATATGGAAAATGATCAGAAAAATCCATTCTATCCATTGGTACAGGTTTCATGCATGTTAAATCAAGTTAACCTTGCTGTTTAACCAGAATAAGATAATGCACCTTTAGGGTTATTTCAAATGAGCTATCATTTGAATCTTTGATTCAAATGAGTTCATCCCCTATTGTTTTAGCTTGCATTAGGCCAACACACATCCATATTGCCATGTCATAGCATGCATCATATTGTTGCATATTGTCATGTGTGTTTACTTTCGGTATGCTTTTAAGTGATAGGTTACGCCCCGAGGATAACCTCGACTATCCATCTGAAGGGCAGTACTCTACCCCCGTTCCATCAGGCAAGCAACTCATTGATCATTCCGATACAAACCCATGTTCTCCCTTCTGCTCTCGTTTACTGCATTAAGACAACGTGATTCAATGTTGTGTGCTGCGGTAGCTGAACCCACTTCCTTTGCATGACCTGTCATTGCCACAGTAACTAGATGAAACCCACTAGTATGTGTAGGAGTTGATTGAGCCATGTTTGTGATTCCTACCATGCTATGCTTGCTATGCTTAGAGTTGTGTCAGGTCTGGCTCATCGGGATGATGAACTAGAGTGAAAGGTTGTGTTGGATCGAGAGTGAAAGTGTTGAACACGTTTTGGTAAAGGTATCGAGGAGAGGCCATGTAGGAGTACATGGTGGGTTGTTTCATTGAAGCCGATCCTAAGAACTGAGATCTGTGTTTGTGATCCATGAATTAGCTACTACCACACATTGGGCCCGAAACCAATGGACCCTCTCGGCTTCTTAACCACCCTTGTTCTTAGTCCGGGAGTTGCAAGTAGTTTCTGGTGTTTGTAGCATGCTGGGGGCCGCACGCAACGCTGACCTTAGGGGTGGGTTGTGTTGCGGTAGGCACGTGGCCGGTGTACCGAAAGTGCCCGTTTGGTATCTCGGGAACCCTGCACACATCGTTCGGGGCTGTATGGGAAACCTCGGCGGACTCCTGCGGATGGAACCGAATAGGCGATAAACCTAGACTAGGGACTTGAGTGTTTAGGTAGGCTGTGGACGACACCCACGTTGGGCTTCCGCTTGAAGGTTGCCGAGTACATGTCGTGTAAACGGCGGTAAGTGGTGAGAGCGTGTGTGAAGAAGTACACCCCTGCAGGGTTTAATATGATCTATTCGAATAGCCGTGTCCACGGAGAAGGACTTCTGGGTTACCTATATCAGTTCATAGACAAGTAAATGGATACTACTAAAAGCCTCAAGATAAGTGTGAGTATCGTGGATGGCCCTCTCGTGGGATGACGAGAGAGGATCCACGGTGGAGTATTGTGATGGTGTTTAGTGGAATGCGTGTACGACAAATGCTTTACAAAGTGGTGTCACGTGGATAGCTTAGCCAAGAGTTAAAGCTGGCTTGTGCAAATAACTCCACCACCTTCTTGAGAATGTGCATGTATGATAGGATTACGTGGTAAGACTTGCTGATTACCTCCGTACTCATGTTTGCTTAATTAATGTTTTTCAGAGGACAACACTACCCCTCCGATGGATTCTATGTAGATCTCGACTTGACGAGTGAGCTAGCCACCCGGTGGTGATCTCGGACTTGTGAAGGGCCATTGTAGATAGAAAGGCTCCAACAAGCTTTCTTTCTTTCTAGAGTCTGTACTCGAGACTAGTTTGCTTCGCATGTGCTTGTATGATTGTATGACTTGAGTGTTGGGTCATGTGACCCCTACCTGTATGAATATGTTATGTATGGCTCCTCGGGCCTCTTAAATAAAGTACTTGAGTTGTAGAGTTTTGTTGTGATGCCTTGTTGTATTTACTCATATCGGCATATTATGTATGATTGAAATGCTTGGTATGAGTGGGATCCGACAAACTAGTTGTTTATCCTTGGCAGCCTCTCATATGGGGAAATGTAGTCTCGTGCTTCTGAGCGATAGTAGTCCGCTACAGCCCGGTTCACCGGAGTCCTGCTAGCCCAGCACTACTGCTTGGACACTTGACTGGCCGGCATGTGTTTCAATTCATTCCTATGTCTGTCCCTTCGAGGAAATGTCACGCGGTGGTATTCGGAGTCCTGCCTAGCCTGCTACAGCCCGGGATACCGGAGTCCTGTTAGCCCAGTGCTACAGCCCGAATACATACGTTGATGACCGACATGCTCGATAATTCATGTATGCCTGTCCCCATAGGTTAGCGCCGCTTTGGGTTCACGACTAGCCATGTCGGCCCGGGTTCTTTGTCATGTGGATGCTAGCGACACTGTCATATACGTGAGCCAAAAGACGCAAACGGTCCCGGGCCAGGGTAAGGCGACACCCGTGGGAATACCGTGCGTGAGGCCGCAAAGTGATATGAGGTGTTACCGCCTAGGTCGACGTGACTTGGAATCGGGGTCCTGACAGTGTCGTGTTCGCGTCGCACCCCCACACGGTTGGTCCGGCACGCCGCTCAAGGGGGAATGCATGCTATGTTGCATTTTCACTTACAGGTGGGACCGTAGTTGAGCAAACCGACTATCGGCAAACCCCCACCCCGCCCACCGTGTGATGGTTGAGAAAACAGGAGGGAGAAGAGATGGTTGTAGCACGGACTCCAAGAAAATTGGTGCCAGATGGGACTCGTGTGGGTGGCATGTGCCGTACTGCTATACGTGAATGCTAGTTATGGCCCATGCCACCCCACTATATCGAGCCTATATCGAGGTGTTGGTTGCGTAGAACAAATTTCCTATAGTCCGTGCTCAGCCCTCCTCTCTCTCTTCTCAGCCAGCCAGCAGACGCGCGGAGCCCATTGTCTGTTTGCTCACATGAGGTCCCACATGTCAGTGAAAACGCAAGAGGAACCACTGAACCTACACATCTTTCACCTTGATGTGCTGGTGATGAAAAACAAATCAAATAAAGATCTTCGGTGGCCGCTTTTGGAGTTACTCAAGAGTAAGATTCTATTTACAGTTTAACCCAAGATGCACATCACGTGGCTTGAACTAGCACTCCATTTTATTGCATGACACGACCTGGATGCTGGATGTCCCACATGTCGGCAAAAGGAGGAAGAACTCCACCAAATCTTCTCCACATTTAGACCGGAGGAGTAGGAAACACGACGAGCCCTGTGCCTACATCATACTACGCACAAGCCCACCTCACGCAGTCACGCTATCACCATATTTCTTGGCCCCGTGCGACACCTAGCTCTAGTTGATCTAACTAGAACTAACTATTGTGCTAGCATACTCCAATATTAGGTTGGCTCTCTCTGATGTGGCAACTTCATATAACCGGATGCTGGCTATAATACTACGGTATTCACACTCCAAGAAGTGGGTCGAAAACCATACATAAATTGAGTTTATGACATGCATATGCAAATGTACCATTCATTACATACAACAAGTCATCAACACACAATGACAACGAGGATACATGTTGGATTATAGATTAGTTCCAATAAAACATTCTACAACAAATGGCCTCCGTCCCCCACACGAGCGAAGCCACTTCGCACCCGCACATGGTTGGCCCGCCACACCGCTAGGGAAACGAGTGCTGTCTTGCATCTTCACTTAGGCCAACTCCAGTGCGTGTAGCTCGGACACGCGCTCGCCTAGCCCCCTTTCCCTCGACGCCCCCGAGCTACCCAACCACGGTTACGTGTTTTGCGCACCTGACGGCCAGATTTGGAGTGAATCCATTCGGGCTTGAGCTCACCTGGTCGTGGGAGGCTGCGCTGCGCCATGGACTGGTCGGGCACCGGGCCGGAAGGCCCCGACAAGGCCGCAAGGCCGCATGCAGGTACTGACTCCTCCTCTAGCCGCTCGGATCTACACCATCGGCGGCCCGCCGACAGATACATGAATGGCGGTCGGCCGGGCTCGGTGCTGGCCCAAAAGATCGTCGACGCACCGTTGCCACTCATTACGTGCGAGCGACGATTGCCCAAAGAAGGTCTTGCGCCGCGTGTCTACAATGCCGGAACATCCCAGATGGGTGTTCATCAAGTGCTCGACCGATGGGTATGTGCTACTTTAGCTTTGGTTGTGCTCTCGGATTTGACTAGTTGTGCTAACTTAAAATTTTATTGTGTAGAATGGGTGCAAGTTTTGGTATTGGGAAGAAGAGTACATCGATATATTGATAGAGCGCAATTTAGTAGATGTTTTAGCACTTTTATCTAGCATAGAGGCTAGAGATGAGACTAGTGCACTTGTTGATAGAATAGAGGCTAGACATGAGACTAGATGCGAGGAAGCAACGTCTACTTCTTTACATTCGAAGAAGAAATAAGCACGTAAGATCGAGCCTCCGCAGATCAACAACGAATGCATCGAGAAGGCACTAATACAACTTACAAGAGCAGTTATGGAAGTTGGATATCTTCTAAAATGTATTCTTGTGGTTCTTGTTTTCTTTGGTCTTACTTTTCTAGTCAAAATTTGGTGATGTATTTCCATGTACCAAAAATCAATGATGAAAAAAAGATATGTGTTTGCAAAGAAAAATGTATGCGGCCGGGATGCGTCTGCGCGTTGGGCGCACGGCCACCGCATCGGAGAAATGGCCCGGACACGACCCCATTGCCCTACCCAAACGGACAGAATCCTGGCAAAACGGACATCCGTTTGGGGTCGTGTTTTGGAGTTGGCCTTACAAGTGGGACCGCAGTTGAGGAAACCGACTATCGGCAAACCCCAACCTCGCCCACCGCATGATGGCTGAGTTAGAGAAACGAGGAGGTTGAAGAGATAGTTGTAGCACGGACTCCATGAGATATGGTGTCAGATGGAAATCGTGCTGGTGGCGTGTGCCGTACTCCTAGATGTGAATGCTTGTTATGGCCCATGCCACCCGACTATATATCGAGGATTCGAGGTGCTGGTTACGTACAGCGAACACATTAACATAAGGCCCACCTCACACTGTGGCCAAATTTCCTGGATTCTGTGCTAGGTTAGAAAGTGTTCTTTGTGAGGGTGGATGGTTGGTCTCAAGTTTAAAACTTGTTGTATTACGTATACGTAGATGTAGAGATAGTGCAACAGTTTTGGAAGCTTGAACCCAAACATCAGAATGCAATTTCTACTGGACTCATCCGAGGACCTGGGATGATGGGATTCGCAGCTACAGTAAAAACACCCGCCCAACGCACGAAGCATGTGAAGCTAGGACAAATAGTAGTACTTTTGTTGATTGGACTCATCCGATAACCTGTTGTAATGAACATACAGTTATGTATTCGGAAAATATATTTTTGCCTCGTCGCAGCACCCACTCTGAGAAGCGACTTGAAAGCCATTCAGAAATTTAGTAATTTTATCACATGCATATCATTTAGCATTACATACAAAAGGTCATCAACCCACAACGACAACGAGGATACATTATAAATACTAAAGTTTTCATCACACAACAAATAACAAGCAATGAAATGAACTTCAGCTCAACCACTTGTCGGTGTTGTAAATGCTTGCTTTGGACCAGAAGTGATTCTCTGGGAAGGGCCAGCTATTGTCAATCTCGAGACCAACACAGGACCGATCATCCAGGCTGAAGCGGCCTATATCAGGACACATATTGTGATAGCCACGGTAGGGAAGCATAGCAATGTCTGAGGTATAGATATAGTTGCTTCTCATAAATGGTAGTAACGTTGTGTCAACAGGCAGACTAAGGCATAGCCTAGTGGTGGGAAGGGGCTGATGCCTTCCCACCCACCCAGGTTCAAGGCATGGTACTTGTAATTTGGGTTTGTTGCACCAATTATACTGTAAGGGGTTCCCTTACAGTCTTTCTGTCAAAAAAACGTTGTGTCAACAGCAGCAGGATCGCCTTTCACCATCATTGGATAGTTTTGTCCAAGGAAGAGTGAGTTTCCTCCAAGACTATCAATACTGAACCAGGGAGAAGGTGTTGGCGCTAGTACACTAGTATCCATCCCGAATACCCTGCAACGGATGTTGGAATAGGTCCGGAGAGTGCGACCATGTGAGACAACGTCTGCTTCCTTAGTAACATCAGTTGTGCCCTGTATACAGATAAGAAGAGGTGATCCATCAAAATAAGTTGCCAGGCGCCACTGAGTATATGGGTCCTGCTCGTCCTCATGCTCGTGATCATCACCATTGTCATCTCCCCCTTGGTTATAAAAATTTTCAAGTATAGGTGGTGGAATGTTCACAGGACCTTGGAAACACAAGAAGGTTAATTAGTAAAGGGAAACTAGCTAACCCGCATGCACGTGGATGAAACAATTATAATTACGGTGGAAGACAAATGTACCAAAAGCATCAGGATTCCATGCAAAAACAGTGCCACGAGTGGTGGTAGCAAACACAAGAACCTCATATTTAATTGCATCATAGTACTCATCCGTGTACAGAAATTGATTTTTGAGCAATATCCATCGAGGCGTGGAAGTAAGGACGGCAACAAGCTTGTCGAAGATAGCAACAACTTCATAGTTCGTGTAATCCCAAGAGCGGTTTGGAACTTGACAAATTGCTATCTTCCGTAGACGACAGTCACCATGATCGTATTTGAACATACGTAGAATACCGGTGTGCTCAACCTTTGGGCAGTCTGAGATTTTTGGAAGTGGAACCTGGTGACGAGTGTACACATTCACAAGTTCCCACTCGCAGTTGTACCCAATACAAACAACCCAATCTCCATGTGTGCCTGCCCAAGCCTTACCCTCAAGCGATGGCATCTTAACATCACATGTATCATTATCAAGCGGCATCAACTTGCACAAGGCGAGGCTTTCGTCGTCCGCGCGCCAGTCAGCAGGGTCACGGCGAAGAAGATAGGGGAGATCAAACCACTTCCGGACCCTTGGCTTCCTTGTAATGATGTTATTAGTTGAGTCGAGAATGGTCTTGAACAAACCTGTCATGCTAGCCGAGTGATGACATCACACCGATAAACGAGTTCCTCCACCACGTCATCTTTCAGATCAGGGCAAGCATAATGGTACCGTTTCCGGCCTATTCCCTCCATGGAGAAGACGATCAAACAATGGCAGAAGGAAGGGTGAAGGAAAATGGAGGAGGGAGGAAGAGCGTATGACAGCAGTTCCAAATCGAGAGGGAAAGGCGAAGAGGCGGTGGACGATTGCCACGGTACACGAAGAGGCGGCCAGGCCTACATAGACGTCCGTTCAGAAATTGTACAAAAGGACTCGCCGTCGTCTCACTTACATGTTGGAATGGGACCACATGTCAACGAAACATGGTGTGTAATTTCTCGTGCAAAATGCGATATGGCCGTGTCGGCCCGAGGTGACGCATTAGTTATCAACTTTATTTTTTTAATGGCGTGCCATTCAGTTTTGAAGCACGACTAACTGGTACCGTATGCAGAGAAAATATAAACTACTCTACCACTACTCCACCTCTAGTACTAGTATCAAAAAAGATATATAGGCTGGAGCTTCAGTGCTTTCTTGCTAAGGGCTGCCCACTTGCTTCTCACACTATCACCCTCTCTCCAGATCTAAAAAAGACGGCCTCTCTCTCCCTCCTCACCGGTGGTCTCAGATCCGCTTAGGAAGAAAAGTACGTGCAGCGTTGACGCACTCATCATCGGCGAGCGAGGTCATGCACTGATGACAAGGCCGTCCTCTCAGACCTAGGGCCTGCGCGGGATGGCCTCTGTCCCCAAGCTCGCTGCCATAGTGTGTGCGGAGGATGACGACCATGAGTGAAGCCACTTCCCGCCGACCCTCAAGTATGCTACCTCACCATACCCTTTTTTTATTGCCCCATCTGCCAGGTCGCTGCATGTGGATCTTTTCCACTCCACCATCTTCCCAATTTGCTATCCTCTGCTCTGCTGGTCATGCAGACGAAAACCTTAAATTGCACTATTAAAGGAAACCCTACTTCATGCCAACTAATCCATGTCTGGGTTGAATAAGGAAAGGAAGGGAGAAAGTACTGTCCAAGAGACTAGGCATCGAACCCGCATCTAGGTTGAAAAGGGGAAAATCGGTAGCTAAGGAAAGAGTCTCGTGTCTCTTGGTTGAAAAAGGGTGAAAAAGGACAGAAAGGCATGACAACGCAATAGAGAATGACCAGGTCGATCGGTTGTTGTACTCACGTAGGAAAAAGGTGGCTAAAGAGAACAAAAATGGGATGTAATCAACATATGCTGCCAGGATATTTGTTGCTTCGGGCACCAATCTATGCGTCCATGGAGGTACATCCTACTGGTGTGCCCACTGTCTGAATGGGCATCCCATGCTCTTATTGCCACTTTCTTGCTGTTAGTATAATGCCAGCGGTAAAGTCAAGCAATGCTACTACTAAAGTGATGCCACATTTAGCTAATGCCGCACTCAGTCTAATGCCACTGTTAAATTTAAGCAATGCCATTTAATGTCACTGGATTATTTCGGGGTTAGTTGTTGATTGCGGATGTATTAAAGATTTTTCAGCTAAGGCATTCTAATGTTGTTTGATGTCTACTACGCAACCTTCTTCTTGTAGACGTTGTTGGGCCTCCAAGTGCAGAGGTTTGTAGGACAGTAGCAAATTTCCCTGAAGTGGATGACCTACGGGTCTCTCTCAAACAACCCTGCAACCAAATAACAAAGAGTCTCTTGTGTCCCCAACACACCCAATGCAGTGGTAAATAGTATAGGTGCACTAGTTCGGCGAAGAAATGGTGATACAAGTGCAATATGGATGGTATATATAGGTTTTTGTAATGTGAAATTATAAAAACAACAAGGTAGCACGCGGTAAAAGTGAGCGAAAACGGTATTGCGATGCTTTGAAACAAGGTCTAGGGTTCATAGTTTCACTAGTGCAAGTTCTCTCAACAATGATGACGTAATTGGATCATATAACAATCCCTCAACGTGCAATAAAGAGTCACTCCAAAGTCACTAATAGCGGAGAACAAACGAAGAGATTATTGTAGGGTACGAAACCACCTCAAAATTATTCTTTCTGATCGATCTATTGGGCTATTCCTATAAGTGCCACAAACAACCCTAGAGTTCGTACTAACATAACACCTTAAGATACACATGAACAAAACCCTAATGTCACCTAGATACTCCAATGTCACCGCAAGTATCCGCGGGTTTATTTATACGATATGCATCACAGAATCTCAGATTCATCTATTCAAACCAACACAAAGAACTTCAAAGAGTGCCCCAAAGTTTCTACCGGAGAGTTAAGAGGAAAACGTGTGCCAACCCCTATGCATAAGCTCACAAGGTCACAGAACCCGCAAGTTGATCACCAAAACATACATCAAGTGGATCACGTGAATATCCCATTGTCACCACAGATAAGCGCATGCAAGACATACATCAAGTGTTCTCAAATCCTTAAAGACACAATCTGATAAGATAACTTCAAAGGGAAAACTCAATCCATTACAAGAAGGTAGAGAGGGAGAAACATCATAAGATCCAACTATAATAGCAAAGCTCGCGGTACATCAAGATCGTGCCAAATCAAGAACACGAGAGAGAGAGAGATCAAACACATAGCTACTAGTATATACCCTTAGCCCCGAGGGTGAACTACTCCCTCCTCGTAATGGATGGAGACCACCGGGATGATGAAGATGGACACCGGTGATGATTTACCCCTCCGGCAGGGTGCCGAAACAGGGTCCCGATTGGTTTTTGGTGGCTACAGAGGCTTGCGGCGGCAAAACTCCTGATCTAGGTTTCTTTTCGGGGGTTTCTGTATTTATAAGATTTTTTTGGCATCAAGAACAGGTCTGGGGGTCCATGAGGAGCCGACAAGGACGGAGGGTGCGCCCAAGGGGGTAGGGTGCGTGGCCTCGTGCCTCTTCTAGCCCAACTCTTTTGCTTCGGGGGCATCTTCTGGTCCATAAAAAATCACCATAAATTTTCAGCTCATTTGGACTCCGTTTGACAATCCTCTTCTACGAAACTCAAAAAACAAGGAAAAAACAGAAACTGGCACTAGGCTCTAAGTTAATAGGTTAGTCCAAAAAATCATATAAAAGAGCATATAAATGCATATAAAGCATCCAAGATGGATAATATAATAGCATGGAACAATAAAAAATTATAGATACGTTGGAGACGTATCAAGCATCACCAAGCTTAATTCCTGCTCGTCCTCAAGTAGGTAAATGATAAAAACAGAATTTTTGATGTGGAATGCTACCTAACATATTCATCCATGTATTTTTATCTAATGTGGCAAGAATATTCCAGATCCATAAGATTCAAAACAAAAGTTTAATGTTGACATAAAAACAATAATACTTCAAGCATACTAATAAAGCAATCATGTCTTCCCAAAATAACATGGCCAAAGAAAGTTATCCCTACAAAATCATATAGTCTGGCTATGCTCCATCGTCATCACACAAAATATTCAAATCATGCACAAACCTGATGACAAGCCAAGCAATTGTTTCATACTTTTGATGTTCTCAAACCTTTTCAACTTTCATGCAATACATGAGTGTGAGCCATGGACATAGCACTATAGGTGGAGTAGAATATGGTGGTTGTGGAGAAGACAAAAAGAAGGAGATAGTCTCACATCAACTAGGCATATCAACGGGCTATGGAGATGCCCATCAATAGATATCAATGTGAGTGAGTAGGGATTGCCATGCAACGGATGCACTAGAGCTATAAGTATTACGAAAGCTCAAAAAGAAACTAAGTGGGTGCGCATCCAACTCGTTTTCTCACGAAGACCTAGGGAAATTTTGAGGAATCCCATCATTGGAATATACAAGCCGAGTTCTATGATGAAAATTTCCCACTAGTATATGGAAGTGAAAACATAGGAGACTCTCTATCATGAAGATCATGGTGCTACTTTGAAGCACAAGTGTGGTAAAAGGATAGTAGCATTGCCCCTTCTCTCTTTTCTCTCTCTCTCTTTTTTGTTTTTTTGGGGGCCTTCTCTCTTCTTCTTTTTTGGCATATTTTTTTTGTTTCGTCCGGAGTCTCATCCTGACTTGTGGGGGAATCATAGTCTCCATCATCCTTTCCTCACTGGGACAATGCTCTAATAATGATGATGATCACACTTTTATTTACTTACAACTCAAGAATTACAAATCGATACTTAGAACAAAATATGAATCTATATGAATGCCTCCGGCAGTGTACCGGGATGTGCAATGAATCAAGAGTGACATGTATGAAAGAATTATGAATGGTGGCTTTGCCACAAATACGATGTCAACTACATGATCATGCAAAGCAATATGACAATGATGAAGCGTGTCATAATAAACTAAACGGTGAAAAGTTGCATGGCAATATATCTCGGAATGGCTATGGAAATGCCATAATAGGTAGGTATGGTGGCTGTTTTGAGGAAGGTATATGGTGGGTGTATGGTACCGGCAAAAGTTGTGCGGTACTAAAGAGGCTAGCAATGGTGGAAGGGGGAGAGTGCGTATGATCCATGGACTCATCATTAGTCATTAAGAACTCACATACTTGCAAAAATCTATTAGTCATTGAAACTAAGTACTATGCGCATGCTCCTATGGGCATAGATTGGTAGGAAAAGACCATCGCTCATCCCCGACCGCCACTCATAAGGAAGACAATCAATAAATAAATCATGCTCCGACTTCATCACATAACGGTTCACCATACGTGCATGCTACGGGAATCACAAACTTTAACAGAAGTATTTCTCAAGTTCACATATCACTCACTAGCATGACTCTAATATCACCATATTCATATCTCAAAACAATCATAAGGAATCAAACTTCTCATAGTATTCAATGCACTTTATATGAAATTTTTATTATATCCTTCTTGGATGCCAATAATATTAGGACTAAATTCATAACCAAAGAAAATTACCATTGTGTTTAAGGACTCTCAAAATGATATGAGTGAAGCATGAGAGTTCAACAATTTCTTCAAAATAAGACTACCGACGTGCTCTAAAAATATATAAGTGAAGCACTAGAGCAAATGACAAACTACTCCAAAAGATATAAGTGAAGATCAATGAGTAGTCGAATAATTATGTAACTATGTGAAGACTCTCTAACATTTAAGAATTTCAGATCTTGGGATATTATTCAAACAACAAGCAAAACAAAATAAGATGGCATTGCAAGGATAGCACATATCATGTGAAGAAGCAAAAACTTAGGCTCAACCAAAACTGACTGATAGTTGTTGAAGAAGAAAGGTGGGATGCCTACCGGGGCATCCCCAAGCTTAGATGCTTGAGACTTCTTGGAATATTTACTAGGGATGCCTTGGGCATCCCCAAGCTTGTGCTTTTGTGTCTCCTTAATTCCTATCATATCGTGGTTTCCCTAAATATTAAAAAATTCATCCACACAAAACTCAACAAAAACTTGTGAGATAAGTTAGTATAAATCAACGCAAAACCTTATCATTATCTGATGTAGAAAATCACTAAAATTATTATTTTACATTGCATACTAAATGCCTCTGCATATTTAAGAATCCTATCCTCAAATAGAATCATTAAACAAGCAAACATATGCAAACAATGCAAACATAACAGCAATCTGTCTAAACAGAACAGTCTGTAAAGAATGCAAGAGGAATCATATTTCCTAACACCAAAATTTTGAAAATTTACCACACTGTAAAAAAAATTGTTACTCATTGTGTAAAATTTTTCAAGATTTTATCATGTTCTGACTATTCACCAATATTCAAAACATAACAACAAGCTTTCTGCTTTCAAACAACAACATATAAACTTGTAAAATAATCATGGTAAAGGCTATACTTGACTTTTTTACTGAATTAAAAGATAATGTCTATGAATAACATCAAGCAAATATAAATAAAAGAAAATGACGCACCAAGCAAAATACATATCATGTGGTGAATAAAAATATAGCTCCAAGTAAGGTTACCAATGAACAAAGACGAAAGAGGGGATGCCATCCGGGGCATCCCCAAGCTTAGTTGCTTGGGTATTCCTTGAATATTACCTTAGGGTGCCTTGGGAATCCCCAATCTTAGGCTCTTGCCACTCCTTATTCCGTAGTCCATCGAAACCTTAACCCAAACTTGAAAACTTCACAACACAAAACTTAACAGGAAACTCGTGAGCTCCGTTAGTATAATAAAACAAATCATTCACTTTGCTACTGTCAAAACAAGATTCATAATTTTTATCGCATGATGCCTACTATACCCTATCATTTCTACAATTTATATTAAGCAATATAAGCCATAGAAACTAGAAAGTAAGCAAACTATGCATTGAAAACAAAATCTGCAAAAACAGAACAGTCTGTAAAGATTTGAATTGAAATCATACTTATGTAACTCCAAACATTCTAAAAAATTAGGACAAACTAGACAATTTGTGTATCAATCTTGTGTAAAAAATTCAGATCAAAATCACGTTCCAGTGAATTTTCAAAATTCTTGGACTGGAAGCAAAAGTTTCTGTTTATTTGCACAGAATCAAGTCAACTATCATCCATACTATCCCAAAGGCTTTACTTGGCACTTTATTGAAACAAAAGCTATAAAACATGATTAATATAGTAGCCTAATCCTGTGAACACATAAAAATATTAGGGGTAAATGTTGGGTTGTCTCCCAACAAGCGCTTTTCTTTAATGCCTTTCTAGCTAGAATGATGATTTCAATGATGCTCACATAAAAGATAAGAATTGAAGCACAAAGAGAGCATCATGAAGAATATGACTAGCACATTTAAGTCTAACCCACTTCCTATGCATAGGGATTTTGAGCAAACAACTTATGGAACAAGAATCAACTAGCATAGGAAGGCAACACAAGCATAACTTTAGCACATAGAGAGGAAACTTGATATTATTGCAATATGTAGAAGCATAAGTTCCTCTCCCATAATAAAGTTCAGTAGCATCATGAATGAATTCAACAATATAACCATCACATAAGGCATTCTTTTCATGATTCAAAAGCATAGAAATTTTACTACTCTCCACATAAGCAAAATTCTTCTCATCAATAGTAGTGGGAGCAAACTCAATAAAATAACTATCATGTGAGGCATAATCCAATTGAAATTTAAAATCATCATGAAAGTTTCATGGTTATCATTATTCTTTATAGCATACATTTCATCACAATAATCATCATAGATAGGAGGCATGCTTTCATCATAACAAATTTCCTCATCAAAACTTGGGGGACAAAAAATATCATCTTCATCAAACATAGCATCCCCAAGCTTATGGCTTTGCATATCATTAGCATCATGGATATTCAAAGAATTCATACTAACAACATTGCAATCATGCTCATCATTCAAAGATTTAGTGCCAAACATTTTATAAACTTCTTCTTCTAGCACTTGAGCACAATTTTCCCTTTCATCATTTTCCCGAAAGATATTAAAAAGATGAAGCATATGAGGGAACCTCAATTCCATTTTTTTTGTAGTTTTCTTTTATAGACTAAACTAGTGATAAAACAAGAAACTAAAAGATTCGATTGCAAGATCTAAAGATATACCTTCAAGCACTAACCTCCCCGGCAATGGCGCCAGAAAATAGCTTCGTTGACGGGATGTGAGTGCCGCTTACCTAGCCTCCCCGGCAACGGCGCGAGAAAAGAGCTTGATGTATACTATGCAACCTTCTTCTTGTAGACGTTGTTGGGCCTCCAAGTGCATAGGTTTGCAGGATAGTACCAAATTTCCCTCAAGTGGATGACCTAAGGTTTACCTATCCGTGGGAGGCGTATGATGAAGATGGTCTCTCTGAAACAACCCTGCAACCAAATAACAAAGAGTCTCTTGTGTCCCCAACACACCCAATACAATGGTAAATTGTATAGGTGCACTAGTTCAGCAAAGAGATGGTGATACAAGTGCAATATGGATGGTAGATATAGGTTTTTGTAATCTGAAATTATAAAAACAGCAAGGAAGCAAGCGGTAAAAGTGAGCGAAAACGGTATTGCAATGCTTGGAAACAAGGCCTAGGGTTCATACTTTCACTAGTGCAAGTTCTCTCAACAATGATAGCGTAATTGGATCATATAACAATTCCTCAACGTGCAACAAAGAGTCACTCCAAAGTCACTAACAGCGGAGAACAAACGAAGAGATTATTGTAGGGTACGAAACCACCTCAAAGTTATTCTTTCTGACCAATCTATTGGGCTATTCCTGTAAGCGCCACAAACAGCCTAGAGTTTGTACTAAAATAACACCGTAAGATACACATCAACCAAAACCCTAATGTCACATAGAAACTCCAATGTCACCATAATTATCCGCGGGTTTGATTATACGATATGCATCACACGATCTCAGATTCATCTATTCAAACCAACACAAAGAACTTCAAAGAGTGCCCCAATGTTTCTACCGGAGAGTCAAGACGAAAACGTGTGCCAACCCCTATGCATAAGTTCACAAGGTCACAGAACCCGCAAGTTGATCACCAAAACATACATCAAGTGGATCACGTGAATATCCCATTGTCACCACAGATAAGCACATGCAAGACATACATAGAGTGTTCTCAAATCCTTAAAGACTCAAACCGATAAGATAACTTCAAAGGGAAAACTCAATCCATTACAAGAAGGTAGAGGGGGAGAAACATCATAAGATCCAACTATAATAGCAAAGCTCGCGGTACATCAAGATTGTGCCAAATCAAGAACACGAGAGAGAGACAAAGAGAGAGAGAGAGAGAGAGAGAGAGAGAGAGAGAGATCAAACACATAGATACTAGTACATACCCTCAGCCCCGAGGGTGAACTACTCCGTCCTCGTCATGGAGACCACCGAGATGATGAAGATGGCCATCGGTGATGATTTCCCCCTTCGGCAGGGTGCTGGAACAGGGTCCTGATTGGTTTTTTGGTGGCTACAGAGGCTTGCGGCGGCGGAACTCCCGATCTAGGTTTCTTTTCTGGGGTTTTTGTATTTATAGGTGTTTTTGGCGTCGAGAACAAGTCAGGGGGTCCACGAGGCACCCACAAGGACAGAGGGCGCGCCCTCCACCCTTGTGGAGGCCTCGTGCCTCTTCTGACCCCAACTCTTTTGCTTCGGGGGCTTCTTCTGGTCAATAAAGAATGACCGTAAATTTTTAGCTCATTTGGATTCCGTTTCATATTTCTTTTCTGCGAAACTCAAAAACAAGGAAGAAAACAGAAACTGGCACTGGGCTCTAGGTTAGTAGGTTAGTCCCAAAAATCATATAAAAGAGCATATAAATACATATAAAACATCCAAGATGGATAATATAATAGCATGGAACAATAAAAAATCATAGATACGTTGAAGACGTATCACTGTTGCACAGCCAGTATACCAACGACGAAACTTGTTACTACCTTCAGATTTTTGCACTGTTAATGCTTACAGATTAAATACCTCACTTTCATTAGATAAGTCAAATTTTTTTGTGCAGTGTCACCAAAATTCCAAGGCGCTGATGTCATTTTATTTTGGTTAAAATGCACAAAAAATTACGAAGAGAAGAGGAAAGGTCAAGAGTGGGCACCTCCTCCTCCAGCTGTTCTCTTTATCCGTTCGATCAAGTTTTTAAGTTTGATCGGTTATCAAGATTGGGGTAGCAATTTTTCAAGTCCCCTCGAGTTTGAAATGATATTTACCTTGAAGGTACCTGGTTTGCATTTTTTATACTGCCATTAGTTAATAATGCTAGTTACCTTCAGACTTTTGTATTTGGTTTAGTGTTGTTGTACAGCTAGTATACCAATGCTGAAACTTGTTACATTTACATTTTGTATTGTTAATGCTTATAGAAATCTTCCAGTGCTAGCTTATGGAAATATGTTCAGTAAAACCATTGTATTGTACCCCGTAATAAAAAACTACTCTATTGTTGCACTAGCCACTGGATTAGTGTATATTTGTACTATTGGAATGGTGTTGCATTAGCGTATGGACATATATAAAGTGTGGCAAGCTTTCCCAGATATGTGCTCAAGAAAACTACTACCTGTTTTTCTAAATACTAGACGTTTGGGTACTTTAAATTGAACTGTGAAAACGTCTTATATTAAGGAACAGAGGGTGTAGAGTTCACTCAAGTTATCCTGGTAAAGCTAGTCATGCCTTTGTTAAAATTAATGTTCAGTATGTTATTGGAGGAGGTCTGTATGTTTGTCTCTAATACCTGTCGATTACATACCTGACATCATGATGTAATGTTAAGTCATTTCTTTTTGTACAGTGTCACTGAATTGTCAAGGCGGTGATGGCATTTTATTTTAGTTGAACTGCACAAAATATGCTTACAAGAAGAGGAAAGGTCGGGAATGGTTCACTTTTTCAGGAAAAAAAAACTATGTATGCCTTCCTGACATCAGCCGTTGTTGCCTTATTTATTCCTTCAAATAGGTGGTTAGAAACAGTATTACTACATTTTCCCACTAAGAAATTGGAATGCTTATACTTGTGAGTCTATGCTTCAACTAGTGCCACGTTTATAGTAATCACACTTTCAATATCTATGCAAACAGGGATGCTCGATTTTAGTGGAACTGCACAAAAAGTCCAAATGGTTCAACATTAGGAGCATGATTTCTTCCAACGTCTATGTTTCATTACTAAGGCACATGGTTTGCTTACTCTTTTTGCACTGTCATTAGATAGTAATATTAGTGGTTTGCATGTGAATTTATTGGCAGGGTGGACGTACATTGGAGGTGCAGGACATGATTCAATGATTGGATGCTCAATCCGATTGTATCGATTTCACCTCTTCCATCACTGCGAACATGGATATCCTTGGTCTGATGAAGAATAGGCGCTATATTTCTGCTCTGAACCACAAATCAATTCAGTACAAAATTGTCCATGGCAAAACATGACAGTATCAAATTGTCAAGTGCAAAATATGACAGATGCTAAGCGGAAGAGGTGTGTTTAAACCGAAAACACAAGGTGGGGTATATGTTTACTAGCTGGTTGATATTTTTCCAGACAGATGTCTGCCCGTTGCTATTTGGCAAACAAAGTGACTGCAATTTTGGTGGAACTGCACAAAAGAATAGTATAGTCAATGCATGCAGTGCCATTTGAAAATAGACACAGAAAGACTAGATAGTCACTTCATGGACTGCACAAAAGTAGTAATGTACTATTTATTGGCCAACACTAGGTGCTTCATTGCTTTGGTCTGATTATACAATGGGCAGACATCTGTAAATCTTTCAAGACTAGTTTTTTTTTTATTTCTGAAAATGGCTAGCCCAATTTTTTTGTTCTTTTGCAGAATACCCAACCGAGGCCTACTTGCTTTGTCAGCCCTGTTGGGCTCCAAATCTTTCAAGACGAGAAAATGGGCTATCAGTAATGAGAAATGGGTTGTACATTTTTAAAACAAATCAAACTGGAAATTGGTTTCAAATTTCTATTTTTCATTTCAAGATTTTAAATTCCATTGATTTTTATGCGTGGACAATTATTTGGATTTTATATTGTTATGAATTTATTTATCAAATTAGTTTGAATGTGACTTGAAATTTTGGTCTTAAAAACAGTTGACCACACCGAAATACGCAAAAATTCGTATATTTTTAACCGTGGCACAATATGGGCTGTAATGCTAACAAAAAGAAGATGGGCTCCAAAAAAACCTTAAGAATTAGCAGATGGTTTGTATGTTGCTTTCCACACATTTGAGGCTGACTTGTGCGCCTACTATAGGTTGACGTGTACGCTTTCCTAAGAAAAAGGTTGACGCACACGCAACTCCGTGTCAACTTAGTCAACACACGAGAGCAGTGACTGTTGGATGTCCATCCAACGACCATTGTGCTTCTTCAATCTCTGCTCTTCCTGCTCCAGCCGCTCAAACAAGCGCTGGTGGGACTGCTCGCTCCTCCTCCGTGACGGATGTCTTGTGCTGCCACAGCCTCACCGCCCACCATACTCCCATCGCTGGCCTAGCCATCCCTCTACTCACCCACACCTGCTGTTATTCTCCGGCAACGGCAGACGAACCAGTAAACCCTCGTACTCCCCTTCTCGTGGGAAACAACTACCGAGTCTTCCCTAGTTCCGTGCCGTTCCCTTCCTAGGCATCGCTGTCGTCCACCACCACTACAAAAAAAAGACACATCCGTGACATTTTGGTCCGAACGAAAAAAAAATCTGTCATACATATGACACTTCTATGACGATAATTGTGACAAAACCCGGTATCATCATAGATGTGGTGGGCTCCTACTTCTATGACAAAAAATCATGACAGAAAATGGGCTTCTCGTCCTGGGCGGGCCGGAGACGCAGCTGCATGACATTCTTTGGGCCGTCCATGACGGAAAAAACCGTGGTAGAAGCGAGGGGGAGGAAAATTTCGGGAGTTGCGGTTACGGTGGGAGGTCGAGGGCCGAGCGATGCGCGTTTCTCTCGTACACGTACGTGCGTGTGTGCCAGGCGTTGGCTCTAACTGAACCTGAGCGAGGCATTGGGCTCTAACTGAACCCGAGCGATTGAACTGCAGGCTACGCGTTCTTGAACCCGAGCGATCGATCAAGGCGTTAATCGAACCCGATGGAGCGATTTCTTCGCTGCTGCTAATCAAGCCGATCGATTGATGAACAAAGGAGCGTTATGGGGGTTTGGATGAACAATGAGCGGTGGCGTTGCCTCGGATGAATAGGACCTGTGGTGTGGAGGGCTGGATGAACAGAGACGGTGGAGGGTGGCCATGGAGGGGTGGTTGAATAGGACCCGTGATGTGGAGGGCTGGATGAACAATGGACGGTGGAGGGTGGTTGAACAAGAGCGTGGAGTAGCGCGGTTGAGGCTGGATGAACAGGAGCCCGTGGAGGCCGGAGGAGGTCGACGGTGGAGATGAACAGATCCGTGGAGTCCTGCTTTTGCGCACGCCACACCCTCCCAATGAACAGGACCCCGCTTCGACCGTAGGAGTTCCGTTTAATCCGCTTTTGCGACGCCACACCCTCCCGATCAACAAGACCCCCGTTTCGACCGTAGGAGGTCCATTTCCTCCGTTTTGTGGTACCCACACCCCTCCCGATCAACAGGACCCCCGTTTCGACCGTAGGAGGTCCGTTTCCTCCGTTTTGCGGCACGCCACACCCCTCCCGATCAACAGGACCCCGTTATGAACGTAGGAGGTCTGTTTCCTCCGTTGTGCGTTACGCCAGGCCTCGTTTACATCGCCTGTTCCATCCAAGCCCTCCCGATGAACACGACCATGCATTCCGTTCCGACCCAGCTAGTTGGCTCCGCATGAACACGACGACCATGCTGTTTCTCCGTTCCGACCCAGCCATGTACGTATGCGCGAGTAGGCGTTCGAGACCCTGCCCGTATGTACGCACGTGACCGTATTTTATTTCTTGCACCCTCGCCGCTGTACGTACGTGTACATGCTACGTGCGCGCCTCTACTACGACACGTGCGCGCCTCTACTACGATACGTGCACGCCTCTACAACAACCAGTATGTACGTACACGTCGACCAGAATGACAACGCTACTTACGCTTCGACCAGGTGGGTCCCGACTATCAGGCACTTCCTTGCCTACGAAGATGTAGCTGGTGGGTCCCAGCAGTCAGGGGGGCGAATCGTTTTGTTTTGTTTTTTTGCCCGGACGCACTTCCTTGCGTGCGAAGATGTAGCTGGTGGGTCCCAGCAATGGGGCGAATGTTTTTGCGGACGCACTTCCTTGCGTGCGAAGATGTAGCTGGTGGGTCCCAGCGATCGGGGAAACGTTTTTTCGCGTATACGGTGGCCCGTCCGGTGGGTCCCCGCTGTCGGTGGAGGAATAATTATTTTGCATGTAATAAGGAGGCACTTCCTTGCTGCGGTCGTGGACCCGGTGTCGAGCCTCTCCACGTCACGATCCACGTCCGATGGAAGCCGTTCCTTGACCACGTTGACCACGCCGCGCCGAGAGCACCAGGGCGGTGGACAACGGCGAGGCCTAGGAAGGGGACAACGTGGAGTCGGGGAAGACGCGGCAGTGGATGCTCACGCGTGAGAGGAGTACGAGGTTCACCGGTTCGCCGGTGTGAGGCTGCCGCCGCCCGTGAGAATAACGAGGGGTGGGTGAGTAGAGGGATGGCCTAGCCAGCGGTGTGAGTAGTAGGGGGCGGTGACGCCTCCGCCACATCGCAAACGGCCACGGGAGGCAGGAGCACGAGGCTCGACCGGCACTGGTTTGGGCGGCTGGAGCAAGAAGACCAGAGTTTGAAGAAGCACTACGGACGTTGGATGGGCATCGTACGGTCACTGGAGCTAGAATCGTGCATATTGACTAAGTTGACAAAGCCCTCCGTCCCCGTCAACTTAGTAGGCCCACAAGTCAGCCTGCCACTATACTGGGTCCCAGCTAACAGGGGGAGTATTCATTTTTTTTTGCGTAATAAGGAGGCACTTCCTTGCCTGCGAACATATAGCTGGTAGGTCCGAGCTGTCAGCGGCGGGAACGTTTTTTTCGCGAAATACAGAGGCCCTTTCGGTGGGTCCCTGATGTCAGGTGGAGGAATCATTATTTTGCGCGTAATAAGGAGGAATTTCCTTGCGTGCGGCCGTGGACCCAGCTGTCAGCCTCTCCACGTACAGTCCACTTCAGATGCATGTCGGTTGTTGACCACATTGACCAGGCCGCGCCGAGAGCACCAGGGCGGTGGACGACGGCAAGGCCTAGGAAGGGGACGACGCGGAGGCAGGGAAGACTCGGCAGTTGTTTCCCACACGGAGGGGAGTACGACTGTACAAGGGTTTACTGTTTCGTCTGCCGTCGCCGGAGAATAACAGCAGGTGTGGGTGAGTAGATGGATGGCTAGGCAAGCGATGGGAGTACGGTGGGGTGGTGAGGGCTGCGCGGCAGCACAGCCGGCCGTGGGGAGGAGGGAGCAGGCAGTCCCGCCGGCGCTTGTTTGAGCGGCTGGAGCAGGAAGAGCAGAGATTGAAGAAGCACGACGGCCGTTGGATGGACGTCGTACGGTCACTGGAGCTAGAATCGTTCATATTGACTAAGTTGACAAAGTCCTCCGTTCCCGTCAACTTAGTATGCCCACAAGTCAGCATCCCACCATGGTGGGTCCCAGCTAGCAGGGGAGTATTCATTTTTCTGTTCGTAATAAGGAGAGAGGATGACAGTAGGGACCCACCGGCGTCATGGCAGTACGGAAGCAAGTGCCTCTACAGTACAAGCCCAAAAATATGGTTCCTCCTAATGGTTGGACATCTGGGGCTCATGCCATTGTCAACGTAGTGAATAAACGAGAGAATTGCACTACGAGCGGTTGACACCAGGGACGCAGCAAGTTGTGGAGTTTTTTTAGGAACAAGCAGTTGTTATTTATACTAGTTTTAGCGACGGATCAGGGTAACAACGGGGCTGTGCGGGGGCTGTGGCCCGTCTAGCCAGGGTTTTATTTATGTTTACCACATCATGAGCACAGTTGTGTTTTTTTCTTGCTGAAAATGGCTAGCCCAGTTCTATTTTTTAAAAGAGATACCCAAACAAGGCCTACTTGCTTTATCGGCCCTGCTGGGCTGCAAATCTTTCAAGACGAGGAGAGTTTCATTCGGGTTGCCCAGAAATGGGCTGTACATTTTTAAAACACATCAAACCGGGAATTAGTTTCAATTTTTTTCATTACAAGATCTTAAATTCCATTGATTTTATGCATGGACAATTATTTGGATTTTATATTTCTATCAATTATTTTTCAAAATAGTTTGAATGTGAATCGATATTTATGGATTAAAAACAGTTGACCGCACCGAAATATGCAAAATTTCATGTACTTTTTAACCGTGGCCACAATATGGGGTGTAATGCTAACAAAAAGAAGATGGGCTCCAAAAAAATTCTTAAGAATTAGCAAATGGGATGTACATTATTAGAAATAATGGCAGATGGGCTGTATGTTGTTTTCCACAGATTTGAGGCTGACTTGTGCGCCTACTACAGGTTGACGCGTATGCTTTCATAAAAAAAAGGTTGACGCACACGCAACGCCCTGCCAACTTAGTGAAAACACGAGAGAAGTGACTGTTGGATGTCCATCCAACGGCCGTCGTGCTTCCTCAATCTCTGCTCTTCATGCTCCAGCCGCTCAAACAAGCGCCGGCGGGACTACCTTCTCCCTCCTCCCGCAGCCGGCTATGCTGCCGCGCAGGCCTCATGGCCCCACCGTACTCCCATCGCTGGCCTAGTCATCCCTCTACTCACCCACACATGATGTTATTCTCCGGCGACGGCAGACGAACCACTAAACCCTCGTACTCCTCCGCGTGGGAAAAAACTGCCCAGTATTCCCTGGCTCCGTGTCGTTCCCTTCCTAGGCCTCACTGTCGTACACCGCCCTGGTGCTCTTGGCGCGGCCTGGTCAACGTGGTCAACGACCGACATCCATCGGATGTGGACAGTACATGGAGAGGCTGATAACTGGGTACACGGCGGCACGCAAGGAAATGCCTCCTTATTAGGCGCAAAATAATGATTCCTCCACCTGACAGCTAGGACCCACAGGAAGGGCCTCTGTATTTCATGAAAAAAACGTTCCCCCCGCTGACAGGTCGGACCCACCAGCTATATCTTCGCACGCAAGGAAGTGCCTCCTTATTATGCCCAAAAAAATGAATACCCCCTGCTAGCTGGGACCCACCATATTGCTGCGCTGACTTGTGGGCCTACTAAGTTGACGGGGCCGGAGAGCTTTGTCAACTTAGTCAATACTCCAGTGACTGTATGATGTCCATCCAACGGCCATAGTGCTTCTTCAACCTCTGGTCTTCTTGCTCCAGCCGCCCAAAGCAGCGTCGGTCGTGCCGTCTGCTCCTTCCTCCCATGGCCGGTTGTGCTACCGCGGAGGCCTCACCGCCCCCATACTACTCCCACCACTGGCCAGGCCATCCCTCCACTCACCCACACCCCATGTTATTTTGCGGCGATGGCAGCCTCACACCGCAGCTGAACCAGTGAATGCTCGTACTCCTCTCCGCGTGGGCATCCACCGCCGCATCTTCCCCGGCTCCGCGTCGTCCCCTTCCTAGGCCTCGCCATTGTCCACCACCGTGGTGCTCTCGGCGTGGCATGGTCAATGTGGTCAACGACCGACTTCCATCGGAAGAGTACTGTACGTGGAGAGGCTGACAGCTGGGTCCACGGCAGCTGCAAGGAAGTGCCTCCTTATTACGCGAAAAATAATTATTCCTCCACCGGACAGCGGAGACCCACCGGACGGGCCACCAGTATTTTGCGAAAAAATCGTTTCCCCCTGACTGCTGGGACCCACCGAACGGGCCACCGTATTTCGCGAAAAAAACGTTCCCCCCGCTGTCAGCTTGGACCCATCGGAAGTGCCTCCTTATTACGCACAAAAAAATGAATACTCCCCCGGCTAGCTGGGACCCACCTTGGTGGGAGGATGACTTGTGGGCCTACTAAGTTGACGGGGACGAAGAGCTTTGTCAACTTAGTCAATATGAACGATTCTAGCTCCAGTGACCGTACGATGTCCATCCAATGGCCGTAGTGCTTCTTCAACCTCTGGTCTTCTTGCTCCAGCCGCCCAAAGCAGCGCCGGTCGTGCCGCATGCTCCTGCCTCTCGTGGCCGGCTCTGCTGCCCCAGAGGCCTCACCGCCCCCTACTATTCCCACCGCTGGCCAGCCCTGCATGCTCACGGCAGCCTCACACCATGGCCGAACCAAAGAACCTCAGACTCCTCTCCGCTGGCTTCCGCTGCCGCGTCTTCGCCGGCACCGCGTCGTCCCCTTCCTAGGCCTCATCGTCGTCCACCACCGTGGTGCTCTCTGTGCAGCATGGTCAACGTGGTCAAGGAACGACTTCCATCGGAAGAGTACTGTACGTGGAGAGGCTGACAGCTGGGTCCACGGCCACAGCCCAGTTTTTTTGTGATTTTCCAAGTAAGTCGCTTTGTCAGGCCTGTTGGGCTACAAATCTTTCAAGACGAGGAGAGCTTTCATTCGGCTGGCCGAGAAAATGGCCCATCAGTAATGAGAAATTGGCTGTACATTTTTAAAACACATCAAACCGGCAATTAGTTTCAAATATCTTTTTTTTTTCATTTCAAGATTTTGAATTACATTAATTTTTATGCGTGGAGAATTTGTTGGATTTTATATTGATATACATTTATTTCTAAAATCAGTTTGAATGTGAGTCGAAATTTCGGGATTAAAAACAGTTCGGACCGCACCAAAATATGCAAAATTTTGTATAATTTTTTAACCGTGGCCACAATATGGGCTGTAATGCTAACAAAAAGAATATGGGCTCCAAAAAAACCTTCAGAATTAGCAAATGGTCTGTAAATTATTAGAAATAATGGCAGATGGGCTGTATGCTGTTTTCTACAGATTTGAGGCTTTCCTAAAAAGGTTGACGACTGGCAAGGATCGTTGGATGTCCATCCAACGGCCGTCGTCTTCTTCAATCTCTGCTCTTCTGCTCCAAATGCTCAAACAAGCGCCAAGGGGACTGCTCGCTCCTCCTCCCCAAGGCCGGCTGTGCTACAAGCAGGCCTCACCGCCCCACCGTACTCCCATCGCTGGCCTAGCCATCCCTCTACTCACCCACACATGCTGTTATTCTCCGCGACGGCAGATTTAACCAAGAAACCCTCGTGCTCCTCGGCGTGGGAAACAACTGCCGAGTATTCCCTGGCTCCGTGTCGTTCCCTTCCTAGGACTCGACGTCGTCCACCGCCCTGGTGCTCTCGGTGCGGCGTGGTCAATGTGGTCAACGACCGACTTCCATCGGAAGAGTACTGTGCGTGGAGATGCTGAAAGCTGGGTCCACGGCCGCAGCAAGGAAGTGCCTCCTTATTACGCACAAAATAATTATTCCTCCACCTGACAGCGGGGACCCACCGGACGGGCCACCGTATTTCGCGAAAAAAACGTTTCCCCCTGACTGCTGGGACCCACTAGCTACACCTTCGCACGCAAGGAAGTACGTCCAAAAAAAACGATTCGCCCCCCTGACTACTGGGACCCACCAGCTACATCTTCGCACGCAAGGAAGTGCGTCCGGGCAAAAAAACGATTCGCCCCCTGACTGTTGGGACCCATCAGCTACATCTTCGCACGCAAGGAAGTGCCTGACAGTCGGGACCCACCTGGTCGAATCGTACGTAGCGTTGTCATTCTGGTCGTGAACGTGTACGTACATACTGGTCGTTGTAGTGGCGCTGCGATGTCGTAGTAGAGCGCGCACATAGCATGTACACGCACGCATGCGCCGGGTGCAAGAAAGAAAATACAGCCACGTATGTGTACATACAGGCGGGGTCTCGAACGCCTACTCGCGCATACGTACGGCCAGGGCTCGTGTACATGGCTGGGTCGGAACGGAGAAGCAGCATCGTCATCGTGTTCATGGGGAGGCAACGGAGTGCGTCGTGTTCATGGGGAGGCAACGGAATGCGTCGTGTTCATGGGGAGGCAACGGAATGCGTCGCGTTCATCGGGAGGCAACGGAACACGTGGGAGCCAACCGGCTGTGTCGGAACGGAATGCGTGGTCGTGTTCATCGGGAGGGCTTGGACGGAACAGGCGATGGAAACGAGGCCTGGCGTACCGCACAACGGAGTAAATGGACCTCCTACGTTCAGAAGGGGGTCCTGTTGATCGGGAGGGGTGTGGCGTACCGCAAAACGGAGGAAACGGACCTCCTACGGTCGAAACGGGGGTACTGTTGATCAGGAGGGGTGTGGCGTACCGCAAAACGGACAAAACGGACCTCCTACGGTCGAAACGGGGGTCCTGTTGATTGGGATGGGTGTGGCGTACCGCAAAACGGACGAAACGGACTTGTGTTGGAGCGCTATGGTCGAAACGGGGGTCCTGTTTATCGGGAGGGGTGTGGCGTAGCGCAAAACGGGACTCCACGGGATACTGTTCATCTCCACCGTCGACCTCCTGTAGCCTCCACGGGCTACCGTCGACCTCCTCCAGCCTCCACAGCCTCCTGTTCATCCAGCCTCCACCGTGCGCTACTCCACCAGCTACTGTTCAACCACCCCTCCACGGGCACCCCTCCACCGTCAACTGCTCATCCAACCCTCCACACCACGGGGTCATGTTCAACCACCCCTCCACGGCCACCCCTCCACTGTCTACTGTTCATCCAGCCCTCCACACCACGGGGTCCTGTTCATCCAGAGGCAACGCCACCGCCATCGCTCATCCAACCCCCCCAACACTCACTATTCATCAAATCGATCGGCTTGATTAGCAGCGATAGCGGCGAATCGCCCATCGGGTTCATTAACAACCATTGATCGATTGCTTGGGTTCGATAACGCGTGGCTGCAGCGGCAATCGCCAGTTCGATTAGAGCCCAACGCCTCGCTCGGGTTCAGTTAGAACCAATGCCTCGCACACACGCAGCAGCACATGTACGAGAAAACGCAGCGCATCGCTTCGGCCCCGACCTCCCACCGTAACCGTCAACTCCCTGAGATTTTCCTCCCCCTCGCTTCTGCCATGGTTTTTTCCGTCATGGACGGCCCAAAGAATGTCATGCAGCTGCGTCTACGGCCTGCCCAGGACGAAAAGCCCATTTTCTATCATGATTTTTTGTCATAGAAGTAGGAGCCCACCACATCTATGATGATACCGGGTTTTGTCACAATTATCGTCATAGAAGTGTCATATGTATGACAGAAATAAATTTCGTTCGGCCCAAAATGTCACGGATGTGTCTTTTTTTTTGTAGTGTATGAATCTATTCCTATGAACCAATTGGCTCCAGAGGAAAAAATCCTATAAAAATCATATCATATAGAGTTCCTATGATATTCCTCCACACAAAGGATGGTTGAAATTGGTGCAGGTGATACGATGGTCTTTCTTTGTAGACTCCTCCCCCATCTTTACAGTTACCTCTCAAAGATGAATGAAATGATATATACAGGGTATTATACATGTGCAATTTGGTACACGAAAACTCGGTAAAAGTTTGCGAGGTTGAAATATTCAATAAATTTATATGCACTACATTTTGGAACAGAGGGAGCATACGGCAGTTGCTAACACTCACGTGGAAGATTTTTGTGTAGGTGGAGTGGCTGTTCTGTTAAATGACATGGCAAAACTGACACTGTCGGGTGCCGATCTAACGGTTCTTATGGCGTTCGTCAGGAAAAGGCTTGTGGCGAACGTTTGTCGGAGAATGATTTACGGACACATGCATTGCACTGATATGTGGCCCCCTCTCTCTCACGCACACGCACCCTCCCGAGTCCTCTCGCACCCACCGTCTATCTACTGGTAGACGTCACGCACATATGTGCTCTTCACACCCTACCCTCAGAACTTCTAAAAAACAAAAGACGTCGCGCTCATTATATTTTAGCTCACACGTGACACACTTATACTATTGTGGAGAACGTTCTTTGGGCATAGTATATTGTACTCTCACGGAGAGAAGCGGTGCACGCACACACTAGTTCTCTCACACCCACTCACGGGTACACGTAGGAGCGCATTTTCTTAAGCTGGTACAACAAAATCACTCCACTATATATAAGCAGGAGCCTTAACGCTTGCTTTACTAGGGTTCCTCTCATTCACTCTCTCATGCTCTCCAGATCTAAGCAAGACATAGGTGGCCACACTCTCTCTCGGCTCACAGCTGGTCACAAATCTGGCCGGACAACCTCGACCGGGGCAGGGGTGTAGGTGCATCGTTCACGCTGTCGTCGGTGCCGCGGGAGGAGACCAATGGCTGCCCGCGCGTCCCGATCGGCGGCCGTGCCGTTCTCTCCGAGAGAGCACCGGCTCCGGAGGGCCTCCGACCCCTTCTTCCTCCCTGCGGTATTGTGGTCAAGATGTGGCCTCCCGACGCCGTCTTTGCCACATGTCGATGACCCTCAGGTATATATTCCTTGCAAACCTGTCTTGCTCTACTGCCCCAGCTCCCCACTTGGCTTCGTGTGGATCTTTTTCTACTTCCGTCCGCTGTTCCAAAGCCACCTAGACTTTTACTATTATTAGTGGTAAAGCTAGTTCATACGGTCGACTCTAAGAGTTGGTTCAAACAGGGAAGAAAGTGGGAAAGCTGTAGCATAAATCTAGGACTTGGTTCTAAGAGGAAACGGGGGAAAGTAGTAGATACTGGCTACCCAACCGGTCTCTTGGTTGAAAACACGAAGAAAGCATGGTGGATGGCGAAGGGTGGGGGTAAGTGGACCTATCTCTTGGTTGAAACAGGAAAGAACGTGACGGGTGTTGGGGGACAACGCAAATGAGAATGAGCAGGTCTAGATTTCCTGTGCTCACATAGGAAAATGTCACCGAGGAGATAAAAAATGGGACAAATCCAGACATGCTGCCTGTGTGTTTGCCGCTCTCGGCAACCACATCTGCCTCACCACTTTATGCCCCTGCTGTCGCTACACCCATATCGCTACCGTTAATGTAAAATCACATGAAGCAATAAGCAATGCCACCTAATGTCACTATAAGTAATGGTCTAGTGCCGTCGATAAATTGAAGCAATGCCACCACCATTTTATGAAGTGCTTCCGTCTTGCTTTATTTCCCATGAATTGTGTTTTTGCAGTTACACTTAAATCTCACACCGCTAACATTGCTTCATCCCAGTGGAACTGCAAAAATTTGATTGCACATTTACTGACCATGTGCTACTCTCATGACAGTAATACTAATGCTATTGTTCTGCATGTTAATCTAGTGGCAGTGTTGATGTGATGTGATGCTACTTACTTAAGGACACTTTCATACTGTCAAACTGTCAATCTAGTGCCAATTATAACACAATAGATGTTGTTGTAAATCATACGCCACTTCAAATATCCGTCACTGTTTAAATAACCGTATTTTGTATTTGCGCAAGCAGGGATGTCTGTCTCCATATCGTCTTAGGATGTCTGTCTCCGTATCGTTTCTATCCGCGCAATCAAAAGCACACACCTCAGTTTTAGTAGAACTGCGCAAAATGAGATGGCTATCCCTCGTTGCCGTCGTCTAACCACCCGTCTTCCAGGTATTCCAACATTGGTCGTTACTAGGTAGAATGACCAACGCAATATAAAAGAAGTTGATTCGTACGTTTTACTTCCTGATTGCAGTGTAGGGACGAGCGAAAACAACTGCATCCTAGTCCAGAATCCACTTTCTACCAGTTCATCCATGGACAGAGAACTAGCTGGCACGGCTGCATGGCAGTTTTTTGGACAGGTGCCCGGACAAGAGGCATTGTGGTCTGCTTATTTCTGCAAATAGCAGTGCTTAAATTTAGTGGAATGCACAAGAATTTCAGCTGCTCAGTACACTACATGGTTCAGTTCAGCATTCTAGCTGAGAACACAATTATAATTGGTTATTCTGGAATGAGAGAACCTAACCCTGGATGGTGGCAACAAGAAAAAACCAAAGTGAACTCCAGGAAATTTAAGCCTGCCGGGAGGCCCTTTGCTCAGAGAAGCCTTGCTTGTTTTTTCCTGATTTGTAAGCTTTCTCACAACTTTGTCTTTTGCTGTGAACTAGTATATGTTTATTATGTTCTATGAATCATTGAGATGTATAAAATTGCTTAACTTATGCTTTTCAAGTTTTTTATGAAGCCGAATTTAATGTGAGTGTTCCACATGAACGCTGGACTAGCGTGTGAACGTTTGGAATTTACATTGTGGCCTTAGTTAAATACATGAACCACTGTAACAAGATACAGAGTTGCTTATATGTCAGATAGCATATTGTTGATAGTTAGCTGGTCGACAGCCTAGTGTTGAAGCGAGCTGAGCCAATGTGCCATGTCTTGCACAACTGCTTACAAGTGGGGTAGCACCAACAGTGTTTACAAGTACTTATGTATACGTCAGTGCGAAGTTCTCAAAGGAGTACTCTATTTCATCAAAATACACACTGCTCGTATGATAAAACTAGTGAGGACGCATCTGTTTGGGCAACAATTACGATGATTCACGGGCACACAAAAGTAGCAACAGTTCCCATAGACGGATTCAAACAGAGTACTAGCCCCAGAGGGCTCGATAACAGGCAAGGTTCGGATAATTAGACAGAATCCAAACTACTATTAAACACTAGTTGGGGCAATTATTTCATGCCTTGATCTAATTTGGGCTGCACACAAGACGTACCTTGCCATGAACATCATTGAGGACGTCCGGCAGCAGCTCAATCCTGTGAACCTGCATGAAGACAACCTTGTGGCCTTGCCACTCATAAACTTGTTTGTGGAGGCATGCCACGTCATCTTCCTGTGTGAGCTTGACAAGAATAGTATGCCTCACAAACGAAGGAGTAGCTTTGAACTTCTTGTGCTTCAGTACACCCTAGACAATACGCCTGACAACAATGAGGCTAGAATACAACTCTTCATTGGTATAAGCGCAAATGGCTTCCAGGATCCAACAGCCTAAAAACTCTGTTTTCCCAATGCGTATATTCAGGTCATCCGCCTCATAGCAAGTGACATGTACAACCACACAATCCTTGTCTGCATCAGGGCTCTAATTGAAACAAAAACAAATTCTGAGCATGGCATCGAAGCTAATAAAATTTTGCATTATTCATCACGACATACTTAGATGAAAAACCACAATCGAGATCGGCAAAGAAGAAAATCACCTTGGGCAGCTCAGTGGGGGGATACATCCTCGAAGGGGGAAAGCTGCTCCTGCAGTGCCACGGGGGTTGTAACCTCAAACGGGGCGTTGACCATATCAGTAGTGGCCGTGAGCGTATCTGGGGTCGGCTCGGTGGCTGCCTCCATCTTCTTGGAGCTCTCTGTCTCATGGGGATCAGCCTCCCGCGTCAGCTCCAATATCGGCAGATCTTTGCCTGGTTCTCCTTGGTCCATCATGAAACTGATGAATACTGTGAAACCACTGAAAGGAAAACAGAATCGCAATGACAATGAAACAAAAAAGAGAGTGACGATCGGTTACTGCTTTGCAAAAGTTCATTTTTTTTCTTTGAACGAAAATATACCAACATCATGGATCCGCTTACCTTCCCTTCGTTGGGAGAGAATAATAGTGGTAGATGCGAGTGTTGCCTTTCTTGAATACGGTGAGGGAGAAGGGGATTCAGCAAAGAGTGAAATGATGGTTGCTTCGTCCGTCAAACTTAGACTGCGCGGAGGTGGGGTTTTGTGATACGACGGCTCGTTATTGCCGCGCTACGACCAGGGTGACTCTTCGCCTGCATACTGCCTTCTAATTTGGTGGATGTCATTTGGTCCCACGCGCTGCATGGCCCGCATGTCGGTGAAAAAAAGTATAACGACATTCAGTAGAGGGAGACGTTTCGATGACCTAGGAGGAGCCAGAAGCGGTATTGTATCCACTGTACTAGTAGTAATTGTTTTTCTGGGTAGCTGTAGAGTGTCTCCACTGTACTTGTAGTAATTGTTTCTCTAGGCCCAAGACAAAACAGCCCATCCACCCTAGTAAATAGTAAAATCAATTCAAAAGTCCATATATTTATTGAATGAGAGGCCCTACCCACACCCAGCACACCGCCCCCCAAAAAAACCTGGGTGTTCTTCCTCCTCACTCCCACCCACCCCACGTCATCTCGCTTCACTCGTACCCCCAAATTCCTCACCTCACTCCTACAGAAAACCCCAGCTCCCTTCTTCCTCACTACTACATAAAACCCCAGCTCCCTTCTTCTTCACTCAAGACTACAACTAGGATCGCCATTCACACTCTGCTCAAATCCGTGAGCGACGCAACGCCTCGAGGAAAATGGAGTCGGCTGACCCCAACGCCAAGAAGATGAGACTCGCCAAAGAAGAACGCCTGTTGTAGATCCCAGACTCGGCAGCATGGTGAGAAGCGGTGACCCCGCCCCACCGGATCCCAGAACTCAGAGAATCTCGGTGGACCACATCGATGATCTCCTGACGCCGTCCTTGGGGAGATCATCTCGCTTCTCCCCACCAAGGATTGCTCCCTTTTAAGTCCTCTCAATTCGGTGGCGCCCTCTATGGCGCGTCGTTCTTTAATCTCGATCGTCGTCAGCTATCTCTCTTAACTGATTTTGAAATCCCCAGAGCCATCGTCTCCTCCCACCAGGGCTCCGTTCAAAGCCTCTACATCCCGTCATGCTACTCGAGCAAGCATACCATGCCCTGCACGGTGGACCTTTGGCTGAAATCCCACAATTCACAGAACTACAGCTGCTTGAGTTCTACTATTCCCTCGAAATCACCTACCAGATACCGAACGCCATCTACTGTGCCCTCAAAGACCGATGTTCATCTCGTGGTTTTCCTCCTCTCCACACCGCCACCTTTGCCTTTGGCGACCTACCGCATAACTGGTACTAAACCTTCAACTCCCATTTCTCAAGAAAATTTCACTTGTGCGGGTTCGTATATCGGAGGCCTCATTGCAAAGCATCATCCACTCCAGTTGCCCTGCCCTGGAGTGCTTGGTGCTTGTTTTCACAGTTAGAATCGGTTGTCTCCAAATAAAGTCGCCTAACCTTGTAAGAATTGGAATTTGTTTTGACGTAAGGCAGCTCATCATCCAAGATACCCCTTCACTTCAAAGGTTGATCCTTGATTCTAGTTATTCACCGTCACAAATAACCATCCTCTCTGCGCCTAAACTGGAGACCTTGGGTGTAATACATGATCTCTGTGCTCATTTCAATTTGGTGTTTGGCTCCACAGTTCTTCAGGTACTTTACATTATTATCTACACTTGTAACCATAAGCTGCATTTTAAATTTCTGCGCATAAGTTTTATGTCATCTTGGAGTACACATTTTGTACAAATATTGTGTTCTATGCTCAATGAAGAGTTTCTCCATGGATGGCCTATCAATGGTGCTGGATTCTGTCAAGATCTTATATATCCAAATGAATAGTTTTGATCTGAACAAAATTATTGGCTTGTTGCAATGCTTTCCATGTTTCGAGAAGTTGTATATAAAGGTGATAATTTCACGCACATTGGAAGCCCGCATATAGTGTACTAGAATAACCGTTCAGCTCTTGCTCTTTCGACACTCTTTTTTTAGACCTTAACTGTTTTGAATCTTCATGTCTATTTACACAACAGGACGGGGTAAGAAAGTTATAACCAATCGGTGGATTCGTAAGCATCGGGATTTTCTCCCTTCTCGTGAGATCCGATTGAAGACAATAACGCTAGAATGATAAGTAGCCAACCGTGCAAACACTAGATTTGTCACATTCTTCCTGCTGAATGCGAGGTTACTATTGTCCATCAGGCTTAAGTTTATCAGCAGCATGGTTTTGACGGAAGGTTATGTGGAAGAGCAAAAAAAGGAGTTTCAGGTGGGCAAAAGAGCTTCTGAACGTGTCGGACTTCTATTTACAACATATTGTGGTCATAATCCAGTAAATTTAATGACCCGGGATGTTCATTCTATGGACCTGACCGATCCATTTGACTGTGACTGCCGAAAACAGTGCTGGAGTTAGATGTTTATGCCCTTTTCAACCTGGGTTTTTTTGTAAACCTGATGAACAATTAACCCTCGTGCTTTTTTACAGTTTGTAAGCTGGAGTTAGATGTTCTTGCCCTTTCCAACTCGGCTGTGACTGTCATATTTTTTTGAAGCAAGGCAAATGGCTTGCTAGTCGTTTAATTTAGAGTGAAATATTGTAACAACTAACAAATACCAACCAAGGGAAATAACATCACTCTCATCGGCTGCTTGAGCTCACTATGCATTATAGAAGCCAAGTGATTAGCCCCAACCAGCACCCACAAACTTATTTCGAACTAGCACATCAAATGGGTTGTAAATTTTCATAGGAAACGGTGCATGACCGTGACAGATTTGGATTCTGACATTTGGGACCCGCGAGGAAATAGCCTATCCAAGGTGGTGCCGACTTACTAGCCAGTCAACAAACGATTCTGCCTACCAGCCGTTGGATTAACATCCAACATCTATCGTGTATCTTCTATATCTTGACTTATTCTTCCTCCATCCACCCAAACCAAACCACCCCGTCGGCTCCGTGTCGGTGGGAAACGACACCTATGGGATCACAAGAATCCCTACTGCGGTTGCGGGGCGCGGGGTTGAGAGAAGAGCGGGTCTAACAGAGAGCACGCGGTTCGTTTATCCAGGTTCGGGCCGCGAGGATGCGTAAAACCCTAGTCCTGCTTTGGTGGATGTATTCTGAATTCTTGAGCTAGCTACGAAGTGTAACGAGCTCCAAAAAGCCGAATCCTTCCCCTCGTTGCCTTGTGCCTCCTTTTATAGAAAAAGGAGTTTCCAAGGCAACAGCGTTGCGTGGTTATCCTGGTATTATAGGACAAAGTGCATTTAATGCAAGGCTTAG
Source organism: Aegilops longissima (assembly GCA_021605205.1). Taxonomy (NCBI): domain Eukaryota; kingdom Viridiplantae; phylum Streptophyta; class Magnoliopsida; order Poales; family Poaceae; genus Aegilops; species Aegilops longissima. The sequence goes on from CM038677.1 coordinate 316,330,933, forward strand.
GTGTCCCTTCACTTTATCGGGGACGGGGGCGAGGCCCGTCCCGTCCGTTGTTGCTCCTCCAAGCTTCGACACGCGCCCTGGCCAGCGATGCATGCAGTGCCATGTAGGCAGGCAGGCAGCTGAGGTGGCGTGGTGGTGGAGCCTCCACGAAGGGCTGCATGTTGCCACGCAGGTGCCTGCCCAGCTGGTTGGGTCGGCAGCTGCATGTGAATGGCGGCGGAGACTTGGCTGGTGCGGGCCCGACTGTGGCCCTGCTGGTGCGCTTGGGGAGGGCCTTGCTGGGTGGCCCGGCAAGGGTCTTGCCGTAGCGCGCAAGCGTCCTCGGCAAGGATCTTGCCGGGGGTCATGTGGGTTTCTTCGGTGAGGATGGGTGCCTTCCTATCCTCATTTGATTTTGATTATTCTTTGTCTTCACAAAGATCTGCATGCCACCACAGAGGTGCCTCCCGAGCCCTGGCTCCACGCGGATGATGGCGTTGGGGATCGGGGGCTCAAGGGTGGCTCACTCCGTTGGTGTGGGGCGAGCTGCCCCGACAAGGGTCTTGCCGGGGCTGCCGAGGCTGCCCCGACAAGGGTCCTTGCCTGGGAAACCTGCTTCATCCACCTGATCTTTGTGGCCTTGGTCCTTGTCGTTGCTCTGGCCATCTTGTGCTTCGGTCTTACCTTGGCTCACCTCCCTCGCTCTGCTTGGTGTGGTCGCGGGCGCGGCTCTGACTGCCCGTGCAAAGGTAAAGGGATACAAAAATGTGCCCCTAGTTTTGTACACCGACAGGAGCCCCCGGGCCTGGGCCACACATAAGCACGACACGTTGTTGGGTCAGGCCCAAAACGGTGCGCGGGCAGGCGGGGCGGTTTTTACCGTGGTAAGATTTTTCACGCGCTGTGCTTCCCATGACTTCAGGCAAGGGCGCGGAAGGAAGGGTGCGTGGCGACGGGCGGCATCGCGGGGCAGTTTTCACATGCATGCATCACATCGTAGTAAAGAGGCGGCTCGCGCCTTCCCCGTAAAGGGAAGGCGGCATGGAGGTGCGTCTCATTTACTGAATGGGGCCGGGGCGCGGTCTTCAAGGCGTCCACTCCCCACGATCACGGGGTGGGGAGAGGTCATCTCACTTGTCCCCTCGGTTCTGCACATCTGCCACGCGTCTTTCATGCGCTTCGGGGTGGCAAACGGTGGAGGCGGGAAACCGGGTCGTCGCTGGTTGGGGCAGCGGGTCAGTCCTGGTTCCCTGCGCCTCCCGTGTCTTGATTGGCCGAGCGGGGCGGCCGAGCCCCAACCCCGTTCCTTTATAAAGAGCGGGATGGGGCGATGGCATCCCGCATTCTTCCTTCTTATACATCCCTTTGCTTCCGCTCCTTCCTTTAATTTGTCATGGAGTAAGGGAATCCCGTTCCTTCGACGGTGGCGGCGAGGGTCGTGGCTCGACAACGCGTCCCTACTCCTTCTGCGCCCGTGGAGGCAGAGCCGGCCGTGAGGGGAAGGGGGGGCTAGGCTGGGGCAGAGGTCGCAGTGCTCGGGGAAGAGGAGGGCGGGGTGGCAGATCATCCTCTCCTCCGCCAGGAGCTCCTCCTCCGATGGAGGGCCATGCCGGGGACAACCCCTATGAATTCTTCGTCAGGCTGCGTCAGCCACCGCGCCGTCGCCTTCGCCTCCTGACTCCATTCACGCGGGAGACTGAGCTGGATCCGCCGCAGGCGTTGCGGCTGCAAATGAGGGGCTGCAGGAACAGCGGCACATGGGCCGACGTCGAGTTCCCCGCTCCTCACGTCATGTATCTCCACCGAGGGTGGATGACCTTTGCTCGCCTCCACAGCTTGACGGATGGGCTCACTCTCCATTTCAAACTAATAGAGGGTGGCCTCCTCTCCGTCAAGATATTCGGACACTTCGGGACTCGCGTAAGGTGCTGCGTGGAGAGCTCCTCTGGCTACGAAGATTCCTCCTCGAGCGAAAGTGGCGAGGAAGACAACGGCATTGACGACGAGGCTAGCGGGCGGCAAGATGACGGGTCCGACTAGGCGTCGGGCGCCGCTCCGAGCGGCACCGGCGACCCCATCATCCGTGTCACCGGCTCCTTGAACTTCTCGGCGTCGTCTCCTTGGGCGGCTGGCGTTGGGAGGCCGCGGAAGAGGAAGAGGGCGGGCGGCAAGGCCATCAAGTCGGAGTAAGCGGGCACCGACGCCTTCGTCGCGTACTAACGTCCTGCCGCCTCGTCTTCGAGATCCACCTCCGGCGTCGCCATCACGATCCAGCACTTGGGCGGCCACCAGGATGTTCTCTTGGTGTCTTCTGCTGCTCGTAGCTCGCCTAGGCGCTCCTTTTGCCCTTTTCGCCTCCTTGACCTACCTCCTGAGGAGAGGGACAAGAAATGGATTACGGGCACCTTATCTCTTTTTAGTCTGTAAGCCTTCGGGCCTCTATTGAATTTAAAATTTGTAATCCCTTCGTTCGTGTTTTTCATTTCATATGAACTGTACCTATACAGGATGTTTTTAATGAAAAAGGGATGTTTGCCGGGTTTTTCGTTCACAAGTAAAACCCACGACAAGGAATAAATCCTCGTTACCTTTAAGATAAATGTTTTCTCGCCCGGCAACAGGCCTTGCCGTCCCCCCACTTCGCTCGACCTTTCTCACGCCCTTGGCGGAGGCAGGGATGAGGTGGGCTTAGGCTCCTCGTTTCATTTCCTTGCTACCGCGACTACGACCAAACTCGGTCCCAGGAAACGAGTCCTAGGGTCCGGAATGAGGGGAGCACGGTAGCCTAAGGATAAAACGAGGTTTCACATACCTCAGTCCATAACGAAATGCATGACAAGGGATTGAGAAGTTATCTGTATCAGCAGCCCCCGGCAACCTTGGCTTGCCGGCGCGTGGATCTTTGCTCTTGAAGCCCCCGACAATACTGGCTTGTCGGGGCCCGGACGCCGGTCCGTCCCCTTTCTTCAGCTCGGCAAGGATATTCATGTGTCCTGCGAACCAAAGAAGACAGAGAAGAACAGAGAGACGCGCACTCGACCTCTAAGCTAGGGGTTAGCCGCCGCTAAGCACTATCAACCCTAACCAAGGACGAGACTCGACCTAGCATGCATGTTATAACTTAGGGCGCCAACGCTTCATTTATTTATGCTTAGGGTCTGCGCCTGGCTTTGTACAGAGGGTCACATGCCTTGTTGGCAAAGCTCGTACAAAAAGGTGGCTTGCCGGGAGGCCCGGCAAGCCGCGCCTTATGGGTAAAACTTGCGAAGATGCCCGGTGTTCCAGGAGTTGCTCACTGGTACGGCATCCTCAGTCTCCAGGCGGACTGCACCAGGCCTAGTGACTCGTATTACCCCATAAGGGCCTTCCCACTTTGGCGTCAACTTGTTGGAATTCTTGGCCGTTTGAACGCGCGGAAGAACAAGGCCGCTTTCCTCAAAGCTTCGGGCATGAACCTTGCGGCTATGGTAGCGGCGCAAGGCTTGCTGGTAGCATGCCGCTCTCACAGCCGCCAGAAGATGATCTTCCTCAAGGAGCGTCGCGTCATCTTGGCGCAACGGCTCTTGCTCAAGCTCGTCATAAGAGAGCACTCGAGGTGACCCGTATATGAGTTCCGTGGAGAGAACTGCTTCTGCTCCGTATACCAGGGCAAAAGGTGTCTCGCCGGTGGCTCGATTTGGCGTCGTCCTGATCGACCAAAGAACCGCCGGCAACTCATCAATCCAACGCCTTCCACTGTTGTGTAGCTTGTCAAAGGTCTTCGTTCTCAAGCCCCGCAACACTTCAGCATTTGCCCTCTCCGCTTGGCCGTTGCTCCGTTGATGTGCCACGGAAGCAAAATAGACCTTGCTGCCGAGGTCTCGGATGTATTGCATGAAGGTGTGGCTTGTGAACTGCGTGCCGTTGTCGGTGATGACTCTGTTTGGCACACCAAAACGGCAGACTAGTCCTTTGAAGAATTTGACGGCTGATTGAGCAGACACCTTCCTCATTGCTTCCACCTCTGGCCACTTTGTGAACTTGTCGATTGCAATGTACTAGTACTCAAAGCCCCCGACAGCACGGTGGAAAGGGCCCAGTATATCGAGCCCCCAGACCGAGAATGGCCAGGAGAGAGGGATTGTTTGAAGGGCTTGAGCTGGTTTATGAAGCTTCTTTGAATGGAACTAGCATGATTCACACTTGGTGACTAGTGCCATCGCATCCTGGAGGGCGGTGGGCCAGAAGAAACCTTGCCGGAACGCCTTCCCGGCAAGTGCCCTCGACCCTATGTGGGAGCCACATATGCCTCCATGTATCTCTGCCAACATCTCTAGTCCTTCCTCCCGGGGGAGGCACTTGAGTTTCACACCGTTCAGCCTTCTTCGGTACAGGACGTCATCGACGAACTGGTACAGGGCGGACCGACGGGCTACTTTATTCGCTTCTTCCTGCTCCTCGGGAAGCTCCCTTGTTTGGAGGAATTGGACGGTATGTTGTGCCCATGCCAGAGCCTGAGGGTCGACAGCAAGGACCAAAGGCATCTCTTTCGCCATGGGAGCGGCTGTCTCTATGGCCAGGACCTGATGCCCCGCCGGAGCCAGTGCTCTTGGGCAGGCTTAGCGTCCGCGGCAGTACCCTTGCTGGTGGCCCCGGGGGGCTCGGTAGGAAAGTACTTGCCGGGACCTGATTTTCTCCGCTTGCTCTGCCCTGCTGATGGATCGACGGATGGTTGAGTTAACCGGAGCAAAAAGGTACCTGGTTCCACAGGTAACTTGAATGCGGCATGCTTTGACAGGTAATCGGCGATGTCGTTCTCCGCTCGAGGGACGTTCTCCGCCTGGATACTGTCAAAGCATTCCTGTAGCATCCTCACCTCATCTACGTATGTTTCCATCAGTGGGCTCTGATAATCTTTGTTGACTTGCCTGACAACGAGTTGCAAGTCACCCCTGACGATGAGCTTCTTAACCCCGAGGTCTGTCGCGATCCTGAGACCGGCAAGCAACCCCTCGTAGTCGGCGGTGTTATTGGTGGACATCTCCCTGGGGAAGTGCATCTGGATCACGTACTTGAGGTGCTCTCCGGTGGGTGCGACGAGCAGCACACCGGCACCGGCGCCTTGCAACGAGAAGGCTCCATCAAAGTACATGATCTAGTTGCGGTCTACTTCCATGCCGGGGAGAGTACTCTCCTGGACTTCTTCGTCAGGCGTCTAGCTCCATTCCGTGATGAACTCCGCCAAGACTCTACTCTGAATTGTCGAGGTACTCTCAAACTTTAAGCCGAAGCTTGACAACTCCAAGGCCCATTCCAAAATCCTTCCGGTTGCATCCGGGTTGTGCAGTATCCGTTGCAATGGGAGGCGGATGACGACAGTGATCTCGTGGGCCTGGAAGTAGTGACGCAGCTTCCTCGAGACCATAAGGAGGCCGAAGAGCAATTTTTGCACACCGAAATACCTTGACCTAGCCCCCTGTAAGAGGGAGCTGACAAAGTAAACCGGATGCTGCATCATCTTTTTCTTGGGCACCACTTCACTCGACCGCGCGGGCATCACCTTGGTGGCACCAGATTCTGCTGGGGGCCGCGCCTTGTCAGCACCAGGCCCTGCTGGGGGAATCTTCGGCTCGCCATCCGCTGGTCCTGCCGCCATTGTTGCCTCCTCGTCGACCTCCCTCTGTGCCACTAGTGTGGCGCTGACCACTTGATTCGTCGCCGCCAGATACAGCAGTAACGACTCTTGTGGTTTAGGCGCGACTAGTATTGGCGTGGAGGAGAGGTATTTCTTCAGGTCCTGCAGTGCGACCTCGGCTTCTGTGGTCCACTCTATTGGGCTTGCCTTTTTCAAGATCTTGAAAAAGGGAAGGGCGCGCTCGGCAGACTTGGAGATGAACCAGCTCATGGTGGCAACGCAGCCAGTGAGCCGACGCACATCCTTGATCCACTTGGGCGCCTCGATCTGCTCAATTGCCTTGATCTTGTCTGGGTTTGCCTCGATCCCGTGCGGTGACACAAAGAACCCGAGGAGCTTGCCGTACGGGACGCCGAAGACGCACTTCTCAGGGTTCAACTTGAGGTTGATATTGTGCAGGTTGGCAAATGTCTCTTCTAGGTCTTGCACAAGAGTCGGCCCGTCCTTGGTTTTGACCACTATGTCATCCATGTAGGCTTCCATATTTCTATGGAGCCGAGGTTCAAAACCAATTTGGACCGCTCTTGCAAACGTTGAGCCAGCACTCTTCAACCCGAAAGGCATTCGTAAAAAGCAATACGTACCACATGGGGTGATGAATGCTGTCTTCTCTTCATCTTCTCTTGTCATGAAGATTTGGTGGTAGCCTGAGTAGGCATCGAGGAATGATAACAGATCACACCCGGTTGTGGAGTCAACAATCTGGTCGATGCACGGCAACGGGAAGGGGTCCTTAGGACAAGCCTTATTGATATCTATGTAATCAATACACAGCCTCCACTTCCCATTCGCCATGCACACCACTACCGGATTGGCCAACCACGTCGGATGGAGCACCCCTCTCACCAAACCTGCCGCTTCTAACTTCCTGATCTCCTCTGTGATGAACTCCTGCCTCTCCAGAGCCTGCTTTCTGACCTTCTGCTTGACGGGCCGCGCGTGGGGGCAGACAGCTAGATGGTGCTCAATCACCTCCCTAGGAACACCGGGGATGTCGGATGGTTGCCATGCAAACACGTCGACATTTGCCCGCAGGAAGGTGACGAGCTCGCCTTCCTATTTGCTGTCGATGGCGGAGCCTATGATGAAGGCCCCTCCCGTGCCATCCTCCGCGATGGGCACCTTCTTGGTCTGCGGCGGCTCGGCTCTGAATCTCTTGCTCTTGTCGGCAGAGCTCTCTGGCACATCCTCAACGGTAGCACAACACTCCGAGGAGGTGCGCTTGCCGGAGTGGGTGCGAGAAGTCTTGCCAGGCTCCTTCTTTCCTCCCGGGCCTTCGGCTGCAGGAGCAGGTGCCTTGACGGCAGCTGCTGCAACTGCTTCCCGGTAGAGTTGGTCGGCGCAGATCAGCGCGTCCTTTTGGTCGGTGGGGACGGAGATGATGGTCAACGGCCCGGGCATCTTTGGCATGTTATAGGCGTAGTGTGACGCCGCCATGAACTTGGCCAGTGCCGGGCGGCCGAGGATCCCGTTGTAGAGCAAGGGGATCTCGGCTACATTGAAGATGATCTTCTCTGTTCTGTAGTTCAATTCTCCTCCAAATGTCACAGGCAGCGTGACCTTTCCCTTCGGCTAGCTCCTCCTCGGATTGACCCCTTGGAACGTGCCAATTTCCTCGAGGTCTCCATCGGGGATTTGCAACCTTTTGATCACGACAGGTGAGATCAGGTTCAGGCCGGCCCCACCGTCAACCAACATCTTGTTCACCCTGAGGTTGCGTATCGTTGGCGAGACCAACAATGGCAAACACCCGACCGCGGTAGTGCGGTCAGGGTGGTCCTCGCCGTCAAAGATGAGGGGCGCGCTGGACCACTTCAGCGGCTTCTAAGTGTCGAACGACGGCTCTGCTGCTGTAATCTCATGCGCCCACTGCTTGAGCTGGCGGTGAGAGGTATGCAGCAAGGCGCCGCCATCGACGCACATGGCCTCCGTAGCCTTCTGGGACCCTTGTTCACCAGACTCGTCGTCCTCGTCGTGATCGTCATCTTCTTGATTCTTGTCGCGGCCCCGGGCAGGCCTCTCTTGCTGGTTTTCCTTGCCGGGGCGGCCTCCTTGGCCGCCACGCTTCTTGCCGGATCCCTCAGCACCATCCTGATCCTTCTCCTTGTCCCGAATTTCGTACTCAACCTTTTGCTTCTCAACAAGCAGCTCGACTTGTCGGCAGTTCTGGAGATCGTGGCCCATGGTGCGGTGGATCTTGTGTTGACACACGAACACGTCATGTGTACCCTCGATGCCAGGGGTGATGCACCGCAGCTCACGTCGAAGGAGACCCGACCGACAGCACGATACGCATGACAGTCGACGGGCGCTTTTGCAGACCCGAAAACCCCACACCCACGGGAGGGACCCCGTCAGGGAGTGCGACGGCTATGGGCTGCCCTAGGTCGATTTGCTTACCCCTAGAGCCTCGGGATTCGCGGCTCTCAAACACAAAGAACAGCTAAGAATGAGAGAGAAAAACGGTGGAGAGATAAAACGTAGATGAAAAAGTAGTATATTGATTTGTTCGATTGTGTGTTGTTCAATCAGCCATCACCCCCAATATATATAAGAGGCGGCTGGACTTCCCGTACAAGTAAAGGATTCATCCAGGCTTTCCTTACAAGAAATTACATCAATTCACGTCCTAGAGTCCTAGTTCTATTCCAACTCGGATTCAGTCTGAATCTGGCCCAACTTCTGTCTTGCATTGGCCGCCAAGCTTGCATATGATCTCCGATCAAGACGGCCCAAATATCAAACTTGTGCTCCTCGACGATACGAACAAATCTCATGTTGATTACTTTTTCAAATAAGGTCATCTTGAATACTTCTCAAGGTCATCTTTTATCTTCCAGTCGGACTCGGTCTTGCAGTAGACTGGATTATCCGAGTCTCGTAGTGAATTTGTAGGCCATATACTATCTCTGATGATGATGACTCCAAAACCTAATTTTACCATCTTGATGATGCGCATAACTTCTATATTGAACACCTCTTCGTCCGAGGTCATCTTGATAAACTTTCGGGCACATGTTCAGTTTCACTCGGATTCGAGCTCATCCACTCGGATATTAGAAACTTTTACTCGGACCGTCCGACTGGACCTTTTCACTTGGAAGACAATCTTTCACTCGGATGACTATATTCCCACTGGGATGACTATATTTCCACTCGAAAAGCAATATCTTACTCGATCGGCAAGTTCTCGTTCCGATGGTAATCTTTTCACTCGGAATATTTTCATCTGGAGGACAATTTCACTCGGATGACTATATTTTTATTCGGATAATAATAAGTTCATCCGGTCAATAAACTTTCACTCGACCCGTAATTTTCACTCGACCGGGAAATTTTCACTCGGATGATGAGCCTTTTCACTCGGATTTCCGACTCAAAACACAACCTGATCTTGTCTTACCTCCCTAGGTCGCATACTAACTCGGATCGAGACAATTTATATATGAAAATCGATCGGCTTGACAATACGAAGACAATTCCTTTAGAGTGCTCCTTCATCTGAGATCATATTGAAGGCGTAATAGGCCGAAAAGCACTTAGAACACTAAATTTTGTCACTCCGAGTACAGTTTTGGCCACTGAGATGAGGTCGAATGGCAATAGCCTAAACATCAAAGTTGTTCCACTCAGCGACGTGAAACTTTCTCATACTGAAAACCCTTTCACTCTGTATCTTGCCAAAATCAGGTGTCAACACATGCCCCCTTGTTTTTCGGCAAAGCTTGCATGCCGAAAAATAATATGCATGGTGTTCGTTCTAAGGACGATGTCAACACTCCATCGGCCATTTATTTTTCTTAGGGCGACAATCATGTATCGGTCAGGTTTGTGCTAAGGGAGATAATCGTATATCGGCCATTGCCTAGTTAGGCTTCTTGCCACACACTCGGGTGGTATTTCTTCAAGTATTTGCTATTGAGAGCTTTAGGTAACACCGTCCCTTGTATGGATTCCACCAAATATGAGTTTCCAGGAACTATTCTTCTAATCCTAAAAGGACCTTCCCAACTCGGAGACCACTTCCCGAATTTCCTATCTCTTGAACCAATCGATAGAATCACTTTCCAGACAAGATCACCAACTTGAAAATTCTTCAACTTGACTTATTGTAAGCTCTTGCCACCCTCAACTTATCTCTCTATGGCCTTTAAAACAGCCAAACGTTTATCGGCAACCTCATCAATATTGTCCATCATTAAGTTATAAAAGTCTACTGCCGATAAATTATTTTGTTTGGCTATTCTCAAAGCATTCAAATTTACCTCCACTGGTAAAACAGCCTCTTGACCATATACTAGCTCATATGGAGTTACCTTCGTAGCACCATGCCTTGAAATTCTATGTGCCCATAAAGCTTCAGACAACAACTCATGCCATCTCCTCGGATTGTCCTCAATCTTCTTCTTGATGAGCTTGATTAAAATTGTATTGCTAGATTCGTCTTGTCCATTAGCTTGGGCATAATAGGGAGAGGAATTGAGCAACTTTATATTATAAGATTCGGCAAACTCTCTGACTTGGTGTGACATAAAAGATGAACCTTGATCTGTAGTTAACGTTTGAGGAATACCGAATCTATGAATAATGTGTTCGGTTATGAATTGAATTACCTCTGTATGTGTCATGTTCTTGAGAGGTACTGCTTCAGACCATTAAGTGAAATAATCAGTTGCCACCAATACGAACAGATGCCCTTTTGAGGAAGACGGGTGGATTTGTCCAATGAAATCTAAACCCCAATCTCTCAAAAGGCCAAGGTTTCATAATAGGATGTAACATAGCAGCAGGAGCCAATTGAATATCACCAAACTTTTGACAAGCTTCACACCCTTTATAATATGTGAAGCAATCATTAATCATAGTCGGCCAATAAAACCCAGCACGTCACAATAACCATTTCATCTTGGGAGCCGACTGGTGAGTGCCACAAATACATTCATGTACTTCTCCCATAGCAACTCTTGCCTGGTCCTCGCCCAAACACTTTAGAAGAACATCATCGACTGTTCGGCGATAAAGACCATCATCTCTCATTGTATACTTGAAAGCCATACGCCGAACAACCCTGTCCACCCTTTCACTCAGATTGCACAAGTAATCAACAATGGGCTTCCTCCTGTCGGGAATATCACCTGCACTAGATTTTTGGTTAATGGCCGAATCAGTGGGTTCGGGTTCGGCCTCTCCCATATTGGCAAGACAAGACATCGGTCTTTGAGAGATATGAAACACGCCATGATCAACATGATATCCAGATGCTTGCTGTGCCAACTCATTTGCTTTCCAATTGTCATGTCTAGATATATGTGCAATGCTAAAACAATCCAAAGTAGAAATTATATCTAGACATTTATCAAGATAAACATTAAGTGATTCGTCCAAACACTGAAAGACTCTGGATATTTGCTGCACCACTAGTAACAAATCACCGTAAGCCTCAATATGTGTAACACCTATAGCAAGTAACATCTCTAGGCCGAATAACAATGCTTCATATTCGGCTTGATTGTTTGTGCAAAAATATTCTAAGTGGCATGAGGCTTCAAAAATAGCACCATGAGGAGATATATAAACAGTACCAACACCTTGGCCATTGCTAAAAACTGAACCATCAAAGTATAATCTCCATGGTACTAATGAAACAAGGTTCATATCAACATCATGCTTGTCATTAATCCGATGTTCAACAATGAAATTAGCAACAATTTGGCCTTTCATGGATTTTAGAGATTTATAAGCCAAATCGTATTCAATCAAAGCATAAGCCCACTTGCCAATTCTACCACTAAGAATTGGCCTATGCAACATGTATTTAATGACATCGGTTTGACAAGCTACTATACAAGCACTCGGCACTAAATAATGTGTCTATTTTGTGAAAGCATAATATAAGCATAGACATAGTTTCTCAATAAATGTATAACTTGTCTCGGCGTCCAATAAGCGTCTGCTCAAATATGTAATAGCATGCTCTTTTCCCTCGGTTTCTTGAGTCAAAACAGCACCAATAACTCCTTCCTCCGCTGCAATGTAAAGCCTGAAGGGTTCCCTATACTTGGGTGCTTTCATCACCGGAGGAGTGCACAAATAACTCTTGATCATATCAAATGCGTCTTGCTGCTTTGCTCCCCAAGTGAAATCAGCATCATTCTTCAACCGAAGGATAGGAGTAAATGCATCAACTTTCCCTGATAGATTAGCTATGAACCTTCTCAAATAATTGACCTTGCCAAGGAACTTTTGCATGTCTCTCTTGCATGTTGGAGCCTCCACTTTATGTATAGCCTCTATCATTTTGGGATCAATCTCTATGCCATCTTCATGAATAATGAAACCCAAAAACTTTCCAGCTGACACGCCGAAAGCACACTTCAAAGGATTCATCTTCAGTCCATACTTTTTCAATCTTTCAAAAGCTAAACGCAAATCGTCCAATTGAGATTCAAAAGCATCTGATTTTACAACAATATCATCAATATAAACTTCAAGTATGATATCGAGTAAATCATGAAAAATCAAATTCATAGCCCTTTGATATGTGGCTCCAGCATTTTTTAATCCGAATGTCATCACTGTCCATTCGAATAAACAAAGGAAACCAGGACATCGGAAAGCCGTTTTGTACATGTCCTCTTCGGCCATAAAAAATTGATTGTATCCGGCATTACCATCTAGAAAGCTAATAACCTCATGTCCAGAAGCATCATTAGTAAGCATATCGGCTATTGGCATGGGATACTCATCTTTGGGTGTAGCCCTATTCAAATCTCTGAAGTCAATGCACACCCTCAACTTGCCGGATCCCTTCTTCTCCACTGGGACAATGTTAGAAATCCACTCGGCATACCTGCAAGGTCGAATGAAATTAGCTTCAAGCAGTCGACCGATCTCTTCCTCTATCCGGTCATATGTTTTCGGATTAAACTTTCTGGCCAACTGTTTATATGGTCTAAAACCGGCCTTTATAGGTAACTGATGCTCCACTAGCTCTCGGCTTAAACCTGGCATCTCATGATATTCCCACGCAAAGCAACAAGCATATTCTTTCAATAGCTCGATTAACTTAGCTTTACAATCGACTTTCAAATTTTTGTTTACAAACGTCGGTCGAGTGACTGAACCATCTCCAATATCTTCCTCTTCTAATGGATCGACCGATGTAAAACCTTGTCCATGTTTATCCATGTCATCCAACTCTCTGTAGACTCATACATATCGTTCTCGCTGGACCGATATTTCACAAATCGTTTTTGTAACCATTCGGAGCTAGAATCCATTTAAACATATCATACCTTGGAGCCGATTGCATTCAGTCGGCTTTAAAGACACGGGCACAAAACCTTTCTTTGTCGCGCTGAGAAAATCAAACTCTGATAAGTCACGTCCCGTCAAGCAAGTAGCATTGGGATGTTGCCAATCCACCGATGCATCGGCCAAAGCAACACATGACGAGTTATCCGCATGAATGACTTCCACTTCATCATCAACCCACTGAATCAAAAACTGGTGCATAGTGGATGGCACGCACTGGTTTGCATGAACCCAATCACAGCCTAGTATGACGTTGTAGTTACCTTGCACCTCAGCAACAAAGAATGCAGTAGCCAAAGTTTTTCTTCCGACTGTAAGCTCCACATACATTACACCTTTGGCTTCAGTTTTCTCTTTGCCTTCAAATCCGTTGAGCACCATATTGGTCTTGATCAATTCTTCATCAGGCAAACCCAATTTCTTGAAGACCGAATAGGGCATAAGATTTACCACAGCACCACCATCAACAAGCATCCGAGTGAGCGGCGACCCATTGATATGACCTCTGAGATATAATGGTTTCAGATGCGTTACTGGTTCTTTTGGCTTCTCGAATATTGCATTTTTAGGGCCAAAATCCAGCTGAGCCACCTCCTCTTCCTCATCTATAGCATGAAACTCAGCAGGTAAGTAATATACCATATTGATATCCATACCTTCATGAACCGGCGTAGACTCATAGTCCAACATATCAGCCTCCTCTTCGAGTGCATCCACTGATTCTGAAATTTGTCCGAGTGAAGAGGAATCAATAGGTAACATAGACGATGCAATGATTGTGTCGTCCTCTTTTGGTATTGCAGGTGCCGCTGTGGTAGGTGTAGAAGCCACTGCATCTTGTATTTGTTTGGGCCTCCACACTTGTTTTGTAGGTACCATAGGCCGAGTGTCATTGAACAACTTATCCCTTTGCTTCTCGGCCTCTTGTTCTACCATCTCTTGATTCCTTAACCTCTGTAGTTTCCTTTTTTGTGTCTTTGTTAGCCCTGGAGGACACCACTTTGGCTGAGTGTATTTAGGATCTCTCATTTTTACTTGGCTGGTGCTTGCTTCATGGTCATTAGCAGAGTGTTTTGGCATGATAGCAAGTATCGGCTCAGTCGGGTGGTTATGCAGAGTCGGCTGCTGTATGGGGAATGTTTCGGTGCCCAAGATAACTGAGTCGACATCCATTTTCTCCTTGCCTTTTCCTGACTCAACTACTACAACACTTGGTGACTTAACACGCCATTCCTTTCGATTTTCCAGATGCATGAAATTTCCACTCGGGCGCACCTTTTTACTTGGATGGAATCCACTGGGATTGATGTCACTCGGATGGTATCCACTCGAATGTAACTCACTCAGATGAGATCTACCCATCCACATTTTTTCACTCAGATAGCTTCCACCTGGGTGCATTATTACACTAGGATAGTTTCCACTCGGTCGCATATTTTGACCAGCCAACTGATAGTCACCGATGTTCAGTCGACCATTATATGAGTAATCAAGTCGATCCCATACAGATTGCCTCTGCTCTTCTGAAAACTGCACCCTTGGTCCACTCGGTTTCGTATACCAACTGAACATATCATCTGATGGTGACCTTGGTCGCTTCAAGTCTGATGGCCGGTTAGAGCTGGGACCAGCCGACTCGTTGGCGTACTTGGACAACAACATGTCAAAAGTTGGTTTGATTCGTTTGCGCTGAACTTTAGATTTGTTCATCTTCCACTTGCCAACCTCAGGACTCTTGGGTTTAACAAATTTAACTCGAGCGTCTTGTTGTACCTGTGCTTACCCCCCGAGTGTAGGATTCTTGATGGTGATTTTGATCACTTGCTTGCCATCGGGTTGTTTATCAAGCACGATCTGCCTCCCCAAGACCTTGTCGCCCTCCTTATCTTTCCTGGGCTCACCAACAATGACATTAGCTTTATTAGCAGATTCGGCTACCTCCGGCCGAATAAGTAGCTTCTTTCCCTCCAAATCCATGGTATTCATTGGAAAAGGCTGTTTATCGACTTGCATCTCAGAAAAGTTCAATCGTCCGTCATTAATGGCCGATTGTATCTGTCATCGAAAAACATTGCAATCGTTAGTAGCATGAGAAAGAGAATTATGATACTTGCAATAAGCACGCCGTTTTAGCTCTTCAAACGGTGGTAGAGTATGAGATATTCTAATAATCTTAGCCTGCAATAAAGCATCAAATATTCTATCACACTTAGCAATGTTAAAAGTAAACTTCATATCTTCATCACAATTCTTATGAATCGCTTTCAAATCATTGCAAGTAAAGGGTTTGGCCTTAGATGCCAAACAAATTCAGTAGAAAAAACATCACCCTCATCGTCCGAGTGATCACTATCATATTCCACCATATTCATCTTTGGACGATCGGCTTTGTACCTATGCACTTCTTTGAGATCTTTGCTTCGGCTTTCTTGAGCCAAAGCCCTTTGTAAGACTTGGTTGATATTTAAGAACTCATAACCTTCTAGCTTTTATCTAATGGGAGTTCTCAAACCACTCAACACTAGGTCTGCCAAATCTCTCTTGGTTATAACCAAACTAAAACACCAGTTTTTTGTTTCTCCGAATCTCTTGACGTAATCGGAAACCGATTCATCATGCTTCTGTTTAACCAATGTTAGATGTGACAACTTCAGTTCATTGTCGCCGCTATAAAATTGATCATGAAATTTCTTCTCTAGCTGCGACCAAACTCGAATGGAACCATGCGGTAAATAAGAAAACCATGAAAATGCAGTACGGTTAATGATAAAGGAAATAAACGCACTTCCAATTCATTCAATGAGCCTGCCTCACCCAATTGTGCTAAATACTGACTAACATGCTCCCATGTGGTTTTTGTGCCTTCTCCATTAAACTTAACAAAATCTGGAATTTTATATCTTGGAGGGCACTGGATGGCATCAAAGTACTCGGGGTACGGCTTTTGGTAAATCCGATTCCGAGGTAGCTCAACTCCAAAATTCTCTCGAAGCATCTTAGCCATCTCCTCTCTAAGATTAGCTAGGCCATCATCCATAGTGGACGATGGAGCTTGTGGCACTGGCATAAGCGGAGTAGGTTTACTGGCCGTAGGTAGGAATTGCGGCATGTATGTCGACCCATAATTTGGTAGTGGTCGAGTGGATGTAACTGTAGGTAGGGTTTGGTTCGGCGTTGCCACCGAACCTGGCATGCTCATAATATGATTAATGGGTGCAGCCACAATCTCATTTGTTTGGGTAGGATAATAATTCATCGGCACGGGAGGCGCCGATGCAATAGGTAAAGCCAGATTAGGGTTTTGCACACTAGCAGCTACACCATCATTACCACTAGACGATTGAGATATATTCGTCTGAGAATTAGTATTTTCTATGAAAGTTTGATAGACTAGATTGTTACCATCAGCAATACGACTTTCAATTATCAGCCCACTGCTCAGGAGAAAAAGTAGTACTCACAGAGGGTTTAACCTGCTCAGCTTGAAGAGGAGGGAACTTGATTTCTTCAATCGGAGTGATGTTGCCTTGGCGATCCTTCTTGAACTTTGCAAGGAACTCCTGCAAGTCCTTCTCCTCGTGTGCCTTTTGTACTCCTCATAGGCTTGGCGATGATCGGCCGATATCTCATCAAGACTGGGCTTGATGATGTTATCGGCGTCTACCTCAGATGGCTTGGGAAGATCGGACATGGTGGATGATGACGATTGATCTTGATCCCCAGCGGAGTCGCCAAAAAGTGTGTTGACACACGAACACGTCACGTGTACCCTCGACGCCGGGGGTGATGCACCGCAGCTCACGTCGAAGGAGACCCGACCGACAGCGCAATACGCAGATAGGACGACGGCGCTTTTGCAGACCGGAAAACCCCACACCCCCGAGAGGGACCCTTTCAGGGAGTGCGGCGGCTATGGGCTGCCCTAGGTCGATTCGCTCGCCCCTAGAGCCTCGGGATTCGCGGCTCTCAAACATGAAGAACGACGAAGAACGAGAGAGAAAAACGGTGGAGAGATAAAACTTAGATGAAAAAGTAGTATATTGATTTGTCCGATTGTGTGTTGTTCAATCGGCCATCACCCCCAATATATATAAGAGGCGGCTGGACTTCCCGTACAAGTAAGGGATTCATCCAGGCTTTCCTTACAAGAAATTACATCAATTCACGTCCTAGAGTCCTAGTTCTATTCCAACTCGGATTCAGTCTGAATCTGGCCCAACTTCTGTCTTGATTGGGCTGCCAAGCTTGCATATGATCTCCGATCAAGACGGCCCAACTTGTGCGCCTCGACGATACGAACAACTCTCATGTTGATTACTTTTTTAAATAAGGTCATCTTGAATACTTCTCGAGGTCATCTTTTATCTTCCAGTCGGACTCGGTCTTGCAGTAGACTGGATTATCCGAGTCTCGTAGTGAATTTGTAGGCCATATACTATCTCTGATGATGACTCCAAAACAAAAGTTTACCGTCTTAATGATGCACATAACTTCTATATTGTACACATCTTCATACGAGTTCATCTTGAAAAACTTTCGGGCACATGTTCATTTTCACTCGGATTCGAGCTCATCCACTCGGATATTACAAACTTTCACTCGGACCGTCCGACTGGACCTTTTCACTCGGAAGACAATCTTTCACTCGGATGACTATATACCCACTCGGATGGCTATATTTCCACTCGAAAAGCAATATCTTACTCGATCGGCAAGTTTTCGTTCCGATGATAATATTTTCACTCGGAATATTTTCATCTGGAGGACAATTTCACTCGGATGACTATATTTTTATTCGGATAATAATAAGTTCATCCGGTCAGTAAACTTTCACTCGACCAGTAATTTTCACTCGACCGGAAAATTTCACTCGGATGATAAGCCTTTTCACTCGAATTTCCGACTCAAAACATAGCATGATCTTGTCTTACCTCCCCATGTCGCATACTAACTCGGATCGAGACAATTTATATATGAAAATCGATCGGCTTGACAATACGAAGACAATTCCTTTAGGGTGCTCCTTCATCTGAGATCATATTGAAGGTGTAATAGGCCGAAAAGCACTCACAACACTAAATTTTGTCACTCGGAGTACAGTTTCGGGCACTGAGATGAGGTCGAATGGCAATAGCCTAAACATCAAAGTTTTTCCACTTGGCGACGTGAAACTTTCTCATACTGAAAACCCTTTCACTCTTTATCTTGGCAAAATCAGGTGTCAACATCTTGCAGTATTGCTTGCTGGAGTTTCCTGGCTTGTCGGTAGCCGCCAAGGCCCGGCAGGCGGCGCACCCGGCAATCTCCTTGCCGGGGGCGTCTGGCTTGACCTTCTTGCCGGCATCGGTGTCGTCAGATCCCTCAACGGCATGCATGGCTTTGACTTTGTGTTTCCTGTTGCGACACTGACCCTTCTTCGTCGGGGCGGCGGCGTCCTCATCGGTAGAGTCGGTTTCCGCGTCGGCGTCTTCGCCAGGGTACTTCCTTCCCTCTTCAGCCCGGGTGCACCTATCGGCCAGAACGTAGAGCTCGGCCACGTCCTTAACCTTGGTCATTGCCAGCTCCTCTCGCATCTTGCGATTGCTTATGTTCTAATGGAACGCGCTAATCACAGCGGCGGGATGAACGTCGGGGATGTTTGTACTGCACCCGGCTGAATCTCTGGATGTACTTGCACATGTTCTCCCCCTCCTTCTGGGAATGATATGCAAATCACTGGCCTAGCCATGAGCTTGGTGGCCTCCTGTGAAGGCGCCAACGAACTCGTGGCACAGATCTCACCAGGAAGAGATGGGGTCCGCCGGGAAGTGCATCAACCAGGACATTACATTGGGCGTGAGCGCCAATGGGAAGTAGTTGGCAAGCACCTTGTCGTCACGAGCCCCAGCGGCCTGCATCGCAATGGTGTAGATGCTGAGGAACTCGGACGGATGGGTCTTGCCGGTGTACTTCCCGCCGATGTCGGGCTTGAACGTGCGGTGGGACAACCACTGGAACTGCCTCAGCTCATGGGTAAAAGCCGGGCAGCCCACCTCGTAAGGTAGGCCGTCGGGGGCCCCCGGTGCCGGGTGGTCCGTAGTGGGTCCCGCCCGCTGGTCCGACTGGCGGCGCGTTTCGCGCCGGCGCTCGACGGTGGTTCGAGCGTCTTCGTGAGCTCGCTCCCGAAGAACCTGGCACTGGTCGCGGGGGGTCCGTGGATCGGACGATGCTATGGAGATGTTATCACCAGCGTCGTCGCGAATGGCCGACGCCCGCGGCGGCTGGCGAGGAGGAGGAGAGTGCACCGTGGCCGCAGCTCCTCGGTCCTCCCAGCGCTGGCATGTGGTGGTTCGGTGGACCGCCGACCCGAGGGCCCCGCCGGTCGTGGATCGTCTTTGTTCGCGACGACGACGAGGCTCCGGATGGTGTCCCTCCACTCGTCGAGCTTCTCCGCGGCAGGAGGGAAGTCGAGGAGCAGATGTGCGCGCGCCAAGGCTTCCGCTGGCGTGGGTGGCGGCGACGGCTGAGTTGATCGCGACGCGCTTCGACTTCTAACTATGTTAGAAGGAGCTCTGTCACGACCCAGCGGCTGCGTGCCATCTTCACCAGTGCTTCGGCGAGCGTGTTTAACTCCTTCGTCTTGCTGACAACGCACATGGCTCTTCCCACGGCGGTGCCCAGGGTCACCAACGTGGTGACGCTGTTCGACGCGCACACCATGGGAAGAACATGCGGTGGTCGCCGGTGTATGCGTCCTGGAGGTCGCCGCGCCGCCCGGAGTCGGCGCAACGACACCCCCGGAGGGCCCCGTGCCACCGGCAGGGGGCCCAGCTCTGTCTTTGGATCTGGCGGCATGGGGCCGATCGTCTGGGGCACGAACGACGCCGCTCGCAAGGCTCCGACTGCCTGGGTGGTGCTGGTGTTCGCGGGCCGTGGCCCGAGTCCTGTCCGTGACCGGTCTGCTGCTTGTCCGCACCGGCACATGCCGTTCGGCCTCCAACGAGCCGATCGCCGTGGCCGTCTTCTTCTTAGGGGCCATGGCGACGAAGAACCGCTAGGCTAACTACCAGACCAGATTCTCACAATTACGCCCCCTACCTGGCGCGCCAAAGATGTCGGTGGGAAACGACACCTATGGGATCACAAGAATCCCTACTGCGGTTGCGAGGCATGGGGTTGAGAGAAGAACGGGTCTAATATAGAGCACGCAGTTCGTTTATCCAGGTTCGGGCCGCGAGGATGCGTAAAACCCTAGTCCTGCTTTGGTGGATGTATTCTGAGTTCTTGAGCTAGCTACGGAGTGTAACGAGCTCCAAAAAGCCGAATCCTTCCCCTCGTTCCCTTGGGCCTCATTTTATAGAAAAAGGGGTTGCCACAGTGGCACACAGGAGGTGGAAAGGCAATAGTGTTGGGTGGTTATCCTGGTATTACAGGACAAAGTGCATTTAATGCAAGGCTTAGGTGTCCCTTCACTTTATCGGGGACGGGGGCGAGGCCCGTCCCGTCCGTCGCCGCTCCTCCAAGCTTCGACACGCGCCCTGGCCAGCGATCCATGCAGTGCCATGTTGGCAGGCAGGCAGCTGACGTGGCGCGGTGGTGGAGCCTCCACGAAGGGCTGCATGTTGCCACACAGGTGCCTGCCCAGTTGGTTGGGTCGGCAGCTGCATGCGAACGGCGGCGGATACTTGGCTGGTGTTGTGCCGACGGTGGCCCTGCTGGTGCGCTTGGCGAGGGCCTTGCCGGGTGGCCCGGCAAGGGTCTTGCTGCGGCGCGCAGGCGTCCCCGGCAAGGATCTTGTCGGGGGTCTTGTGGGTTTCTTCGGTGAGGATGGCTGCCTTCCTATCCTAATTTGATTTTGACTATTCTTTGTCTTCACAAAGATCTGCATCCCACCACAGAGGTGCCTCCTGAGCCCTGGCTCCACACGGATGATGGCGTTGGGGATCGGGGGCTCAAGGGTGGCTCACTCCGTTGGTGTGGGGCGAGCTGCCCCGGCAAGGGTCCTTGCCGGGGAAACCTGCTTCGTCCACCTGATCTTTGTGGCCTTGGTCCTTGTTGTTGCTCTGGCCATCTTGGGCTTTGGTCTTACCTTGGCTCATCTCCCTCGCTCTGCTTGGAGTGGTCGTGGGCGCGGCTCTGACTGCCCGTGCACAGGTAAAGGGGTACAAAAATGTGCCCCTAGTTTTGTACACCGACACTTCGCCTGCTCCCGCCTCCCATGAATGGTTGCGCCTCCGCCGCCCTATCGTACGTACCCTCTCACATTGGCCAGTCCCTCCCTCTATTCCCCCACACGTCCTGTTATTCTCCGGCAATGTCAGCCCCAACACGCACTCCAAGACTGAACCACCAACCTCATACTCCCCTCGCTGCAGACAGACCAGCGCATCTTCCATGGCTCCTGTTCGTTCTGTCCGAGGCCTCGCTGTCGTCTTGTGCCTTGCGGCCTTGGTTCGCTCGCCGTGCGCGGTGCGCCGCACTCTTGCTTTGTCAACGTCATCAACAACCAGGATGAACAAGGAGATGACTGTACGTGGAGAGGATGACAGTAGGGACCCACCAGCATCATGGCAGTACGCAAGCAAGTTCCTCTATATTACAAGCCCAAAAATATGGTTCCTCCTAATGGTTGGACATCTGGGGCTCACTTCATTGTCAATGTAGTCAATAAACGAGAGAATTACACTACGAGCGGCTGACACCAGGGACCCAGCAGGTCGCACAGTTTTTTTTGAGGAACAAGGAGTTGTTATTTATACTAGTTTTAGCGATGGATCAGGGTAACAATGGGGCTGTGCGGGGGCTGTGGCCCGTCTAGCCAGGGTTTTATTTATGTTTACCACATCATGAGCCCAGTTGTGTTTTTTTCTTGCTGAAAATGGCTAGCCTAGTTCTATTTTTTTAAGAAATACCCAAACGAGGCCTATTTGCTTTATCAGCCCTGCTGGGCTGCAAATCTTTCAAGACGAGGAGAGTTTCATTCAGTTTTCCCAGAAATGGGCTGTACATTTTTAAAACACATCAAACCGGGAATTAGTTTCAATTTTTTTCATTACAAGATTTTAAATTCCATTGATTTTTATGCGTGGACAATTATTTCGATTTTATATTTATATAAATTATTTTTCAAAATAGTTTGAATGTGAATCGATATTTCGGGATTAAAAACAGTTGACCGCACCGAAGTATGCAACACTTCTTATACTTTTTAACCGTGGCCACAATATGGGGTGTAATGCTAACAAAAAGAAGATGGGCTCCAAAAAAATTCTTAAGAATTAGCAAATGGGTTGTACATTATTAGAAATAATGCACACGAGAGAAGTGACTATTGGATGTCCATCCAACGGCTGTCGTGCTTCTTCAATCTCTGCTTTTCCTGCTCCAGCCACTCAAACAAGAGCCGACGAGACTGCCTGCTCCATCCTCCTGCGGCCGGCTATGCTGCCGCGCAGGCCTCACCGCCCCACCGTACTCCCATCGCTGGCCCAGCCATCCCTCTACTCACCCACACCTGCTGTCATTCTCCGGGGCCGGCAGGTTAACCAGTAAAGCCTCGTACTCCTCCGCGTGGCAAACAACTGCCGAGTCTTCCCTGGCTCCGTGTCGTTCCCTTCCTAGGCCTCGCTGTCGTCCATCACCCTGGTGCTCTCGGCACGGCCTGGTCAACGTGGTCGATGAACGACATCCATCCGAAGTGGACTGTACATGGAGAGGCTGACAGCTGGGTCCAGGGGCGCACGCAAGGAAATGCCTCCTTATTACGCGCAAAATAATGATTCCTCCACCTGACAGCTAGGACCCACAGGAAGGGCTTCTGTATTTAGCAAAAAAATGTTCCCCCTTGGTCGGACCCACTAGCTATATCTTCGCACGCAAGGAAGTGCGTCCTTATGACGTACAAAAAATTGAATACCCCCTACTAGCTGGGACCCACCATAGTGGGTGGCTGACTTGTGGGCCTACTAAGTTCACAGGGACAGAGGGCTTTGTTAACTTAGTCAATATGAACGATTCTAGCTCCAGTGACCGTACGATGTCCATCCAACGGCCATATTGCTTCTTCAACCTCTAGTCTTCTTGCTCTTGCCGCCCAACGCAGCGCTGGTCGTGCCACCTGCTCCTGCCTCCCGTGGCCGGCTGTGCTGCCGCGGAGGCCTCACCGCCCCCATACTACTCCCACCGCTGGCCAGGCTATCCCTCCACTCACCCACACCCCCTGTTATTCTGCGGCGACGGCAGCCTCACACTGCAGCCGAACCAATGAACCCTCGTACTCCTCTCCGCGTGGGCATCCACTATCGCGTCTTCCCCAGCTCTGCGTCGTCCCCTTCCGAGGCCTCGCTGTCATCCACCGCCTTGGTGCTCTCGGTGCGGCGTCGTCAATGTGGTCAACGACCGACTTCCATCGGAAGAGTACTATACCTGGAGAGACTGACAGCTGGATCCACGGCCGTAGCAGGGTCCACGGCCACAACCCAGTTTTTTTGTGATTTGCCAAGTAAGTCGCTTTGTCAGGCCTGTTGGGCTGCAAATCTTTCAAGAAGAGGAGATCTTCATCCGGCTGGCCGAGAAAATGGCCTATCAGTAATGAGAAATGGGCTGTACATTTTTTGAACACATCAAACCGGCAATTAGTTTCAAATTTCTTTTTTTCATTTTGAGATTTTAAATTGCATTGATTTTTATGCGTGGACAATTTGTTGGATTTTATATTGATATACATTTATTTTTAAAATCAGTTTGAATGTGAATCGAAATTTCGGGATTAAAACAGTTCGGACTGCACCGAAATATGCAAAATTTTGTATAATTTTTTAACCGTGGCCACAATATGGGCTGTAATGCTAACAAAAAGAATATGGGCTCCAAAAAAAAACCTTAAGATTTAGCAAATGGGCTGTAAATTGTTAGAAATAATGGTAGATGGGTTGTATGCTGTTTTCCACAGATTTGAGGCTTTCCTAAAAAAAGGTTGACGCACGAGTAGTGACTGTTGGATTTCCATCCAACGGCCGTCGTGCTTCTTCAATCTCTGCTCTTCCTGCTCCAGCCGCTCAAACAAGCGCCGGCGGGACTGCCTGCTCCCTCCTCCTCGCAAGCCGATTGCAAGCCAAGCAGGCCTCACCGCCCCATCACTCCCCATCGCTGGCCTACCCATCCCTCTACTCACTCACACCTGCTGTCATTCTCCGGCGACGGCAGATGAACCAGTAAACCCTCGTACAGTCATACTCCCCTCCGCGTGGGAAACAACTGTCGAGTCTTCCCTGGCTCCGTGTCGTTCCCTTCCTAGGCCTCGCCATCATCCACCGCCCTGGTGCTCTCGGCGTGGCCTTGTCAACATGGTCAAGGACCGACATACATCTGAAGTGGACTGTACGTAGAGAGGCTGACAGCTGGGTCCAGGTCCACACGCAAGGAAATGCCTCCTTATTACACGCAAAATAATGATTCCTCCACCTGACATCTGGGGCCCACCGGAAGGGCCTCTTTATTTCGTGAAAAAAACGTTACTGCCGCTGACAGCTCGGACCCACCAGCTATATCTTCGCACGCAAGGAAGTGCCTCCTTATTACGCACGAAAAAAATGAATACTCCCCCTGCTAGCTGGGACCCAGTATAGTGGCAAGCTGACTTGTGGGCCTACTAAGTTGACAGGGACGGAGGGATTTGTCAACTTATTCAATATGCACGATTCTAGCTCCAGTGACCATACAATGTCCACCCAACGGCCGTAGTGCTTCTTCAACCTCTGGTCTTCTTGCTCCAGCCGCCCAAACCAGCGACGGTCGTGCCTCGTGCTCCTGCCTCCCATGGCCGGTTGCGATGCGGCGGAGGCCTCACCACCCCCTACTACTCTCACTGCTGGCCAGGCCATCCCTCTACTCACCCACACCCCCTGTTATTCTACGGTGACGGCAGCCTCACACAGTAGCGAACCAGTGAACCCTCATACTCCTCTACGCGTGGGCATCCACTACCGTGTGTTCCTTGGCTCCGCGTCGTCCCCTTCCTAGGCCTCGGCGTCGTCCACCGCCTTGGTGCTCTTGGCGTGGCGTGGTCAATGTGGTCAACGACCGACTTCCATCAGAAGAGTACTGTACATGGAGAGGCTGACAGCTGGGTCCATGGCAGCCGTAAGGAAGTACCTCCTTATTACGAGCAAAATAATTATTCCTGTACCTGACAGCGGACACCGGACGGGCCACCATATTTCACGAAAAAAACGTTTCCCCCCTGACTGCTGGGACCCACCAGCTATATATTCACACGCAAGGAAGTGCCTGACTGCCGGGACCCACTTGGTCAAAGCGAACGTAGTGTTGTCATTATGGTCACGAACGTGTATGTACATACTGGTCGATGTAGTGCGCGCACGTGTCGTAGTTGAGGCGCGCATGTAGCATGTACACGTATGTACAGCGGCCAGTGTGCAAGAAAGAAAATACGGCCACGTACATACATATGGGTAGGGTCTCGAACGCCTACTCATGCATACGTACGGCCAGGGCTCGTGTACATGGCTGGGTCGAAACGGATAAACCGCGTCGTCGTCGTGTTCATGGGGAGGCAACGGAATGCGTCATGTTGATCGGGAGGCAACGGAACGCGTGGGAGCCAACCGGCTTGGACGGAACAGCTGATGGAAACGAGTCCTGGCATACCGCAGAACGGAGGAAACGGCCTTGTGTTCGACCGGCCACGTTCAAAACGGGATCTTGTTCATCGAGAGGGGTCTGGCATACCGTAAAATGGAGGAAACGGACCTCCTACAGTCAAAACGGGGGTCATGTTGATCGAGAGGGGTGTGGCATACCGCAAAACGGAGGAAACCGACTTGTGTTGGAGCGCTACGATCGAAACGGGTGTCCTGTTCATCGGGAGGGGTGTGGCGTACTGCAAAACAAGACTCCACGGGATACTGTTCATCTCCACCGTCGACCCCCTCCAGCCTCCATGCGCTACTATTCATCCACCATCGACCTCCTCCAGCCTCCACCTGCGACTGTTCATCCATGGTCCTCCTGTTCATCCAGCATCCACGGCGTGCTACTCCACCGGCTACTGTTCAACCAGCCCTCTCCACGGGCTCCTGTTCAACCACCCCTCCACGGGCTACTGTTCATCCAGCCCTCCACCGTCTGCTGTTCATCCAACCCTCCACAGGCTGGTCCTGTTCATCCAGCCCTCCACAAGGTCCTGTTCATCTAGCCCCAACCGGCTCGATCGATCGAGGTCCTGTCCATCCGGAGGCAACACCACGGGGTCCTGTTCATCCACCCCCACCGAACTATTCATCCAACCCCCCCAAAGAACGCCACTGTTCATCCAGAGGCAACACCACGGGTGTCGGTGTCAAAACCGGCGGATCTCGGGTAGGGGGTCCCGAACTATGCACCTAAGGCGGATGGTAACAGGAGGCAGGGGACACGATGTTTACCCAGGTTCGGGCCCTCTCGATGGAGGTAATACCCTACTTCCTACTTGATTTATATTGATGATATGTGTAGTACAAGAGTTGATCTACCACGAGATCATAGGGGCTAAACCCTAGAAACTAGCCTATGGTATGATTATTGTTGTCCTACGGACTAAACCCTCCGGTTTATATAGACACCGGAGGGGGCTAGGGTTACATAGAGTCGGTTACAAGGGAGGAGATCTACATATCCGTATCACCAAGCTTTCCTTCCACGCCAAGGAGAGTCCCATCCGGACACGGGACGAAGTCTTCAATCTTGTATATTCATAGTCCGATAGTCCGGCCAAAGGATATAGTCCGGCTATCCGGATACACCCTAATCCAGGACTCCCTCAGTAGCCCCTGAACCAGGCTTCAGTGACGATGAGTCCGGCGCACAGATTGTGTTCGGCATTGCAAGGCGGGTTTCTCCTTCGAATACTCCATAGAAGATTTTGAACACAAGGATAGTGTCTGGCTCTAGAAAACAAGTTCCACATACCACCATAGAGAGAATAATATTTCCACAAATCTAATCTGCCGACACACTCGATATCATGACAACATACCACGGCCCGGTCTTTATTCGAACCGTTATTCTCAACCTGCCTTTTCGCATATCACGAGGCGGTTTCCTTGGCACGTCTTGTCGAAGCAGAGATCGTGTCCCCTTATTACGGGATTCTCATCAATACGGACGTGAGTAACCCAATCGTGACTGTTGGTATGACTCCTCGATTGTAGGCAAGTCCCAAACGGTCACAAGGAGGAAGCTTGGTATTCACCCTCTTTATAAAGAGACCAAGGCCTATCCTTTTTACTCCTCGAACTCAATCGAATCCTTCCCCCGCCTCGAGTTCCAACAACCGAAGCTCAGGTCAGGCACTTCAGACCTTCAACCATGTCCGGATCCAACCTTCAAAGTCGGTGGATGCCTTCCTCTGTTACGGAGGAAGAAGTCAAAAAGTTAAGAGAGGCCAGGTTCCTGACCGGCGAGATCCCGCACCGGCTGCCTGCTCAAGGGCAGGTCATTTCTACTCCCAAACCCGGCGAGAGCGTTGTGTTTGTATCTCACTTCCTCCGAGGGCTAGGCCTTGCACTAGATCCCTTTGTGAGGGGGCTCATGTTTTACTATGGGCTGTATTTCCATGATCTGGCTCCGGATTCGGTCCTCCACATCTCGTCGTTCATCGCCGTGTGTGAAGCTTTCCTCCGCATGTAGCGACCCAACCTCAGATGGTCAAGCCTCTGTGTTGCTGTGCCATCCCTGGATCAGTATGCTGGCACACACAGTACATCAATGTATATATCAAAGTGCAATCACATGTATAAATAACGTAAAATGATATATACCTCGTAATACTCAGCGGAAACAATCAAACGGGTGTGGAGTCCCATCAACGCCATCGGCAGGTTGAGTGTAGACCGTAACCTCAGATCGTAACTCTTACTGTCGAGGAAAGTATCTGCAACATGATACGTTGCAGCCGTGTAGGTCAGTACATTGAATGTACCGCAAGATCACAATATGAGAAAACAGATGATAAACTATACTATATGCAATATGGCTTTATGGCTCAGATCTGAGTTTTGTTTGCATAAAAGCTGATTTTATTTTACCTACATCAAAGGCATAAATGGAGTCTGTACTATGGAGTTTTCTATCATGACATGGTTCCGCCAACCGATGTCTCATAGCCCAAAATTCATCATATGTTGCCCACAATTAAGTTATCAATCCGTGTTGAGAGTTCCGAGATAGATCCAAGTCCAGAGGCTCAAATTGTCCGTAATCGGGACACGGCTAATCGATTAGGTTATAACCTCTCTGCAGAGGTTTGTACACTTTACCCGCAAGATTCGATCCTCTTTTACGTTCTCGCACTTCAGAGTGTTTGAGAACAAGATGACCAAACATAGTCTTCCAAAGAGTTCCTCCGACCACCGTCCGTACCCATCCAATCCTACCGTAGTTCTACATCTGCTAGCACCGCCCCAGCCAGAGTCACCACTAAGGTCAACCAAGCCAGAGCCCATAATGACTTGCGGTTGCACAGTAAGCTTCCGGCATGAAGTATTCTTCCGCCTCTTTGAGTCTGGGTGAAGCTTTCCGCAAGATGTCATGGCGCTTCTCCATGCATCCCGCCAACCACTGGTTTCTCCAGGTGCCCACAACCATCCTTCACCCAAGAGTGTGTATTGAATTCTTGTCTCGAGTCTTGAAGTCTTGAGGCCTTGAAGATGCAGTCCTTGCAGATTCCATCATGGAGTTGTCGTCATTGACGTAGATCCTCCATTCTCACACCACTCCCGAGCACTCATACCAAACCCCGTCTACTATAGCGTAGCATTAGAATAAAATAACGTCCCGGGCTTGGTAACAGGGTGATGGGTTCCTACCTCATGCATACTACTCAACTACAAGAATTTCAATAATACTACTGAGGGGTGGTTGCAAGGATGCCACTAAATGCAATAAAAACATAGGTATGAAAGCAATGATCAAAGTGAACTTGCCTTGTTGACGATCTTCGAAAAACTAGGGTTTCGTAGTAGCAATCTTCGCACTCCGGAAATTCTACCGAGGCAAACAATAACTATAATAAGCACATAGCATAACATAACATAACAAAGTAACACACCAAAACCAACAAAGCAAAACCCAAAGGGAAAACTTAAAGAAAAAACAACTCAAAGTTTTCCTACTTCAAATAACAACAAAAAATAGTTTTATATAACAAAAATTTCTTAACATCACCTAATCATGGTTTTATGTTAACTAAACAGAAAATATTTCATTAAGCAACTAGGAGCAAAAAGAATTAAATAAAATCTATTATGAAACTCCCGAATAAGCAAAACAAGCTTTAATTCAAATCTGATCTAACTCAATTTTTATAAATCCAAACATAGACAAATTATATATTTTTGAAACTACAAGAAAATTGTGATCTAACGCAAAAGAATCAGCATCATTGGACTTCTAGATCAAAAGTTATAAGCTAAACAAGAACGGAACTAAATCTGTTACGGGAATAAATCTGAAAACGAAAACGGAGTTACCTGTACGTGAGGCAGAGATGGCAGGAAGGAGACGGCGATGTGGAGGGCTGCTCCGGCGAGGGGGCGAGGTCGCCAAGCAGGGTGGGGTGGCGGAGGAGGGGGTCGGCGCTTGGGGAGGTGGCGCTTGGGGAGGTTGCGCTGGGCGATGGGGAGGTTCCAGGAGAGCTCCTGGTGAGCGTTTCTAGGCAGGAAAAGGAGGACGGTGGCGAGAAGGCTACGGGCGGGGAGGGGGCGTGGTGATGGGAAAAATGGAACGAGGAGAGGGAGGGGGTTTTATAGGCGGTCTCGGGAGGCGCTGGGATGGAAAGACGAGGGAGATCGGGAAGGTGGAGTTTCCTGCCTCCATGGATATGGAAAGCTTCAGAACGTGAGAGGAAACAGAGGAAGGAGATGATCTCTTGTTGGGCTAGAATAGGAAAGTGCTTAATGGGCCAGCAGGTTTTTCCTAATAAAACGATTCCATTCCTATTTTTAAAATTAGGAAACTAAAACAATAAAAAGGAAATCAAATCAATTCGAATAAAGAGTTTTATATACTAAAATTATCAGAAAAATAAAATGTAGATGATGAGCATTATTCCACGGCCAAAATAAAAACTAAAAAAATGTTTTTCAGAAAATCCCTAAAGGCTTTATTTCTTTTTGCAAATAATTTTAAATAAAACTTTGGTTTTTCTTGGCTCAATATTTTCAAAATGCCCTGATTTTGGAGGGTCATTTTCTCCGCTTCTTTCTTGCTTGCAAGAATTTATTTTCGGGATATTTCTCGGGAAGAAAAATAGAGAAGCAAGTGCAAATATTTGAAAGAATTAAATTGCAAAACTCCGCTCAAATTCTTTATAGTTGAAGAAGTCATGTCATCTTCTCTCATTGATTTTAATAGGATGAATTTGAATTTACGGAGAAGGGAAAGTCATTTTATTCCCTCTCATTCAAAAGTTTTTGAAAAGGTTCAAATTTCACTCAAGTTTAATTCACTCAAGCAAACAAACAAACAATTCAATTAATTATATTAACATTCCAAAATTTGGGATGTTACAAACCTACCACACTTAAAATGAATCTCGTCCTCTAGATTCAAGAGGCTAGCAAGAAAAGGTTAGGGTTGGGGTCTTCTAGCAAATGTCTTGGTCGAAGGTCGTGGGTGCTACCACACTTAAAAACAAGGTCATGGTTCCAATAAACTCAGATATTTCCTCCGAGGGCTGACAATGTATGTCTCTTCACATATCTTACAATAGCTCCTTCATTAAAGCTCTTCTGTCAGAAGCATAGAGTTTTCCTCAAAAGCTTGGGTCGGTTCGTCAAAGTTGAAGTTCGTCCGAGACCGGATCTTCTTAGCTGATGGGTCTGTGTCCATTCTAAACAACTATCGAAACACTCATGGTGGTCTACAATTTATGGTTTTCTCCTGCAGAAAACGGGTCTGGGTTGAACCTCACCATATAACCTACGTTTGGCAACGGTTGCCTGTAATGGGGTTCCATCGTCCTACCATTTTATGGTTTTATGGCTTATCGCGTCGACACTCTTCTAAGTTTTTCAAGGCTCTCTGATTTTCCATCAACATATGATAGTTCATGATAGAAGTCTCCGTATGGGGCCAATCCATCCTGCATTTGAATCATTACCACATACGTAAATAGTGAATCACGATTCTAACACTTGGGCATACTCACAAGCATTGCAGAATTTCTCTTGTCCTCGAATTGGGTTCGAGTAAATCCATGGTTTCTGCAAGCCAAACAAAACATCTATCGTTACTTCACCACTCTTAGGTTTTTGCGTAATCTCCTACGAAACGTATGCTGATTTGATCACTGCTTCTTCCAAGTGTATTCCTTTATCAAGGTTACAACTGTTCCTTCTCAAAATCCTGGGCCTGTGGGTTATGGCCCACTTCAACACTAGTGCAGCTTTAACTCATCCTTGGAGTAACTCTCTTGTTACACCTCCTTAAATCCAGTAGTACTCTGTTTCTTCATACCATCATATCAAAACAAAACTCCAACTTATTTTGTCCAGCTTCCTTCTATGGCCGTCATGAATAACACGTTTCTTTCTTCATTGATCATGTGGCTTTATAGAGTACTATGACCAAAAGAAGTGCACAAGTTTATCCATAAAATCTCATTAATCTCATATCAATCTTTCATTACATCCTTAACCATTTTTGTAAATCCAAATTCCAAAAAGTACTTGTTACAAATGCTGCCACCCACATGATTTGGTATGGTCAGACATTACTTCCACTTTATTTATTTATCCTCCTCGAGGATTCTTCAGTCCCACTGGAATTGTGCGACATGAGCCTTGAAATCTTCAATCTTCTGTTTCATCATGGTGGTCTTGAGCTTCACCTTCATCATCTCTGCATGCACTTTGCTTAGGTATTCCTGAGTATAACGGAGTCTTGCTTCAAGTATTTCTCCGATCTGGCGTATGGCTTCCATGGCTGCTTCACGAACAGCGTCGAAGAAAGTTGCTTGTGGCACACGTGAGATGAAAAAGTAATGCCCCATCCTCTTTGGGCAAACTCCTTTCAAACGGTGGAGGTGTACCTCCACATACCAAAGTTCCACTCCCTTTGCATGAAGGGTAGCCTTTGTAGACTGCATCTCCTTCAAGGTGAATATGCTTCATCATGTCCTTCAGATCTTCGGTAATCATGATCACTTGTCGTGGTCATGATGGTTTCCGGACCTTTAAGGAAAGACTCGTAAGGGTCGTCATCTGCAGTTGTATAACAAAAGTGGTGCTCGTAATGAGGTACACATCTCCGGGCACACATTCATATCATCCAAACAAAACTTCAAACTCAATTCCAATTTCCTGTTTATGCATCACAACTCACTTTCTTCCATGTTCATCCAGAATATTAATTTCCAAGATAAAATATGACAACTCCTTAAAGCTTTTCAGCATGTGACATTACAACTTTATTGAGTCATGAACTATTACAAACTCGAGAAATCTATTACATAACTCAACTCATTGAGCTCATGAAAAGGAAATTGCTTTCTACTACTCTTATTATCCATATCAAAATCCCAACTACTCAACTCCAGCTTTCATCTTGTCGGGACATTTAATAGCATAATGTCCTGCCTCCTTGCAGCGAAAACAAATGACTTCCGACATGTCTCGGGCTTCTTTGTGATTATGCGGGCTCCTTGGATTCTTGGTTTCTTTTACGGCATTTACTAGCGTAATGACCTAAATCCTTGCACCTGTAACAGGTGATATGACTCAAGTCCTTCTCTGCAAAAATTGTGTTGCTCTCGGTTGCCTTCCTTTTCTCTTCCTGGATTTCTCTGTAATGATCGAGTTTCTATCTCCGGGGTCAAACTTCACTTCTGCTGTCGGAAATATCCTGGATACTCCTTTCTTTCCTTGGTGCAATCATCGTGAAAATGTCCTTCTTCTCCACATGAATAGCGTGCATTGAGTAAAATCTGTTGAGACCTTCTCCATCTAGGTCTTCAACACTTTCAGTCATTACTGGTTCTTCTAGATCTTCCTTGAGGGCTTCTTTCATTCCATCTTCCTGCTTCGGAATAGTTTGTTGCACCGTGGAGTAAATGTGACACTGCACCGGGTAGTGGGTGGTTCCTTCACACAGGAAGCAAGTCACCTGGCTAGTTGGGCATTCCTCAGCTGGGTGTTTCTCCTCACAATGAGGGCATCCATCTTTGTGTTCCTCCTGGGTGTGTCCTATTTCTCCGCAAATCTTGCAGGCACAAGGTTTACTTCTTGGTGCATCATTGTGTTTCCGGATAAGACATGATTTCAACAGGGTCTTCTTGAATTCCTCCCAAGTTCTTGCTCCATTAAATCCCTGTATGGCTTGATGCATGTTCCACCAGGTTGCAGCACTTTCTGTAAAGTATTGAAGAGCATATTGAACCTCATACTTCCTTGAAACCAAATTGCTCCCGAAGTGATTTTCCATGTTCTGCATCCATAGCTCTGCCTCGGGCTGATTCTTCGGTCCAGAGAATATCAGTCCAACTTCATTCATCATCTATGGGGTTCAAGGGTTTTAGGGTGAGATGAGAGAGGTGGGGAGGGATATACACACAATACAACCAATAGTTTTTGAAGAAACAAGTTTTATTTTGGGGCTGTCGGAAAACATCAAACAAATGACAGCTCACAAATCATCGATCTAACGAGGTGTATAGCAGGGTTTGGTCTTCTAAAGGTCAAATAATTCTTCAGATCCTTCAAGTCTTCGGAGTCTTCAACTGTTGTAGATTCTAATGGAGAAATCCTCTTTACTCTGAAGGGGTCATCAGCCTCCGATATCAAATCTTTCTTGGAGCGTCTTCATTGATCCTCCGGTGCTCAAAGGATAAGGGTATATTCTAACTATTTGAGGTGAGAGGGTCTATCTAATAAAATCAGAAAAGACGAAAGTAAAGGATCCTTTTGAAAATAAAGTTTTAGAGATTTCTGTCCTAGGGCTTTCCGATTTCTAGGGTCACGCCCTACAGTCAACATGTGCTCGATACCATATCAGAAGCGACCCAACCTCGATGGTCAAGCCTCGTGTTCTTGTGCCATCCTCGGATCAAGTATCTTTGGCACACACAGACATCAATGTATATATCAAAGTGCAATCACATGTATAAATAACGAAAATGATATATACCTCATAATACTCAGCGGAAACAATCAAACGGGTGTGGATTCCCATCAACGCCATCGGCAGGTTGAGTGTAGACCGTAACCTCAGTATCGTAACTCTTACTCGTCGAGGAAAATATCTGCAACATGATACGTTGCAGCCGTGTAGGTCAGTACATTGAATGTACCGCAAGATCACAATATGAGAAAACAGATGATAAACTATACTATATGCAATATGGCTTTATGGCTCAGATCTGAGTTTTGTTTGCATAAAAGCTGATTTTATTTTACCTACATCAAAGGCATAAATGGAGTCTGTACTATGGAGTTTTCTATCATGACATGGTTCCGCCAACCGATGTCTCATAGCCCAAAATTCATCATATGTTGCCCACAATTAAGTTATCAATCCGTGTTGAGAGTTCCAGATAGATCCAAGTCCAGAGGCTCAAATTGTCCGTAATCGGGACACGGCTAATCGATTAGGTTATAACCCTCTGCAGAGGTTTGTACACTTTACCCGCAAGATTCGATCCTCTTTTACGCTCTCGCACTTCAGAGTGTTTGAGAACAAGATGACCAAACATAGTCTTCCAAAGAGTTCCTCCGACCACCGTCCGTACCCATCCAATCCTACCGTAGTTCTACATCTGCTAGCACCGCCCCAGCCAGAGTCACCACTAAGGTCAACCAAGCCAGAGCCCATAATGACTTGCGGTTGCACAGTAAGCTTCCGGCATGAAGTATTCTTCCGTCTCTTTGAGTCTGGGTGAAGCTTTCCGCAAGATGTCATGGCGCTTCTCCATGCATCCCGCCAACCACTGGTTTCTCCAGGTGCCCACAACCATCCTTCACCCAGAGTGTGTATTGAATTCTTGTCTCGAGTCTTGAAGTCTTGAGGCCTTGAAGATGCAGTCCTTGCAGATTCCATCATGGAGTTGTCGCCATTGACGAGATCCTCCATTCTCACACCACTCCGAGCACTCATACCAAACCCCGTCTACTATAGCGTAGCATTAGAATAAAATAACGCCCCGGCTTGGTAACAGGGTGATGGGTTCCTACCTCATGCATACTACTCAACTACAAGAATTTCAATAATACTACTGAGGGGTGGTTGCAAGGATGCCACTAAATGCAATAAAAACATAGGTATGAAAGCAATGATCAAAGTGAACTTGCCTTGTTGACGATCTTCGAAAAACTAGGGTTTCGTAGTAGCAATCTTCGCACTCCGAAAATTCTACCGAGGCAAACAATAACTATAATAAGCACATAGCATAACATAACATAACAAAGTAACACACCAAAACCAACAAAGCAAAACCCAAAGGGAAAACTTAAAGAAAAAACAACTCAAAGTTTTCCTACTTCAAATAACAACAAAAAATAGTTTTATATAACAAAATTTCTTAACATCACCTAATCATGGTTTTATGTTAACTAAACAGAAAATATTTCATTAAGCAACTAGGAGCAAAAAGAATTAAATAAAAATCTATTATGAAACTCCCGAATAAGCAAAACAAGCTTTAATTCAAATCTGATCTAACTCAATTTTATAAATCCAAACATAGACAAATTATATATTTTTGGAAACTACAAGAAAATTGTGATCTAACGCAAAAAGAATCAGCATCATTGGACTTCTAGATCAAAAGTTATAAGCTAAACAAGAACGGAACTAAATCTGTTACGGGAATAAATCTGAAAACGAAAACGGAGTTACCTGTACGTGAGGCAGAGATGGCAGGAAGGAGACGGCGATGTGGAGGGCTGCTCCGGCGAGGGGCGAGGTCGCCGGCGAGGGTGGGGGTGGCGGAGGAGGGGGTCGGCGCTTGGGGAGGTGGCGCTTGGGGAGGTTGCGCTGGGCGATGGGGAGGTTCCAGGAGAGCTCCTGGTGAGCGTTTCTAGGCAGGAAAAGGAGGACGGTGGCGAGAAGGCTACGGGCGGGGAGGGGGCGTGGTGATGGGAAAATGGAACGAGGAGAGGAGGGGTTTTATAGGCGGTCTCGGGAGGCGCTGGGATGGAAAGACGAGGGAGATCGGGAAGGTGGAGTTTCCTGCCTCCATGGATATGGAAAGCTTCTGTAACGTGAGAGGAAACAGAGGAAGGAGATGATCTCTTGTTGGGCTAGAATAGGAAAGTGCTTAATGGGCCAGCAGGTTTTTCCTAATAAAACGATTCCATTCCTATTTTTAAAATTAGGAAACTAAAACAATAAAAAGGAAATCAAATCAATTCGAATAAAGAGTTTTATATACTAAAATTATCAGAAAAATAAAATGTAGATGATGAGCATTATTCCACGGCCAAAATAAAACTAAAAAATGTTTTTCAGAAAATCCCTAAAGGCTTTATTTCTTTTTGCAAATAATTTTAAATAAAGACTTTGGTTTTTCTTGGCTCAATATTTTCAAAATGCCCCTGATTTTGGAGGGTCATTTTCCTCCGCTTTTTCTTGCTTGCAAGAATTTATTTTCGGGATATTTCTCGGGAAGAAAAATAGAGAAGCAAGTGCAAATATTTGAAAGAATTAAATTGCAAAACTCCGTTCAAATTCTTTATAGTTGAAGAAGTCATGTCATCTTCTCTCATTGATTTTAATAGGATGAATTTGAATTTACCGGAGAAGGGGAAAGTCATTTTATTCCCTCTCATTCAAAAGTTTTTGAAAAGGTTCAAATTTCACTCAAGTTTAATTCACTCAAGCAAACAAACAAACAATCCAACTAATTATATTAACATTCCAAAATTTGGGATGTTACACCGCATTACCCCTCACTTCGGCCTGCGGCTCAAGACCTTCAAGGTGGAGCCGAAGATAGTCGAGGGGCGTCACGCAGAGTGCGGAGGTGCCGTAATAAGCAAAAGTGCTGATGCCCCATGGCCAGAGGGTTCTTTCCAGGAGGTGTCCAGCTTATGGCAACGAGAATGGTTTTATATCACAGCTCCCAGGGGTACCAAGTGGGTGGCTCCCCCTGCTTTTCGCTCAGGCCCCCCGCCACAACTAGCGTCATGGGTCAACAAGGGGCTGGACTGGGGGCCAGTAAAGGATGTGCCAATATTGCAGAGTCGCATCCAAGATCTCCTAGAGAGAGACATCAGTCTAGTCAATGTAATGCAAGTCATGTTAATTCGTCGAGTCCTGCCCTGCAAACATCGTCCCCTCCGCATGTGGGAGTTCAACCCAGAGGGACCGCGAGCTATCCATCATTTCCTCGGCATGACGCTCGAGGAGATGTACAAATTGTTCTTCGGACCACAAATAATGTGTTCGGACACCACCGAGGATGCGGGTTTGAACTGCAATCGTCCAGATACCCAAGTAAGTAGTCCTGTAACTGAACACGTTGTATCTTTATTTATCACAACATCATTCTGAAAAGTGGCTCTTTGACCAGGACTGGGTAACAAAGGCGAAGATGATCAGGTGTTCGGCCCCCCTCCCCGAGGTCTCACCGGATCCTGTACTAGCCAGGATGCTGGAGCTCGCGCCTTATCAAGCGCCCTTAGGGGAAGACAAACGGGGGAAGAAAGAGGCTAGCGCCTCCGCGAAGGAGGACAACCAAGGGGAAGAAACTGAAATTCCCCCTTCCCAAGGAAGGAAGAGGACCACCTCTGAAGACCCGGAGACAATGGTCTCCAAACGGGGGAAGAAATCTTCCCCAGAGGGTCCTGCCCCGGGGGATACACCGGCCGCACAATGCCCGCAAGGGGGTCAGCCCCCAACCGAGCTGTAAGTAGAAAGGGGACTTTAATAATAAAAACGTCTTGCTTTGCTTCTGAGGAAAATAACCAAAATATTTATCTTGTAGTCCGGATCATAGCCCTCCTCGGCACAGTTCGTCTTCGGGGAATCTTCTTCCGGAGATGATGGAGAGCGAAACGCCTCCCCAAGCCCTCCCGCCTTACGAGGCGGGCGACCCCGAGGTGTCATCGCGGAGGGCTTCTCCTGATCCGGCAAGGCCAGAGGGTAATCCTTTGGCCACCCGAAGTCCTCAGTATCCGGCTCTTGAAGAGAGCAACCGAAAGAGTCCGGCACCGTCTGTTATGCGTTCGGACGCACTGAAGGATCTGCTAGAGCAAGCGGTTATCTCAGAAGCGCATCGTATGCTAATCGGTATGGTAGTTGAGAGGATTTCATCCGCCGAAAGCGGGTTGCATGAAGCCTTTATGAGTCTGCTGAAAGGTTTTGAGGTACGTGAAATAGTATGTATTTTTGACAGTACCGCACACGTTAAGGTGTGTCCTATGCGATAGTAGCCTCGAGACTCGGTTGCTTGTCGAAAACGGCGGCAAACAGAGGATCATAGTCCCAGGTAACAATCCGGCCGCCCTCTTATGCAGGTGGCAGAAGGTCCGTTGGCTAGCCGGACTGGTGAGTTTGCCGAGCTGAAGCGGCAACTTGATGCGGCGGATGCCGACATCGTGCTTGACAA
Organism: Aegilops longissima; assembly: GCA_021605205.1. Taxonomy (NCBI): domain Eukaryota; kingdom Viridiplantae; phylum Streptophyta; class Magnoliopsida; order Poales; family Poaceae; genus Aegilops; species Aegilops longissima. The sequence continues at coordinate 316,369,482 of CM038677.1, forward strand.
CAAGCAGCTTGACGAGGCACATGGTATGTGATTTCTCTAGTGATCGATACGTAGTAAGAGGAGATGATGCTAGTATCTTTAATATGTTGCGCCTACAGATGGGGCTGCGGCCGTGGAGACCCTTCGAGTGGAACTTGCCCGGGCCAAAGAACAAGCCAGGAAAAGCGATGCGGCCGCCCTGATGGCGGTCGAGGAGCTGAGAGCCGAAAAGGCTGCTCATTGCCGAAGCAAGGAGGAAATAGCCAAGATGGCTGTGGAGTTCAAGGATGCCGCCGGCCGTTACGAGCTTCTCAAAAAGGAAGATCGAGTGAAGATGACGGACCTGGAGAAGGCCACGGTGGCAGCCAACACTACTAGGGAAAACCTTATACACGACATCTTAGCAGTAGCGCTGGACAAAATCATGCGCTGCTTAGTAGCAGCGCGCATAAATAAACCGTGCTACTGCTATTACTTTAGCAGTAGCGCGTACTAGAAAAAAGCGTTGCTGCTATGTTTGAACTGGGCGCACATGGCTAGCCCAACTTAGCAGTAGCGCGTATATTGGCCCGACGCTACTGGTACTGTCCTTAGTTGTAGCGCTTTTCTCGCAAGAGCGCTACAAGTAATCCTACCTTATCGTCCCCACGCGCGCGTCCAACCCTCTCTCTCACTTACACTCTCCCCCTCTCTCAGTCACTCTCGCCCGCGCGTCGATAACCGTCATCGTGCGTCGCCGCCACCGCCGCCTTCGTCCGTCCGCCGCCGAGGTACTCCCCTCCTTCCGTCCATCCTCCCTCCTCCTCTTTGCGCCTCCTCCCCTCCTCTGCAGCCGCCCTCCTCCTCCTCCTTTGGCAGCCTCCCCACCGCCCTCGACCTCACCGCCGCCACCCGAGCCCACCCAGCACCGCCGCCTCCCGATCCTGATCCCACCCTCGCCGCCCCTACCTCTCTGTCGCCCCCCCTTTCTCTCTGCTTAGTTAGTACTAGATTTTGTTTAGTAGTAGTAGATGTTAATTTAGGGTTCATAGATAATGATTTTTATTAGTAGTAGATGTTAATTAGTAGTAGTGATCGTACTAGTTAACTAGGGCAGTATGATTAATAGTAGTTGTAGTTGAACTACTTTAGTTGTAGTTGAACTAGTTTAGTAAGTAAATTAACAAACTAGTTGAACTAATATTTTTAGTAAGATAATTAATATAACTAGTTGAACTACTTTACTTTTAGAAAGAACTAGTTTTTTTTTCTATTTATAGTATGTTTATATTTAGTAAGAACTAGTTGAATTAATAAAACTAGTTGAACATGTCATATTTGATGTTATTTTTTAGTTTAAGCAATTATTCGGGATGTATTAGTGATAACTTATACGGTTTTGGCTTTTGCAGAATCAAGGAGCCCCTCCATCATCCCCGCCGTCGTCCCCGTCACCGACCTCCTCCGACATCGAGGTGAGACCAGCCAAATATCCATGTATATCTTGTGTTGCTCAAATAGGATATGTGGTTGCCCAAGTGGCCATTCATTTTCGTTTTACACCTCCGAGTGGCCTATGTTTTGCCGGAATGTTGATTAATTTCCATTGCGGCAAATTTCAGGCACTCGATATGTCCTTTTTTAGCAAAGGTCATGCCGGATTTTTCCGTGAATTCTGGCATGACTTGTGCTAGAATATGTAGGAAATATCGAGTGGCCTGGATTTTCTCGAAAAATAATGATCTAATTTAGGTTTTTTAGTACATATATTTAATTGTTCAAGTTTAATCTTTGAATTATGAACGTAGGAAATGTCGTACTCGGACGACGACAGTCTCCCGGGAGTGCAGCTGGTGCCACGACGATCGAGGTATGTGCGACAGAGTTCATTGAGTCGATTTAAGATCGGCGCTTCAGCATTAAGCTCGAGGAGACCTTCGATGATGAAACGGTACGCAACAGCGACAAGAGTTTTTTTCGTAATTAAGCATGACTTCAACTATTTCAACGTCTAATTTTCATCTTTTACAATTCGACTCGCTTATCCCATGCCATGCAAGATGCTATGTCTTGGAGAGGATGGGTTTTGAAGTAAATCTGTACAATGCTCACAGCGTAACCCATTTTAGTTGCCAAAATTGGGAAGCACTTTGCAAAATGTATGGTTTATATGAGGGTATGAAGGTCACCATGGATCTTGGTGATCCTGACATCGAGCAAGACAATATGGACATTTGGGTCCGTGTTGATACGCTTCCGATTCTACCGCAATGTGAGTTTCTCAAACATAGTTATTAACTAATTTATATTGTTTTTTTCAAAATAGTTGACAGCTTATTTCCATTGACAGCTTATTTTGAATCTTCAAAGAATGTGCGGAAGATGGTAGAAAAAAACCACTACACTGATGGCTCCAAATTAACTTATAAGGAGAAAAGTCATCTGATTGCTTATTGTACATATCTTGAGAATTACAACACCTATTATCGAACTACTCCAAATTATGGTGAATACGTGCCACTAGTGCACGTGTTGAACCACTATAACTTCTATGGAGATACCCTGGTGAGATTTTTTACTATTACGACATCCGTGCATCTTTTGCATACTTCTAAAACTAGTACATCATTGCTAACTACGAAGTTATTACTATGTTTTTCAAAAGAAAATCCCGATGGATTGTGTGCCTCATCTGATGTATCAGAATGGTCGCCTTGCAGTTCTGAACATACAACCAGATCAATCTAAGGAGCTCACCTGTGCATATCGGATTTCTAAAACCGGTGAACACATGCTAATCAAAGAACGGAAAAAATGTTTGGACATTCGCAAGGAGGTTCTTGGAAGTAATATTGCTTAAAGGCAAGAATTGGAGCAGGATAATCTCCATTCTCCATAATGGAGAGTCGGGCTATCTTGTTTTTTGCTATTTTTCCTTAGAGAATATAGTAGGTCCTAAGAGAATGTAGTAGGTCCTATGAGGTACAATATGTTTATTATGTGATACAATTTGTTAGAGTTGATGATGAGGAGTACTTGTGATTACGACTAGTGACCAATTTGCTATGTGATGTCTCATTGATGAAAACGATGATCTTGAGGAGGTCTTACATGACAATGATGTATTATGATGATAAGTTGTTAATGATATGATAATGATGATGATATTTATTATATCATTGCGTGAAAGAACCGCGGATTAGTTTCAAGTGGATGTCCATCCACTTGAAACTAGTCTTCTTTCACCTCGTGATGTAATAACTCATTACGATGTAAAAACAATCTCTAAATTCCTATTGTATGAAAACTTGTGTAAAGGTGTATGAAATACAACATGAAATAAAAAAGAAATAAAATACTAAATAATAGTAGTAGTGCGGGCAAGGAGGAGCGCTACTACTAATTACCAGCAGCGCTGCTCTGGAGAAGCGCTACTACTAGATCAATTTAGCGATGAGCGGGTCCGAACGCCATCGCTAAGCTTTAGCTGTAGCGCCTTATCGAGAGCGCTCCGGCGCGCTCATCGATAGGCCTAAAACCCACGCTGCTGCTAGGATTTTCCCTAGTAGTGCAAGGACGCCCACTCTACAATTAGATCGATGAAGGAGGAGCTGCGTCACGCCGGGGATATCGCGGCTGGGAAGCCCTTTATGCTGCGGATGAAGTTCGTAGATCCTAAGTATGCTCCTTTGGATCGGCTATGAAGTTCTGCAGATGCTTATCTGGATTTGGCAGCAAGTGCCGCTGATGCGGCCGAATACTTCGAGGATCAGAAAGATCGCGAAGTGGAGAAGCTGTTCTGGTCACAATTTAGCGTTCCAGCGCGTTCGCTTCCTTTAAATGAGCGGATGGCCGAATGGGCCGAGCTCCATAGGTTGTCTGAGCTCGCCATGAGGTCTGTTGTGGATCATCTATGGCTAGAAAGGCCAAGGCCGAACAGTTATTTTAGTTTGGTGCAGCAGTTCCTTGGTGATGTGCCACGCATCGACACTATGAAGAGGTCGGCGTGCATCGAGGGTGCGCGGATGGCGCTTGCCCATGTCAAGACATACTGGGTGGAGATGGAAGCCACCGCAATTGCAACCCCGAGTTCGGCTGTTAGCCGAGTAGCTGCCGAGCACTACTTTGACGAAGTCCTTGAAGGCGCTCGTTCAATAGAAGCTCAGTGCTCGAAGAATATTATGTTCTAGTGACATGTATTCTCATTGAAAAACAATGTTTTACTGAATTGTAAGGGGTATTTTTATACTTTTGCCTGAAAGGATTATGATTCCTCCTTTGCGGCCATTTATGTATATATGTATATAACTTGAAAATTTGCAGTCATCGGCTTCAGCCCCCACACATATAATGCGGGGGTATTCGCAGAAGATGCGTGTTCACACTTGATCCAACGTCTTGGTCCATTAAGGAGGAGATAGCGCAGCGAACTAGGCAATCGGACAATATTGCTTTAACACTTTCACTTAGCCATAGGAGTTTGACAGTGGGGCTACTATATAGCCCCTGGTGGCTCCGCACTCATCCGAATACGGGGCGCGTACATGCCTGGCCGGGAAACGGCCCTTCATTAATGCGGAGGAATCCCGAAGATTCTGCTAGGTCATCGAGTGGTTGACCAGTCTCGCGCTTTAGCATGACAGTCAGTTTTCGGCTTTCTCTACTGAGGTGCTCGTCCGGCCGAACCAGGGCATAATCGCAGTAGTTCTCTGGGTGCCACCTTAGCCGATAGAGCGGAACGTAAGGTAGCAAAACACAGGAGCCGGGCAAACCCAACATTTGACCAAAGACATGATTCGGAGCTGATGCATATAAGGCCAAACTCGCGACGCCGAACACTCCCTAAGGTATTCGGTCTTTGAAATATGTACCGGGCTAAATGATGCCCTTGATAATGAGCCCCTTGTGTCCGGGTACGAGCAATATTCTGACATGGCCACATGCCAATAACGTCAACATCCTTCTTGGTTGTATTGAGAATCCGGAGGATGTGAACAGCAAAAGACAGTAAAAAAGGTTTACGCAGGGTCTTAATCAAAAGAGAAACCTTTGAACGGGTCCCTGCTGCACGTCTGCGCCTGTGTCTCCGTTGTGCCGTGTCCTGGGCGGGTGTAGCATGATTGTCATCTATAAAAGAGAGGAACTTAGTTGAAGGTTGTCGTGCAAAAAATTGGCTATTATAAATAAACCAGTTAAAAGTCAAGAAGGGTAAAGTTGAGCCGAATTATTGCTAAGAAGCCCCTGGTACCATCTATATGGGTATAACCATCAAACCTATCTCTACCCAATGATTAGTCGGACTCGTCTAACCGTGTCCGTGGTCTTAACGACCGGTCATCTGTTCTGGTGGCGAGACCGTCTAGTGTTTGGCTGTTAAAGCAGCCGTATGTTCTTCTGCTCGTAAAGAGCGCTCAACATTTCCATGTACTTTGATGATGCCACGCGGACAGGGCATTTTATGCTTGATAAAAGCGTAATGTGGTATTGCATTAAAACGAGCGAAAGCCGCTCGTCCGAGTAGTGCTTGATAGCCACTTCGGAATGGAGCAATGTCGAAGGTTAACTTTTCGCTTCTGAAGTTGTCTAGCGAGCCGAACACAACCTCTAGTACTAGAGAGCCCGTGCAATGGGCCTCTATGACTGGTATTACTCCCTTGAAGGTAGTATTACTGTGGCTGATTTTTGTTGGGTTTATCCCCATTTTGCGGATGGTGTCCTGATATATCAGATTGAGACCACTGTCGCCGTCCATAAGGACTCGTGTGAGATGGTATCCGTTTATTATTGGGTCCAGCACCAAGGCAGCTGATCCTTCCTGCCGGATGCTTATTAGGTGATCCCTGCGATTGAAAGTGACCGGGCAGGACAACCAGGGGTGGAACTCAGGGGTGACGGGCTCTACGGCTTGTGTATCTCGGAGTGCATATTTGCTTATCCTCTTTGTCACGTGGATCACGTTTACTGTTTTGACTTCTGGAGGGAATTTTTTCTGTCCCCCAGTGACCTGCTGGCGAGGCTCATCCTCGTCTTTGCTCGGTGTGTCCTCCCCCTTGTGTTCGGTGTTTAGCTTGCCGGCCTGCTTGAAGACCCCGCATTCTCTGTGGGTATGATTTGCAGGTTTATCGGGGGTGCCGTGGATCTGACATAGTTTGTCTAGAATCTTGTTTAGGCTGGTCGGTCAATCTCTGTTGCCTTTAAAGGGCTTTTTCCGCTGACCCGGTTGAGAGCCCCTGAATCCGGCGTTTACCACCGAGTTATCTGGGTTGTCCCCATTATTCCGGCGCTTGTTTTTACTGCGTCGTGGTTTTCCATTGCTGTCCCTGACTTCGGATGTGCTTGGGTCGCTGGTGCTGCTTCGGGCTAACCAGTTGTCCTCGCCCGCGCAATAGCGGGTCATGAGGCTTGTTAGGGCTGCCATTGTTCTCGGTTTTTCTTGGCCGAGGTGTCTGGCAAGCCATTCGTCTCGGACACTGTGCTTGAAATCTGCTAAGGCTTCGGCGTTCGGACAGTCGACAATTTGGTTCTTCTTAGTGAGAAACCTGTTCCAAAGCTTTCGGGCTGACTCTCTGGGCTGTTGAATTATATGATTCAAATCGTCTGCGTCCGGAGGTCGGACATAAGTCCCTTGAAAATTAGACCGAAAAGCATCCTCGAGCTCCTCCCAACTTCCAATGGAGTTTTCGGGGAGGCTTTTTAGCCAGTGCCGAGCTGGTCCTTTGAGCTTGAGGGGCAAGTATTTGATGGCATGGAGATCGTCTCCGCAAGCCATATGAATATGGAGGATAAAGTCCTCAATCCAGACCCCCGGGTCTGTGGTCCTGTCGTACGCCTCTATGTTCACTGGTTTGAATCCTTCTAGAAATTCATGGTCTAGCACCTTGTCGGTGAAACATAGGGGGTGTGCGGCACCCCTGTATTTAGCTGTACCATGGTGTTCGGACAGTTCTAATTTTTGGGTTTGGCTGAGGGCTGGAGCGCGTTTCCTTGATCCGTAGATGGATCTGGTTGCGCCGGCCCTTTGATGCGAGTCCTTGCGTGGGTCATGTACTGACTTATGTGCGGTCTTGTTGGCCGCTCTATCGTGGCCACGAGGTCGTCGATCCGACTGGTCGGCAGTTTTATTTTTGGGCTGTGGGGGCTCTAAGGCCTCATCGTCGAATTCAGGCAGCAACTTTCGCTTTGGGTAGCTCTTCGTGTGGCGACTGCCACCATACTTTTCTGCCGTATCGAGCACTTTGTTCCATCTACTGTTGAGTGTGTTTTGTGCGGCCTTGAGCCTTTGCTTCTGCTTCTTCAGACTCCTCGCAATGGCGATAAGCCTTCTATGGAGGTTCTCTTGCTCCAGCTGCCTTTCCGGGATGATGTGTTCATTGCCATCCGGACTATTCTCTTCTCCGGAGACGGGTTGATTAGCTTGACGCTCGGTGTTGCCGCGTTCGGACAGCGGCTCCGTACTTTGTTAGTCGTTCGCTGGCTCACCCTGCTCTGTCGTTGGGTCTATTCAGTCGTCTTTTCCTCCGGAGTCGACCAAGGTATTGTTTTTTCTTGCGCTGTTATCGCTGTTTTGCCGAGGCGAGATTTGGAGCGGCGCCTACGGCGCCGCTTTGGTTGCTTCCCAAGGGAGCTATCTTTCGCTGGATCCTTCCATTCCTCGTCATCATTTTCTTTGGGTGTATCCACCATGTATATGTCATGTGATGAAGTGGCGGTCCAGCGCCCTGTTGGCGGTGGTTCCTGTTCGTCTCCTTCATCGTTGTCCATACCATCGATGTCTTCGGAGTCGAAGTCGAGCATGTCTGCTAAATCATCGACAGTGGCTACTAAGTGGGAGCTGGGTGGGGAGTGAATTTCTCCATCATCCGCATCCCATTCTAGCCGGACATAGTTCGGCCAAGGTTCTCCTGACAGGGAGAGAGACCTTAACGAGTTTAGTACATCGCTGAATGGTGAGTGCTGAAAGATATACGCGGAGGTGAACTCCATGATCGGCGCCCAATCGGATTCGATAGGTATGGGCGCAGGCGGTTCGAAGTCTGTGGCCGGAGACGAGTCCATTGGTTCGGCGTCATGGCTCTCGTGAAGGATAAGGTCAGTGTTCGGCTCTATCGCCCCTGAGAGTGCGGCCTCCAAGGCGGGGTCTATCCGCCAGTCCTCGGATGGCGTGATCTGTTCCGGATTGAAGGCCGAAGTGGTTGCTGGTGTGATTTCCCGAACGCTGTATAACGGTAGAGCTACATCATGCTCGTCTTGATCGTGCAGCACACCTGGCATGGGCTCGAATCCGTCGAAGATCAAGTCTCCGCGGATATCGATAGTGTAATTCCAGTTCCCAAACCTGACCTTGTGGCCAGGGGCGTAGTTCTCGATCTGCTCCAGATGGCCAAGTGAAATGGCCCGCAGTGCGAAGCCGCCGAATACAAAGATCTGTCCGGGGAGGAAAACCTTACCCTGGACCGCATCGTTATCGATGATCAAAGGATCCATCTAGCTTTACGGGGACGGCACAGTGGAACTCTCAATGAAAGCATAATGTTGGTGTCAAAACCGGCGGATCTCGGGTAGGGGGTCCCGAACTGTGCGTCTAAGGCGGATGGTAACAGGAGGCAGGGGACACGATGTTTACCCAGGTTCAGGCCCTCTCGATGGAGGTAATACCCGACTTCCTGCTTGATTGATCTTGATGATATGTGTAGTACAAGAGTTGATCTACTAGGAGATCGTAGAGGCTAAACCCTAGAAGCTAGCCTATGGTATGATTGTTGTTGTCCTACGGACTAAACCCACCGGTTTATATAGACACCGGAGGGGGCTAGGGTTACATAGAGTCGGTTATAAGGGACGAGATCTACATATCCATATCACCAAGCTTGCCTTCCACGCCAAGGAGAGTCCCATCGGGACACGGGATGAAGTCTTCAATCTTGTATCTCCATAGTCCAACAATCCGGCCAAAGGATATAGTCCGTCTATCCGGATACCCCCTAATCCAGGACTCCCTCAACAGGGTCCTGTTCATCCACCCCACCGGGAACTGTTCATCAACCCCCCCCACAACTCCTTTGTTCATCCAGAGGCACCATCGATCCGCTTGATTAGCAGCGAGAGCGAAGAATCGCTCGATCGGGTTCAGTTAACAGCCATCGATCGATCGCTGAGGTTCAGTAACGCGTAGCCTGCAGTGCAATCGCTCGGGTTCAGTTAGAGCCCAACGCCTCACACCCACGCTTGTGCGTGTATGAGAGAAACGCGCATCGCTTGGCCCCGACCACCCACCGTAACCGGGAACACCCCGATATTTTCCTCGCCCTCGCTTCTACCACGGTTTTTTCCGTCGTGGACGGCCCAAAGAATATCATGCAGCTGCGTCTCCGGCCCGCCCAGGACGAAAAGCCCATTTTCGGTCATGATTTTTTGTCATAGAAGTAGGACCCCACCACATCTATGATGATACCGTGTTTTGTCACAATTATTGTCATAGAAGTGTCATAAGTATGACAGAAAAAATTTCGTTCGGCCCAAAATGTCACGGTTGGGTCTTTTTTTTGTAGTGGTTGATCAAGTCTTATTAACAACCACTTTCGATTAGCATGAAACCGAAGAACTTTCATAAATCACTAAGTTACCTCCAATAGGGATATGAATGTCCCCAACAATAAGCATATCATATTTCTTTTTAACAGTAGGTGGAGGTAGTTGAAAACTTCCAATAATGATTGTCGGAGATTTTTCAATAACATTAACCATTCACTTGGAATTGTTTCTTTGGAAAGTGCACCGTATGCTCATTACCATTGATATGAAAAGTGGCCTTGCTTTTATTGCAATCAATAACAGCCCCTGCAGTATTCAAGAAGGGTCTACCAAGGATAATCGACATATTGTCGTCCTCGGGCATCTCAAGTATAACAAAGTCAGTCAAAATAGTAACATTAGCAAAAACAACGAGCACATCCTCACAAATACCGATAGGTATGGCAGTTGATTTGTCAGCCATTTGCAAAGATATTTCAGTAGGTGTGAGTTTATTCAAATCAATTCTTTTATATAAAGAGAAAGGCATAACACTAACACCAGCTCGCAAATCTCATAAAGCAGTTTTCACATAATTTATTTTGCTAGAGCAAGGTATAGATGGTATTCCCGGATCTCCAAGTTTTTAGGTACTCCATCTTTAAAAGTATAATTAGCAAGCATGGTGGAGATTTCAGCTTCTGATATTTTTCTCTTATTGGTGATGATGTCTTTCATGTACTTTGCATAAGGAGGCATTTTCAAGATATCAGTCAAGCGAGTACGCAAAAGACCGGCCTCAGCATTTCAATAAAGCTTTCAAATTCTTCATCATCTTTCTTTTTAGTTGACTTAGGTGGAATGGGAATAGGTTTTTGAACCCATGGTTCTCTTTCCTTACCATGTTTTCTAGCAACAAAGTCTCTTTTATCATATCTTTTATTCTTGGGTTGTGGGTTATCAAGATCAACTGCTGGTTCTATCTGAACATCATTATCTGGTTCCTTATTATTTGTGTGAGTATCGTAATGAACCTCACCATTATATTTTTAATTATTAGAAGGTGAGTGTTCACTACCAGATTGATTTTTAGCATCAGAGATAGAGACTTCATTATCATTATCACGAGGTTTTTTTACTTCAGGTTCACTAGAGGCATGCAAAGTCCTATCATTTTTCTTGTTCTTTCTCTTTTTAGATGGACTACGTGCATTAGTGTTAACCCTTTTAGAGTCTTGTTCAATTCTTTTTGGGTGTCCCTCAGGATAAAGTGGTTCCTGAGTCATCCTACCTCCTCTAGTCATTACTCTAACAGCATGATCATTGATATTATTGTTCATTTACTCTAACAACTCTTTTCGAGATTTAGCAACTTGTTCTAACTGAGTTTGAACCATATAAGCATGCTTCCCCACACCTCTAACATCATTTGATATTCTAAATAACAAGTCACTCAAGCGAGCAATCATATCAGAATTGTATTTCAACTGTTTCATAACATTTGCATTGAAGTGATCTTGCTTTCTTATATAATTTTCAAACTCATAAATGCATTGGCTAGGATGCATATTGTGAGGATTATCATTATCATTGAATTTCATTCACTACTGGAAACAGGGAATTTTCCATCAGCCAGCTCTTTGCCATCTACCAGCTGATGGAAAAGAACGTCTTTGCCATCTGCTCATAAAAAACAGATGGCAAAGAACTGACAGATGGCAAAGAACATGGTTGCCATCAGCCAATTCTTTGCCATCTGCCAGCAGATGGCAAAGAGGTTGGCAAATCCTGTGGCCGTCAAGAGTGTAACGGCGTACCAGCCCCACCTCTTTGCCATCTGCCAGCAGACGGCAAAGATTCTTTGCCATCTGCTGGCAGATGACAAAGAGATGGGTAAATTTTTTCCAGGTAAAAAAAACTGTGGGGTTATTTTTGTTCTCATTGGTTGAAATGCTTGTGTCATGGATTGATGACATGGCATCCATCCATCCATCCATCCCATTTATCTAAACAAAAAAAAAGAGAAAGAAAGAAAAAGAACCCCCACCCCTCGGGCAGCCCAACCACCCAAACCCTATCCATCCATCCATCATCTCCAGCTCGTGCACGCTCGCCACTGCCACGTCTGCCGCCGCAGCCGCTCTCAGGGCGCAACGGCCTCCTCCCTGCTCGTCGCCCTCCCCGCACACCGACGTTAGAGGCTGGATCGAGCCAATCCCCTGCTCGCCGCCCCGCTCCGCCCCAATCCCCTCCGTCCGCCACGCCTTCACGCCGTCGCCCCCATCACACCGAGCCACAACACCATCGGCGACGACGCCGCCTCACTCCGCCTCGACCCCCTCCGTCTGCGGCGCCTTCACGCCGTTGTCCCCATCACACCGAGCCGCAGCACCTCCCCGAGCCGCAAGACCTGCTCGGGCGCCTACTCCTCCACCGCCTGTCCGGCTAGGCGGGGGCCAGGCGGAGATGGCGCCAGCGCCTACTCCTCCACCGCCTGTCTGGCGAGGCGGGGGCCAGGCGGAGACGGCGGCCAGGGCCTACTCCTCCACCTTTGTCCGTGAGGCGGGGCCAGCGGAGGCGGGGACGGCGGCTTCTCTAGAATGCTGCCTCCTACACCGCCTGAAAGGCGTCCGTTCACATCTCCGGCTTCAAACACGCAGCCGCTGTGCAGGAGGTCTTTCATCTCTGTGTTCTTTCCTTAACTCTATTTCTTTCAGTCTGCTGCTAATACACGTTTCAAAGAGAGATCCTAGAAATTTCTCCCACCGGCTTGATGGATCCTGCAATGAAGCACCATCCAGCATGGCAAGGAAGCATGGTCATGCAGCAACATCTAAATCCATGGTGTGTGATCTATTGATGAAAGTTAAAGCTGGACGACACTCACCAATGCTAGGGGCACCAGCCAAGTTGCGCAATATAATTCGTTATGGCTTGGTTTGCTCTGGCGTATAACTTCTGACCGATGTGAGCTGAAGTGTTATGTTGTGCTGTTTTAGCAACTAATAAGGTCACCATCCTTCCACGTGCATTGTGCTAAGAAGCATTACAGCTAGGGTGTCTGGCAACTGGGGACGCGTCTAACCTGGCGTGGAGAAAGGTCAATGACAAACATGGTCACTTTGTTCCAGTTTTGCTAATGCACAACTAGGATTTCTACTATTGTAAGGTGTGAAGTACTCATAATGACATGTATATTGCTGCAAATATAATACATAGTTGTGGTATTTTGCTGGCTCTTTCTGTGCTCTTTTCTTGGTACGTGAACATTGCCGATCACCATTTATTTCTCTGTAATATATTATAATTCATGAACAGTTTCAGTTGAAAGGATGATATTTGCAGGTCATATTTACTCAAAAAAAATCTACATTTTTCTACATTTGATAGACTTGATGAGTTAATTCATGCCTACGCGCCGTATGTTTGTGGGAATGGATTTGGAATTATACACTTCCACTTTTCATCTGTTCCCTGGAGCAGAATCCCGTTATCTAGATAGAGGAGTCTACACTTATTGTCCAATGATGTGCACCTTGGAAGCTATGAAAAGTAACATATATAGCCTTCTGATACATATAACTTGCACTATATATTTATTTCATGCACTTCCTCTAATATTCTGACATGTATGCTTAACAAAACAAGTAGATCATAATGCAGATTTACCACATTCGGCTGAAATAACAATTTGTATATGTTGAGATTATGTTGGGAATATCATCACCGTTTTCTTAATGAGATGTAGTCCTGATTTTGCATGATTGCATCTACACCTTATTGTTCTTTCTAGCTATTAAAAACAGATGTTTACTTCACCAAAAATATTTTTGGGACTCGGGTAACTTTTCATTTTATATTCAAATAATAACGGATTCTAATTTTTCATCAATTTAAAAACAGATATGGCATCTAATATATTAGGTGTTTCATTCTTAGTTAGGTTTTGTTATAGATTCTTAACTTTACTCAACTATAAATCAGGGCAGTGTCATCAAAATTTAATACTTCACATGGACATCTTTCCACGTAACTTTTCCTTAGCCGCAAATGTTTGTCATTTTTCCTTTGACCTCATTGCCCATCAACAGATCAGGAAATAATAAAGAGATGTGGTCATGCGTCATATTAAGTAGCCTGATGTTATGCCCCCAATTCATAGTCAATTGACCTTGCAATGAATTTTGCCGTTGTTTTTCAGCCATCAAACTCCTACTGATGTTGTTAAAATGATAGAAGGAAAATATTTTTCTTAGCAACTCGGTAGTACATTGTAATATCCTACTCAATCTCATGCACATCCATAACCATACTATTTTTTAAAATTAAAATCATATAACTTCCCAAAGTATTTTGACAAGACAGAAGAGTCATTAGATTCAATAACCACATTATGTCTACTTCAAATCATAAAAAATATAAGTGTGTCGACACTATTATATGTTACAATATTCAAATATGAAAATAGATGCTATAATTTTCAAATATATACATGTCCTAATATTCATTTTTGCAAGAAACTTCCAACAAAGTCAATTCTTAGCATCCACGTGTTACTCAAACAGCTAGCCGTGCGGTGCAGGTTTAATGACTAGTGACTATAACAGAGATGGGTAAGGATATAAAACTGAAGCCCCAGCCAGACAAAGCTTTGTTACAGAGTTTTAAAAACTTTTCAATCGGTTATTTGAATGCACACATTCAGCAGTTCAGCTTCATTACCCATAGTATACTTACTTCACTTATTTTGTACACATATCAGGCAGATGGAAATACTTATGCGGGTGCTTCTCTGTCATGATCAGGGAATCGTTCCCAGTTTAGGGACCTTACAAACAAGTCTACAACCGGGACTGAAAATCACGCGCATGAGAATCGGGATGTAAAACCGCAGGGAAATCGAGGATGGTATGCACGAATATCTGATGATTTTCCCATGATTAGGTGAGTACAATGCAGTACACATATATCACAGTGTGCTGATCAATCTACATAAGCAGCCAAATCTGCATGCTACTTTCTTCAATCTGTATACTCCTGTTCGGGCTCAAGTGGCCATATAGGATGCCCTTTTCTTCTTCTCGTACTTACCTGTCTAGCATGTATTATGTATTTGTCTTAAAAAAATAAGCATGTATATATATAATATTCTATACAATAAAATGTATTTCCTAGAGTACCCTTTGCTTGATACACTCTTCTGCTAATTTAAATGCTATTCTAATTCTCTGTAGATGAAGAGGATGCTTACGCTGTGTTTGGATGTGGAGATTGAGGGGTAGAGTTGTGTATTGGCATTAGCCACTCCCGAATGCCAGCATTTGGGTGGTCATAGACATTGGACCGTGATATTGGAAGCAGCCCGGAAACACTTTGCGCGCTCTTCCCGAATTCTTTGCTCTGGCGCTCGGTTTTGGGCTGATTTACCGAAGCGCTCCACCCCATACCCTTGACCGCCCAGAGCGAAAAGGGTCGCGCAAGACGAGGTGGAGAAGCGGCTGGACCTATGGATGAAACTGTGTAATATTGATGAAACTATGTATATGTACGGATGAAACTTGCTACTATTGGTAACATGTGTTGGATATATATGTTTTCATGACTATTGGGAATATGTGTTGAATATGCTATATTGGTCATATAAATATATTTGTGTTTGATTTTCTGTGAAAAGGAACTGATATAAGAAAATCAAAATTAAATGGGGCAATATAGTCACTTTGCCATCTCGTTTGGCGGATGGCAAAACTTTGCCATCAGCTTGCGAGATGGCAAAGAGGCCACGTGTCATCTACATGTAAAATTTGGGCTGGCCTATTTGGGCTCTTTGCCATTTGCCGCCAGATGGCAAAGCTCTTTGCCATCTGGCGGCGAGCGGCAAATCATGCAGCCTTGCCATCTCGCTGGCGACGGCAAAGAGCTGCAACCTTTGCCATCTGGCGGCAGAGCGACAAAGTATGCCGTTAGCCTTCTAACGGGCTAACCCGTTAAGAGGCTTTGCCATCTGCCGGTGATGGCAAAGACACGACTCTTTGCCATCAGCCAGCGACGACAAAGAATCCTTTACCGGCAGGGTTTCAGACAAACTGTTTGCCATCTACTGGCAGATGGCAAAGCCTTTGCCATCCGCCGACCATGCGTTTGCCATCTGCCATGGCAGATGGCAAAGTGCCAGATTCCAGTAGTGATTAGAGAATTTATCTCTACCACCTTAGGTGGTGGCGTTGTATCAAGCAAATGTATTTCTTCAATAGGAGGTAAATTTTTTACATCCTCGACTTTAATAACTTTTTCTCTCATAGATTTCTTTGCCTCTTGCATATCTTTAGGGCTGAGATATAAGATACCCCTTTACTTCGGAGTAGGTTTAAGCGGTGGTTCGGGAAGAGCCCAATCATCATAATTTTTCAACATGTTGTTCAATAATGCTTCAGCTTGTCCAATAGTTCGTTCCCTGTAAACACCACCAGTACAACTATCTAGGAAGTCCGTAGAAGCATCGGTTAGTCCATTATAGAAGATATCAAGTATTTCACTTTTCTTAAGAGTATGATCAGGCAAAGCATTAAGAAATTGGAGAATCCTCCCCCAAGCTTGTGGGAGGCTCTCTTATTCAATTTGCACAAAGTTAAAATTTCCTGCAAGGCAGCTTGTTTCTTATGAGCAGGAAAATATTTTTCAGAGAAGTAATAAATCATGTCCTAGGGACTACGCACACAACCAGGAGCAAGAGTATTGTACCAAGCTTTAGCATCACCCTTTAATGAGAACGGAAATAATTTGAGAATATAGTAATAGTGAATTTTCTCATCATGAGCAAAAAAGGTGGCTATGTCATTCAGCTTAGTAAGATGTGCCACAACAGTTTCAGCTTCATAACCATGGAAAGGATCAGATTTAACGAAAGTAATTAACTCTGGGTCGACAGAGAATTCATAATCCTTATCATCAACAAAGATAGGTGAAGTAGCAAACTTAGGATCACTACACTTCATTCTAGCATTCAAAGATTTTGCTTTATACTTGCATAATAATTTCTCTAGATCATATCTATCCTTACAAGCAAGAATATCTCTAGTTGCCTCCTCACCCATAACATAACCTTCCGGCACCTTTGGCAATTCATATCTAGGAGGGATATTTCTAATAGGTATGTCAAGATTTTCAGTTTCAAGCTCATCATCAGTTTCAACAATACCATGCTGTCTTACTCTAGCAATTTGTTCATCAAGAAATTCACCTAGCGGCACATTATCATCAAGCAAGGTACTAGCATCATCATAAACATCATTCATAGCATAAGTAGCATCATCTATAACTTGCGACATATCAGGATTAATAGCATGTGGTGGTGTTGCAAGTTACTTATAATAGAAGGTGAATCTAAAGTGGAGCTGGACGATAGTTCCTTACCTCCACTCGTCTTAGAGGGGAAAATCTTGGTCTTAGCATCCTTTAGATCCTTCATAGTGGCAATTTGATAATAATCCCAAGTGAATCAATAAATATAGCTATGCTCCCCGGCAACGGCGCCAGAAAAAGGTCTTGATAACCCATAAGTATAGGGGATCACAATAGTTTTCGAGGGTAGAGTATCCATCCCAAATTTATAGATTCGACACAAGGGGAGCGAAAGAATATTTGTAAGTATTAGCAGCTGAGTTGTCATTCAACCACACCTGGAGATTAATTATCTTCAACAAAGTGATCAGTAGCAAAGTAGTATGGTAGTTTTTGTAGTAATAGCAACAGCAGTAGTGACGGTAACAGTGATAGTTGTGATTTTGTAGCAACTGCAACAGTAACAGCAAGTAGTAACTTAGCAAGATCAACAAGTAGGAAAATCGTAGGCATTGGATCGATGATTCGTGTGATGATATTCATCATGTGACGGTTATAACCTAGGGCGATATGGCACTAGCTCCAGTTCATAAATATAATGTAGGCATGTATTCCGTAAATAGTCATATATACGTGCTTATGGAAAGTACTTGCATGACTTCTTTTGTCCTACCCTCCTGTGGCAGCGGGGTCCTTTTGGAAACTAAGGGATATTAAGGCCTCCTTTTAATAGAGAACCGGAACAAAGCATTAGCACACGGTGATTACATGAACTCCTCAAACTATGGTCATCACCGGGAAGTGTCCCGACTATTGTCACTCCAGAGTTGCCTGATCATAACACGTAGTAGGTGACTATAACTTGCAAGATTGGATCTAGAACATAGATATAATGGTGATAACATAAACTGTTCAGATCTGAAATCTTGGCACCCGGGCCCAAATTGAGAAGCATTAAGCATGGCAAAGTCATAGCAACATCAATCTCAGAACATAATGGATACTAAGGATCAAGCCCTAACAAAACTAACTCGATTACATGATGAATCTCATCCAACTCCTCACCGACCAGCGAGCCTACAAAGGAATTACACACTCCCGGTGGGGAGCATCATGGACTTGGCGATGGAGAAGGGTTGGTGATGACGAAGACCGAAGATCCCCCTCTCCGAAACCCCAAACGGACTCCAGATTTGGCCTCCCGATGAAGAACAGGACACGGCGGCGACTCCGTCTCATGGAACGCGATAATTTTTTCTCCCTGATTTTTTCTGGAAAAATGTGATTTTATAATGTCGGTTTCAGGGTCTGCGAGGCCACCAGGTGGGGACAACCCACCTGGGCATGCCTGGATGGGGTGGCGCGCCCTAGTGGGTTGTGCCCACCCAAGTGCCCCCTCCGGTGGTTCTTGGCTCTAGAAATTATCTTGTATTATATAAAAAATTCCCGCAACGTTTCATTCCAATCCAGGAAGTTTTATTTCTGCACAAAAACAACATCATGGTAGTTTTGCTAAAAATAGCGTCAGTCCGGGTTAGTCTCATTCAAATCATGCAAATTAGAGTCCAAAACAATAGGAAAAGCATTAGGAAAAGTAGATATGACGGAGACGTATCAGGCTTCAGTAGGATGGATGGCGCCCTCGTCATCTGAGTTCTCGACTGCCGCGGCCTGGTAGGTGCGCTCGAGGGAGCACACCGCATCCTTCTCATCACAGGCGACCGAGATGATGCTGCAGTTTCTTGACATCTTGAGGACATTGTAATCGTGGTGAGTTACTGCCATGAACTTGGCCAGGGACGGGTACCCGAGGATGGCATTGTACGGGAGGAGAATGTGGGTGACATCAAAGTCGATGAGCTCGGTGCGGTAGTTGTCGCGCTTGCCGAAGGTGACAGGGAGGCGAATCTGCCCCAAGGGAACGGTGGAGCCGTCCGTCACCCCCGAGATAGGAGGCGGGGGCCTGAGTGCCACCGAGGATACAAGGCAATAGCACGAGGCTCTTGGAAGCCCCCGTCTCCATTAGCTTGGCGATGGTCATCGTTCCTCCTTGGTGGCGGCATAAGTGGAGGAAGTCCGGTGTTTCCCTGAGGACGGTCCTCACAAGGCTGGTCCCTCCAGGGGCCATTGCGTGGCTGGCCCTGCCAATGGTCCTCATGAGGCTGATCACACAATTCGTGGCGGGGGTCGCGTTTGTCCCAGCGGCCTCCACCACGGCCTCCTCCGCGGCCGTAGCCACGGTCATTGCGCTCAGGACGGCTGCCAAGGCGCCCGTCGCGGATGGCCCTGAGCTCTTGGTAGTCGCTTGTGTTGTGGTTGTCAATGTTGTGGAAGACACAGAATGGGCGGCAGCCCTTGGAGAATTTGGGGTGGTCGCAGCCGCGCCTCATCTCGAGCTCGGCCGCGAGCACTGCCGGGCCTTGCGCTTCATGTCCTTAGCCTTGGCCTTCTTGTCTTCGGGATCAACCTCCGGAGGCTCCAAGAGGGAGAGGCGGCCTTCTTCCGCCTCGCGCACCTGGCTGCCATGTTGAACGTCTCCAGAGCTGAACACACGTCCTCATGGATGGCGAGCTCCTCCTTCATCTTGACATCTTGGATGCCATTGGTGAACACCGAAATGATGGCCTCGTCCGACACCTTAGGGATCTTGAGGCGAACGTTGGTGAAGCGCTGTATGTATTTGTGCAAGGTCTCCCCTGGCTGCTGCTTGATGCGTCGCAGGTAACCTACAGCAGGGCACGGTCATGAGTACCCTAGAAGTTGGTGATGAAACGCTCGCGCAGCTCATGCTAGGAGGAGATCGATCCCACCGGGAGGTTTAGGAGCCACGAGCGTGCATTGTCTTTGAGGGCCATGGGAAACCAGTTCGCCATGACCTTCTCGTCGCCGTTCGCCACATCGATGCTCAGCTCGTAGAGATGGAGAAACTCAATAGGTTCGAAGGTGCCGTCATACTGTGGAGGCAGATCCGGCTTGAACATGCCGGGCTAGACGACGCGGTGCAGCTCTGGGGTGAACGCACGGCAACCTGCTGCGCTCACAGGGGCCTTCTGCAGAGGGGGTGCCTGATCTTGACACCCACACGCCGCCACCTCTGGCGGCGCTTGGTCTTGACATGGTGGTGCTGGGAGCGCATGCGCCTCTCCTTGAGGCCACCGCACCACCTGGCAGCTCTATTCATCACGTGCCGGTGCCCTGCGCGGCGAGTCACGCTAGGGGGCCTCACGCCTTGGCTCGGGGATGACATCGCGCCGAAGAGGAGGAGGAGGTGCACTGTGGGCCACGTCACCCGCCTGAGACGGCGGGGGAGGCAGCGAGCGAGACGGTGCAGGAGCCTCTCCAGCGGTGCTGACGAGCTCGGTGATGCGGCCCAGCCAATCCTCGTACAGGTCGTTGGCCGAACGATAGCGCAGAAGCTCGCGCGCCATGAGCAGCGCATCCTGCGCATTCGCCGGCTTGCGACAAAGATGGTAAGACGACGCCGTGGCTGGAGTGGGAGATGGAGTCGTGGTGCGGGCATCGCGCCGCATGGACGGCGGCAACGACGAGTCCTGCTGCTCGCTGGCATTGGGGTCAGTGGCGGGGTTAGCCACCGGAGAGGTAAAGCGACACAAGCAGCCCGGCGCTCGGCACGGACACGGCGATCGTCAACCATGGGAACGGCGGCGGAACGATCGACAGAAGAGAGGCTTACACAAGCCCCTACCCGGTGCGCCAAATGTCGGATTCAGGGCTCCACAGACCCAAGAAAGGTTCGAACTCTAGGGCATGTGCGAAGAACTCATCCTCTCTGGCCAACCAGTTCGTCACCCCCACGGCCTAGATCGATGAACAAGAAAGGAGAGGGACACATCAGTTTATCCAGATTCGGGACACCTTGCGGTGTAAGACCCTACTCCTGCTTTGGGCTGGATTAGCCTCGCGAGGGGCTGAGGATGAACTAGTACAGAGAAAGAACAACCTCAGGAGGTTTCTTATTGTGTTGGTGTGAGCTAAGGAATCGATCCTAATCCTCCCTGCGGTGTTGGCTAAGCTATATTTATAGTGGCCTTGGTCCTCTTCCTCCAAACGAAGGCGGGAAGGGATCCCACAGTAGCCAATTTTGAAGGGGGATAAGAAGTACACCATATCGTGATGAAAGGTGGTCTTCGCCCGCAAAGCTTCTGGTTGTGACGCTGTGGTGGGCTCGGTGATGACATTCGTCCTGCCGTTCTGGCGGTCTTGGTCTTGTTGCATGGGAATCAAAACCTTTGGCTGATTCCTCGAGACTTGGCGCCTGTGCTTGCCTCCTTAGCTTTAAAGAGGAAACTTGTTGCTTTGCACCCACTGGCGCCCGCCTGGCCTTGGTCGTCATGGCTTACGTCACCTCAACCTCATGAGGTCGGCGCCTGCATAGGAATCTCCGCTCCTTGGGAGCCAGCCTGGGGATGCCGCTCCCTCTAGAGGTCTTGGAGTCGTCCACCTCGCGAGGCTTGGCCCCTCGCAGGGGTCTTGTTTTGAAGTCGCTGAAGATGGGTCGTGCCATGCCATCGATGGAGCCATGTTGTGGGCCACAGGGAAGCAAGTCTGGGTACCCCAGTTCCCAAAACGCCGACAACTGCCCAAGAGGGGTCGCGGCCATCCCCACAAGTACGTCGCGATGCCAGCGGTGCCTCCCCGAGGGCGTGGGCGCACCCCCTCGAAGGCTGGCACCGCCTCCGATAGTCGCGGGGGTGCTCCCTCCCGCGGCGGAGACCGCCGCAGCCGGGGTAGCCGCGGCCAAGGAGGGAGGCATGTGGCAGCCATTCAGCCACCGCGCCCACGATCCCATTCGGCCAATGCGTCCCCGGAGTTCGTGGTGTGGGCAGACAGACCTGCAGGTGTCTGGTTCCAGCTCCCGCGCTTCTTTGCGGGCGCGCTGCCGGCCGAGGGACCTGGTGGCCTCTGGCTGCAGGCCTGTGGTTGCTGCAGCAAGGCTTCATGGGTGGAGGTCGAGGTTACCCCCGCCGGCAATGTGTCCCTAAACCGTAGGTGGCAGCCGTTCGCCTGCGTGTGCGGCCTGCAGAGGAGGTGTACCCTCCACTTCAGGCACGATGGCGCTGCGACCCTCGACGTCAAGATCTTCGGGGAGGACGACATGCGCCCGGGGTGCTGCCTGGAGAGCGACAGTGATGACGACAACATCCACCCCTCCTCTGACGATGGCCGGCGGGGCGGTAGTATCTCCGACGGTGAACTTTCCCTTCGTGACGGTCGCGATGCCTCCAGTAGCGGTGGCTCCTCCTCTAGGAAGAGCACAGGTGGCGGCAACTGCAACGAGCCACCATGCCGCCGTGCTCGGACCGGGGAGGGTGACGAGCCGCCTCACCGCTGTGCCCCACTGAAGTAGGACGAGGACTGCGATTGAGCACGAGCGTTACTGGAGCTTGGTCTCAGGAGCCGTGATGGTCGCCCGGCCGCTTTTGCTTCTCTCTGTTCGCATAAAAAAAGTAGAAAGCTCTTCCGGGGCATGTAATGAATCATGGTGCTTGCACCATTATATTATCATTTTTATATTGCGACCTGACATTCTTGTTGCTACTAACTAACGGCTTCTTGCTGATCGCGATTAGGATAACTTAGCTTGGTGTGCTTGTGGTAGACTCCCGTGATGCAAGATCGTGCTTTTCTAGAGCTTGGACCTCCTGCGCACCCCTCGTTCGGAGAGATCCTGCCAGGGGTTTTCTTCTTGAAGATCTGAAGGTTCTCAGGCCTTGGGAATCACGCGATGTCCACGGGATTAGGGGACCTCCAGAGGTGCCGCGCCCCACACGAGCCAATGAGCATGGGCCGTTTGCCGCTGGTACGCCATGTCGCGATGCCCAGAAGGACGGACTCGGGAGGGCGTGCGTGCCCGTTGGCTCGTTTAAGAGCGTCGCACAAGGATTAAGACACCAAAGGCTAGGACACCAAGGCTTTGGCGAGTTGTGTTCGTGGGCAGGCCCAAGCGCACACACCGTGCCCAGCCCCCACGCGCGAGACGCGCGAGGAAGAGCGACGGGCAACCATCACTTTCCCTAAAGCGAGACTTGGAAGAGCGAATGCTGCGAGGAGAAAAATTTCCAACCCTTCCAAATAAAGACGCGAGAACTTCAAATTTCATTCTGCGAAGTGGCAAATCTGCTACAGAAAGCAAGCAAAAGATGTCGGCGTCCTTGGAACGGGGGTCCCCAAACTTGCCTACCCGCGGCCCATAGCGTGGCTCTACCAACGGCCCTGTATGACTCATCTTCACCAGCAAACACTCAAGACCATCGCGAGGGGCCAAGCCTCACGAGGCGGACGGCGCAAGACCTCCTCAGGGGTAGTCTCACCAGGCTGGCTCGCGAGGGGTGGAGAGATCAAGGCAAGGGACACCTCGCGAGGTTTCTGTGATGCAAGCCATGACGACTGGAGCCAGGCGGGCGCCAGCGCGCGCAGTGTCCTCGTTTCCTCTTTGGTGCTAAAGGGGCAAGCGCAGGAGAGGAGTCCCGAGGCATCAGGCAAAGGTTTCCGTATTGGTGCAACGAGACCAAGACCAGCAGGATGGCAGGACGGAGGTCACTGTGGAGCCCAAGACGGTGTCACCACCAGAGCCTTTGGCATGCGAAGACCACCTTTAGTCAGGATAACTTGTACTAGTTGTCTCCCTTCGAATTTGGCCGTTGTTGGATCCCTTCCCGCTCAATATTTGGGGAGAGGACCGGGGCCTCTATAAATAGGACTAGCCACCACCACAGAAGGGGACGAATGATCCAGATCACCCTAAACCACACAAGTTCACCAAGCACAAGAGCACCTCTCCTCAGGAGGTTGTTCTTCCCTCATAACTGTTCATGCTCAGCCCAAGAGGCAATCCACCACACCACACTGGAGTAGGGTATTACACCACATCAATGTCCCGAACCAGTATAAACTCTTGTGTCTCTCTTTCTGTGGGTTCGACGCGCTAAGCTTTGAGATCGCAGTGAGGGAGAGAGCATGATTAGGTATGGAGAGATCTTCGTGCGCACCCCAGTGTTCGAACCTCAAGGGTTTTGCCGG
The DNA here is from genome assembly GCA_021605205.1 of Aegilops longissima. NCBI lineage: Eukaryota > Viridiplantae > Streptophyta > Magnoliopsida > Poales > Poaceae > Aegilops > Aegilops longissima. Next base: position 316,393,332 of record CM038677.1, read on the forward strand.
AACCTGGAATCCGACATTTGGCGCGCCAGGTAGGGGTGCGCCGGAGCTTTCCTTCCGTTGATCTGCGCCTCGCGATCACCGTGCCTCACCCTCATGGCCGGTGCTGCTCTTCTGGCTGCGGCGACGGATGCCCGTGGCGGGGCTAGGGGGCTCCGAGCCTTGGCCCCCGCCTTACGGCAGGTGCAGTGGCCACCCAAGTTCAAGCCAGAGATGCCGCCGCGCTACGACGGCGGGGCAGACCCGTCAGCTTTCTTGCTAGTGTACGAGGAGGCCGTCCTTAAGGCTGGGGGCGACGACAAGGTCATGGACAACTGGCTTCCCGTGGCCCTCACCAGCGCACCGCGCGTCTGGCTGCTCAACCTCCTCGGATCCATGGTGGCATCTTGGGAGGAGCTGCGCAGCCTCTTCGCCACGCGCTTCGTGGCACCGGCGCCCCTTGTTGTCATGGCCCTCCTCGGCGTCTCGCAAGCGCCGACCTCGGACCATCATGCCAAGCCGCTCTTTCGCCAGATCAGCGCCGCTTCCAAGCGGCAGGGGGCTCCCCCGGGTTGGGTGGCGCCCAAGGCCGACCTGAACTTCGACTCGGGAGATCACCCCGTCACCACCGTCGGCTCGGGCGTGCTCCCAATGCTTTGCACGCCCACCATCTACAACATAGCCGTCACCAAGACCCTCATGGACGGTGGCGCCAGCCTCAATGTGCTCTCGCTGGAGGCCTTCAGCCTCCTTCACGTACCACTTGAGCGGCTCCGCCCCAGCAAACCCTTCTCCAGAGTCGGCGGTGGATCCTCCAGCCCCCTGGGGCAGATCCATCTTCCCGTGACCTTCGGCACCCGCGACAACTACCGCACTGAGCTGATCGACTTCGACATCGCACGCATTGATATCCGGCTCGGGCTCAGTTTATGGCGGTGACCCATCCGGCCTACAACCTCATGAAGATGCCCGGGAGCAAGGACATCCTCACCATAGTCGGAGATACCAAGGAAGCTCTAGTGGCGCTCAATCTTGCCCTCAAAACTGTCGCGGCAGAGCGACCGGCCAACGAGGCCCCTTCTGGAGTTAAGGGGGCAGCGCCGGCCAAGAATAAGTAGTTGTTCACTCAAGATCGGGCGGAAACCAAGGAGGTGCCGGTCGAGGAAGATGGGTCTTCTGGAGCCACATTCACCATAGGTGCCAACCTCGACTCAGATCAAGAGGAAGCATTGGTAAAGTTCTCGCGCGCAAACAAGGAAGTATTCGCCTGGGAGCCCGATCAGCTGGTAGGGGTCCCAAGAGGGGTGATCGAGCATCCTTAAGGGTGTGCCCCAATGTTCGCCCCGTGAAGCAGAAGGCACAATGATGGTCCACGGAGAAGCAGTCCTTCATCGTCCAAGAAACCTGCAAGCTGGAGGGAGCAGGTGTCATTCGCGAGGTTTGCTACCCCGAGTGGCTAGCGAACCCGGCCGTTGTGCCAAAGAAAGGCGGAAAGGAGAGCATGTGTGTCGACTTCACCAACCTCAACAAAGCCTGTCCCCAAGATCCGTTCCCGCTTCCGCGCATCGACCAAATCATTGATTCCACCACCGAGTGTGACCTACTGTGCTTCCTGGATGCTTTTTCAGGCTATCACCAAATCAAGATGGCAGTGGAGGATGTCGAGAAGACGGCCTTCCTGACCCCTTGCGGGGTGTATTGCTACACTTGCATGTCGTTCGGGCTGCGCAACGCAGGCGCGACCTTCCAACGGCTGGTGCACATCGCCCTGGGCCAGCAGCTCGGGAGGAACACAGAAGCCCACGTCGATGACATTGTGGTGAATTCGCGGGAGGCGAGAACCTTGATTCATGACCTGGAAGAGACCTTCGCGAGCCTACGCCAGGTGGACTTGCGGCTCAACCCGGAAAAGTGCATATTTGGTGTCCCCTCTGACAAACTGCCGGGCTTCCTCGTGTCCCACAGGGGGGTCGAGGCCAACCCAGAGAAGGTCAAGGCAATTAAAGACATGAGCCCACCGCAAACCCTCAAGGATCTACAGAAGCTTGATGGTTGCGTAACTTCACTGGGACGCTTCATCTCCAAGCTGGGAGAGCGCGTCCTACCGTTGTTCAAGCTGATGAACAAGAAGGGTCCGTTAGAGTGGACTCTGGAGGCTGACCAAGCGTTTCAAGACCTCAAGAGATATCTGACCAGCTTTCCGATGATGGCCGCCCCGCCCTCTCGAGCCCCTGGTGCTTTACCTTGCTGCCACCCCTCATTCAGCCAGTGCAGCTCTGGTGGTGGTTCAGAAAGAGCGCCAGGCCAAGGACACGTCGCGCCGAACCGCGAACCCTAGTCGGGGCGACACAAGACCTGAAGGAGACCGCAGGGGCTGCAACAATGCTAACGGATGGCCCAGCTCAGCAGGATGGCGACCTTAGGCCTGCCGAGGCCCCGACGAGAGACCAAGCTTCGGAGGTCCAGTCGCCTCAGGAGGCGCCCCAACCTCCGACAGACACGGCTCCTATTGACGCGGCCGCCCTCGTCGAGCATCCAGTGCATTTCGTCAGCACGGTACTGCGGGATGCAAGGGCACGGTACCCCATCCCTCAGAAGCACTTGCTTGCTCTTTTGGTGGCCTCACATAAGCTACAGCACTACTTCCAAGGTCACTCAATCAAGGTCGTCTCGGCCTACCCACTGGAGAGGGTGCTTAGGACCCGTAACGCTGCTGGAAGAGTCACCGAGTGGAATATCGAGCTGCAGGCGTTCCAGCTGGAGTTCAACACAACTAGGGTCATCAAGGGAGCTGCGCTCGCCGACTTCGTGGCGGAATGGACGGACGCCCCGGAGCTTGGAGAGGATCGGTCCCTCTCACCAGGGAGTGAAGCGCCGGACGGCTGGGTGATGTACTCCGATGGAGCATTTGCACGCCAGGGCGCGGGAGCTCGAGCAGTGCTCATCTCGCCCAGTCAGGACAAGCTCTACTACGTCATACAGCTCTGCTTCCAGCAGGGTGAGAAGGTCTCCAACAACATAGCGGAGTACGAAGGCCTCATAGCTGGCCTTAAGGCTGTGGTGGCCCTGGGAGTGAAGCGCCTCACCATTGATAACCCACAAGTATATGGGATCAATTGTAGCCTCTTTCGATAAGTACCAGTGTCGAACCCAACGAGGAGCTAAATGTAGAATAAATATTTCCTCAAGTTCTATCGACCACCGATACAACTCTACGCACGCTTAACGTTCACTTTACCTAGAACAAGTATGAATCTAGAAGTACTTTATAGGTGTTTTTGGATAGGCTTGCAAGAAAGTAAAGAGCACGTAAATAAAAGCTAGGGGTTGTTTAGATAAAGACACAACTAAATTAGTTTTAGTAGAGAGCTTTTTGTCACGAGAAAGTTATTTGTCCCTAGGCAATCGATAACTAAACCAGTTATCATTATTGCAATTTTATTTGAGGGAGAGGCATAAGCTAACATACTTTCTCTACTTGGATCATATGCACTTATGATTGGAACTGTAGCAAGCATCCTCAACTACTAAAGATCATTAAGGTAAATCCCATCCATAGCATTAAAGTATCACGTCCTCTTTATCCCATATGCAAACAACCTACTTACTCGGGTCTGTGCTTCTGTCACTCACGCCACCCACCATAAGCAAATCATGAACATATTGCAAACCCCACAACGGGAATCCCTCACGCTTGCGCGACACGGAGATCACCATAGGACAGCACCAATAATAAAACATGCAACTCAAACCAATCTTGATCATCAAATAGCCCATAGGACAAAACGGATCTACTCAAACATCATAGGATAGCCATACATCATTGGGAAATAATATATAGCATTGCGCACCATGTTTAAGTATAGATTACAGCGGGTAAGAGAGAGGTTACACCACTTCATAGAGGGGGAAGAGTTGGTGATGATGGCGGTGAAGTTGTTGGTGAAGATTGCGGTGAGGATGATGGCCCCGGCGGCGTTCCGGCGCCACCGGAAGCGAGGGGGAGAGAGCCCCCCTCCTTCTTCTTCCTCCTTGACCTCCTCCCTAAATGGGAGAAGGGTTTCCCCTCTGTTCCTTGGTCTCCATGGCACGGGAGGGGCGAGAGCCCCTCCGAGATTGGATCTGTCTCTCTGTCTATCTCTGTTTCTGCGTTCTCTCCCGCTGCCCTTTCATCGTTTCTTTTATAGCCGGAGATCCGTAACTCCGATTGGGTTGAATCTTTCGCCCAGATTTTTCTCATAAAATTAGCTTTCTTGCGGCAAAAGAAGAGCGTCAAATGCCTTACGGGATGCCCACGAGGGTCCAGGGCGCGCCTGCCCCCCTGCCTCGTGGCCCCCCTCAGGCACCGTCTCGTGTTGATTTTACTTCCCAAAAATCATAAATATTCCAAAATAATTCTTCGTCCGTTTTTATCCCGTTTGGACTATGTTTGATATTTGGTTTCCGCAAAACATAAAACATGCAACAAACAGGAACTGGCACTGAGCACTGGATCAATATGTTAGTCCAAAAATAATATAAAAAGTTGCGAAAAGTATATGAAAGTTGAATAATATTGGCATGGAACAATCAAAAATTATAGATACAACAGAGACTTATCAGCATCCCCAAGCTTAATTCCTGCTCGTCCTCGAGTATGTAAATGATAAAAAAAGATAATTTTTGATGTGGAATGCTACCTAACATAATCTTGATCATGTATCTAATCATGGCATGAATATTAAGACATAGTGATTCAAAGCAATAATCTATCATTTGACATAAAAACAATAATACTTCAAGCCTACTAATAAAGCAATCACGTCTTTTCAAAATAACAAGGCCAAAAAGAAAGTTATCCCTATAAAATCATATAGTCTGGCTATGCTCCATCTTCACCACACAAAATATTCACATCATGCACAACCCCAATGACAAGCCGAGCAATTGGTTCATACTTTTTAACGCGCTTCAGCTTTTTCAACCCTCACGCAATACATGAGCGCAAGCCATGGATATAGCACTATAGGTGGAATAGAATATGATGATGGGGGTTTTGTGGAGAAGACAAAAAGGAGAAAGTCTCACATTGACGCGGCTAATCAACGGGCTATGGAGATGCCCATCAACTGATGTCAATGTGAGGAGTAGGGATTGCCATGCAACGGATGCACTAGAGCTATAAGTATATGAAAGCTCAAACTGAAACTAAGTGGGTCTGCATCCAACTTGCTTGCTCATGAAGACCTAGGGCATTTGAGGAAGCCCATCGTTGGAATATACAAGCCAAGTTCCATAATAAAAATTCCCACTAGTATATGAAAGTGATAACTCAAGAGACTCTCTATATGAAGAACATGGTGCTACTCTGAAGCACAAGTGTGGTAAAAGGATAGTAGCATTGCCCCTTCTCTCTTTTTCTCTCATTTTTTGCTTTTCGTTTTTTTGGCCTTTCTCTTTTTTTTTATTATTATTTTCGTCCAGAGTCTCATCCCAACAATGGTGGAATCATAGTCTCCATCATCCTTTCCTCACTGGGGCAATGCTCTAATAATGATGATCATCACACTTCTATTTACTTACAACTCAATATTACAACTCGATACTAGAACAAAGATATGACTCTATATGAATGCCTCCGGCGGTGTACGTGGATGTGCAATGATCTAGTGTAGCAATGACATCAAAAAACGGACAAGCCATGAAAACATCATGCTAGCTATCTTACGATCATGCAAAGCAATATGACAATAAATGCTCAAGTCATGTATATGATGATGATGGAAGTTGCATGGCAATATATCTCGGAATGGCTATGGAATTGCCATGCTAGGTAGGTATGGTGGCTGTTTTGAGGAAGATATAATGAGGCTTATGTGTGATAGAGTGTATCATATCACGGGGTTTGGATGCACCGGCGAAGTTTGCACCAACTCTCGAGGTGAGAAAGGGCAATGCAGTGCATCAAGAGGCTAGCAATGATGGAAGGGTGCGAGTGCGTATAATCCATGGACTCACATTAGTCATAAAGAACTCATATACTTATTGCAAAATTTTATTAGCCCTCGAAGCAAAGTACAACTACGCATGCCCCTAGGGGGATAGATTGGTAGGAAAAGACCATCGCTCATCCCCGACCGCCACTCATAAGGAAGACAATCAATAAATAAATCATGCTCCGACTTTGTTACATAACGGTTCACCATACGTGCATGCTACGAGAATCACAAACCTCAACACAAGTATTTCTACAATCCACAACTACCCACTAGCATGACTCTAATATCACCATATTTATATCGCAAAACTATTGCAAGGAATCAAACATATCATATTCAGCGATCTACAAGTTTTATGTAGGATTTTATGACTAACCATGTGAATGACCAGTTCCTGTCATCTCTCTAAATAGATATAAGTGAAGCAAGATAGTTTAATTCTTTCTACAAAAGATATGCCCACGCTCTAACAAATATAAGTGAAGCAAAAGAGCATTCTACAAATGGTGGTTTTCTATGTGAAGAGAAACAGGCAATCCAAACTTCAATATAAGTGATGCACATGAAGCATTCTATAAAGCCATACTCAAAAGATATAAGTGAAGTGCAAAGAGAATTCTATAAATCAACCAAGGACTATCTCATACCAGCATGGTGCATAAAATAAAAACGAAAACTAAATGCAAAAGACGCTCCAAGATTTACACATATCGCATGAACGAAATGAATCCGAAAACATACCGATACTTGTTGAAGAAAGAGGGGATGCCTTCCGGGGCATCCCCAAGCTTAGACGCTTGAGTCTCCTTGAATATTTACTTGGGGTGCCATGGGCATCCCCTAGCTTGAGCTCTTGCCTCTCCCTCTTCTCCTCACATCGTGACCATCTCGATCATCGAACACTTCATCCACGCAAAACTTCAACAGAAAACTCGGTAAGATCCGTTAGTATAATAAAGCAAATCACTACTCTAAGTACTGTTGCAAACCAATTCATATTTTTTTGCATTGTGTCTACTGTAATATAACTTTTTTCATGGCTCAATCCACTGATATAAATTGATAGTTTCATCAAAACAAGCAAACTATGCATCAAAAACAGAATCTGTCTAAAATAGAACAGTCTGTAACAATCTGAACATTCACCATAATTATGATACCTGAAAAATTCTGCCCAAATTAGGAAGAATAAAAAATTTGTATATAAAGACAGTGCAAAAAGAATCAGAACCATTTGACGTTCCGATAAAAAATTAAAAATCGTGCAATACAGCCAAAGTTTCTGTCCTGCACCGTACAAACCAACAAGCATTGTAAACATCCTAAAGGAAAACCTTGGCACATTATTTTTATAATACAATGGAATTTTACAAGGGGATAATTATTTTTGTTGAAAAGTTTCTGTAATCAAGATTCACAAAGTTTCCTTGAGCATGAACAAAGTTCAAGGCTAGCTCCCACTTCAACAATGCTTGTCTCTCTCACTTTCACTTTCCTTTTTGAAAAGTTTTCGGTTCCCCTATTTATTTATTTCTTTTTAAACTATATAAAAACACTTAACAGAAATAAATGACTCCCTAAAACTTCTGTGTTGTCTCCCTGGCAGCGCTTTCCTTAAAGTCATTAAGTTAGGCATATAGTGCTCAAGTAATGGATCCACCCGGATCCCAAGGTATATCAAAGCCAATTTTAATTAACAATGATTTGTGATTTAGTAGTGAGCACAAAGCAACATATATCAAGCAATGACGAAGTCTAACTCTCTTCCTATGCATCGCATGTCATAAAAGAACAATTCATGCACACAAAGTAAAGGCCAATGCATAGTATAAACAGTTTCTTGCAATTTTATCGTGTTGGAAACATAGAGAGGTGGAGGTATAGTTCCTCTCTCATAATAATTGCAAGTAGGATCAGCAAGCACATGCATATTATATCTATCAAAATCATCATGTGCAACGGTAAAAGGCAACCCATCAATATAATCCTTAATAAGTGCAAACTTCTGCGATATAGTGTAGTTGGGAGAATTCAAAAAGATAATAGGAGAATCATGCGTGGGTGCAATAGCAAAAATTTCATTTTTAACATAAGGAAATATAGGAAGTTCATCTCCATAAGCATAATTCATATTGGCATCTTGGCCACAAGCATAGAAAGCATCAACAAAAAGGGATATTTCAAGAGAATCAATGGGATCATAACAGTCATCATATCAATCATCCTTCGGTAAGCACGAAGGGAAATTAAAAAATGTATGAGTTGAAGAGTTACTCTCATTAGAAGGTGGGCACGGGTAGCTAATCCGCTCTTCCTCCATTTGTTCTTCGCTCTCCTCATCATCTTTTTCATCTAATGAGCTCACAGTTTCATCAATTTCTGCTTCCATAGATTCCTGCAAAATATTAGTCTTTTCTTGGACAGCGGAGTAGTCCTCAATATATGGTTCAACATAGGCATTAGAAGCATAATTATCATAGCAATATTTAAGTATGACAAAATTTTCAGATTTGTAAAGAGTAGCATCATACTTTTCAATCAAAGAAGCAATTTCGTAAGCACCCTTAAAAGCAACAAATTCTTCAATTTGTTGAACATCATAGTAATTATAAACACCCTTAGCATACGAAGATACGATTCCATTATCACTAAACTCACATTGACAGGGAAGGTGTTTCTTAGGGTTTTCAATAAAACAAGTAAAATCATATATTTCACATAAATTCCAAACATAGAGTTGCAAACGATGAATTTGACCCAGTAAAAGTTTCCCTTTTTCAGATATACGATGGCGCACATAACAAGTATGCTCATCTAAAGATTTGCCCTCAACTAAGCTAGTTGGGGTTTCAGCACGAGCACATAGGGATCGAAGATGATCCATGTAATAAGCTTCAGGAGTGTGATAGATTTTCAGTCAACCATTGGTTCGGTAGGTACAACTAATTTTTTTGGTATTTTGCGTTTCCTACCCATAACTAAAGATAGAAAACAACTAAGAACAGCAAATAAAAATTACTTAGTGATAAAGCAAACAAGCACACACACGAGAATATTCACCCCACGCTATTGCTCCCGGGCAACGGCGCCAGAAAAAGGTCTTGATAACCCACAAGTATAGGGGATCAATTGTAGCCTATTCCGATAAGTAAGAGTGTCGAACCCAATGAGGAGCTAAAGGTAGAATAAATATTCCCTCAAGTTCTATCGACCACCGATACAACTCTACGCACGCTTAACATTCACTTTACCTAGAACAAGTATGAAACTAGAAGTACTTTGTAGGTGTTTTTGATAGGCTTGCAAGAAAGTAAAGAGCACGTAAATAAAAGCTAGTGGCTGTTTAGATAAAGACACAACTAAATTAGTTTTAGTAGAGAGATTTTTGTCACGAGAAAGTTATTTGTCCCTAGGCACTCAATAACTAGACCGGTAATCATTACTGCAATTTTATTTGAGGGAGAGGCATAAGCTAACATACTGTCCATACTTGGATCATATGCACTTATGATTGGAACTCTAGCAAGCATCCGCAACTACTAAAGATCATTAAGGTAAAACCCATCCATAGCATTAAAGTATCAAGTCCTCTTTATCCCATACGCAAACAACCTACTTACTCGGGTATGTGCTTTTGTCACTCACGCCACCCACCATAAGCAAATCATGAACATATTGCAAACCCTACAGCGGGAATCCCTCGCGCTTGCACGACATGGAGAGCACCATAGGACAACGCCAATAATAAAACATGCTACTCAAACCAATCTTGATCATCAAATAGGCCATAGGACAAAACGGATCTACTCAAACATCATAGGATAGCCATACATCAATGGGAAATAATATATAGCATTGAGCACCATGTTTAAGTATAGATTACAGCAGGTAAGAGAGAGGTTACACTGCTTCATAGAGGGGGAAGAGTTGGTGATGATGGCGGTGAAGTTGTTGGTGAAGATTGCGGTGATGATGATGGCCCCGGCGGTGTTCCGGCGCCACCGGAAGCGAGGGGGAGAGAGCCACCCTCCTTCTTCTTCTTCCTTGACCTCCTCCCTAAACGGGAGAAGGTTTTCCCCTCTGGTCCTTGGTCTCCATGGCACGGGAGGGGCGAGAGCCCCTCCAAGATTCGATCTGTCTCTCTGTCTCTCTCTGTTTCTGCGTTCTCTCCCGCTGCCCTTTCACCGTTTATTTTATATCCGGAGATCCGTAACTCCGATTGGGTTGAATCTTTAGCCCAGATTTTTCTCATAAAATTAGCTTTCTTGCGGAAAAAGGAGAGCGTCAACCGCCTTACAAGGTGCCCACGAGGGTCCAGGGCGTGCCCCCTGCCTCGTGGCCCCCTCGGGCACCATCTCGCGTTGATTTTACTTCCCAAAAATCAAAAATATTCCAAAATAATTCTCCGTCCGTTTTTATCCCGTTTGGACTCCGTTTGATATTGGGTTTCTGCGAAACATAAAACATGCAACAAACAGGAAATGGCCTTTGAGCCTTTGGATCAATATGTTAGTCCCAAAAATAATATAAAAAGTTGCCAAAAGTATATGAAAGTTGAATAATATTGGCATGGAACAATCAAAAATTATAGATACGACGGAGACGTATCAACCATCAAGGGCGACTAGTAGCTCCTTGTCAACTTCTCCAACAAGGTATACGAGCCGAGAGACGAGCACATGGAAGCATACCACGCGGAGGTACGCGAAATGGAAAAGCAGTTCTTGGGCCTGGAATTGCAGCACGTGCCCCGCGGCACCAACAAGGAAGCCGACGACATCGCCAAGAGAGCATCCAAGCGGCTACCCCAAGAACCTGGCGTCTTCGAGGAGTGGCTCTTCAGGCCATCGGCAACACCACCACTTTCGAGGACGGTGTTGCCTCGGGAGGAGCTCCCCCAACCACCTGCCTCGGGAGCCCCGGCCTGCGCCCCGACCTCAGGAGCACGCCTACTCTTGGCGCTCGAGCCTCAGGAGGGGTGCTGGACAAAGGAGTTCAAGGAGTACCTGATGCAAGGGACGCTGCCGGAGAAGGAGGAAGATGCGGAGCGCGTTGCGCAGCAGGCCACGGCGTAATGCATCCAGGACGATGAGTTATACAGGAAGCGGCCGAATGACGTTTCCCTGTGTTGTATCTCCAACGAACAGGGGAAAGAGCTGCTAGCTGACATACACGACGGGGAATGCGGGCACCACTCGTCGTCACGAACCCTCGTTGGCAAGGCATTCCGCAGAGGGTTCTACTGGCCTACGGCGCTCAACGACGCGACTGAGCTGGTGAAGTCCTGTGAGGCCTGTCAATTCCACGCCAAGCAGATCCATCAACCAGCTCAAGGCCTCCAGTCCATCCCTCTCTCGTGGCCGTTCGCGGTCTGGGGGCTGGATTCTTGGGCCCGTTCCCTCGAGCGCATAGGGGTTACCGCTACCTCTACGTCTCCATCGACAAGTTCACCAAGTGGGCGGAAGTAGAAGTTGTCTGCACCATCCCGGTCGGATCCACGGTTAAGTTCATCAAGGGTCTCGTGAGCCGGTTTGGGGTCCCCAACCGCATCATCACTGATAATGGCTTGCAGTTCACTAGCAATCTCTTCAGGACATATTGTGCTAACCTTGGAACGTAGATCTGCTACGCTGGCACACCCCAGGAGCAATGGTCAAGCCGAACACGCCAACGTGGAGGTCCTGGGAGGCCTCAAGACCAGGACCTTCAAGAAGAAGCTCGAGGCCTGCGGTAAGGGCTGGCACGACAAGCTCCAGTCTATGTTGTGGTCCATCTGCACCACTGCCACCAAGCCAACAGGCGAGACCACGTTCTTTCTCGTCTATGGAGCAGAAGTGGTCCTCCCTCACGAGGTCAAGCATCGCTCCACGCGGGTCATGGTGTTTTGAGGCGCAACAGGACGCCATGCGGGGGATGGAACTTGTGCTGGGAGAGGAACGCCGTCGTGAAGCCACAATCCGGGCGGCAAGATATCAGCAGGCGCTGCGGTGGTATCACTGTCGCAGCTTCCGCTCCAGGACACTCGAGGTGGGCGACCTCGTCCTAAGGAGGGTGCTCTCCAGGGAAGGGCTGCACAAGCTCTCGCCCATGTGGGAGGCCCCGTTTAGGGTTGCTCACGTCTCCAGGCCTCGTGCCATGCGCCTGGAGACGCAGAACGCCTGGAACATCTAGCACCTCCGGAAGTTCTACCCATGAAGAAAGGCCCAGTGCCTGTGAAGGTCTCCACTCGTGACACTCTCACGTAATAATGAGTGGGGTTGTACATGCCCCGGCGTCCCAGGAGTGCCGCCCTCGGGCCTCGGGGGCTCCCTCCCACGTCCTAGTGTCAGCACTAAGCTCCACGCTGGTGAAAAGACAAGAACACTAGACTAGGTGCCGGACGCGGCTTTTCATTTGCTTTCCGTAGTTGGCTTGCCTCTCTTTAATGAAATTTGCTTTCTGGTGTTCCTTGCCGGTTTGGTTCCATCGCCTTTTGCCTCTGTTTCTGCTTTCGGTTCTTTGTTTCGACATGTACTCTCTCTTGCATGCCTCGCGAGGGGGCTGGACAGGTGCCCTCGTGAGGGTTTTTCCTGTTTTTTGCGAGGCACCCTTGTTCGAGCTCATAAGCTGGCGCACTTCTCTCAACCCGTGCCCCTCGGGTACCGCGATGCGAAGTGCTGGATCATGGCCAGTGGCACCTGTGACCAGGGCTCGGAAGAATAAGAGTTTCCTAATGAATTTTTGCAGTTCCTAGATGCCTTCCAGGCCAAGGAGGCCTCACCAGGTACTGGGAAATGCGCACCTCACGAGGCAAAAACTACTTCGAGCGTGTCAAGCTAAGTTATTTCTATGCGCCTGCATAAAATGTTAATGCTGCAGCGCGGCACAGGAACAATAAACATAACCTAGCATAGCAACTTGGAAATCATGGTTCATTGCACGCCCCCATGGGGCCCCATACTTGTCTATCTCTTAAATGCAGGAAGAAAAGGAAGAACGAAACAAAAGCGGTGCATGCCCCTACAGCTGTTGGGGAACGTAGTAATTTCAAAAAATTTCCTACGATCACGCAAGACCATGGTGATGCATAGCAACGAGATGAGAGTGTTGTCTCGTACCCTCGTAGACCAACAGCGAAGCGTTGACGCAGCGTAGAGGAAGTAGTCGTACTTCTTCCCGATCCAACGATCCAAGTACCGAGCGTCGGCACCTCCGAGTTCTGCACACGTTCAGCTCGATGGCGTCCCTCGAACTCCGATCCAGCCGAGTGTTGAGGAGAGTTTAAATCGACCTGACGGCGTGGTGGCGATGATGATGTTCCACGGCGCAGGCTTCGCCTAAGCTCCATAGCGGTATATTCGAGGTGTAGTTTGGTGGAAGGGGCACCGACACAGCTAAGGAACGATCTCAATGATCAACTTCTACGTCATGGGGTGCCCTCTGCCCTGTATATAAAGGAGGGAAGGGAGGGGCTGGCGGCCACCAAGGGCTGCGCTGGGAGTCCTACTCCCACCGGAGTAGGATTCCTCCCAATCCTAGTCCAACTAGGATTGGCCAAGTGGGAAGGGAGAGAGCGCCACCCCTTCTCCTAGTCCTAATAGGACTAGGGAAGGGGAAGGTCTTGACCAGCACTTGGGCCCCTTTCCTCCTTTCCACTAAGGCCCATCAAGGCCCATTGACCCCCGGGAGGTTCAGTAACCCCGGTACTCGGTAAAATTCCCAATTTCACCGGAGTGATTCGGAGTCAAACATAGGCTTCCAATATATCAATCTTTATGTCTCGACCATTTGAGACTCCTCGTTATGTCCGTGATCTCATCCGGGACTCGAACAACCTTGGTACATCAATATCATATAAACTCATAATAAGCATCATCGAAGCGTTAAGCGTGCGGACCCTACGGGTTCGAGAACTATGTAGACATGACCGAGACACCTCTCGGTCAATAACCAATAGCGGGACCTGGATGCCCATATTGGTTCCTACATATTCTCGAAGATCTTTATCGGTCGACCGCATAACAACATCGTTATTCCTTTGTCATCGGTATGTTACTTGCCGAGAGATTCGATCGTCGGTATCAATACCTAGTTCAATCTCAAGCTTGGCAAGTCTCTTTTCTCGTTCCGTAATACATCATCTCACAACTAACACATTTAGTTGCAATGCTTGCAAGGCTTATGTGATGTGCATTACCGAGAGGGCCCAGAGATACCTCTCCGACAATCGGAGTGACAAATCCTAATCTCGAAATATGCCAACCCAACATGTACCTTCGGAGACACACTGTAATGTACCTTTATAATCACCCGATTCACGTTGTGACGTTTGGTAGCACCAAAAGTGTTCCTCGGGCAAGCAGGAGTTGCATAATCTCATAGTCATAGGAACATGTATAAGTCATGAAGAAAAGCACTAGCAACAAACTATACGATCAGGTGCTATGCTAATGGAATGGGTCATGTCAATCAGATCATTCAACCAATGATGTGATCCGTTAATCAAATAACAACTCCTTGTTCATGGTTAGGAAACATAACCATCTTTGATTAACGAGCTAGTCAAGTAGAGGCATACTAGTGACACTCTGTAGGTTTATGTATTCACACATGTATTATGTTTCCGGTTAATACAATTCTAGCATGAATAATAAACATTTATCATGATATAAGGAAATAAATAATAACATTATTATTGCCTCTAGGGCATATTTCCTTCAACAGCAGCTCGCGAGGATGGACCGATGGCGCTCTCTTGAGCTCAGCCGGACCCCTCCTCGCTGTAGGACCTTGAAGCATGTCTAGAGGGGGGTGATTAGACTACTTGACCAATAAAAACTTAACCTTTTCCCAATTTTATAGTTTGGCAGATTTTAGCTATTTTGGATAAGTCAAGCAATCATCACACAATTCATGCAAGCATGCAAAGAGTATATTGGCAGCGGAAAATAAGGCATGCAACTTGCAAGAAAGTGAAGGGAAGGGTTTAGAGGATTCAAACGCAATTGGAGACACGGATGTTTTTCTCGTGCTTCTGTTAGGTGGTACTATCGTACTTCCACGTTGGTGGAGACTTCAACCCACGAAGGGTAACGGTTCTGCGAGTCCACGGAGGGCTCCACCCACGGAGGGTCCACGAAGAAGCAACCTTGTCTATCCCACCATGGCCGTCGCCCACGAAGGACTTGCCTCACTAGCGGTAGATCTTCATGAAGTAGGCGATCTCCTTGCCCTTACAAACTCCTTTGTTCAACTCCACAATCTTGTCGGAGGCTCCCAAGTGATACCTAGCCAAGCTAGGAGACACCAGTCTCCAAGATGATTTGAGTGGAAAGCAACTTGGGGAAGGCTAGAGATCAAGATTCATACGGTAGGAATGGAATATCTTGGCCTCAACACATGAGTAGGTAGTTCTCTCTCTTAGAAAAGGTAAGTTGGAAGTGAAGGTTTAGTCTGATGGCTCTCTCCACGAATGAAGAGGAGGTGGAGGGGTATATATATAGCATCCACACAAAATCCAACAGTTACACACAATTTACCAAACTCAGTGGGACCGAATCAACAAACTCGGTCATACCGATTTAGTAAACCTAGTGACCGTTAGTGATTTTTGGTGGGACTGACATGCATCTCGGTGAGACCGATATGGTTAGGGTTAGGGCATAACGTAATCTCGGTGAGACCGATTACACAAACTCGGTGAGACCGATTTTGGTAATTCACTAACCAGAGAGTTGGTCAGGTAAACTCGGTGGGACCGATTTGCTCTTTTCAATGAGACCGAAATGTTACAAAAAGGAAACAGAGAGTTTACATTGCAATCTCGGTGGGACCGATCGCTCACTTCGGTTTGGACCGAAACGTTATGAAGGAAAACAGAGAGATTGCAACCCCATCTCGGTGAGACCGAGATCCCTATCGGTAAGACCGATTTGCTTAGGGTTTGTGGCAGTGGCTATGACTTTTTTAATCGGTGGCGCCGGATAGAAAGAATTGGTGTGACCGATTTTGGCTTTAGGTTTATGTCATTTGTGGATGTGGGAAAGTAGTTGAGGGTTTTGGAGCATATCACTAAGCACATGAAGCAAAAGTCTCATTAAGCAACACCTCATCCCTTCTTGATAGTATTGTCTTTTCCTATAGACTCAATGTGATCTTGGATCACTAAAATGTAAAATGAAGAGTCTTGAGCTTTTGAGCTTGAGCCAATCCTTTGTCCTTAGTATTTTGAGGGATCCACTTTCATCCATGCCATGCCATTCATTGAGCTTTCCTGAAATAATAGTCTTGGAATAGCATTAGCTCAATGAGCTATATGTTGTTATGAATTACCAAAACCACCAAGGGATAGTTGCACTTTCAATCTCCCCCTTTTTGGTAATTGATGATGTAACATCCCAAATTTCCTATTTGGTATGTTTTACAATTATAGCTAAGCATCTATGCATGTTGTTTGAATTTGAGTGGTATTTTGAAGTTTCAGAAGTTTTGGGGTTTTGGAATTTGAATTCAAATTTTGGCAAGTGGTAATCATTTCAAAAACTATGCCTGATAAATACTTGAGAAAAAGTATGAGAGGAGTAAACATGACACTCCAAAAATATCAGAGGAAAACATTGCCAAAAGTTTTGAATTCAAACTTGAGTTTATTTGAAATTTGGAAAAAAATGAATTTTTATAAAGTTTGGATTTTGCCCCTGGAAAAATGTTCAAATGATAGGGAATATTCCCCTGATCATTTTGATATATATATGTCCTATATAAAATATTTATATATTATGTATTATCTCTGTTTTAATTTTTTTCAAAAAATAAATTTGGAAAAAAGAAAAAAATGCCACAGCACCACCAGTGGTAACCCACCAACACAGGCAACCCACCGCACCGGCCCACCAGGCGCCAGCCAGGCGGCCCAGCGAGCCAGCCCAGCGAGCCGACCGATCCCCTCGCCCGAAACCCATCCGGGTCGGCCAACCGACCCATTCCCCCGCTCCCCTCACTCGCCGACACCCCGGCCACCACCTCCCTCTTCCCCTCGCCCACGCCACAGCGCCGCCGCTCGCCGGAGATCCCGAGATCTCCGGGATCTCACCTGATCTCCCCTGATTCGCCCCCTCGCGCAAGACGTCGCCCCCGCCCTATAAATACTCCTCCCTCTCACCCCATTTCCCCCCTCGCCCCCTCACCGGACCTCTCTCTCCCTCCGCACGCGCTCTCCGGAGCCCGAGCACGCCACCGCCGCCATTAGCCTCACCTCGACTCACCCTGGCCACCCCGATCTCGCCAGACTCCACCAACCGGACCCCCTCGTCGCGCCGCACCCGCCGGAGCACTCCGCCGACGCCCCCGACCACCGGAGGCGCCGGCCTTTTCGCCGCCCGAGCCGCCGCCGCCGTCGATCTCCGGTAACTTCGCGGACTCCACCCCGCCGTCCGATCTCGTTTCTCGGTTTAGATTAGATCTCCCGAAGAAATATGTTAATAGAATAAAACCGGTTCGGTCCGGTTAGTTCCGGTTTAATATTTTAGTTAGGGTTTTTATTTTGTACCGGCCCGATTCGTTTAACCCTAGGGCCCGTTTAGTTATATTACGCACAGGGCGTTAGTTAGGCCCATTTAGCCCGTTTTTCTTTATTTTCGTTTTTCTGTTTTAACAGAATAGTTTCAGATTTGAAAAATTCATATCTTTTAATATACTTAATATTTTTAGTGATTCTTTTTTTGTTGGTTTGCAAATTTCTTATAGTTTCTGCAGAAATATAATTAGCTATGTTAAAATTATTTATAATTGCTTTATTTTGGATTTAGTCAGAATAGTAAATCTGTTATAAAATGAGTTAGGCAAATTATTTTTTATGATTCTTTTGTCCCAACTTTATTTTGACATTGCCTAACCATAGCAATTAATTTGGGCATTTTAGGATTTATAAAAAAATAGTTTCTAGCAGAATCATGCTATTCTTAATTAATCAACTAGCTCTTGTTTTCCTATTATTTTAATTAGTAAATAAATTTATTTTTCACATGTGATTGATTATTCTAGGAAAGTTTCTGTCACTTTAGAGCATGAACTTTTATTTATAATAAATGAAACTTTTATTTTATTTTTCCTACTAAAATTTGCTTTAGGCCTAATAGGAGTTTTATAGTAACTTTTAAATTGATTCTTTTTGCTCCTAGTTGCGTAATGCATTCTTTTCTATTAAGTTAAAAAACCCATGCTTAGGTTATGTTAAGAAAATTTTTTGTTATGTAAAACTATTTTTAGTTGTTGCTTGAAGTAGGAAAACTTTGAGTTGGATTTCTTCGAGTTTTCCTTTGGGTTTTGATTTGTTTGTTTTGGTGTGTTATGTTATTATGCTATTGTGTTAAGTGATCATATGCTATATGCTTATTGTGATTATTGTTTGTCTCGGTAGAATTTCGGTCTGAAGCTTGCTACTCTGAGTCCTTAGCTTACGAAGATCGTCGACAAGGCAAGTCATTGATCATGTTCTTTCAATACCTATGATTTTATTGCATTAGTGTTATACCTCCCACCATGCATGCAGTGGTGAAATTTTGAAGTTATGTTCTTGAGTAGTATCATGTGGTAGGATGAACCAATTCCTTGTTACCATGACCGGGACGAAGTAGTTATTTTGCTATGCTCGTGAGCGGGGTTGGTTGAGTGAATTCATAAGAAAGATGTGAGAGTCCAGATGATGACAAACCCCATGAACTTCAAGCTCAAGATGGACTTGAATTCACTCTTTGGGTGGAGGACGGTTGTGGGCACCTGGAGAACCCAAGGTTGGCGGGATGCATGGAGAAGTGCCATGACATCTTGCGAAAGCTTCACCCAGCCACGAAGAGGCGGATGGATGCCCCATTGACCGAAGCTTACATGCAGCAGCAAGCCATTATGGGCTCGGCTTGGTCAACCCTAGTAGTGACGCTGGACGGACGGTACTACGAGATGTAGAAGAACGGTAGGATTGGATGGGTACCGCGGTGGCGGAAGAACTCTTGAAGACCTGTTTCATTCATCCGTCTTCAAACACCATGAAGTGCGAAGACTTAAAAGGAGGAATGATTCTTGCGGGTAAAGTCGCAAACCTCTGCAGAGTTAAAGATCTAATCGATTAGCCGTGTCCCGATTCACGGACAATTTGAGCCTCTGGAACTTGGAAGTATTCGAAATCTCAACATTGTAATTAATAAATTAATTGAGGGTTATGACTTAATAATTTGGGAATGAGACATTGGTTGGCGGAACCATCTCAATAACTACCAACAATTTTGTAGTATTTGCAAGCAAGTCCATTTGTATTAGGGAAAAAGCGGCTTTTTGCAAAATGATGAAACTTAGAGCCCCACACCAAATTGCATATAGTGATAGTAATTTTATTGTTATTCTCTTCATGACTTGCCAAAGATATTCAAAATGTTGACCTACACGGCTGCAACGTCTTATGTTGCGAGGAGTATTCGATCAGGATTGAGGCTACGCTCGCGCTTGGCGATTGCCCTATGGAGTCGGATGGACTCGCTATTTCGACTACGCTTCCGCAGCTTTACTAGTTTATTTCTCATGAGTTGGCCTTGGCGAATTTATTCTCTTGTAATAAAGACTCTATATGAGAATCGTGTAATAAATTCAGGTGTGATTGAACTTTGATTATTTCATCGATGTCTTGTGAGTACCGGCATGATCTTGGGATGGTACAGACACAAAGACTTGACCGATTTTGGGTCAGTCGCTCTGAGAGATAGTATCGAGCACACGCTGACCGTGGGGCGTAACCCCTAGGATCGGAAAGCCATAGGAAGAGACTATTTACCTTATATCCTTATCATTCCGTAATTCTCCCCTGTTCATTTCTGACTTCTCTCCGGTTTTCAACATTCTAGATGGCGTCGAGTTCACCCCGTTTTGCTACGGAGTTTTGCCACCCGATGAGGCGATGCCTTGGCGGAAGCTGGTCGAGATGGTGAAGAAGCTGAAGATTGCTCGCCCTCGATCACGGGAAGCCAACCAATGCACTTCCGATGGATACCCGCTCAGATTGAAGTGCACATTCCAGGAGAACCTTCGAGGGCATCTGAGCCTATTGACTTTGAGTTCACCGACTTCAACTGGATCCTCGGAAGGGACATGGCGATCTATCGTGCACTTGGACATCTCCGAGAAGAGTACAGGGCCGAGCTCGATCCATCGAGACCTCGCCATGGTTTCTCGCAGAACAAGGAATGGAGATATCATCCGTCCGTGAGAGGCGACTCCATTCTCTCTTATATCCAAGACTTGGAGTGTCTCCTCGGAAGCGGGAGATCCGGACTCGCCGTAACTTCGAAGGTATCAGGGGCTGTTGTTAGTGAACTAGAATGGAGGAGAAGGCACACCAGACTTCCTTGGCCATGAGGAAGAAATCGCGGACTTCATGGAGAGAGTCGACGACCTGAAGATGAAGCTTGCGCAATTGAGGAAAAGATGGACTTGGGAGAGGACCTTTTTGCAGTGGAGATGATGGACCTCTCGTGAGCAATGATCAGGATTATGAAGGAGTTCCACCGGAGAAAGCCACAAGAGGAGGCACCGCAGCAGAGGGCGCCACACGGAGGACATCGCACGGAGGGGCGCAAGGATTATTGATGAAGACATTTAGTCGACCACCATATTATTTTACTTTTTCGTTGATCAGTTAGGTCGTTATTTTCGATTAGTCGTGAGCTTTTGTAATCGAGATTGAACCATGTTTGAGTGGAATGAATAAATGATTGGTGTTTTTATGATTGTGCATTCATATGGGTAGTGTTATTTCTCATTAGACCATTGTTCTATTCTAATTTTCTCATCCACTCCAAAACACGGATGCCTCCGAGGCGTGACCCGGTCTCAACTTTCCGCGGAGCTCACCCAGCTGCTCCAGCAGCGAAATGCCATCATGCGATGCTCATCCGAATCGAACAACAACAACAACAATCCACCGCCACCACCACCCCTGTTGACAACTTGACTCGATTCCTAAGGCTGAATCCGCGGTGTTCTCTAGCAGACTTGAGCGATTGTGGCGATGATTGGCTCCGCAAGGTCGGAAGAGAGTTAATCACTGTTGGATGCTGCGATGCGAGAGAAGGTGCGCTTTGCCGCATCAACGATGGACCTGCAGCTTCTTGGTGGGAGAACTACACGCCACTTATCCCATCGCAACCATCACATGGGATCAGTTCCAGCAGGCCTTCCGCACCGCTCATGTTTCAATTGGAGCCATGAGTGCGAAGAAGCGTGAGTTCCGCAACTTCGCCAGAGGAACCGTCTTGTGGCACGATCGTGGATGAGTTCAGCAAGTTAGCTCGCTATGCCCCGGATGATGTGGCCACGGATGCATAAAGTAGGAGAAGTTTCTCGAGGACTCAATGACGAGCTGGGAATGCAGCTTATGGTGGCTACTTTCACCAACTACCAGCAGCTGGTAGACAAGGCCATCATACTTGAAGGCAAGCAGCAGCAGATTGATAGCATAGCGGAAGTACAGCCAGGGAAGCACAACTCAGAGCTCGTGAAGCCCGTTATGCCCCATACTCGGGAGGGCATACCCATCACAACCATGGAGGACATAACCATGGAGGAAATGGGAATAACCGCAACCAGGACAACAGGCCAGGCAATGGCAATGGCAATGGAAACGGTAATGGGAACCAGCATCGTTCTGCCCCGGCTCCGAAGGATCTGAGTCACATCACCTGCTTCAAGTGCGGAAAACAGGGCACTATGCCACCGGTGGCGGAGGCCAAGCGGAGAATGGAAGCGGCAATGGAAGCTCAGCAAAGAAGCCCAACCCTTTCCCTCGTGCTCATGTGAACCACATTGACATGGAGGACGTCTATGATCAGCCAGACACTGTGGTTGGTAAGTTTTTATTGAATTCACGTTCAGTATTGGTACTCTTTGATTCTGGTGCAACGCATTCATTCATATCAAGGGTAGTTGTGGAAAAGTACGGGTTGCCCACTAAAACCCTTAGAAGCCCCTTCGCGTCGGTTCCACGGAGGAGAAATGATGGCGAGCTTAGGCTGTCATGCAACCCTCAACATCGAAATCATAAATTTCCGCAGACCTCATAGTATTGGAAACCCGGACCTTGGATGTAATCCTAGGCATGGATTGGTTGACAAGTTTGAAGGAAACATAGATCGTGCCCAAGAAGTCTATTCGCTCACCACCGGGCGAGCGTAAGAGGATCAAGTATGTATCCGGCGTAGCGGATGAAGAATCGGTGAATTCCCTCACGGGAGTTGTTCAGAGGAAGTGCCGATGGTGCAAGATTTTCCGATGTGTTTCCTGAGGAATTACGAGAATGCCACCGAGCAGGGGACATTGAATTTCTGATTGAGTTATTGCCCGCACAGCCCCAATATCCAAGAGACCTTATCGGATGCCACCGAGCGATTTGAAAGAGATCAAGAATCAAATTAATGAGTTATTGGAGAAAGGATATATTCGGCCAAGCTCATCGCCTTGGGGAGCCCCAGTTCTTTTGGTAGAGAAGAAGGATGGAACCTTGAGAATGGTTGTGGATTATCGTTCGTTGAACGAGGTGACCATCAAGAACAAGTACCCTCTGCCGATGATTAATGATCTATTTGATCAGCTAGTTGGAGCCAAGGTATTCTCCAAGATCGATCTTCGATCAGGGTATCATCAGTTGAAGATCCGTGAAAAGGATATACCCAAAACAGCATTCACTACCAGGTATGGTTCATATGAGTATACCGTCATGTCATTTGGATTGACTAATGCTCCTGCATACTTCATGAATTTGATGAACAAGGTATTTATGGAATATCTGGACAAGTTTGTCGTGGTGTTTATTGATGATATACTGATTTTCTCCAAGAGCGAGGAAGAGCATAAGGAACATTTATGTCTAGTTCTCGAAAACTTGAGAACATCGGTTGTATGCCAAATTCAGCAAATGTGAATTTTGGCTGAAGGAAGTCGGATTCCTCGGACATGTTATTTCAGGAGAAGGAATAGCAGTTGACCCGCTAAGGTTGAATCGATCACCGATTGGCGTTCGCCCACCTCGATCAAGGAGATCCGCAGATTTTCTCGGACTCGCGAGGATATTATCGGAGGTTCATTGAGAACTTCTCGAAGATTGCCAAGCCCATGGTGAGCTGTTGAAGAAGGAAGCCAAGTACATTTGGACCGAGGATTGTGAAGCCAGTTTTCAGGAATTGAAGAAGCGTCTGGTCACAGCCCGATCTGATTTTGCGGACATACACAAGGATTACCAGGTTTATTGTGATGCTTCTCGTCGGGGACTCGGAGGAGTACTCATGCAGGAAGGAAAAGTTGTAAACTTATACCTCCGGACAGCTCGACCACACGAGATGAATTATGCCACACATGATTTGGAGTTAGCAGCCGTAGTGCATGCACTCAAGACCTGGAGACATTTCCTTATCGGAAACCATTGTGATGTTTACACAGATCACAAGAGCTTGAAGTATATTTTCACGCAGAAAGAGTTGAACCTCAGGCAGAGGAGGTGGCTAGAGTTAATAAAGGATTATGACATGAGATTGCATTACCACCCAGGTAAGGCTAATGTTGTAGCAGATGCTTTGAGCCGTAAGAGTTATGTGAATACTCTTATAGCAGGAGGATTACCCCAGGAGTTAGTCGATGCCCTCAGAGATCTCCGACTGGAGATAGTTCCAAGAGGATATGTTGCAACTCTGGAAGTTCAGTCCACTCTGGCCGAAAGAATTCGTGAAGCCCAGAAGTCGGACAAGGAAATTGATGAGATAAAGCAAAAGATGAATGAAGGAAAAGCTAAAGGATTCCGTAAGGATGAATACGGAGCTATATGGTTCGAGGATCATATGTATGTACCCAATGATCCCGAACTCAGGAAGCTAATTCTTCAGGAGGCTCATGATTCACCGTACTCGATTCACCCCGGTAACACCAAGATGTACCTGGATTTGAAGGAAAGTTTCTGGTGGACAGGTATGAAGAAAGATATTGCCGACTACATAGCAGTATGTGATGTTTGTCAACGAGTAAAGGCAGAACATCAGAAGCCAGCAGGGTTACTTCAACCTTTGCCGATTCCCGATTGGAAATGGGAAAAACTTGGAATGGATTTTATCACAGATTACCGGGACCCGTTCAGGTTATTATTCTATCTGGGTAGTGGTTGATCGTTTGACCAAGGTAGCTCACTTCATTCCGTGAAAACTACTTATACCAGTGCTAAGTTGGCCAAGATATACATGACCAGGATCGTATGTCTGCATGGAGTTCGAGGAGTATCGTGTCGGATAGAACACAATTTACCTCAAAGTTTTGGAATCGGTTGCATGAAACTTTGGAGTGCGAGGCTGGAGTTCAGCACAGCTTTTCATCCATGAGCAGATGGACAGACCGAGAGAGTCAACCAGATTACGGAGGACATGTTGAGAGCTTGTGTGCTAGACTATGGGTCTAGCTGGGATGATAATTTGCCATCGTAGAGTTCTCATACAACAACAGTTATCAGTCCGATCGAAGATGGCCCCTTCGAAGCTCTATCACGGAAGGAGGTGCGAGAACACCATTCTTTGTGGGATGGTGTTGGAGATCGATCACTTTTCGTTCCGATCTTATCGAGATTCGAAGAGAAAGTCAAGCTGATTGGGATAGACTCAAGATAGCACAATCGAGACAGAAGATTTATGCCGACGATGGCGCAAGGAAGTGACTTACGAGCGGGAGATCGAGCTTATCTTCGTGTGTCCCCACTTCGTGGAATCAAGAGGTTTGGTGTCAAAGGAAAGTTAGCACCCCGATTCATTGGTCCCTACAAAATCCTTGAACGTCGAGGAGAAGTTGCTTACAAGTTGGAATTGCCGGAAGGATTGTCCGGAGTTCATGATGTCTTCCATGTTTCTCAGCTGAAGAAGTGTCATGCCGACAAGGCCGATATTCCGTTGAGAGACACAGTGCCCCTAGAGGCCATACAGCTCGACGGTGATCGACTTATAAGGAGAAACCGTCCGATTATCGAGACTGCGAGCGAGTCACCCGCAGCAAGATCATCAAGTTTTGCAAGGTCTTGTGGAGTCATCACTCCAAGAGGAAGCCACACGGGAGCGAGAAGAAGACCTCCTTGAGACCATCCGCACCTATTTGCTAGCCAACCCGAATCTCGAGGGAGATTCATCTTAAAATGGTAGGTTTGTAACATCCCAAATTTCCTATTTGGTATGTTTTACAATTATAGCTAAGCATCTATGCATGTTGTTTGAATTTGAGTGGTATTTTGAAGTTTCAGAAGTTTTGGGGTTTTGGAATTTGAATTCAAATTTTGGCAAGTGGTAATCATTTCAAAAACTATGCCTGATAAATACTTGAGAAAAAGTATGAGAGGAGTAAACATGACACTCCAAAAATATCAGAGGAAAACATTGCCAAAAGTTTTGAATTCAAACTTGAGTTTATTTGAAATTTGGAAAAAAATGAATTTTTATAAAGTTTGGATTTTGCCCCTGGAAAAATGTTCAAATGATAGGGAATATTCCCCTGATCAATTTGGTATATATATATATCCTATATAAAATATTTATATATTATGTATTATCTCTATTTTATTTTTTCAAAAATAAATTTGGAAAAAAAAAAAATGCCCGAGGCACCAGCCAGAACGACCGCCCAGCCAAGACTGGCAACCCACCTGCACCGCCCACCAGCGCCACCCGAGCGGCCCGGCCCAGCCAGCCCAGCGAGCCGACCGCTCCCCTCGCCCGAAACCCATCCGGGTCGGCCAACCGACCCATTCCCCCGCTCCCCTCACTCGCCGACAGGTGGGCCACCACCTCCCTCTTCCCCTCGCCCACGCCACAGCGCCGCCGCTCGCCGGAGATCCCGAGATCTTCGGGATCTCACCTGATCTCCCCCGATTCGCCCCCTCGCGCAAGACGTCGCCCCCACCCTATAAATACTCCTCCCTCTCACCCCATTCCCCCCCTCGCCCCCTCACCGGACCTCTCTCTCCCTCCACACGCACTCGCCGGAGCCCGAGCACGCCACCGCCGCCATTAGCCTCACCCCGACTCACCCCGGCCACCCCGATCTCGCGGACTCCACCAACCGGACCCCCGTCACCGCACCCCGCTGAGCACTCCGCCGACGCCCCGACCACGGGCGCCGGCCTTTTCGCCCTCGAGCCGCCGCCGCCGTCGATCTCCGGTAACTCGCGGACTCCACCCCGCCGTCCGATCTCGTTTCTCGGTTTAGATTAGATCTCCCCGAAGTATGTTAATTAGAATAAAACGGTTCGGTCCGGTTAGTTCCGGTTTAATATTTTAGTTAGGGTTTTTATTTTGTACCGGCCCGATTCGTTTAACCCTAGGGCCCGTTTAGTTATATTACGCACAGGGCGTTAGTTAGGCCCATTTAGCCCGTTTTTCTTTATTTTCGTTTTTCTGTTTTAACAGAATAGTTTTAGATTTGAAAAATTCATATCTTTTAATCTACTTAACATTTTTTAGTGATTCTTTTTTTGTTGGTTTGCAAATTTCTTATAGTTTCTGCAGAAAATATATTTAGCTATGTTAAAATTATTTATAATTGCTTTATTTTAGATTTAGTCAGAATAGTAAATCTGTTATAAAATGAGTTAGGCAAATTATTTTTTATGATTCTTTTGTCCCAACTTTATTTTGACATTGCCTAACCATAGGAATTAATTTGGGCATTTTAGGATTTATAAAAAAATAGTTTCTAGCAGAATCATGCTATTCTTAATTAATTAACTAGCTACTGTTTTCCTATTATTTTAATTAGTAAATAAATTTATTTTTCACATGTGATTGATTATTCTAGGATAGTTTCTGTCACTTTAGAGCATGAACTTTTATTTATAATAAATAAAACTTTTATTTTATTTTTCCTACTAAAATTTGCTTTAGGCCTAATAGGAGTTTTATAGTAACTTTTAAATTGATTGTTTTTGCTCCTAGTTGCGTAATGCATTCTTTTCTGTTAAGTTAACAAAAACCCATGCTTAGGTTATGTTAAGAAATTTTTTGTTATGTCAAACTATTTTTAGTTGTTGCTTGAAGTAGGAAAACTTTGAGTTGGATTTCTTCGAGTTTTCCTTTGGGTTTTGATTCGTTTGTTTTGGTGTGTTATGTTATTATGCTATTGTGTTAAGTGATCATATGCTATATGCTTATTGTGATTATTGTTTGTCTCGGTAGAATTTCTGGAGTGTGAAGCTTGCTACTACGAGTCCTTAGCTTACGAAGATCGTCAGCAAGGCAAGTCATTGATCATGTTCTTTCAATACCTATGATTTTATTGCATTAGTGTTATACCTCCCCACCATGCATGCAGTAGGTGAAATTTTGAAGTTATGTTCTTGAGTAGTATCATGTGGTAGGATGAACCAATTCCCTTGTTACCATGACCCGGGACGAAGTAGTTATTTTTGCTATGCTCGTAGACGGGGTTGGTTGAGTGAATTCATAAGAAAGATGTGAGAGTCAAGATGATTACAAACCCCATGAACTTCAAGCTCAAGATGGACTTCGGAATTCACTACTTTGGGTGGAGGGCGGTTGACGGGCACCTGGAGAACCCGGTGGTTGGCGGGATGCATGGAGAAGTGCCATGACATCTTTGGAAAGCTTCACCCAGCCACGAAGAGACGGATGGATGCCCCATTGACGAAGCTTACATGCAGCAGCCAAGCCATTATGGGCTCGGCTTTGTCAACCCTAGTAGTGACGCTGGCGGACGGTAGTACGAGATGTAGAAGAACGGTAGGATTGGATGGGTACCGCGGTGGCGGAAGAACTCTTCTAAGACCTGTTTCATTCATCCGTCTTCAAACACCATGAAGTGCGAAGACTTAAAAGGAGGAATGATTCTTGCGGGTAAAGTGCGCAAACCTCTGCGGAGTTAAAGATCTAATCGATTAGCCGTGTCCCAGGTTACGGACAATTTGAGCCTCTGGAACTTGGATGTATTCGGAAATCTCAACATTGTAATTAATAAATTAATTGAGGGGTTATGACTTCATAATTTGGGAATGAGACATTGGTTGGCGGAACCATCTCAATAACTACCAACAATTTTGTAGTATTTGCAAGCAAGTCCACTGTATTAGGGAAAAACTGGCTTTTTGCAAAAATGATGAAACTTAGAGCCCCACAGCCAAATTGCATATAGTGATAGTAATTTTTATTGTTATTCTCTTCATGACTTGCCAGCATATTCAAAATGCTGACCTACACGGCTGCAACGTCTTATGTTGCAGAGGAGTATTCCGATTAGGATTGAAGCTACACTCCGCGCTTGGCGATTGCCCTATGGAGTCGGATGGACTCGCTATTTCGACTACGCTTCCGCAGCTTTACTAGTTTATTTCTCATGAGTTGGCCTTCGGCCGAATTTATTCTCTTGTAATAAAGACTCTATATGAGAATCGTGTAATAAATTCAGGTGTGATTGAACTTTGATTATTTCATCGATGTACTGTGAGTACCAGCATGATCATGAGATGGTACAGACACAGAGACTTGACCGATTTTGGGTCAGGTCGCTACAGATGACAACATATAGATCAAAGCTTCGACCAAAGATAATAAGATTTAAATAACATCGTCGTTTTGAGAAGTATGTGATAAGCAAGAGCTCCCCCTAAATTTGTGCATAGATTTAGATTTGCTTTGGACTGCAAATGCACAATGAATTAGGCTCATGGGTTACTCTTCCATGTCACATACATCTTGGTGGAGCGCTCAAAATAATAAACAATGAATACATGCACTCATCACCAAGCAAAGTGAGTGATCACATAAGATAGATAGGATAATATCAAACATGCATAAGTGTAGCTTATGATCAAACACATGATCATCAATGTCTCACACACATAGTATCTCAACCAAAAGCAAACAAAGTTTGAAAAACCACCAAATAAAGAAAGAGAGAACAAAAGCAACACTCTCTCTCTCTCTCGAAGCCTATGATCTATACATTTTTCTCCCCCTTTGGCAACAAGTTACCAAAAATTTCATAGAAAATGCATAGTGCTAGATCGAATCTCAGGCTTGATCTTCAGGTGGTGGTGTAGAGATGGCTCCTTGGACGAAGACTTGATCGATGTAGATGGAGCTGGAGCGATGAAGGTCTTTGGAGCTGGTGGCACCGAGGCTGTAGCTGGTGCAGATGAAGTTGCTCTTGTGTCAGAAATTGGCACAGCTGATGACCTCTGGGCTCTAGGCACTCTGGCAAACACATTTGTTGTTGTCTTGCCCTTCCTCTCCTGCATGTCCTCTTGTAGCTCCTCCACTGCATCTGAATCTCGCCACTTTCACATCTAAGTTGTAGAACTTTTGTTCTATGATTCTCTCCAGGCTCTCCTGATTTTGAGTTAGGGTGGCCAATCCCTTCTCAATCCTCAAGGTTGATGCTATTAAGTAACCAAGCTGCTCCTGCTTGTTCTTCTAGAGATACTCAGATGCCTCCTCTTGAGTTGGCATCTTGGCAGCCTTCTCCCTCTTTGCCTTCTCCTTCTTCTCCTGAGCTTGAACTGATTGTGGATCATCTTCATTCATGACAACCTCATTGTCCTCAAAGTCTGGATAAAGTGGAAAGTGTTCCTTATCCAACTGATATTTTCCTGTGCCCATCTTTGAGTTTATCAATTCTTGAATCTGAGGTGCATATCCACAGCTCCTCTTCTGATCTGCTGCAGTCCTCTTGATAGTTTCAATGATCAGGCTCATGACTTTAAACTTTTGTGGCACATCAAATACATGAAACATGTTGATGGCATGCCCTCTGATCATGTTATGGTCACCAGACTTGGGCAACAAAGTGTGCCTCAGAATCCAATTGATTGTTGGCAACCCTGACAGCAGATAGTGAACTGATCCAAACTTGTGAGTTGCTAATGCCTTGTTTGGAATTTCCTTATACATGTGAGCCATTGAATTGTGATCCTTTTTCTTATTTGAATAGATGTCTAGGTCATCCTCATTCTCCTCTGGGGCATTTATCAGCTTTGCCCACTCCTCAACAGTTGATGGTACCTTGTACCTTGAGACATCAAACAATTCTCCCATCACAGGTAGAAATGTGTTGTGGAGTAAAACTTCATGATAAGCTCATCATTCCAATTTGTGAGCTTCTGCCCAACAAAATCTGCAACTCCACAACTCACAAAGCTGTCCTGCACTCCAGGATAGTGCTCTTCATTCTCCTTGATGAAGTTCTAGTCGACCCATCTCATGTCACAGACAATGGGCTTCTTGTCCAACAGAATGGTCTCATAGAAGTCATGTTGTTCCTTTGTATGGAACCTGTAATCAACATCAGTTCTTCTCCTTGAAGCATATGGATCTTCCAATCTCCATTTCCTCAGCCCTGAGTCTTTCCTGACTCTCATGTTCTCAGCCACAGGATGGGCATCATTGTGGTCTGGTATGTTGGGCTTGAGCTTCCTCAGAACTTGTCCTTCTTCATCTTCCTCATCAACCTCGAGCCTTTGGGGCCTTGTTCTTCTCAGCAGTGGAATACTCCTAGTATTCCTCTTTGGTCTGAACTTGGCCTTGGGGGCAACTTTGGGTGCTTCCTTGGGCTTAGATGTGGCAGCCCCTGATCTGATTGCATCACCCATAAGCTTTGGTGCCTTTGGTGCTGGAGCAGCAGGCTCTTCCTCTTCCATCATGGAAGGCTTCCCAATAACTCTGGCCATGTTCATCTTGACCCTTTCCTTCGTCTTCTTGCTTTCAGCAACTAGCTCTTTGTGATGAGGATTTTCAGGCAGTTGAGTTGATGTTCTGGCCTTAGACATTGGTTGTCTTCCTGCAGTCCTTTTGGTCTTCATGACCCTTTCCTTCATGACCACCTCTTTCTTTGAAGTTGCCTCATCTTCCTCAGCCCTGTAATCTTCATCCTCTGAATCTGAAGTTCTTTTCCTCCTTTGCCTAGTGGCAGCCTTAGGCAAATTGCTAGGAGTACTTCTGCTCCCTTCATCTGAAGTTGAGGGACTAGTGCCCTCACTCAAGTTTATCTGCTCTTGACACATTTCTCGCTGTCACTTTGATCGGACATCTTGCAAAAGTGATTCTGACCCTATGAAGAGTTTATAGATGATATAGAAAAGATGAGCATCACAAAATGCAGAGGTTTTTGCAAAAGAATGACTCAAAAGTTCAGTTTTAGTTTTCCACAGAAAACATTTCGGATCCACCGATTTTCAAACTCGGTGATACCAAAGCAGTTTTGGAACCTAAACTGATGATCTCGGTTGGACCGAGTTTCAGTTCGGTGGCACCGAGACTGCTAGGGTTTCACAGAATTCTCAAATCGGTTGCACCGATTAGTAAATCTCGGTCAGACCGAGAGTCACTTGTGCAATGGCATAAGCCAAATCGATGAGACCGAGTTTTTCATCTCGGTGGGTCCGAGGTGGTTTTGGCGGAAACCTAAACCTAAAAATTCGAATCACAACTAATCTATGAACTACTTTGGCTGGATAGATGAGTTGCAATCGTGGCAAGATTCAATGTGAAAAGAATGTGCTAGGAACCAGACATGGATAGCACAAAGATCAAGTCCATACCCTGACTTGGTGGCGGACTTGCTACGGCGGCATCGGCGGGGACGAAATCCGTCGACGGCGGCGAAGACCAGCGACAGGAGGCTGCTGGCGGCGAGGAGATGATCCGGAGACCACGATGGCAGAGCGAGCTGATCTTGTGGCGAAGGGTTTCGAGAGAATTTCAAAATTTTGCTCGTGACTATATATAGCCCGACCCTGTCGGTGTGACCGAGTGGAACAACTCGGTGGCACCGAGATGCATAACTGCAAGCAGTTACAGCAACTCGGTGTGACCGAAAAGTTCAAATCGGTTGCACCGAGATTGAAAACTCAGATCAACTTGATGATCTCGGTAGGACCGAAATGGTAGGATCGGTCAGACCGAGAATCATTAAGAGGTTTTGGAAGTTTAAGTCTATGATGAATCGGGGACTCCGAGTGCTCCTCACATAGAGTGGTTCGAATCTGACTTGATCAAATTTTGTGATGTAGCATGAATAGAGTTTGAGACGAGAAAAGCATAGATAGCTGAAGAAGGTTCTTAGGCATTCTGGTCCATCCACTTGGCCAAAAGAAGAAAGAACCAATCAAACAAAACAACAAGTGGATGTCCTTGAATGAGTAAAATATGCACCAACATGCTCACACAATAAGATGGCAATTGAAATTATGTGGCAAAGCATGCACAACCAATTCTAGCATCTATCAAACAATTGGCGATGACTAGGTCATCTATATATGAGTATATTGACTTAGGAGTCTAATGAGAACATTTGATCATAGGTCATACTCATCGTTTAAGCTCAAGTGGGATTACCACTTTTACATAATGCATTAATGTGTTCACATCATTAGATTTGCTTTGACTCAATTCTTAGAGTTAAGCTCCCCCTAGATGTGAGATCCCCCCTTAGAGGGTTGAACTAACCTTGGGTTTTGTCGATGATGACTTCATGTAGATGTTGAAGATGTAGATGCTCAATGTTGATGTAGATCATTTGGAGCAATCCTTTGGAGTGAGTTGTACTTTCAACTTGCCTACATGGGTTAGTCCCACAAGGAACAAACAAGAATATCCATAGACATAGAGTGATGCACACACAAGATGATGTCCATGAAAACATTAGGTTACCTTGTCCCTTGCCTTACCAACATGAGGGTTTGTGACTCCTTGAACTAGTGCAAGATGTGAAAGTTGATTGCACTTGTTCTTGCCAAAATGATATGAGTGAAGAATGTTGGCGGAGTCACCCTCAAGAACTCTCTAGTTCTTCTTCTTCAGGATCCACATCATCTTGATGGGAATCCTTGGAGTTGTAGTTGTACTTGATGAAGTAGAACTTGACGTAGTCTTGGGAACCGACTCGAACGAGGCTTTAGGTGCTTCTTCAAATGCATCAATCTCTTCTTGAAGCTTGTCCTTGCCTTTGTTCTTGTGGTCTTGTGGTGGAAGATCATCTTGAGGTTGTGTCCCCTTGAAGGAAGTAGGATCGTACTTCTCTTGTGGAGGAACAAACTTTGTCTTGGGGTATTGATCTTCTTCCCACTCCACTCCATTGGCATTGAACTTTCGTTCAAAACCAACACCTTGATTCTTCCGGTGCCTTCCTTGCTTGCGTACAATTTCCTCAAATTGCTTACTCCCGGCAAGGCTCTTGTAAACACCTTTCTCTATAATTCCCTTCAATAAACTATTTTCTTGCTCAAGTGTAACTTGGCTAAGAGAATCATTAGTGGAATCAAGAGAACTACTAGAAGCAACAACATTGGATTTGACATTATTATTGTTACTACTAGAGGAAGTATCTTTCGTGTACTTGTTACTAGACATGACTTGAGGCATGTAAGTAGATAAGAGTAAACGCTTGGCAATGTAAGAAGAAATTTTCTTGCGGAGATCATCATTGATTGACTTTAAGAACTCATGCTCTTGCTCAAGATTGAGCTTTTCAAAGTGTAACTTCTCATGAGCCCTTAAATGTTCTCGATGATCTTCGAAGATAGTTTCATGAGACAACTTAAGAGTGTTTAGTTCTTTAGTTAGAAGCTCAATTTTCTCCTTATCATTGTCATTCGTTTGATTAGCATGATTAATTGACGTTTCATCATAGTATTCATCACTAGAGTTGTCAACAAGTAAATCATCATCACCTAGCAAGTCATCTTCATCACTATTAAAATCAACATACTCGGGATGTGTTACCTTTGGACCTTTGGCCATGAAGCATCTTCCAATTCCTTCATTTGGTGAATCAAATATGTCGTAGGAGTTGGTTGACACAAGTGCTAGACCGGCAACACCTTCATCTTGAGTATATTCGGAGTCGGAGTGATAGCTTCTCTCGGAGTGATGGTCGGAGCCGGAGCCGGAAACTCATTCACCAACATGAGCTTGATGTCTTCGTTTTGTGTAGCTCCTTGATGACTTGTCCTTCCTTTCCGAATCCTTGCTTCTCCGTGAGGGTCTTCGTTCATAACGATCATCTCTACTCCTCCTCTCTCTTGGTGGTGATTCTTCTCTTTTTCTTCTTCTTTTTGGAGAATCTTCTCTTCTTTTGTAGGGTGTCGTACACTCATTGGAGTAGTGTCCGGGTCTCCCCCAATTGTAGTAATTGCGCTCTCAACTAGAAGACCTTTTGTCATTGTAAGACCTTGACTTGGAGCTTCCTTCTTTGCTTCTAATTTTGTAGAACTTGTTGAAGTTCTTCATCATTAAGCTCAATTCTTCATTGAAGGTTGATTTCTCACTTGATGATGTGGGGGCTTCACTTGAGGCTTTGTAAGCACCACTTGACTTGTTGTGAAGTTCCTCCTTGTCCTTGAGTGACATCTCATGAGCAACAATCCTTCCAATGACTTCCGTTGGCTTGAGTTCTTTGTAGTTTGGCATCATTTGGATCAATGTGCACACGGTATCATACTTTCCATCCAATGCTCTTAGGATCTTCTTGATGATGAATTTGTCGGTAATCTCTTCACTCCCTAAGCCGGCAATCTCATTTGTGATAAGAGCAAGCCTAGAGTACATTTCAGCGACACCTTCACCATCCTTCATTTTGAACTTGTCAAGATGACTTTGGAGCACATCCAACTTGGATTCCTTGACGAATTCGGTACCTTCGTGCATATCAATCAAAGTATCCCAAATTTCCTTTGCATTCTCAAGACGGCTAATTTTGTTGAATTCTTCGGGGCACAATCCGTTGAAGATGATGTCACATGCTTTAGCGTTGTATTGTAGCTCTTCAATTCTTCCGCATTAGCTTCACGGTTCGGTTCTCTCCCATCAAAGAATTCACCTTGCAAGCCAATACAAATAATTGCCCAAACGGCGGGGTTATGTCCAAGAATATACATTTTCATCTTATGCTTCCAACTAGCAAAATTAGTACCATCAAAGTAAGGACCTCTACAGTGATAATTTCCCTCGCTAGACGCCATACTTTCCTAGGTTGTGAAACCAAGGCTATGACCACCAAAAGCTATGGAAATCAAAGCAAATGGAGACCAATGCTCTGATACCACTTGTAGGACCTTGAAGTATGTCTAGAGGGGGGTGATTAGACTACTTGACCAATAAAAACTTAACCTTTTCCCAATTTTATAGTTTGGCAGATTTTAGCTATTTTGGATAAGTCAAGCAATCATCACACAATTCATGCAAGCATGCAAAGAGTATATTGGCAGCGGAAAATAAAGCATGCAACTTGCAAGAAAGTAAAGGGAAGGGTTTAGAGGATTCAAACGCAATTGGAGACATGGATGTTTTTCTCGTGGTTCTGATAGGTGGTGCTATCGTACTTCCACGTTGGTGGAGACTTCAACCCACGAAGAGTAACGGTTGCGCGAGTCCACGGAGGGCTGCACCCACGAAGGGTCCACGAAGAAGCAACCTTGTCTATCCCACCATGGCCGTCGCCCACGAAGGACTTGCCTCACTAGCGGTAGATCTTAGAAACTCCTTGGTTCAACTCCACAATCTTGTCGGAGGCTCCCAAGTGACACCTAGCCAATCTAGGAGACACCACTCTCCAAGAAATAACAAATGGTGTGTTGATGATGAACTCCTTGCTCTTGTGCTTCAAATGATAGTCTCCCCAACACTCAACTCTCTCTCATAGGTTTTGGATCTGGTGGAAAGATGATTTGAGTGGAAAGCAACTTGGGGAAGGATAGAGATCAAGATTCATATGGTAGGAATGGAATATCTTGGCCTCAACACATGAGTAGGTGGTTCTCTCTCATAAAAGGTAAGTTGGAAGTGTAGGTTTAGTCTGATGGCTCTCTCCACGAATGAAGAGCAGGTGGAGGGGTATATATATAGCCTCCACACAAAATCCAATCGTTACACACAATTTACCAAACTCGGTGGGACTGAATCAACAAACTCGGTCATACCGATTTAGTAAACCTAGTGACCGTTAGTGATTTTCGTTGGGACTGACATGCATCTCGGTGAGACCGATATGGTTAGGGTTAGGGCATAATGTAATCTCAGTGAGACCGATTACACAAACTCGGTGAGACCGATTTTGGTAATTAGCTAACCAAAGAGTTGGTCAGGTAAACTCGGTGAGACCGAAATGTTACAAAAAGGAAACAGAGAGTTTACATTGCAATCTCGGTGGGACCGATCGCTCACTTCGGTTTGGACCGAAACTTTACGAAGGGAATCAGAGAGATTGCAACCCCATCTCGGTGAGACCGAGATCCCTATCGGTAAGACCGATTTGCTTAGGGTTTGTGGCAGTGGCTATGACTTTTGGAATCGGTGGCGCCGGATAGAAAGAATCGGTGTGACCGATTTTGGCTTTAGGTTTAGGTCATTTGTGGATGTGGGAAAGTAGTTGAGGGTTTTGGAGAATATCACTAAGCACATGAAGCAAAAGGCTCATTAAGCAACACCTCATCCCTTCTTGATAGTATTGGCTTTTCCTATAGACTCAATGTGATCTTGGATCACTAAAATGTAAAATGAAGAGTCTTGAGCTTTTGAGCTTGAGCAAATCCTTTGTCCTTAGTATTTTGAGGGATCCACTTTCATCATCCATGCCATGCCATTCATTGAGCTTTCCTGAAATAATAGTCTTGGAATAGCATTAGCTCATTGAGCTATGTGTTATTATGAATTACCAAAACCACCTAGGGATAGTTGCACTTTCACTCGCGCTTCACTGGGGCGCGGCGAGGAGGCGACCCGCTGCCACCATCGAAGCGGGTGCTACAGCGTGGCAGCTGGTCATAGCTGCCGCTGCTGGAGCTGTTGCCGGAGGGAGGATCGCCGTAGCTGGGCGAGCAGCGGCCAGCACCTAAGGCAATACCATCCTCACCCTCGTCTCGACCGTCGCCAAGGCCAAGTACCTCGTCGACGTTGTTGTCTTCGAGGTAGCACCCGACGCGACGGCCGTCTTCTCCAAACGCCCTCACGTAGAGGGGCGCGTTGCCGTCATATTTGAAGTGGAGGGTGCACCGCCTGCCCAGGCCGCGCGCGCGGTAAAACGTCTGCCAGCCATGGGCCAGGGCTGCGTTGGCTGTGACGGAGACCTCGATCGTGACCCACGAAGCTTTGCTACAGCAGCCGTCCGCCTACAGCCAGAGCCCGCCTGGACCAGTGGCCGGCAGCTCGCCGGTGAAGAAGCGCGGGAGCTGTGTTGGGGAACGTAGTAATTTCAAAAAATTTCCTACGCACATGCAAGATCATGGTGATGGCATAGCAACGAGAGGGGAGAGTGTATGTCCACGTACCCTCGTAGACCGTAAGGGGAAGCGTTATAACAACGCGGTTGATGTAGTCATATGTCTTCACGATCCGACCGATCCAAGTACCGAACGCATGGCACCTCCGAGTTCAGCACACGTTCAGCTCGATAACGATCCCCGGGCTCCGATCCAGCAAAGCGTCGGGGATGAGTTCCACAACCTGACGGCGTGGTGGCGATGATGATGCTCCACCGGCGAGGGCTTCGCTTAAGCTCATGACGATATGACTCTACGGCGCGAGGGCTTCGCCTAAGCTCATGACGATATGACCAAGTGGAATATGGTGGAGGAGGGCACCGCACACGGCTAAGGAACGATTTGTAGATCAACTTGTGTGTCCATGGGGTGCCCCCTGCCCCCGTATATAAAGGAGTGGAGGAGGGAGGGCGGCCCTCTCTATGGCGCCTAGGGGGAGTCCTACTCCTGGGAGTAGGATTCCCCCTTCCTAGTCAACTAGGAACCCTTCCATGTAGTAGGAGTAGGAGAGAAGGAAAGGAAGAGAGAAGGAGAAGGAAGGAAGAGTCGCCCCCTCCCTAGTCCAATTCGGACTACTCCAAGGGGCGGGTGCGGCCACTCTTTGGCCCTTTCTCTCCTTTCCCGTATGGCCCAAAGAGGCCCAATACGAATTCCGTAACTCTCCCAGACTCCCAAAATACCGAATCACTCGGAACCTTTCCGAACTCGAATATAGTCATCCAATATATCGATCTTTACATCTCGACCATTTCGAGACTCCTCGTCATGTCCCGATCTCATCCGGGACTCGAACTCCTTCGGTACATCAAAACTCATAAACTCATAATAAAACCATCATCGTAACGTTAAGCGTGCGGACCCTACGGGTTCGAGAACTATGTAGACATGACCTAGAACTATTCTCGGTCAATAACCAATAGCGGAACCTGGATGCCCATATTGGCTCCTACATATTCTACGAAGATCTTTATCGGTCAAACAGCATAACAACATACGTTGTTCCTTTGTCATCGGTATGTTACTTGCCCGAGATTCGATCGTCGGTATCCCAATACCTAGTTCAATCTCGTTACGGCAAGTCTCTTTACTCGCTACGTAATGCATCATCCGTAACTAACTCATTAGCTACATTGCTTGCAAGGCTTATAGTGATGTGCATTACCGAGAGGGCCCAGATACCTCTCCGACAATCGGAGTGACAAAACCTAATCTTGAAATCGCCAACCCAACATGTACCTTTGGAGACCTGTAGTACTCCTTTATACTCACCCGATTCGTTGTGACGTTTGGTAGCACCAAAGTGTTCCTCCGATGGCGGAGTTGCATAATCTCATAGTTACAGGAACATGTATAAGTCATGAAGAAAGCAATAGCAACATACTAAACGATCAAGTGCTAGGCTAACGGAATGGGTCAAGTCAATCACATCATTATCCTAATGATGTGATCCCGTTAATCAAATGACAACTCATGTCTATGGCTAGGAAACTTAACCATCTTTGATTCACGAGCTAGTCAAGTAGAGGCATACTAGTGACACTATGTTTGTCTATGTATTCACACATGTATTATGTTTCCGGTTTAATACAATTCTAGCATGAATAATAAACATTTATCATGAAATAAGGAAATAAATAATAACTTTATTATTGCCTCTAGGGCATATTTCCTTCAGTCTCCCACTTGCACTAGAGTCAATAATCTAGTTCACATCATCATGTGATTCAACACTAATATTCACATCTGTATGTGATTAACACCCATAGTTCACATCGTCATGTGACCAACACCCAAAGGGTTTACTAGAGTCAAAAATCTAGTTCACATCGCTATGTGATTAACACCCAAAGAGTACTAAGGTAGGATCATGTTTTGCTTGTGAGAGAAGCTTAGTCAATGGGTCTGTCACATTCAGAGCCGTATGTATTTTGCAAATATTCTATGTCTACAATGCTCTGCACGGAGCTACTCTAGCTAATTGCTCCCACTTTCAATATGTATCCAGATTGAGACTTAGAGTCATCTGGATCAGTGTAAAAGCTTGCATCGATGTAACTCTTTACGACGGGCTCTTTTATCACCTCCATAATCGAGAAATATTTCCTTAGTCCTCACTAAGGATGTTCTTGACCAATATCCAGTGATCTACTCCTAGATCACTATTGTACTCCCTTCCCAAGTTCAGAGCAAGGTATACAATAGGTGCGGTACATAGCATACTTTATAGAACCTATGGTGAGGTATAGGGAATGACTTTCATTCTCTTTTCTATTTTCTGCCGTGGTCGGGATTTGAGTCTTACTCAATTTCACACCTTTGCAACACAGCAAGAACTTTTCTTTGACTGCTCCATTTTGAACTACTTCAAAATCTTGACAAGGTATATACTTATTGAAAAAACTTATCAAGCGTCTTGATCTATCTCAATAGATCTTGATGCTCAATATGTAAGTAGCTTTACCGATGTCTTTCTTTTAAAGAAGTCCTTCCAAATACTCCTTTATGCTTTCCGGAAAAATTATACATCATTTCGATCAACAATATGTCATTCACATATACTTATCGAAATGCTTGTAGTGCTCCCACTCACTTTCTTGTAAATACAGGCTTCTCCAAAAGTCAGATAAAACCATATGCTTTGATCAAATCATCAAGCATATATTCCAACTCGAGATGCTTGCACCAGTCCATAGATGGATCAATTGGAGCTTGCACATTTTGTTAGCTCCTTTAGGATTGACAAAACCTTCTGGTTGCATCATATACAACTCTTCCTTAATAAATCCATTAAAAATGTAGTTTTGACATCCATTTCCCAGATTTCATAAAATGTAGCAATTGCTAACATGATTCGAACAGACTTAAGCATCGCTACAGTTGAGAAAATCTCATTGTAGTCAACACCTTGAACTTGTCGAAAAACCCTTTTTGTGACAAGTCGAGCTTTGTAGATAGTAACACTACTATCAGTGTCCGTCTTCCTCTTGAAGATCCATTTATTTAACATGGCTTGCTGATCATCGAGCAAGTCAATCAAAGTTCATACTTTGTTCTCATACATGGATCCTATCTCAGATTTCATGGCCTCAAGCCATTTTGCGGAATCTGGGCTCATCATCGCTTCCTCATAGTTCGTAGGTTTATCATGGTCTAGTAACATGACTTCCAGAACATGATTACCGTACCACTCTGGTGCGGATCTTACTCTGGAAGACCTCACGAGGTTTGGTAGCAACTTGATCTGAAGTTTCATGATCATCATCATTAACTTCCTCACTAATTGGTGTAGGAATCACGGAACTGATTTCTGTGATGAACTACTTTCCAATAAGGGAGAAGGTACAATTACCTCATCAAGTTCTACTTTCCTCCCACTCACTTCTTTCGAGAGAAACTTCTTCTCTAGAAAGGATCCATCTTAGCAACGAATAACTTGCCTTGGATTTGTGATAGAAGGTGTACCCAATAGTTACCTTTGGGTATTCTATGAAGACGCACTTCTCGATTTGGGTTCGAGCTTATCGGGATGAAACTTTTTCACATAAGCATCGTAGCCCCAAACTTTAAGAAACGACAACTTGGGTTTCTTGCTAAACCACAGTTCATATAGTGTCGTCTCAAACGGATTTAGATGGTGCCCTTTTAACATGAATGCAGCTGTCTCTAATGCATAACCCCAAAACGATAATGGTAAATCGGTAAGATACATCATAGATCGCACCATATCCAATAAAGCGCGGTTACGACGTTCGGACACACCATTATGTTGTGGTGTTCCATGTGGCGTGAGCTATGAAACTATTCCACTTTGTTTTAATTGAAGACCAAACTCGTAACTCAATTATTCGTCTCCGCGATCAGATCGCAGAAACTTTATTTTCTTGTTACGATGATTTTTCCACTTCACTCTGAAATTCTTTGAACCTTTCAACTATTTCAGACTTATGTTTCATCAAGAAGATATCGCATATCTGCTCAAATCATCTGTGAAGGTCGAAAATAATGATACTTGCCACGGGCATCAACACTCATTGGATCGCATACATCGGTATGTATTATTTCCAACAAGTTTGTTGCTCGTTCCATTGTTCGAAGAGCGGAGTTTTAGTCATCTTGCCCAAAGGCACGGTTCGCAAGCATCAAATGATTCATAACCAAGTGATTCCAAAATCCATCTTTATGGAGTTTCTTCATGCGCTTTACACCGATATGACCCAAGCGGCAAGTGCCACAAATAAATTGCACTATCATTATTAACTCTGCATCTTTTGGCATCAATATTATGAATATGTGTATCACTACGATCGAGATCCAACAAACTATTTTCATTGGGTGTATAACCATCGAAGGTCTTATTCATGTAAGCAGAATAACAATTATTCTTTAACTTTAGATGAATAACCGTATCGCAATAAACATGATCAAATCATATTCATGCTCAACATAAGCGCCAAATAACATTTATTTAGGTTTAACACTAATCCCGAAAGTATAGAGAGTGTGCGATGATGATCATATCAATCTGGAACTACTTCCAACACTCATCGTCACTTCCCTTCAACTAGTTTCTGCTCATTCTGCAACTCCGTTTGAGTTACTACTCTTAGCAACCGGACCAGTATCAAATACCGAGGGGTTGCTATGAACACTAGTAAAATACACATCAATAATCTGTATATCAAATATACCTTTGTTCACTTTGCCATCCTTCTTATCCGCCAAATACTTGGGGTAGTTCCTTCCAAAGGACCAGTTCCATTGCAGCAAAAGCACTTAGTCTCAGGCTTAGGTCTAGACTTGGGCTTCTTCACTCGAGCAACAACTTGCTTGCCGTTCTTCTTGAAGTTCCCCTTCTTCCCTTTGCCCTTTTCCTTGAGACTAGTGGTCTTGTCAACCATCAACACTTGATGTTTTTCTTGATTTCTACCTTCGCCGATTTTAGTATCGCGAAGAGCTTGGGAATTGTTTTCGTCATCCCTTGCATACTATAGTTCATCATGAAGTTCTAGTAACTTAGTGATGGTGACTAGAGAATTCTGTCAATCACTATCTTATCTGGAAGATTAACTCCCACTTGATTCAAGCGATTGAAATACCCAGACAATCTGAGCACATGCTCACTAGTTGAGCGATTCTCCTCCATCTTTTAGCTATAGAACTTGTTGGAGACTTCATATCTCTCAACTCGGGTATTTTCTTGAAATATTATCTTCAATTCCTGGAACATCTCATATGGTCCGTGACGTTCAAAACGTCTTTGAAGTCCCGATTCTAAGCCGTTAAGCATGGTGCACTAAACTACCAAGTAGTCATCATATTGAGCTAGCCAAACGTTCATAACGTATGCATCTGCTCCTGCAATAGGTCTGTCACCTAGCTGTGCATTAAGGACATAATTCTTCTGTGCAGCAATGAGGATAAACCTCAGATCATGGATCCAATCCGCATCTTTGCTACTAACATTTTTCAATACAATTTTCTCTAGGAACACATATAAAAACATAGGGAAGCAATCAACGCGAGCTATTGATCTACAACATAATTTGCAAAATACTACCAGGACTAAGTT
Organism: Aegilops longissima; assembly: GCA_021605205.1. Classification (NCBI taxonomy): domain Eukaryota; kingdom Viridiplantae; phylum Streptophyta; class Magnoliopsida; order Poales; family Poaceae; genus Aegilops; species Aegilops longissima. Next base: position 316,436,158 of record CM038677.1, read on the forward strand.
CATGATAAATTTAAGTTCAATTAATCATATTACTTCAGAACTCCCACTTAGATAGACATCCCTCTAATCTTCTAAGTGATTACGTGATCCATATTAACTACACCATGTCCGATCGTCACGTGAGATGGAGTAGTTTCAACGGTGAACATCAATATGTTGATCATATCTACTATATGATTCACGCTCGAACTTTCGGTCTCCGTGTTCGAGGCCATATCTGTTATATGCTAGGCTCGTCAAGTTTAACCTGAGTATTCGCGTGCGCAACTGTTTTGCACCCGTTGTATTTGAGCGTAGAGCCTATCACACCCGATCATCACGTGGTGTCTCAAAGACGAAGAACTTTCGCAGCGGTGCATACTCGGGAGAACACTTCTTGATAATTTTAGTGAGAGATCATCTTAAAATGCTACCGTCAATCAAAGCAAGATAAGATGCATAAAGGAAAAACATCACATGCAATCAATATAAGTGATATGATATGGCCATCATCATCTTGTGCTTGTGATCTCCATCTCCGAAGCACCGTCGTGATCACCATCGTCACCAGCGCGACACCTTGATCTCCATCGTAGCATCATTGTCGTCTCGCCAACTATTGCTTCTACGACTATCGCTACCGTTTAGTGATAAAGTAAAGCAATTACATGGCTATTGCATTTCATACAATAAAGTGACAACCATATGGCTCCTGCCAGTTGCCGATAACTTCGGTTAAAAAACATGATCATCTCATACAATAAATATAGCATCACGTCTTGACCATATCACATCACAACATGCCCTGCAAAAACAAGTTAGACGTCCTCTACTTTGTTGTTGCAAGTTTTACGTGGCTGTTACGGGCTGAGCAAGAACCGTTCTTACCTACGCATCAAAACCACAACGATAGTTTGCCAAGTTGGTGCTGTTTTAACCTTCGCAAGGACCGGGCGTAGCCACACTCGGTTCAACTAAAGTGAGAGAAACAGACACCCGCCGGTCACCTTTAAGCAACGAGTGCTCGAAGCGGTGAAACCAGTCTCGCGTAAGCGTACGCGTAATGTCGGTCCGGGCCGCTTCATCTCACAATACCGTTGAACCAAAGTATGACATGCTGGTAAGCAGTATGACTTATATCGCCCACAACTCACTTGTGTTCTACTCGTGCATATGACATCAACGCATAAAACCGGGTTCGGATGCCACTGTTGGGGAACGTAGTAATTTCAAAAAATTTCCTACGCACACGCAAGATCATGGTGATGGCATAGCAACGAGAGGGGAGAGTGTATGTCCACGTACCCTCGTAGACCGTAAGCGGAAGCGTTATAACAACGCGGTTGATGTAGTTGTACGTCTTCACGATCCGACCGATCCAAGTACCGAACGCACGGCACCTCCGAGTTCAGCACACGTTCAGCTCGATAACGATCCCGGGCTCCGATCCAGCAAAGCGTCGGGATGAGTTCCGTCGGCCGACGGCGTGGTGACGATGATGATGCTCCACGGCGCGGGCTTCGCCTAAGCTCATGACGATATGACTCTACGGCGCAGGGCTTCGCTAAGCTCATGACGATATGACCGAAGTGGAATATGGTGGAGGGGGCACCGCACACGGCTAAGGAACGATCCGTAGATCAACTTGTGTGTGCATGGGATGCCCCTGCCCCGTATATAAAGGAGTGGAGGAGGGAGGGCGGCCCTCTCTATGGCGCGCCTAGGGGAGTCCTACTCCCACCGGAGTAGGATTCCCCCTTTCCTAGTCCAACTAGGAACCCTTCCATGTAGTAGGAGTAGGAGAGAAGGAAAGGGAAGAGAGAAGGAGAAGGAAGGAAGGGTGCACCCCCCCTCCCTAGTCCAATTCGGACTACTCCAAGGGGAGGGGTGCGGCCACTCTTTTGGCCCTTTCTCTCCTTTCCCGTATGGCCCAAAGAGGCCCAATACGAATTCCCGTAACTCTCCGGTACTCCCAAAAATACCCGAATCACTCGGAACCTTTCCGATCTCTGAATATAGTCGTCCAATATATCGATCTTTACGTCTCGACCATTTCGAGACTCCTTGTCATGTCCCCGATCTCGTCCGGGACTCCGAACTCCTTCGGTACATCAAAACTCATAAACTCATAATAAAACTGTCATCGTAACGTTAAGCGTGCGGACCCTACGGGTTCGAGAACTATGTAGACATGACCTAGAACTATTCTCGGTCAATAACCAATAGCGGAACCTGGATGCCCATATTGGCTCCTACATATTCTCTGAAGATCTTTATCGGTCAAACCGCATAACAACATATGTTGTTCCTTTGTCATCGGTATGTTACTTGCCCGAGATTCGATCGTCGGTATCCCAATACCTAGTTCAATCTCGTTACGCAAGTCTCTTTACTCGTTACGTAATGCATCATTCCGTAACTAACTCATTAGCTACATTGCTTGCAAGGCTTATAGTGATGTGCATTACCGAGAGGGCCAGAGATACCTCTCCGATAATCGGAGTGACAAAACCTAATCTCAAATCGCCAACCCAACATGTACCTTTGGAGACACCTGTAGTACTCCTTTATAATCACCCGATTCGTTGTGGCGTTTGGTAGCACCAAAGTGTTCCTCCGTAAACGGAGTTGCATAATCTCATAGTTACAGGAACATGTATAAGTCATGAAGAAAGCAATAGCAACATACTAAACGATCAAGTGCTAGGCTAACGGAATGGGTTGTCAATCACATCATTATCCTAATGATGTGATCCCGTTAATCAAATGACAACTCATGTCTATGGCTAGGAAACTTAACCATCTTTGATTCACGAGCTAGTCAAGTAGAGGCATACTAGTGACACTATGTTTGTCTATGTATTCACACATGTATTATGTTTCCGGTTTAATACAATTCTAGCATGAATAATAAACATTTATCATGAAATAAGGAAATAAATAATAACTTTATTATTGCCTCTAGGGCATATTTCCTTCAAGCTGAAGCCAGGTGCCGGCCAGGTTCTCCGACCACACGACGAACTCCGGCAGCACCTCCGCCGAGTGGAAGCACGGCCGGGGAGGCCATGCAACTATGGCGCACCTCCCTTCATCGACGGGGCTGCCATGATATGGGCGAGTCCCACCACGAGAAGAGGCGCCTCCATGGCTGCAAGGGGCCGCGGCATGGGTCGTGGCGTGCTTACGGGGACGGCCGCGCCCACGCTTGGGCGGCGGAGAGCCGGGTCCCTCTTGGCGGGGCTTCCGTTTCTCCGCGGTCGAGAACCTCTTCGTAGGGGCCATGGGGTCGCTACTAGCAATGGAGCGAGGAAGGAGAAACGAGCGGAGTAGGAAGAGACGAGTGATGGGGGCTCCACCCCCTCCTCATTTATAGCAGGAGAAGGCCAACCGTCGATCCCCACGATCATAGGTAATGATGATTTTTCTCTGCATGCAGCAGGGACTCGTCAAAATGGGCAGTTGCCGAGGCAGCATGGGGAAGCGGAGACGCCCACTTCCAATCAATCGCCACACATCAAGCAGGGCCGCAGGCTGTTGGGGCCCGTGGCGCTCTGCCCTTGCCCTTTGGCTTCGCCACGAAGCCAAGTTCGAGCGCACCTTGGGCCCGGGGGCTACTGTCGCCATCCTGGGAACGGGGTTCCCCAGACTTGCCTACCCGCGGCCCATAGCGTGGCTCTACCAGCGGCCTTGTACGGCCCATCTTATCCAGCAAACAGTCAAGACGCTCGCGAGGAGGATGACGCAAGACCTCCTCAGGGGCAGTCTCACCAGGCTGGCTCGCGAGGGGCGGAGAGATCAAGGCAAGGGACACCTCGCGAGGTTTCTGTGACACAAGCCATGATGACTGGAGCCAGGCGGGCGCCAGCGTGCAGTGTCCGTGTTTCCTCTTTGGTGCTAAAGGGGCAAGCGTAGGCGAGGATTCCCGAGGCATCACGCTAAGGTTTCCATATTGGCGCAACGAGACCAAGACCAGGAGGACGGCAGGATGGAGTTCACCGTGGAGCCCAAGACGGCGTCACCACCAGAGCCTTTGGTAGGCGAAGACCACCTTTAGTCAGGATAACTTGTACTAGTTGTCTCCCTTTGAATTTGGCCGTTGTTGGATCCCTTCCCGCTCAATATTAGGGGAGAGGACCAGGGCCTCCATAAATAGGACTAGCCACCACCATAGAAGGGGATGGATGATCCAGATCACGCTCAACCACACAAGTTCACCAAGCACAAGAGCACCTCTCCTCAGGAGGCTGTTCTTCCCCTGTAACTGTTCATCCTCAGCCCAAGAGGCAATCCACCACATCACACTGGAGTAGGGTATTACGCCACATTGATGGCCCGAACCAGTATAAACTCTTGTGTCTATCTTTCTGTGGGTTCGACGCGCTAAGCATTGAGATCGCGGTGAGGGAGAGAGCGTGATTAGGTAGGGAGAGATCTTTGTGCGCACCCCAGTGTTCGAACCTCAAAGGTTTTGCCGGAACCCGAAATCCGACAAAAGAACATCCGCGTACGGCACCTACACTAGTCTTATGGTCTTCCAGCAAGCGCAGAGCATGGGGCTTCCACTAGGACGTGTGTGGGATCCCCTGTGAGGCCCAGGGGCAGCTCTCAGGAGACTCCGAGATGTGTACATCCCCAGTCGTTAATACGTGAGAGTGTCATGGGCGGAGACATGAGAGGCGCATGGCGCTCGCTGGTCACGGATAGAACTTTCGGAGGTGCTGGATGTTCCAGGCATTCTGGATGGGGACTGTCGGTGTCAAAACCGGCGGATCTCGGGTAGGGGGTCCCGAACTGTGCGTCTAGGCGGATGGTAACAGGAGACAAGGGACACGATGTTTTTACCCAGGTTCGGGCCCTCTCGATGGAGGTAATACCCTACTCCTGCTTGATTAATATTGATGATATGGGTAGTACAAGAGTAGATCTACCACGAGATCAAGGAGGCTAAACCCTAGAAGCTAGCCTATGGTATGATTGTTGTTCGCCCTACGGACTAAAACCCTCCGGTTTATATAGACACCGGATAGGTTAGGGTTACACAGAGTCGGTTACAATGGTAGGAGATCTACATAGCCGTATCGCCAAGCTTGCCTTCTACGCCAAGGAAAGTCCCATCCGGACATGGGACGAAGTCTTCAATCTTGTATCTTCATAGTCTTGGAGTCCGGTCGTGATGATAGTCCGGCTATCCGGACACCCCCTAGTCTGGGACTCCCTCAGTAGCCCCTGAACCAGGCTTCAATGACGATGAGTCCAGCGCGTTGATTGTCTTCGGCATTGCGAGGTGGGTTCCTCCTCCGAATACTTCATAGAAGGTTTTGAACACAAGGATAGTGTCCGGCTCTGCAAAACAAGTTCCACATACCACCTTAGAGAGAATAATTTTCGCACAGATCTGCTGACGTATTCGGCGGCGTGATATCACACCACGGTCAGGCCTTTATATGAATCTTTTTTTACCGTTCCACCTTAGCGCGTTTAGCGAGGCGGTTTCCTTGGCACGTCTTATCAAAGCACAGATCGTGCCCCCTTATTCCGGGATTCTCATAGATACGGACGTGGGTAACCCATCCGCGCCATTGATTACGGCGCTTGGGAGATAAGCGAGTTTTACCAGGCTGGTGGGGACGATAGCCGTCCGTCCATATAAGGGATAAGGATCCACCTTTTCACCTATGCCTTCTTCCTCCTTTGCTTATCCATTTCACAAGACTCGAGCTCCAGCGCCCAAGTCCGCACATTCCTCCTCAACCTTCTCCAACCATGTCAGGAGCGGGAGGCAGATGGATGGCTTCCTCCGTCACGGAGGGGCACATCACAAGACTGCGGAAGGCGGATACTTGTCCGGCGATATCACGCCAGAGCTGCCCGACGCTGGGCAGCTCATTCCAACCCCTGTGCCACATGAGAGGTGGTGTTTCTCCCCACTTCCTCCATGGACTAGGTTTTCCACTTCACCCATTTGTCCGGGGGCTCATGTTCTACTACGACCTGGACTTCCACGACCTGGCCCCGAATTTCATCCTCAACATCTCGGCGTTTATCGTCGTGTGCGAGGCCTTCCTCTGCATCCAGCCCCACTTTGGCTTATGGCTGAAGATCTTCAACGTCCGGCCAAAGGTAGTGGGCAGCCGTCAAGCGGAGTGCGGAGGCGCCATGGTTGGCAAGATGGCCAAGGTCCTATGGCTCGAGGGTGTCTTTGTGGAGACAATAAAGGGGTGGCAATCGGGGTGGTTCTACATCACCGAGCCACGCGACCCCGAATGGGTGGCGGCCCCTGAATTCAGATTTGGCTTCCCCACACGGCTCTCGTCATGGAAAGAGACGCGCCTGACATGGGGGAATTCGGAAGAGCTATCCGGACTCCAGACATGCGTCTGAAACCTGGTGGACAAGAATGCCAGGCTTGTTGACGTAATCCAGGTGATGCTCATCCACCGGATTCTCCCATGCCAAGAACGGGCCTTTAACTTGTGGGAGTTCGATCCGGCACAGCACCGAACCTTGAGCCGGCTCTTCGACACTACGTACGAAGATGCCTAGAAGGTGCTGTTCAAGGGTGCTGAAGCCCCAGCATCCGCTAATAAAGATCGCGGATACATCTCGCGGGGTCCAGCCGGCGAGGTAAGTTATTTTACCCTTTACGGGATTCTTTTTTCATAGATTGACTCTATGTGGGATCTAAAAACTCCCTATTCTTTGACAGGACTGGCTGAAGACATCCGGACAGATTAACTATCCGGCTCCTTTGCCAGAAGACCCATGTGGTGCCGGAGAAGAAGGCCAAGAAGGAGGACACGGGAACTCGAAGGAGCTCCGACGCCAGTCTTGTCGATTCTGAAGCGAATCTTCTCCGAGGACGAGGAGGAAGAATAAGCTCCTCCCCAGCGGGGAGGAGAAGAAAAGGAAGGCCGCCCCAACCGGGGAGGCCGGAGGGTCCAAGAAGGGAAGAACCCTTCCTCCGGACTTCTCCACCAACGTCGACGATGACGAGGAGGATTGGCCTACAAGGGCCAAGCCCCTGGCGAGATCGTAAGTGTCCGGATACCCATGGTTTTTTATTATCGTAGAGTGTTCTCTAATGTCGAACAACCGTGCAGCCCGCCCAAGGGCGAGTTCGCCGATTCATCGAGCGGGTCCCTGGGCTCGTCGGAAATGGAGAGTGCTTCGCTTCCGACCGCATCCTCGCCTCCTGCTGCGGACGACGCCGTGGTGGGGCCCCAAGGGGGGCTTGGTCAAGAGGAGGTAGCGCAGGAGGTGCCACAAGGCAACCTCCCGGACTCCAGGCGCGCGGGGGGCAAGACCCCCAGGGGCTCTAAGCCCGACCCTCGTCCGGACTCCATGCCGGAACCATCAGCGGTTCCGAAGTCCGGCCAGCGGATCCTTCGCAAGAAGGGTAAGACGCCGGTGTCCTCCGTCCAACCAGAGGCACCGGATAGCTTACTGGAGGCGCTTAACAGCGCTTCCATCAAGGAGGAGCACCGCACTGTTATGAGTGTGGTGATCCAGACAATTCAGTCCGCCAAGAGCGGGCTGACCGAAGCCTGTACCAGCCTCCTAACAGGCTTTGAGGTAAGTTTAGAATATGTAAAAATATTAGCGCATAGACAGTAGTCCCTGATGCTTAGTTCGATGTTCGAAAAGAAAAGCCGGACTAAGGATCTAAAAAGATATACGCAGGAGTCTAACATAAGTATGTCAATATGGGAATGCAGGCTGCGCTGCTGAACTCTGCCGCACTGACTGCGGAGGTCAATGCATTGAAGCAGAACCTCGAGCAGTCCGAGAACGAGCTCGGACAAGCGAAGAAGCAGCTCGAGGACAAGGAAGGTAAGTCATACCTTATTAAAGAAATACCTTATAGAAAAGGTTTTGGTTGCAAAAAATAATAGGAATAACTTGGGTACTACAGGGGCCACGAACGAGGTGGCGACCCTGAAGGAAGCGGTGTCCGTGGCCGAAAACAAAGTGGCTGCGGAACGCACTGAGCGAGAGAAGGGGGAGGCGCAGCTGGCCAAGGTACGGCAAGAGCTCCAAGCTCTCGTGTAAAAACACGAGGGTTTGGAGCGTGACTCGAAGACTCGAGAGTCCGATTTCGCCTCGGCTCTTGAGAGTGCCAAAGCAGCTAAGGCCGAGGCCCAAAAAGCCCTCCAAGAAATTGAGTCGTTGAATAAGATAGTGGCGGGTAAGGCATTCTTTATGCAAAGAAAGCATGTGAAAGTGAATTACCTATTACTTACCCGGATTCGGAGCTCTCTAGGAGCATTCGCAGATTTGCCCCGTAGTGTGTCTGATGCTGCCGCATTCTACCGCGCCAAGGAGGGGAGCTCGATGGAAAAGGTGTTCTTGTCTCAGTATGCTGAGGCCGGACAGCCGGTGCCCCTGAGCGACCAGCTGAAGCAGCTGGTCGAGCTCCACAAGGTCGCCGATCAGGCCATGAAGGGCCTTATAGCGCGGCTGTGGCCATTGGAGGCCATGCCCGGGAGCTACTTCGGCTTGGTGCAGCGGCTAGTGGATGCCTGTCCACAGATTGAAGTAATCAAGCGCTCCGTTTGTATTGAAGGTGTCCGTCGCGCCCTTGCCCGTGCTAAAGTGCACTGGGGCAGCTGGATGCGGAGAAGCTTGTGACGGATGGGCCACCAAAGGGCCATGAGCATCGCATGCCCGAAATGTACTATGAGGGCTTCCTGAAGGGTGCCCGCCGAATAGCGGATGAGTGCTCCAAAGATGTAATTTTTGAATAGGCTCGCATTTGTTATCCTGTACGCTGAAAACTTGTTCATATGCGCTAAGCAACGCTTGTTAATTTAAAATATTACCTTCTGTGCGGCCGTTTATCAAATTTGAGAGATGGCAAGTCGTTGGCTTCAGCCCCCATGCCACGAGTGCTGGGGTGTTCGGGATAAACTTGAGCACCCTTGTTCCCATTCTTGGGTCCATCTAGGGAGGCGCTCAACACAATGAACAAGGCAACCGGACTTATAATGCTTGAACACTCTCACTTAGCCATAGAATTCTATAATTTTAAATTTTGGCGAAGCCCCTAGTATTCGGAAGACCGAGTTCGGGGCGCTATCCACGCCTTGGCCGGACAATTCCGGTTCCTCGCTCTAAGCGGGAAAAGTCTTTAGGGACCCGAAAAAACCTCTCGAACAGCGACCGGCTCTCGCCCTATCATGACGGTCAGTTTTAGCTTTCTCCACTGAGGTGTTCAACCCAGCTCAACTAGGGCACAATCGCAGTGGTTCTCCCGGTGGTACCTTAGCCGATATAACGGAACGTAAGGTACCAAAACACGGGAGCCGGGCAAACCCAACTATTGACCCAAGACATGATTCGGAGCCGATTCATATAATGCTATAAGTTCGGGGTGCCGCACTTGTGAAAGTGTTCGGACTTATCACACCATAATTTTGGGATACTTTAGCCCCTGGTGTATTGGCCGTACCAAAGTGTACGGTTGCAACATGTCGTAAAATGAACATATGTATAGATAAAGGAAGTAGAGCAATAATAAGCAAAAAGCTATGTATTGTTTATTCAAAAAGGTACTGCAATGAAAGCAGAACGATACAAATAGTGCGATAAGCAAGGGATGGGACTATCTAACATGTCCCCCTCCAGGGGTAAGCTGCGGGATGGTATGTAAAACAGGTATAATGCTCATAATAGAGACCACCTGAACTTTCGACGTGGCTTTCCGCTTCCCTGGCTGTTGCATCGTGAGTTCGGTGATTCAAGTGCCGGACAGGACTTCTCAAAGACGGAGTCCTGAAAGTAAGAAAAAAGGAAGAAAAAGGAAAAAGGGGAAAGAAAGACACAATCGGGAGCCCCTGGTGCGGTCGAGCCGCATTCTTGGCGTGCCGTGGTCTTGCCCCTCCCCATATGCCCATGGTATCTCCAGAGCGTAATTATGTACGCGTAACACTAGTTTCGCAATTTGGCGAGGGCTGGGGTTGGGGCTGGATTACTCTGCGTGCTTGAATCGTGCCAGCGGTCTTGTTGTAGGTTACTCGGGCGCGCTGGCGCGGTGTCGGACGCTAATGGCGGACTCGAGAGTTGCTGTGAGAGGCTGCTTTGTACCTCCGCCACGAGGGCCGCTGTGTGCTCCTCCATTCGGAGAGAGCGTTCGGTGTTTCCATTGACCGTGATTACTCCTCGAGGGCCTGGCATCTTGAGCTTGAGGTATGCGTAGTGCGGCACCGCATTGAACTTTACAATGCGGTTCGTCCGAGCGATGCATGATAGCCGCTGCGGAATGGGACGATGTCGAAGATTAACTCTTCGCTTCGGAAGTTATCCGGGGATCCGAAGACCACTTCGAGTGTAACCGAGCCCGCACAACTAGCCCCTACACCCGGTATGACGCCTTTAAAGGTCGTCTTTGTAGGTTTAATCCTTGTGGGGTCTATGCCCATTTTGCGCACTGTATCCTGATAAAGCAGGTTCAGGCTGCTGCCGCCGTCCATCAAGACTCTGGTTAGGTGAAATCCGTCGATAATTGGGTCAAGAACCAATGCGGCAAAACCGCCATGACGGATGCTAGTGGGGTGGTCCCTTCGATCGAAGGTGATCGGGCAGGAAGACCATGGGTTGAACTTCGGGGCAACTGGCTCCATCGCGTATACATACCTTAGTGCACGCTTCCACTCCCTTTTGGGTATATGGGTTGCGTATATCATGTTCACTGTCCGCACTTGCGTGGGAAAACCCTTCTGTCTCTATTGTTCGGCGGCTGGGGCTCTTCCTCGTCATCGCTATGCAGCCCCTCGTCATTGAGTTCGGCACTTAACTTGCCTACTTGCTTGAACACCCAACAGTCCCTGTTGGTGTGATTGGCTGGTTTTTCGGGGGGTGCCATGTCTCTGGCATAAACGATTGAGTATCCGGTCCAAGTTGGACGGGCCCTGGGTATTTCTTTTGAATGGCTTCTTCCGCTAACCGGGTTTAGAGCCTCTGAATCCGACATTGACGGTCGTATCTTCAGTGTTTATCGCCGTTAATGCGGCGCTTGTTCTTGTTGCGACGCGACCTGCCATTGCTGTCCTTGGTATCCGAACTATCAGGATGTTTGGCCAAGTTGTTGCTTCGAGCTAGCCAGCTGTCCTCTCCCGCACAAAAGCGGGTCATGAGTGTTGTGAGGGCTGCCATGGGTTTTGGCTTTTCCTGTCCTAGGTGCCGGGCAAGCCACTCGTCACGGATGTTATGTTTGAAGGCTGCAAGGGCCTCTACATCCGGACAGTCAACGATTTGATTTTTCTTTGTTAGGAACCGTGTCCAAAATTGTCTGGCCGATTCTTCTGGCTGCTGGATTATGTGGCTAAGGTCATCGGCGTCTGGTGGTCGCACATATGTGCCTGGAAGTTATCAAGGAATGCAGCTTCCGGTCCTCCCAACAACCAATTGATTCTGGCCGGCAAGCTGTTGAGCCAATGCCGAGCTGGTCCTTTAAGCTTGAGTGGGAGGTATTTGATGGCATGTAGATCATCACCATGGGCCATGTGGATATGGAGGAGATAGTCCTCGATCCGGACCGCAGGATCTGTGGTACCATCGTATGATTCGATGTTTACGGGTTTGAAGCCCTCGAGGATTTGATGATCCATTACTTCATCTCGTGAAGCATAGTGGGTGTCTTGGCGCCTCAGATTGGGCTATATCACGGCGTAGCTCATATGAGCTTTGTCTCATCGTGTTCGCCCGCCGGGTTTGTTGTATCCGCGCGACGGTAATCATCCAGCGTTGTTGGGCGCCCACGATCCGTAGATCGATCTTGTATGTTTTCCTTATCCTCCAATATATCTCTCAAGTCCGCGCGTTTTCCGTGCCTTGGTACTTTGGAGCGCGTCGGGGTGTGGCTTGAGCAGAGGGCCGAGAGGCTTCTCTGTCGCGGAGACGGGGTGGCCGGTCTGCCATGTCGTGCGCTGGTGACTTGGGTGCTTCCTCCTATGATCGAGGCAACGGCCTGCGTTTGGGGTAGCTTTTGGAGGGGCGTTCGAGTTCATACTCTTCGGCTGCAAGGACTTCGGACCATCTGTCAGCTAGCAGATCCTGGTCAGCTCTAAGCTGTTGCTGCTTTTTCTTGAGGCTGCTTGCCGTGGCTATAAGCCTGCGTTTGAAACGCTCCTGTTCGGCGGGATCCTCAGGCACGACAAATTCGTCGTCGTCGAGGCTTGCCTCATCTTCGGAGGGAGGCGCATAATTATCGTCCTCGACCTCTCTTTCTGCGCCGACCGTGCGGACTTGCTTCTCCTCCTCCCGCGCTGAGTCCTGCTGGAGGGGTTCTCTTCGCACTTGTCCCGGTGTTATTATCTCCCGTGCCGGAATCACCGTTCTTATTGTGGCAGGATTTAGAGCGGCGCTGCTGACGTTGGCGCTTCGGCTGTTTCTTGGAGGGGTCATCCTCCGTTGTTCCATCGCCAGTCCCATCTTTTGGGATGTCCACCTTGTATATGTCATATGACGAGGTGGCCTTCCAGTCTCTCGTAGGCGCTGGGTCTTGGTAAATCTCCGGCATCGTCGTCCATACCGTCGATGTCTTCAGAGTCGAAGTCTAGCATGTCGGTTAAATCGTCGACAGTGGCTACAAAGTGGGTGGTGGGAGGGCGTTGAATTTCTTCGTCGTCTGCATCCCAACCTTCCTGTCCGTAGTCCGGCCAGGGCTCTCCGGATAAAGAGAGAGACTTTAGTGAATTAAAGATGTCGCAAAAGGGTGAGTGCTGAAAGATGTCCGCGGCAGTGAACTCCATGACCGGCGCCCAATCAGATTCGATTGGCAGGGGCGCGGAGGGTTCGGAGTCCGGAGAGGAGTCCGGCACCCTGGAGTCGAGGTCTTCGCAAAGGACAGGGATGGAGTTCGGCTCAATCACCGTAGAGATGGTAGCCCTTGAGGCGGTGTCCAACCACTCATCCTCTATCGGGGAATCCGGCTCCGGATTAGGGGTCGGAGCGGAAACGTGTGCGGCCTCCAGGGCACTGTTCGGCTGTAGAGCTAGATCATGCCATCGAGACAATGCGGCACGCTTGGCTGCGGCTCGAATCCGTCGAAGATCAAGTCTCCGCGGATATCGGCCGTATAGTTCAAACTTCAAATCTGACCTGATGGCCAGGGCGTAGCTTCGATCTGCTCCAGATGGCTGCTTAATTGCCCGCAGTGCAAAGCCGCCGAATACGAAGATCTGTCCGGGGAGAAAAGTCTCACCCTGGACCGCGTCGTTGTTGATGATCGAAGGAGCCATCAGGCCAATCGGTGACGACACAGAGGAACTCTCAATGAAAGCACCAATGTCGGTGTCAAAACCGGCGGATCTCGGGTAGGGGGTCCCGAACTATGTGTCTAGGCGGATGGTAACAGGAGACAAGGGACACGATGTTTTTACCCAGGTTCGGGCCCTCTCAATGGAGGTAATACCCTACTCCTGCTTGATTAATATTGATGATATGGGTAGTACAAGAGTAGATCTACCACGAGATCAAGGAGGCTAAACCCTAGAAGCTAGCCTATGCTATGATTGTTGTTCGTCCTACGGACTAAAACCCTCCGGTTTATATAGACACCGGATAGGTTAGGGTTACACAGAGTCGGTTACAATGGTAGGAGATCTACATATCCGTATGGCCAAGCTTGCCTTCCACGCCAAGGAAAGTCCCATCCGGACACGGGACGAAGTCTTCAATCTTGTATCTTCATAGTCTTGGAGTCCGGCCGTGATGATAGTCCGGCTATCCGGACACCCCCTAGTCCGGGACTCCCTCAGGGACCCTTTCCTGTGTCTCTAGGCGCGCGGCGCCAGGCCTGGAGACATAGGTGATCCTGAACGGGCCCTCCCACATAGGAGAGAGCTTGTGAAGCCCCTCCCTGAAGAGCACCCATCTCAAGACGAGGTCACCCACCTCGAGGGTCCTGGAGCGGACGCTACGGCAGTGATACCGCCGCAATGCCTGCTGGTACCTCGCGGCACGGTGTGAGGCTTGGCGGTGGCCCTCCTCCCCGAGCACGAGGTCCATCCCCCGTGAGGCATCCTGGCATGCCTCTTCAAATGCCAAGACCTGCGGGGAGCGATGTTTGACCTTAGGAGGGAGGACCGCCTCAGCCCCATAGATGAGGAAGAACGGGGTCTTACTGGTGGGCTTAGTCGCAGTGGTGCGGATGGACCACAACACAGACTGAAGCTCATCGAGCCAACCCTTGCCGCGGGCCTCGAGTTTCTTCTTGAAGATCCTCGCCTTGAGGCCCCTCAGGACCTCCGAGTTGGCGCGTTCAGCTTGGCCGTTACTCCGTGGGCGCGCACCAAAGCATAGCATATCTATGTTCCAAGGTTCGCAAAATATGTTTTGAAGAGGTTGCTCTTGAACTGAGAGCCATTGTGAGTGATGAAATGGTTGGGGACCCCAAAGCGGCTCACGAGGCCCTTGATTAACTTGACAGCCAAGCCAGCTGGGATGGTGCGCATGGGCTCCACCTCCACCCACTTGGTGAGCTTGTCGATGGTGACGTAGAGGTAGAGGTAGCCCCTGGCCGCTCGGGGAAACAGGCCCAGCATATCCAGCCGCCAGACTGCGAACCACCATGAGAGCGGGATGGTCTGGAGGTCCTGAGCAGGCTGGTGGATCTGTTTAGCATGGAATTGACAGGCTTCACAGGATCTCACCAGCTTAGTGGCATCGTTGAGCGCCATGGGCCAGTAGAACCCGCTGCAGAACGCCATTCCCACGAGGGTGCATGATGAAGAGTGATCCCACAATCCCCACCGTGGATGTTAGCCAGCAGCTCGCACCCCTGCTCCTTGGAGATGCCCTGTAGCGAGATGTCGTTTGGGCGCCTTCGGTAGAGCTCGCCGTCCTGCAAGCAGTAAGCGGTGGCCTGACGGGCCACGCGTTACGTGTCTTCCTTCTTCTCTGGCAAGGTGCCTTGGAGCAGGTACGCCTTGAACTCCTCAGACCAGAACCCCTCATGAGGTTCGAGTGCCAGGAGCAAGCGGGATCCGGAGGTCGGACCACAGGATGGAGCGCCCGAGGAGGGGGCCATGGGCGGTTCCTCCCAAAGTAGTGTCGGGCATGCATTGGGGGGGGGGGCGTTGGCTTGAATAGCCGTTCCTCGAAGACGTCGGGCTTCTGGGTTCGCACCAGGATGCCCTCTTGCTGATGTCATCCGCCTCCTTGTTCGTGCCATGTGGTATGTGCTGCAATTCCAAGCCCAAGAATCATTTTTCAATTCTCCGTACCTCTTCTAGGTATGCCTCCATGTGCTCGTCCTTAGGCTTGTATTCCTTGTTGGAGAAGTTGACGTGGAGCTCAGAATCGCCCTTGATGGCGAGATTCCTAACCCCTAGGTCCGCCATGGCCCTGCGGCCGGCGATCAGGCTGTCGTATTCCACAATGTTGTTGGAGACCTTCTCTCCATGCTGGAAACAGAGTTGCACGACGTAGTAGAGCTTGCCCTGCGTAGGCGAGATGATTACAGCTCCAGCCCCCGTGTCCTGGCGAGAGAACCGTTGTCGAAGTACATGACCCAGCTATCGGGCGCCTTATCTCCGGTCATGAGGGAACGGTCTTCACCCGCTCCTTGGTCCAAAGCGTCAGTCCATTCCGCCACAAAGTTAGCAAACGCCATGCCCTTGATGACCCTGGCGGTGCTGAACTCTAGTTGGAACACCTGTAGTTCGATGTTCCACTCAGCAACCCTTACCACGGCATTGGGGCTCTGGAGCACCTTCTCCAGGGGGTACGTGGAGACGACTTTAATGGGATGTCCTTGGAAGTAGTGGCGCAACTTCTTGGAGGTGACAAGGAGCCCGGGCAGGAGCTTCTGTGGCATGGAGAAGCGTGCACGCGTGTCACGCAGCACCGTGCTGACAAAGTACACGGGGTGATCAATGAGGGAAGAGGCGTCGATGGTGTCCAGCCACTCTTGAGGTGAGGGGGCCTTGGGAGCCTTGTCGTCCGGTTGGTAGTTGATGTCTACTACACAATCTTCTTCTTGTAGACGTTGTTGGGCCTCCAAGTGCAGGTTTGAAGAACAGTAGCAAATTTCCCTCAAGTGGATGACCTAAGGTTTATCAGTCCGTGGGAGGCGTAGGATGAAGATGGTGTCTCTCAAACAACCCTGCAACCAAATAAAAAAGAGTCTCTTGTGTCCCCAACACACCCAATACAATGGTAAATTGTATAGCTGCACTCGTTCGGCGAAGAGATGGTGATACAAGTGCAATATGGATGGTAGATATAGGTTTTTGTAATCTGAAATTATAAAAACAGCAAGGTAACAAGCGATAAAAGTGAACGTAAACAGTATTGCAATGCTAGGAAACAAGGTCTAGGGTCATACTTTCACTAGTGCAAGTTCTCTCAACAAGGATAACATAATTAGATCATATAACAATCCCTCAACATGCAACAAAGAGTCACTCCAAAGTCACTAATAGCGGAGAACAAACAAAGAGATTATTGTAGGGTACGAAACCACCTCAAAGTTATCCTTTCTGATCGATCTATTGAAGAGTCCGTAGTAAAATAACACGAAGCTATTCTTTTCGTTCGATCTATCCTAGAGTTCGTACTAGAATAACACCTTAAGACACATATCAACCAAAACCCTAATGTCACCTAGATACTCCAATGTCACCTCAAGTATCCGCAGGTATGATTATACGATATGTATCACACAATCTCATATTCATCTATTCAAACCAACACAAAGTACTTCAAAGAGTGCCCCAAAGTTTCTACCAGAGAGTCAAGACGAAAACGTGTGCCAACCCCTATGCATAAGTTCACAAGGTCACTGAACCCGCAAGTTGATCACCAAAACATACATCAAGTAGATCACGTGAAATATCCCATTGTCACCACAGATAAGCACATGCAAGACATACATCAAGTGTTCTCAAATACTTAAAGACTCAATCCGATAAGATAACTTCAAAGGGAAAACTCAATCCATTAGAAGAGAGTAGAGGGGGAGAAACATCATAAGATCCAACTATAATAGCAAAGCTCACGATACATCAAGATTGTGCCAAATCAAGAACACGAGAGAGAGAGAGAGAGAGAGAGAGAGAGAGAGAGAGAGAGAGATATCAAACACATAGCTACTGGTACATACAGTCAGCCCCGTTGGTGAACTACTCCCTACTCGTCATGGAGAGTGCCGGAATGATGAAGATGGCCACCGGTGATGGATCCCCTCTCCGACAGGGTGCCAGAACAGGATCCTGGTTGGTTTTTGGTGCCTACAGAGGCTTGCGGCGGCGGAACTCTCGATCCAGGTTATTTTCTAGAGGTTTCTATATTTATAGGAATTTTTGGCGTAGGTATCACGTAAGGGGGGTCTCCAAGTCGTCCACGAGATAGGGGGACACAAGCAGGGGGTAGGGCACGCCCCCCACCCTCGTGGACGGCCCGGGATTCTTCTGGCCCAACTCTTTTACTCCGGGGGCTTCTTTTGGTCCTTAAAAAATTATCAAAAATTGGCACGTCAATTGGACTCCGTTTGGTATTCCTTTTCTATAAAACACAAAAATAAGGAAAAAAACAAAAACTGGCACTGGGCTCTAGGTTAATACGTTAGTCCCAAAAATCATATAAAATAGCATATAAATGCATATAAAACATCCTAGATGGATAATATAATAGCATGGAACAGTCAAAAACTATAGATACGTTGGAGACGTATCAAGCATCCCCAAGCTTAATTCCTGCTCGTCCTCGAGTAGGTAAATGATAAAAACATAATTTTTGATGTGGAATGCTACCTAACATAATTTTCAATGTAGTTTTACTTATTGTGGCATGAATGTTCATATTCGAAAGATCCAAGACAAAAGTTTAATATTGACATAAAAACAATAATACTTGAAGCATACTAACCAAGAAATTATGTCTTCTCAAAATAACACAGCCAAAGAAAGCTCATACCTACAAAATCATATAGTTTGGCCAAGCTTCATTTTCGTCACACAAAATGCTCCCATCATGCACAACCCCGATGACAAGCCAAGCAATTGTTTCATACTTTAGTATTCTCATACTTTTTCAACTTTCACGCAATATATGAGCGCGAGCCATGCACAAAGCACTATAGGTGGAATAGAATATGATGATGGAGGTTGTGTGGAGAAGACAAAAAGGGAGAAAGTCTCACATCAACGCGGCTAATGAACGGG
Source organism: Aegilops longissima (assembly GCA_021605205.1). NCBI lineage: Eukaryota > Viridiplantae > Streptophyta > Magnoliopsida > Poales > Poaceae > Aegilops > Aegilops longissima. The sequence goes on from CM038677.1 coordinate 316,454,304, forward strand.
CTATGGAGATGCCCATCAATTGAAGTTAATGCGAGGAGTAGGGATTGCCATGAAACGGATGCACTAGAGCTATAAATGTATGAAAGTTCAACAAAAGAAACTAAGTGGGTGTGCATCCAACTTGCTTGCTCACGAAGACCTAGGGCATTTTGAGGAAACCCATCGTTGGAATATACAAGCCAAGTTCTATAATGAAAAATTCCCACTAGTATATGAAAGTGACAAAATAAGAGACTCTCTATCATGAAGGTTATGGTGCTACTTTGAAGCACAAGTGTGGAGAAAAGGATAGTAACATTGCCCCTTCTCTCTTTTTCTCTCATTTTTTGGGCCTTATTTTTCGGTTTGGTCTTTCTCTCTTTTTTGGGCCTTCTCTTTTTTTATTTGGCCTTTCTATTTTTTTCCTCAGATGGGACAATGCTCTAATAATGATGATTATCACACTTCTACTTATTTACAACTCAAGGATTACAACTCGATACTAGAACAAAATATGACTCTATATAAGTGCCTTCGGCGGTATATCGGGATGGGCAATGAATCAAGAGTGACATGTATGAAAAATTATGAATGGTGGCCTTGCCACAAATACGATGTCAACTACATGATCATGCAAGGCAATATGACAATGATGAAGCGTGTCATAATAAACGGAACGGTGGAAAGTTGCATCACAATATATCTCGGAATGGCTATGGAAATGCCATAATAGGTAGGTATGCTGGCTGTTTTGAGTAAGATATAAGGAGGCTTATGTGTGATAGAACGTACCATATTACGGGGGTTGGATGCACCGGCGAAGTTTGCACCAACTCTCGAGGTGAGAAAGGGCAATGCACGGTACCGAAGAGGCTAGCAATGATGGAAGGGTGAGAGTGTGTATAATCCATGGACTCAACATTAGTCATAAAGAAATCACATACTTACTACAAAAATATACAAATCATCAAAACCAAGCACTACGCGCATGCTGCTGGGGGGATAGATTGGTAGGAAAATACCATCGCTCGTCCCCGACCGCCACTCATAAGGAAGGCAATCAAGGAACACCTCATGCTTCGAATTTGTCACACAACGGTTACCATACGTGCATTCTATGAGACTTGGAAACCTCAACACAAGTATTTCTCAATTTCACAATTACTCAACTAGCATGACTCTAATATCACCATCTTTATATCTCAAAACAATCATCAAGTATCAAACTTCTCATAGTATTTAATGCACTCTATATGAAAGTTTTTATTATACCCATCTTGAATGCCCATCATATTAGGACTAATTTTATAACCAAAGAAAATTACCATGCTGTACAAAAATACTCTCAAAATAATATAAGTGAAGCATGAGAGATCAATAATTTCTTAAAAATAAAACTACCGCCATGCTCTAAGAAGATATAAGTGAAGCACTAGAGCAAATGCAAACTACTCCAAAAGATATAAGTGAAGATTAATGAGTAGTTGAATAATTATGTAACTATGTGAAGACTCTCTAACATTTAAGAATTTAAGATCTTGGAATATTATTCAAACAGCAAGCAAAAAAATGACGCTCCAAGCAAAACACATATCATGTGGTGAATAAAAATATAGCTCCAAGTAAAGTTACTGATGAACAAAGACGAACGAGGGGATGCCATCCGGGGCATCCCCAAGCTTAGGCTCTTGGTTGTCCTTGAATATTACTTTGGGGTGCCTTAGGCATCCCCAAGCTTAGGCTCTTGCCACTCCTTATTCCATAGTCCATCGAATCTTTACCAAAAACTTGAAAACTTCACAACACAAAACTCAACAGAAAACTCGTAAGCTCCATTAGTATAATAATATAAATCACCACTTAGGTACTGTTGTGAACTCATTATAAATTCATATTTATGTAATATCTACTGTATTACAACTTCTGTATGGTTCATACCCTCCGATACTACTCATAGATTCATCAAAATAAGCAAACAACACATAGAAAACAGAATCTGTCAAAAACAGAACAGTCTATAGTAATATGTATCATTAGAATACTTCTGTAACCCCAAAAATTCTTAAATAAATTGGTGGACCTGAGGAATTTGTCTATTAATCATCTTCAAAAATAATCAACCTAAAATCACTCTCCAGCAAACACATGGCAGCTAATCTCGTGAGCTCAAAAGTTTCTGTTTTTTACAGCAAGATCGCAAAGACTTCACCCAAGTCTTCCCAAAGGTTCTACTTGGCACAAACACTAACTAAAACATAAAACCACATCTTAACAGAGGCTAGATGAATTATTTATTACTAAACAGGAGCAAAAGGTAAATAACAAAAATAACATTTGGTTGCCTCCCAACAAGCGCTAACGTTTAACGCCCCTAGCAAGGCATGATGATTTCAATGATGCTCACATAAAAGATAAGAATTGAAACATAAACAGAGCATCATGAAGAATATTACTATCACATTTAGGTATAACCCACTTCCTTTGCATAGGGATTTTGTGAGCGAACAACTTATGAGAACAATAATCAACTAGCATAGGAAGGCAAAACAAGCATAACTTCAAAACTTTAAGCACATAGAGAGGAAACTTGATATTATTGCAATTCCTACAAGCCTCTATTCCTCCCTCATAATAATTTTCAGTAGAATCATGAATGAATTCAACAATATAACCATCACATAAAACATTATTCTCATGATTCACAAGCATATAAATTTTACTACTCTCCACATAAGCAAAATTCTTCTCATTCGGAATAGTGGGAGAAAACTCAACAAAATAACTATCATCTGAGGCATAATCCAATTGAAAATTAAAATCAAGATGACAAGTTTCATGGTTATCATTAATATTTATAGCATACATGTCATCACAATAATCATCATAAATAGCAACTTTGTTCTCATGATCAATTGGAACCTCTTCTAAAATAGTGGAATCATCACTAAATAAAGTAATGACCACAATAAGATTCAACATCCATAAGATTCAACATCCTCCAAAATAGTTGGATCATTACTTCCTAAAGTTGACACTTTTCCAAACCCACTTTCATCAATATAATCATCATAAATAGGATGCATGCTATAATCATAATAAATTTGCTCATCAAAACTTGGGGGACAAAACATATCATCTTCATCAAACATAGCATCCCCAAGCTTGTGGCTTTGCATATCATTAGCATCATGGGTATTCAAAGAATTCATATTAACAACATTGCAATCATGCTCATCATTCACATATTTTATGCCAAGCATTCTATGTAATTCTTCTTCTAGTACTTGAGCACAATTTTCCTTTCCATCATTTTCACGAAAGACATTAAAAAGATGAAGCATATGAGGCACCCTTAGTTCCATTTTTTTGTAGTTTTCTTTTATAAACTAAACTAGTGATAAAACAAGAAACTAAAAGATTCGATTGTAATATCTAAAGATATACCTTGAAGCACTCACCTCCCAGGCAACGGCGCCAGAAATTGGCTTGATGTCTACTACACAACCTTCTTCTTATTGACGTTGTTGGGCCTCCAAGTGCAGAGGTTTGTAGGACAGTAGAAAATTTCCCTCAAGTGGATGCCCTAAGGTTTATCAATCTGTGGGAGGCACAGGATGAAGATGGTCTCTCTCAAACAACCCTGCAACCAAATAACAAAGAGTCTCTTGTGTCCCCAACACACCCAATACAATGGTAAATTGTATAGGTGCACTAGTTCGGCAAAGAGATGGTGATACAAGTGCAATATGGATGGTAGATACAGGTTCTTGTAATATGAAATTACAAAAACAGCAAGGTAACAAGCGATAAAAGTGAGCGTAAACGGTATTGCAATGCTAGGAAACAAGGCCTAGTGTTCATACTTTCACTAGTGCAAGTTCTCTCAACAAGAATAACATAATTAGATCATATAACAATCCCTCAACATGCAACAAAGAGTCACTCCAAAGTCACTAATAGCGGAGAACAAATGAAGAGATTATTGTAGGGTAGGAAACCACCTCAAAGTTATCCTTTCTGATCGATCTATTCAAGAGTCCGTAGTAAAATAACACGAAGCTATTCTTTTCGTTGGATCTATCCTAGAGTTCGTACTAGAATAACACCTTAAGACACATATCAACCAAAACCCTAATGTCACCTAGATACTCCAATGTCACCTCAAGTATCCGCAGGTATGATTATACGATATGCATCACACAATCTCATATTCATCTATTCAAACCAACACAAAGTACTTCAAAGAGTGCCCCAAAGTTTCTACCGGAGAGTCAAGACGAAAACGTGTGCCAACCCCTATGCATAAGTTCACAAGGTCACTGAACCCGCAAGTTGATCACCAAAACATAAATCAAGTAGATCACGTGAAATATCCCATTGTCACCACAGATAAGCACATGCAAGACATACATCAAGAGTTCTCAAATCCTTAAAGACTCAATCCGATAAGATAACTTCAAAGGGAAAACTCAATCCGTTACAAGAGAGTAGAGGGGGAGAAGCATCATAAGATCCAACTATAATAGCAAAGCTCGTGATACATCAAGATCGTGCCAAATCAAGAACAAGAGAGAGAGATCAAACACATAGCTACCTGTACATACCCTCAGCCCCGAGGGTGAACTACTCCCTACTCTTCATGGAGAGTGCCGGGATGATGAAGATGGCCACTAGTGATGGATCCCCCCTTCGGTAGGGTGCCGGAACATGGTCCCAATTGGTTTTTGGTGGCTAAAGAGGTTTGCGGCGGCGGAACTCCTGATCTAGGTTATTTTCTAGAGGTTTCTATATTTATAAGAATTTTTGGCGTAGGTCTCACGTCAGGGGGGTCTCCGAGTCGTCCACGAGATAGGGGGATGCGGCCAGGGGGTAGGGCGCGCCCCCCACCCTCGTGGACGGCCCGGGACTCTTCTAGCCCAACTCTTCTACTCCGGGGGCTTCTTTTGGTCCTTAAAAAATCATCAAAAATTGGCACGTCAATTGGACTCCGTTTGGTATTCCTTTTCTGTAAAACTCAAAAACAAGGAAAAAACAGAAACTGGTACTAGGCTCTAGGTTAATAGGTTAGTCCCAAAAATCATTTAAAATAGCATATAAATGCATAAAACATCCTAGATGGATAATATAATAGCATGGAACATTCAAAAATTATAGATACGTTGGAGACTTATCAGTAGTCGACGTGTTAGGAGCGCCAAGCACCTGTGCGCTTTTTCGGACCGCCATGAGTGCTGCGCTTGCCGAGTGTTGTGTGCTAGCCAGGTGAAGCACCAAGGACTCAAGAGCATGACGCGCCACCATCACCGACGGTGTCAGGACCCCGATCCTAAATCACACCGATCTAGCATGTAACACATCATATCACTTTGCGGCCTCACGCACGGTATTCCCACGGCCGTTAGCGCCTTTTTGCTCACATCTATGATAGTGTTGCTAGCATCCATATGACAGAGAACCTGGGCCAACATGACTAGTCGTAAACCCAAAGTAGCACTAACTTACAGGGACAGGCATACATGACCCAGCAACGAACGTGTCGGTCGTCAGTGAGTGAATCCGGGCAGTAGCAGCTGGACTAATAGGACTACGGAGAATCCAGGCTGTAGCAGGCTAACAGGACTCCGGTAGACACCGCGTGACATTTCCCCGAAGGGACAGGCACAGGAACGAAGAAGGACACATGCCGGCCAGCCTAAGTGTTCCGTAGTAGGAGCAAGCTACCATGGCTCAGTGGAAGCACTAGGAGACATTTCCCCATAAGAGAGGCTACCAAGAGTAAACAACTAGGTTGTCGGATCCCACACATACCAAGCATTTCAATAACATACACACAATATGCTCGATATGTGCAAATACAACATGGTATCACAACATAACTCTATGACTCAATGTATTTATTCATTAGGCTCCGAAGAGCCAGATATTACAATCATGGGTCTGATGACCCAGCATTCAAGGCATACAAGCAACATGAACATGCGGAAGCACAATCATGTCTGAGTACAGACATTTGAAAAAAGAGAAGGCTAGTAAGCCTATCTATGTACAAGACCCTCCAAAGGGTACAAGATCGTAGCTAAGGTAACAAGTTAAACGTCGAAGTCCACGTGGAACTACTAGCGAGACTGAAGTCTCTTTGCAAAAATACAAATTAAGCTAACGTGAGTACAAATGTACCCAGCAAGACTGACATCAGAACTATCTACATATGCATCAGTATCAACAAAGGGGTGGTGGAGTTTAACTGCAGCAAGCCAACTTTGACTCAGTGGCTATCCTATACTACAACTGCTAGTAACTCTTTTGAGGTGACGCACACGAGTCCACATATTCACCATATCAATACACCACTATGGATCCGCTCCCGTCTCCCTACGAGAAGGCCATCCATAGCACTCATGCTTATCTTGCGCATTTTAGAGTATCCACTTTCACTTGTCTATGAACTGTACAGGCAACCCAGAAGTCCTTTACCGCGGACGAGGCTATTCGAATAGATGATGTTAACCCTGCAGGGGTGTACTTATTCACACACGCTCTCGCCACTTACCGCCATGTACACGTTATGTATCTCGGCACCCTTCAAGCGGAAGCCTGGCGAGGGTGTCGGCCACGACCTGATTAACCACGCAAGTCTCTAGTCCAGGTTTATCGCCTATTCGGGTTCCATCCGCAAGGATATCCAGCCGGGGTGTCGCTCACGGCCCCAAATGATGTGAGCAGGGTTTCCAAGCCCACCAAACGGGCGATGCTTGGTACACGGTGCCATTGCACCTAGTTTGTCCCAAGCCCACTAGTACCGGGTTCCACTTGGTAGACTACTAGCACTACCTACAAACACCAGAAACTAGTTGCAACTCCTGGACAGAGATCAGGTCTATTAATCAGCCGAGAGGGGTCGAGTTACCGGAACCCAATGTGTAGTAGTAGCTATTCATGGATCACAAACATAGAACTCAGTTCCTAAGGACGGTTTCAATGAGACAACCCACCATGTACTCCTACATGGCCTCTCACCGCTACCTTTACCAAATCGTGTTCACACACTTAGCTCTCAACAGTAGGACATGTTCACAACTTTCCAATTCATCCCTGATGAATCAGACCTGACACAACTCTAAGCAATAGCAGGCATGACAAACAAGCATGAATGAGTAGGCACATCAGGGCTCAAACAACTCCTACTCATGCTAGTGGGTTTCATCTATTTACGGTGGCAATGACAGGTCATGCAGAGGAAAGGGGTTCAACTACCGCAGCATGTAACAATTGAATCGTTGTCCTAATGCAGTAAAAGAGAGCAGGAGCGAGAGAGTGGGATTGTATCAGAATGAACAAGGGGGTTCCGATTGCCTGGCACTTCTGTAGATAGTATAGTTCTTCATCGGTGTCATCGATCTCATTGTCGGAACCGCGTCTACTGAGAGGGGACAAACACCGGCAACAGAGAAAGAACACAATCAATGCAATGCAATAATATGATGCATGATCATGACATGTCAATATGCTATGATTTGGCCTAATGCATCTAGCAACGATTTAGATGAAGTCCATATGAACCAAAGGTTCATATGCAAGCTCCATGTTAAGCACTTAAAATGCCATTATCATGTTTTTACTTATACAGTAGGTATAAGTTGGTTTCTCATGCAAGAAAATTGTACAGATGGATAGATTGAATTTTTTGATAATTTTTCATATATAATTTATTTCATTTGGAGTTACGGTTGAATTTCTATGAATTTTTGAATTTTTAGATATTTTCTAAAATAAGTAAATCATATCTGATATATTTTAAATCCTAGAAAATATTTACTACGTCAGCATGACCTCACGCTGACTTCAGCACGTCAACGGAGCTACCCAGGTCAAACCTGACCTGTGGGACCCGCGTGTCATGGACTCAGTGGACTAACAGGGTTAATTAACCTAAACTAGAGATGTTAGCAGGGCGGGGCCCACTTGTCATTCACTAAGAGGTTAACTAAGCAGTGACTATAACTAATCACGCGGCCATGTCGGCACGCCGGAGTTTGGCCAGCGACTACCAGAAACACGGCGGAGGTTAACCGGACTTGCGCTACGGTCGACGGTTGGACGCGCGAAGAGCATCTACGGGGAGCTGGCGGGGTGGTGCATCCAACGGTGGCGGCGGCTGGGGCTGGGCTGGCCGGAGCTCACCGGAACGGAGCTCGCGGCGGCTGCCGGAGCTCAGGCCCGAGCGAGCGTAATGCTGCGGTGCGCTACGGAAGAAGCTGGCGGTGGCGTTGGACTTCTGGGATCATGCTGAGCATAGTCACGCGCTCAAACGCTGGCGGCAACAGCTGTGGCCGTGGTGACGACATGGCCGGCGGAACAAGGCTCTCAGCCGTGACGGCGGAGCTAGCTAGACGAGGAGATCGACACGGGTAGTAGAGGGGAACAATGGCGGGGCTCACTGCGAAGTCGACGAGAGGCTCTGGAGGCGACAAAGCAACGGCGGCGATCTCAGACGCCCGTGGTTGAAGACGATGGCGGCGAGGTCGAAGAAGTGCTTCCGAAGACGCGTGGCTCGGTGGAGAGTACGAAGACGGCGAGGCGGAGACGCTTGGGATGGAGAGGGAGCGAGGGAGTGGTTGTGGCCGCAGCAGTGCACGGTGGCGCTCTCTGATGCGTTCGGGTCCGAGCGGGAGAGAGAGCAGAGGAGAGGGAAGGCATGGGGGAGAGTGAGGGGGTACGGGGCTGGCGCGTGGCGTCTTCCAGAGACGTCCGGGCAAGCAGGCAGAGAGGAGGTGGCCGGGCGCGTGCGTGCGGGCCGCGGGCACATGCCCTCGTGCCTACTGGCACGAGGTTGAAGGCAGGGGAGGAGTTGGGCTGGGCTGGCTACAGTGTTGGGCCGCACAGGTGGGCTGCAAGTAAGCAAGTAAGTCCTCTCTCTCTCTTTTATTTCTGTTTTTCTATTTATTTGCTCTGTTTTTATTTAGTTTATAAACCAAATCATTTTTATAAATCCTGAAAATATTTGTGGGCAGTAACTTAATTGTTTCAGATGCCCTCAGTAAGTTTCAAAATATTTGGAGCTACCAAATATTTTATAGGAATTAATAGCTCCAATTCAAATACAATATGAGTTAATTCAAAAATCCATAAATGACCTAGAAAAGTGTGCACCATTTTTGGCAAAGGTTCTAGTCCAATTCAAAAATCATGAACTCTTCTGAAGGGCATTTTGGGTTCATTGATAATATTTTTATTTTGATCCTAGTTGCATTACATTTGGTGCTAGGGTTTGAACATCCCCATTTCAAGTTTAAGCAAAATTTAAACATGATGCAACAACCAAGACTAGTCCACAGGCAAAGCTAAAGCTAGGGCTGTGACAACTCACCCCCACTAAACAGGAATCTCGTCCCGAGATTCAAGATTTGAGGCAAGAAGACGGAGGGGACACCAATCTAACACGATCTTCATGGTCCAATTGCCATCTCGAAGACATTGATTCATTGCTTCATATTGATCTTTGACGTCTTTGCTTTCGAGATCTTCATCCAACAGGATGATGACAGAAAGAAGCTCTACAAGAATCGATCTTCTTGAAGATCGAGCAACTCAAGATCAACTCATGGAGTGAGATGTAGGAACATCTCTTGAGTTGAGACATAAAAACACACATCAGGTGGATGGAAAGAAATAGATGAAGAAGGTTCAATTTGGTAGGAAAGAATCCCACGCCTATGTAAGACGGTGCATAGGTTTCAAATTAGCGAGGAGGTAATTGCCATGATTCCATAACGGGACACCTTAGGGAAGGTGACTCGTAGAATTATTCCCTTCAGTGGCAAAAAGAATTACTTTTGATACAAAGATCATTGAAGCTCTTTATACCAGCCTAAGGCAATCACAATCGATCATTTGAAGGAGTTCGAAAGAATGACATACTCGGACTAGAATGGATGATATGGACTACTGTCGGTGTACAAAAAGAGGGGTGCGTTTTTGTACCCCTATACCTGTGCACGGGAAGTCGGAGCCGCGCCTACGGTCACGCCAAGCAGAATAGGGGAGGTGAGCCAAGGTAAGACCAAAGCCCAAGATAATAAGAGCAACGACAAGGCCAAGACCACAAAGAGCAGAGGGACGAAGCAGGTTCCCCCGGCAAGACCCCTTGCCGGGGCAGCCTCAGCAGCCCCGGCAAGATCCTTGCCGGGACAGCCCGCCCCGCACCAACAGAGCGGGCCACCCTTGAGCCCACGGTCTCCAACATCACGTTGGTCCAGGGCTTGGGAGGCACCTCCGTGGTAGCATGCAGATCTTTGTGAAGACATATTCAAGATATGATGAGGATTAGAAGACGACGATCCTCGGCAAGATCCCTGCCGAGGAAGGCCACCAAACCCCCGGAAAGGCCCTTTCCGGGGACGACATCTCGCCACGGCAAGACTCTTGCCGGGCCACACGGCAAGACCCTTGCCGGGCCACCCGGCAAGGCCCTCACCAAGGACGCTAGCAGGGTCACCGCCGGGCCCATTCCAACCAAGCTTCCACCGCCGTTCACATGTAGCTGCCAGCCCAACCAGCTGGGCATGCAGATCTTTGTGAACGCTCCGCCAGTGCACCACCTCAGCTGCCTGCCTACCTACATGGCACCACGCTACCATCGCCGTATGCGTGTCAAGCGAGGAGGAGCGGCGACGGAAGGGACGGGCCTCGCCCCGTCCCCAATAAAGCAAGGGGACACCTAAGCTACGCATTAAATGCGTCTTGTCCTGTAATACGAGCGATAAGCTCAGGGCATTGTATGCTGTTCCACCTCCTGTGTGCCACTGTGGCAGCCCCTTCCGACTATAAAAGGAGGCCCATGGCATATTGAAGAAGGATTCGACTCTTTTGAACCACGCACTGACCACAGCTAGTTCGAGAGCTCAAGAACTCTCTGAAATACACCCACCAAAGCAGGACTATGGTTTTATGCATCCTCGCGACCCTAACATGGGTAAACGATCCTTGTGCTGTCTACTAGCCCTGCTCTTCTCGCAACCCCGCGCCCCGGCAACCGTAGAAGGGATTCTTGTGATCCCATAAATGTCGTTCCACACCGACATCTTTGGCGCGCCAGGTAGGGGGCGCAATTATGAGAATCTGGTCTAGTAGTTAGCCTAGCAGTTCTTCGTTGCCATGGCTCCTAGGAAGAAGACGGCCATGGCGGTCAGCTTGTTGGGAGCCAAACGGCCTGTGCTGGTGCGGGCAGGCAGTGGACCGGTCACAGACAGGACCCGGGCCGCGGTCCACACGCACCAAAGATCGCTCGGGTAGTCGAGAGCTCGGCGAGCGGCGCCGTTCGCGCACTGCACGACGGCCACATCACGGATCCAAAGACGGAGCTGGGCCCCTCGCAGGTGGCGCGGGGCCCTCCAGGGGTGTCGTTGTGACACCTCTGGGTGGTGCAACGACCTCCAGGACGCCCACACCAGCGACAACTGCGTGCTCTTCCCATGGTGTGCGTGTCGAGCTGCGTCACCGCGTTGGTGACCCTGGGAACCGCCGTGGGAAGAGCCCCGTGCGTCGTCCGCAGGATGAAGGGATTCAGCACGCCCGCCGAAGCGCTGGCGAAAATGGCACGCAGTCACTGGGTCGTAACGGAGCTCCTTCTAATTTAGCTAGAAGTCGAAGCGCGCTGCAATCCACGCAACTGTCACCGCCGCCCACACCGGCAGAAGCTTTGGCGCGCGCGCAGCTGCTCCTCGACTTCCCTCCTGCTGCGGAGAAACTTGATGACTGGAGGGCCACCATCCGGAGCCTCGTCGCCGTCGCCAACAAAGACGATCCGTGACCGGCGGGACCCTCGGGTCGGTGCTCCATCGAGCCACTGCATGCTGGTGCTGGGAGGACCGAGGGAGTTGCGGCCACGGTGCACTCTCCTCCTCCTCGCCAGCCGCCGCGGGCGTCGGCCCTTCGTGACGACGCTTGTGATAACATCTCTGTCCGTGTCAAAACCGGCGGATCTCGGGTAGGGGGTCCCGAATTGTGCGTCTAGGCGGATGGTAACAGGAGACAAGGGACACGATGTTTTTACCCATGTTCGGGACCTCTCGATGGAGGTAATACCCTACTCCTGCTTGATTAATATTGATGATATGGGTAGTACAAGAGTAGATCTACCATGAGATCAAGGAGGCTAAACCCTAGAAGCTATCCTATGGTATGATTGTTGTTCGTCCTCTGTACTAAAACCCTCCAGCTTTATATAGACACCGGATAGGGTTAGGGTTACAGTAGTCGGTTACAATGGTAGGAGATCTACATATCCGTATCGCCAAGCTTGCCTTCCACGCCAAGGAAAGTCCCATCCGGACACGGACGAAGTCTTCAATCTTGTATCTTCATAGTCTAGGAGTCCGCCAAAGATGATAGTTCGCTATCCGGACACCCCTAGTCCAGACTCCTCAAGAGCCCCCGAACCAAGCTTCAATGACGACGAGTCCGGCGCGCATATTGTCTTCGGCATTGCAAGGCGGGTTCCTCCTCCGAATACTTCATAGAAGATTTTGAACACCAGGATAGTGTCCAGCTCTTCAAAACAAGTTCCACATACTACCATAGAGAGAATAACTTTTGCATAGATCTGCTGACGTATTCCGCGGCGTGACATCACACCACGGCCAGGCCTTTATATGAATCATTTTTACTGCCCCACCTTAGCGCGTTTAGCGAGGCGGTTTCCTTGGCACGTCTTTATCAAAGCATAGATCGCGCCCCCTTATTCCGGGATTCTCATCAAATACGGACGTGGGTAACCCAACCGTGCCCGTTGGCACGCCCCCTCTACCGAAGGCGAGTCCTAATCGACCAAGGGGAGGGCTCTTGGTATTCAACCTCTTTATAATGAGACCAAGGCCCTCTTCTTTTTTCCACCCTCCATCGAGTTCGCCTCGCGCTTCGAGTTCTAACACCCAAAGCTTCAGATTTAGGCGCTTCGGACCTTCGACGATGTCCGGCTTCGACCAGCTCGGCCGATCGATGTCTTCTTCCGTCACAGAAGAAGATGTGCTAAAGCTGCGAGACACCAGGTATCTAACCGGCGAGATTTCGCATAGGCTGCCTGCTCCACGGCAGGTCATTCCTACTCCCGAGCCCGGCGAGAGCGTGGTGTTCGTGTCTCACTTCCTTCGGGGTTTAGGCTTCCCGAAGGATCCCTTTGTGCGGGGGCTCATGTTTTATTATGGGCTGGATTTCCATGACTTCAATCCGGAGTCCATCCTCCATATCTCGTCATTCATTGTCATATGTGAAGCCTTCCTCCATATTACCCCTCACTTTGGATTGTGGCTCAAGACCTTCAAGGTGGAGCCGAAGATGATCGGGGGGCAACAAGCAGAGTGCGGAGGGGCGGTCATAAGCAAGTGTGCTGATGCTCCGTGGCCCGAGGGCTCTTTTCAAGAGGAGCTTGGTTTGTGGCAATGGGAGTGGTTTTATATCACCGCTCCCAGGGGCACCAAATGGGTGGTGCTTCCCGCCTTCCGCTCAAGTCCACCACAGCGGCTGGCATCATGGGTCAACAAGGGGCTCGACTGGGGGCCGTCCAAGGACGTTCCTCTGTTGCAGGGCCGTATTCGAGACCTCCAAGAAAGAGAGATCAATATGGTCGCAGTGGCGCAGGTTATGTTGATTCAGCGCCTTCTGCCCTACAAACGTCGCCCCCTCCGTCTGTGGGAATTCAATCCGGAGGGACCATGAGCTCTCCAACATTTTATGGGTACGACGCCCATGGAGATGTATAAACTATTCTTTGGATCACAAGAAAAGTGTCCGGACCTGACTGAGGACGCGGGACTAAGCTGCAATCGCCCAGATACTCAAGTAAGTAGTCCTGTATCCGGACAGGCTGTCCGTTCATTTATCATAGACTTGCCCCTAAAAGGAGCTGTTTCTTGAACAGGAGTGGATAACGAAGGCAAAGTTGATAAGGTGTTCGGCTCCCCTCCCAGAGACCTCGTCGGATCCCATGCTGACCAAGATGTTGAAGGCCGCGCCTTTTAAAGAAGGCGAAGGGGGGAGCAGGGAAGCAACTGCCTCCACGAAGGAGGCTTCCGAGGAAGGAGGGATCAAAAATCCCACGCTCCAAGGAGAGAAGAGGACCGCTTCGGAAGATCCAGAGGTCAAGGCCTCAAAGAGGGGAAATAAGAGAGTCCGGCGCTGGGAAGTAACCCAGCCGCACTATTTCCCCAAGGGGATCAGCCCTCCAGCGAGCCGTAAGTAAAAAGAAGGGGTCTTGTAAATAAGGAACATCCCTGCATTTATTTCTGAAGATAACCGAAATTGTACCTTGTAGTTCAGATCTCAGCCCTTCTCAGCAGAGCTCGCCTTCGGGGATCTTCTTCCGAGATGATGGAGCTGAACGCCCCACCTGTCGCACCCTCATGCGAGGCGGACGACCCCGAGGTGTCGCCGCGAGGGTTTCCCAGGTCCGCGGGCCGGAAGGTCCGCGCCAACCGGCGGCGGTCGGAGGAGTGAAGGATCTGCTCGGCGAAGCGGTTATCTCGTAAGATCACCGTGCGCTGATGGGTACGGTGATTGAATGAATTGCATCCGTGGAGAGCGGATTGCATGAAGCCGCCGAAGCTTCTCGACGGGGTTCGAGGTCCGCAAAAATGATGTACCTTCTGACAGTTATGCATATAGAATGCGCCCTGTATAGATAGTAGCCCCTGAGACTCGGTATGTTGTCAAAATTGACAGCGTGCCGAGGATCATAATCTCAGTTATAACATTGCGCCGCTCCTAAATAGGTGGCGGGGCGTCCGGTGGCCAGCCGGACTGATGAATTTGCCGAACTAAAGCGGCAACTTGACGAGGCGAATGCGGACATCACGCTGGTCAATAAACGGTTTAACGAGTCACAAGGTATGCGACTTCTACGCGGACACCTGGTAAGGGAGCTTGACGCCCATGCCTTACTACTTGTATGCTTTTGATGCAGACGGTGCCGCTTCTGTGGAGGGGCGGAACTCGCCCGAGCGAAAGAGCAAGCCAGAAATAGTAATGCGGCCGCTTTAAGGGCAGCCGAAGAGCTAAAAGCCGAACGGGCTGCTCACTGCCTAAGCAAAGAGGAAATGGTCGATATGGCCATAAAGTTGAAGAATGCTACCGACCGCTGCGAGGTTCTTGAAAAAGAACGTCAAGTGGAGCAAGAGGACCTGAAAAAGGTCACCGCCGAAGCCAAGGATGCCCGCTCCGCAATGAGACCTGCAAAGGAGGAGTTGCGTCAGGCTGTGGATGTTGCTGCTGGAAAGCCTTTTCTGCTGCGGAGGAAGTTCACGGATCCGAAGTATGCTCAGTTGGACAAGTTGTGGAGTTCGGAGGATGCTTATCTGGACTTAGCGGCGAGCGCTGCAGACGCGATGGAGCACTTCTGAGGCCAGAAGGGGCATAGAAGGGAAGAGCTATATTGGTCGCAATTCCATAGTCCGGAGCGTCCTCTTCCGTTGACCGATCGGTTAGCCGAATGGGCCGAGCTGAATCGATTATCCGGACTTGCCATGAAGCATGTCATGACTCATTTGTGGCCAGGCAGACCCCAGCCGAAGAGCTATTTTGGCTTAGTGCAGCAGTTCCTTGGTGCGGTACCGCGTATCGACGCAATGAAGCGGTCGGCGTGCATAGAGGGAGCGCGGATGGCTATTGCCCGTGTCAAGACATACTGGGCGGAGATTAAGGCCACCGACGTTGCATCCCAAGATTCGGACAGAAGCCGAGTACCTACCGAGCACTATTTTGAGGAAGTCCTGCAGGGCGCTCGTTTAATAGAGACGCAGTGCTCGAAGGATATTATGTTTAAATGACATGTATGATTTGTGAAAACAATGTTTTAATATAATATAAGGGCTTTTTATACTTGTGCGTTCAAGTATTAAAACGCCTCCTGTGCAGTCTTCAGCTTCAGCCCCCATGCACATAGTGCAGGGGTGTTTGCAAAAAAGGCGCATTTTCACACTTAATCCAACGTCTTGGTCCTGTGAAGGAGGTGATAGCGTAGCAAACTAGGCAACCGGACTATAATGCTTTATCACTTTCACTTAGCCATAGGAGCTCGATGGTCGGGCTACTATATAGCCCCTAGGGGCACCGCGCTCTCCGAATTAGGGGCGCGTATGTGCCTGACCGGAAAACGGCCCTTCGTCAATGCGGGGGAATTCTAAACATTCCGCTGGGTCATCGAGTGGTTGTCCAGTCTCATGCTATATCATGACAGTCAGTTTTAGCTTTCTCCACTGAGGTGCTCAACCCAGCTCAACTGGGGCACAATCGCAGTAGTTCTCCCAGTACTACCTTAGCCGATATAACGGAACGTAAGGTACCAAAACATGGGAGCCGGGCAAACCCAACATTTGACCAAAGACATGATTCGGAGCTGATGCATATAAGTCCTAACTCGAGACGCCGAACACTCCCTAAGGTATTCGGTCTTTATGAAAACGGGCAGAATAATGCCCTAAGCCCCGTGTCCGTGCACGCAAAATTCTGTGCGGCCGATGCCAAAACGCCACCTCCTCCTCGGTTATAGTAAGAAACCAGGGGATGTGTATCAACAAGAGACAGTAAAAAAGGTTTACGCAGGGTCTTAATCTGAAAAGAATCCTGCGACGGGTCCTCGCTGCACGCTGCGCCAGTGTCTCCGCAGCCGTATCCTGGACAGGTGTAGCACGGTGTTCATCTGTAAAAGAGAAGAACTTAGTTGAAAAGAAAAAATATTGTGCGAGAAATGTACTTTATATTAAATAAACAGAGTACGGTTTGGAAGGTGAATAAAATTGAGCTTTATTGTCTGTTGTTGTACGTGCGTGCAACCCCTTGTATGGGGGTATGCCGCTAGTAGGCGCCGGACTCGTCTAGCCGTGTCCGGGGTTTGAATGACCTATTCAGGTGCTTTGATTAGTGGAGCCGGATTGGTGTGGGGCTGTCAAAGCAGTCTCACGTTCTTCTGTGCTCGAGTAACACTTAATACACCCTCTTAATGAGATGATGCCGCGTGGACTGGGCATTTTAAGTGTAAGAGATGCATAATGCGGTATTGCGTTAAAGCAGACGAAAGCTTCACGCCCCAGTAGTGCTTGATAGCTACTTTCGAATGGGGCGATGTGGAAGGTTAACTTTTCGCGGCGGAAGTTGTCGGATGAGCCGAACACAACTTCTAGCAGTAGGGAGCCCGTACAATGGGCATACAGGCCTGGCATTACCCCTTTGAAGGAGGTGTTGCTATGGCGAATTTTAGTTGGGTCTATCCCCATCCTGCGGATTGTGTCCTGATATATCAGGTTTATGTCACTACCGCCATCCATGAGGAATTGTGTAAATTGGAATCCGTCGGTTATAGGATCCAATATCAAGGCAGTCCATCCTGCGTTCCGGATACTTTCGGAGTAGTCCTGATGGTCGAAGGTGATTGGTTTTGACAACCAGTGTTGGTACTCTGCTAGGGTAGTATGTGCGGCGCGCATCTTAATGGGCGCCACTTTATTTTTCCCTTTTATCATGTGAAGTGAGTTTACTGTTTTAACCTCTTGTGGGAAAGTCTTTTGTTTTCCGGTTCTCTGCTTGTGGGGTTCGTCATCATCCTCACTTGGTGTGTCGAGCCCCTTGTGTTCGGCGTTGAGTCTGCCGGACTGCTTGAAGACCCAACAATCTCTGTGGGTATGGTTTGCAGGCCTCCCGGGAGTACTGTGGATTTGACATATCTTGTCAAAGATTTTGTTTAAGTTGGATAGCTCATCGCTATTGTCCTTAAGGGGCAGTTTTTTATTGTTCTACCGTGAGCTTTTGAATCCGGCGTTGACTGCCGCGCTCTTTGGACTGTTCCCCTTAATCCGGCGCTGGTCCTTGTTGCGTCGTGGTTTCCCATTTCCATCCCTGAACTCGGATGTACTTGGGTCGCTGGTGCTGCATCTTGCTAGCCAGCTATCCTCTCCCGCGCAAAAGCGGGTCATGAGGCTTGTTAATGCGGCCATGGTTCTCGGCTTCTCCTGGCCGAGGTGTCTGGCGAGCCATTCATCTCGGACGTTGTGTTTGAAAGCTGCTAAGGCTTCGGCGTCCGGACAATCGACTATTTGGTTCTTTTTGGTGAGGAACCTGTTCCAGAATTTGCGGGCTGACTCTCCGGGTTGTTGAGTTATATGACTTAAATCGTCTACATCCGGAGGACGGACATAAGTCCCTTGAAAATTTGCCCGAAAAGCATCCTCGAGCTCTTCCCAACTTCCAATGGTATTTTCAGGGAGGCCTTTGAGCCAATGCCGGGCTGGCCCTTTGAGCTTGAGGGGTAAGTATTTGATGGCGTGGAGATCATCTCCTCTAGCCATGTGTATGTGGAGGATGTAATCCTCAATCCAGACTCCAGGGTCTGTTGTTCCGTCGTATGCCTCTATGTTTACGGGTTTGAATCCCGCTTGGAATTCGTGATCCAGCACATCATCGGTGAAACACAGGGGGTGTGCGGCACCCCTATATTTGGGTGTGTCGTGATGTTCGGATATTTGGCGTGTTGCATTGCTTTGAAGAGCTTGCTTTCGCGGCCCATAGATGGACCTAACTGGGCCATCCTTTTGATGTGAATCCTTATGCGGATCGTGTACCGGCTTGTGTGCGGCGCCATTTGCCGCTCTCTTTTTGCCGTGGGGTCGTCCATCCGACCGGGTGGCCTTCTTACTTTTTGATTGTGGGGGCTCTATGGCCTCCTCATCAAATTCGGGCGATAGTTTTCTCTTTGGGTAGCTCTTTGTTCGGCGACTGTCGCCGTATTTGTCTGCGGTGTTGAATACTTTGCTCCATCTGATTCTGAGTGCATCTTCCGCTGTTTTGATCTTCCGCTTCTGCTTTTTCAGGCTACGCGCAATGGCGACGAGCCTTTTGTGGAGGTTATTCTGCTCCAACAATTTGTCCGGCGTGAGATCGTCCGGACTGTTATCTTCGCCGGGGACGGGTTTTTTATCCAAGTTGTCCAGTTCGGACGATTGCTCGATAGCATGTTCGTCGTCCACCGGTTCGCCCTGCTCTATGGCTGGGTCTTTGTTGAAGCGGGACTTGGTGCGGCGTTTACGTTGCCGTTTTGACTGCTTTTCGAGGGATTTATCATTCAGAAGCGTCCGTTGTTCCTCGTCATCACTTCCTTTAGGTGTATCCTCCATGTATACATCATGGCATGAGGTGGTTGTCCAGCATCCTATAGGTGCTGGTTCATGGTTGTCTCCTACATCGTCGTACATACCGTCGATGTCTTCGGAGTCAAAATCGAGCACATCGTGTAAGCTTTCGACAGTGGCTACAAAGTGGGTTGTGGGTGGGCGTTGAATTTCTTCGTCGTCCGCATCCCAACCTTCCTGACCGTAGTCCGGCCAGGGCTCTCCTGATAAAGAGAGAGACTTTAGTGAATTCAGGATGCTGCCAAAGGGCGAGTGCTGAAAGATGTCCGCGGCAGTGAACTCCATGACCGGCGCCCAATCGGATTCAATTGGCAGGGTGCAGAGGGTTCGGAGTCCGGAGAGGAGTCCCGCACCTTGGAGTCACAGTCTTCGCAAAGGACAGGGATGGAGGTCGGCTCAATCGCCGTTGAGATCGTAGCCCCCGAGGCGGTGTCGGCTCCGAGCTAAGGGTCGGAGCGGACGCTGGTGCGGCCTCCAGGACACTGTTCGGCAGAGCTAGATCGTGCAAATCGAGACAGTGCGGTGCACTTGGCTGTGGCTCGAATCCGTCGAAGATCAAGTCTCCGCGGATGTCGGTCGTATAGTTCAAGCTTCCAAATCTGACCTGATGGCCAGGGGCGTAACTTTCGATCTGCTCCAGATAGCCAAGTGAATTGGCCCGCAGTGCCAAGCCGCCGAATACGAAGATCTGTCCGGGGAGAAAAGTCTCACCCTGGACCACGTCGTTGTTGATGATCGAAGGAGCCATAGGGCCTATAGGTGACGACACGAGGAACTCTCAATGAAAGCACCAATGTCGGTGTCAAACCGCGATCTCGGTAGGGGGTCCCGAATCGTGCGTCTAGGCGGATGGTAACAGGAGACAAGGGACATGATGTTTTACCCAGTTCGGGCCCTCTCGATGGAGGTAATACCCTACTCCTGCTTGATTAATATTGATGATATGGGTAGTACAAGAGTAGATCTACCACGAGATCAAGGAGGCTAAACCCTAGAAGCTAGCCTATGGTATGATTGTTGTTCGTCCTACGGACTAAAACCCTCCGGTTTATATAGACACTGGATGAAGTCTTCAATTTTATATCTTCATAGTCTAGGAGTCCGGCCAAAGATGATAGTTCGGCTATCCGGACACCCCCTAGTCCAGGACTCCCTCAATCTCCATAGCATCGTTCGACCCGTGGACCCTCCGCGACCAGCGCCAGGTCCTTCGGGAACGAGCTCACGAAGACGGTCGAACCACCGTCGAGCGCCGGCGCGAAACGCGCCGCCAGTCGGACAAGTGGCTGGGACCCGCTATGGACTACCCGGCACCGGGGGGCTCCGACGGCCTACCTTACGAGGTGGGCTGCTCGGCCTTTACCCGTGAGCTGCGGCAGTTCCAGTGGCCGTCCCACCGCACGTTCAAGCCCGATGTCGGCGAGAAGTACACTGGCAAGACCCATCCGTCTGAGTTCCTCAGCATCTACACCATCGTGTTGCAGGCTGCTGGGGCTCGCGATGACAAGGTGCTTGCCAACTATTTCCTGCTGGCGCTCAAGCCCAATGTGATGTCTTGGTTGATGCACTTGCCGGTGGATTCCATTTCTTCTTGGTTGAATCTGCGCCATGAGTTCGTTGGCGCCTTCACAGGAGGCCATCAAGCTCATGGCCAGGCTAGTGATCTGCATATCATTCCCCAGAAGGAAGGGGAGACCCTGCACAAGTACATCCAAAGATTCAGCCGGGTGCAGTACAACATCCATGCGATTCATCCCGCCACTGTGATTAGCGCGTTCCACCAGAACGTGTGCAATCGCAAGATGCGCGAGGAGCTGGCGATGACCAAGGTTAAGGATGTGGCCGAGCTCTACATTCTGGCTGATAGATGCGCCCGGGCTGAAGAGGAAAGGAAGTACCCCGGCGAATACGCCGGCGCGGAAACCGACTCTACCGATGAGGACGCCGCTACCCCGACGAAGAAGGGCCGGCGTCGCAACAGGAAACGCAAGGGTAAGGCCGTGCTTGCCGTTGAGGGATCTTACGACACTGGTGCCGCAAGAAGGTCAAGGCAGGCGCTCCCGACGAGGAGATTGCCGGGTGCGCCACCTGTCGGGCCTTAGCGGCTACCAACAAGCCAGGGAGCTCCAGCAAGCAATACTGCAAGATACACCGCAACAAGGGCCACAACCTCCAGAACTGCCGACAAGTCGAGCTGCTTGTTGAGAAGCAAAAGGCTGAGTATGAGAGGCGGGACAAGGAGAAGGACCAGGACGGTGCTGAGGGATCCGGCAAGAAGCGTGGCGGCGAGGGAGGCCGCCCCGGCCAGGACAGCCAGCAAGAGAGGCCCGCCCGGGGCCGCGACAAGAAACAAGAAGACGGTGATCACGACGAGGACGATGAGTCTAGTGAGCAAGGGTTCCAGAAGGCTACGGTGGCCATATGCGTCGATGGCGGTGCCTCGCTGGATACCTCTCACCGCCAGATCAAGCAGTGAGCACGTGAGATTACAGCAGCAGAGCCGCTGCTCGATGCTCGTGGTCTTGTTGAAGTGGTCCAAAGACGCCTCATCTGACGCCGAGGACCACCCTGACCGCACTACCGTGATCGGGTGTTTGCCATTGTTGGTCTCACCAACGATACGCAACCTCAGGGTGAACACGATGTTGGTTGACGGTGGGGCCGTCCTGAAACTGATCTCGCCTGTCGTGATCAAAAGGTTGCAAATCCCTGATGGAGACCTCAAGGAAACATGCACGTTTCAAGGGGTCAATCCGGAGAGGAGCCAGCCGAAGGGAAAGGTCACACTGCCCATGACGTTTGGAGGATAGTTGGACTACAGGACGGAGAGGATCGTCTTTGACGTGGCCGAGATCCCCTTGCCCTACAACGGGATCCTCGGTGACCAGGCACTAGCCAAGTTCATGGCGGCGGCACACTACGCCTACAACATGCTAAAGATGCCCGGGTCGTTGACCATCATCTCTGTCCCCTCCGACAAGAAGGACGCACTGATTTGCGCCGACCAACTCTATTGGGAGGCAGTTGCAGTAGCAGCCGCCAAGGCACCTGCTCCTGTCGCTGAAGCCCCTGGGGAGAAGCCCGGCCAGACCTCTCGCACCCACTCCGGCAAGAGCACCTCTTTGGAGTGTTGTGCTGCCGTCGAGGACGTGCCAGAGAGCTCTACCGACAAGAGTAAGAGATCCAGAGCCGACCCACTTCAAACCAAGAAGGTGTCCGCCAGGGAGGATGGCATGGGAGGGGCCTTCACCATAGGCTCCACCCTCGGCAGCAAATAGGAAGGCACGCTCGTCACCTTCCTGTGGGCGAATGTAGATGTGTTTGCATGGCAAGCATCCGACATCCCCGGTATTCCTAGGGAGGTGATTGAGCACCACCTAGCTGTCTGCCCCCATGCGCGGCCCGTCCAGCAGAAGGTCAGAAAGCAGGCTCTGGAGAGGCAGGAGTTCATCACGGAGGAGATTAGGAAGTTTGAAGCAGCAGGTTTGGTGAGGGGAGTGCTCCACCCGACGTGGTTGGCCAATCCAGTGGTGGTGTGCAAGGCGAATGGGAAGTGGAGGCTGTGTATTGATTACACAGATATCAATAAGGCTTGTCCTAAGGACCCCTTCCCGTTGCCGCGCATCACCAGATTGTTGACTCCACGGCCGGGTGTGATCTGTTGTCATTCCTCGACGCCTACTCGGGCTACCACCAGATCTTCATGACAAGAGAGGATGAAGAAAAGACATCGTTCATCACCACATGTGGTACGTGTTGCTTTTTACGGATGCCTTTCGGGTTGAGGAGCGCTGGCTCAACATTTGCAAGAGCAGTCCAAATTGGTTTTTAACCTCAGCTCCATAGAAATATGGAGGCCTACATGGATGACATAGTGGTTAAAACCAAGGACGGGCCAAATCTTGTGCAAGATATGGAAGAGACATTTGCCAAACTGCGCAAGATCAACCTCAAGCTGAACCCTGAGAAGTGTGTCTTCGGCGTTCCATTCGGCAAGCTTCTCGGGTTATTTGTGTCACAGCGCGGAATCAAGGCAAACCCAGACAAAATCAAGGCTATTGAGCAGATTGAGGCGCCCAAGCGGATCAAGGATGTGCGTTGGCTCACCGGCTGCGTTGTCGCCATGAGCCGATTCATCTCCAAGTCCGCCGAGCGCGCCCTTCCTTTCTTCGAAATCTTGAAGAAGGCAGGCCCAATGGAATGGACCCAAAAAGCCGAGGCAGCATTGCAGGATCTGAAGAAATACCTTTCCTCCATGCCAATGTTGGTTGCGCCTAAACCACAAGAGCCGTTGCTGCTGTATCTGGCTGCAACAAATCAAGTGGTCAGCGCCGCGCTAGTGGCATAGAGGGAGGTCAACGAGGAGGCAGTGACGGCGGCAGAACCAGCGGATGGCAAGCCCAAGGTTCCCCCGGCAGGGCCTGGTGCCGGCAAGGTGAGGCCCCCGGCAGAGTCTGAGCCCACCGAGGCAGTGCCCGCGCTGTCAAGTGACGTGGTGCAGAAGAAGAAGATGATGCAACCCCCGGTTTACTTTGTCAGCTCCCTCTTGCAGGGATCTAGATCGAGGTACTCCGGTGTGAAAAAATTTCTCTTCGGCCTCCTTATGGCCTCGAGGAAGCTGCATCATTACTTCCAAACCCACGAGATCACTGTCGTCACCCGCCTCCCTTTGCAACGGATACTGCATAACCGGGATGCAACCGGGAGGATTGTGGAGTGGGCCTTGGATTTGTCAAGTTCCGGTTTGAAGTTTGAAAGTACCTCGACAATTCAGAGCAGAGTCTTGGCGGAGTTCATTGCAGAATGGACCTCAACGCCTGACAAAGAAATCCAGGAGACCACTCTCCCCGGCAAGGAGGAAGATCGCGACTGGATCATGTACTTTGATTGGGCTTTCTCGCTGCAAGGCGCCGGTGTCAGTGTGCTACTCGTCGCACCTACCGGGGAGCACCTCAAGTACGTGATCCAGATGCAGTTTCCCCGAGAGATGTCCACCAACAACACTGCTGAGTACGAGGGATTGCTTGCCGGTCTCAGGATCGCGGCGGACCTCGGGGTCACGAAGCTCATCGTCAGGGGTGACTCGCAGCTTGTTGTCAGGCAGGTCAACAAGGATTACCAAAGCCCATTGATGGAAGCCTACGTAGATGAAATGAGGAGGCTGGAGGAGCGCTTTGAAGGTATCCAAGCGGAGCACGTCCCCCAAATGGAGAACGACACCGCGGATTACATGTCAAAGCGTGCCGCATTCAAGCTACCTGTGGAACCGGGTACCTTTTTTCTCCGGCTAACTCAACCATCTGTCAAACCATCAACGGGGTAGAACAAGCAAAGGAAGTCGGGTCTCGGCAAGACTTCCCTACCGAGCCCTCTGGGGCTACCGGCAAGGATGCCGCCGCGGACGCTGAGCCTGCCCAAGAGCAGCTACCTCCGGCAGAGCGTCAAGCCCTAGCCGTAGAGACAGCCGCTCCCACAGTGGAAGAAATGCCTTTGGTCCTTGTCGTCGAGCCCCGGGCTCCGACATGGGTGCAGCATACTGTTCGATTCCTCCAAACGGGGGAGCTTCCTGAGAAGCAAGAAGAAGCGGAGAAAGTAGTGCGTCGGTCCGACCTGTACCAGTTCGTCGATGACGTCTTGTACAGGAGAAGGCCGAACGGCGTGAAATTGAAGTGCATCCCCCAGGAGGAAGGACTGGAGCTGTTGGCGGAGATACATGGAGGCATATGTGGCTCCCACATAGGGTCAAGGGCCCTTGCCGGGAAGGCATTCCGACAAGGTTTTTTCTAGCCCACCGCCCTCCAGGATGCGACAGCACTAGTAACCAAGTGTGAAGCGTGTCAGTTCCATTCAAAGAAGCTTCATCAGCCAGCCCAAGCCCTTCAAACAATCCCTCTCTCCTGGCCATTCTCGGTCTGGGGGCTCGACATACTGGGCCCTTTCCCCCCGTGCTGTCGCGCGCTTTGAGTACTTGTACGTTGCAATCGACAAGTTCACAAAGTAGCCGGAGGTGGAAGCAGTGAGAAAGGTGAATGCTCAGTCAGCTGTCAAGTTTTTCAAAGGACTGGTCTGCCGTTTTGGTGTGCCAAATAGAGTAATCACCAACAACGCCATGCAGTTCGCGAGCCACACCTTCATGCAATACATTCAAGACCTCGGCAGCAAGGTCGGTTTTGCTTCCGTGGCACACCCACGGAGCAACGGCCAAGCGGAGAGGGCGAATGCTGATGTGTTGCGAGGCCTAAGGACAAAGACTTTTGACAAGCTGCGCAAGAGCGGAAGGCGCTGGATTGATGAATTGTTGGCAGTTCTTTGGTCGATCAGGATGACGCCAAATTGAGCCAGCAGCTAGACACCTTTTGCCCTGGTCTACGGGGCAGAAGCAGTTCTCCCCATGGAACTCATATACAGGTCACCTCGAGTTCTCGCTTATGATGAGCTTGAGCAAGAGTTGTTGTGCCAAGATGACGCGACGCTCCTTGAGGAAGATCGTCTTCGGGCGGCTGTGAGAGCAGCGCACTACCAGCAAGCCTTGCGCCGCTACCATAGCCGCAAGGTTCATGCCCGGAGCTTTGAGGAAGTCGACCTTGTTCTTCGGTGCGTTCAGTCGGCCAAGAATGCCAACAAGTTGACGCCGAAGTGGGAAGGCCATTATCGGGTAATACGAGTCACCATGCCCGGCGCAGTCCGCCTGGAGACCGAAGATGCTGTCCCAGTGAGCAACTCCTGGAACATCGAGCATCTTTGCAAGTTTTACCCATAAGGTGCGGCTTGCCGGACCTCCCGGCAGGCCACCTTTTGTACAAGCTTTGCCGGCAAGGCATGTAACCCTTCGTACAAAGCCAGGCGCAGACCCTGAGCATAAATAAATGAACCATTGGCACCCTAAGTCATAGAATGCATGCTAGGTCGAGTCTCTTCCTTGGTTAGGGTTGATAGTGCTCAGCAGCGACTAACCCCTAGCTTAGAGGTCGAGTGCGCGCCTATCTGTTTCTCTTCTGTCCTCCTTTGGTTCGCAGGGCACATTAGCACTTCTGCCGAGCTACTTGGAAGAAAGAAAACGGACCGGCGTCCCGACCCCGGCAAACCAGAGTTACCGGGGGCTGAAAGCACAAGGATCCAACCACGGCAAGATGAGATTTCCGGGGGCTGCAGATCCAGATAAGTCTTTTATCCTCTGTCATGCATTTCGGAACAGGACTGGGGCATGTGAAACCTCGTTTTTATCACTAGGCTGCCGTGCTCCCCCTTTTCCTATACCTAAGGATTATTTCCTGGGTCCGGATTTGGTTGTAGCCGCGGTGGCAAGGAGGTAGAACAAGGAGCCTAAAGCCCACTTCATCCCTGCCTCCGCCAAGAGCGCGAGAACGGTCGAGTGGAGTGGGGGGACGGTAAGGCCTGTTGCCGGGCAAAAAACGTTTATCTTAAACAATAACAAGTATTCGCTCCTTGTCGCGGGATTTACCCATGAACGAAAAACCCGGCAAGCATCCCTTTTTCATTAAAAACATCCCATACGGGTACAGTTCGTACGAAATGAAAAATATGAGCAAGGGGATTACAAGTTCTAAATTTAACAAAGGACCGCGGGCTTACAAACTAAATAATAAAGATAAGATGCCTGTAATCCCTTTCTTGTCCCTCTCCTCAGGAGGAAGGTCAAGGAGGCGAGAGGGCAAAAGGGGCGCCTAGGCTAGCTACAGCGGCAGAAAGCACCAAGAGAACACCTCGGTGACCGCCCAGGGGCAGGCCGGTGATGACGGTGCCGGGAAAGGAGCTGGAAGACGAGGCGGCAGGACCGACAGTATGCGACGAAGGCATCGGTGCCCACGTACTCCGAGTTGACGGCCTTGCCCCGACGCCCTCTTCCTCTTCCGCAGCCTCCCGACGCCAGCCGCCCAAGGAGACGGCCCCGAGAAGTTCAAGGAGCTGGCCCCACCCCGGCAAAACTCTGTCGGAGGAGCGGCCAGGTGCAGATGTTGCTGCTGCCGCACCCGTCCAGACGTGGGGCGTCCGATGCCTAGTTGGACTCGTCCCTGTCATCTGCCCCGCTGTCCTCCTCATCACTTCCGCTCAAGGTAGAGCTTCCATCATCGGAATCTCCATCGGAGGAGCTCTCCGCGCAGCACTTCAGGCGAGTCCCGAAGTCGCCGAAGACCTTGACGGAGAGCAGGCCGTCCTCCATTAATTTGAAGTAGAGGACGAGCCCCGCCATCAGGCTGTGGATGCGAGCAAATGTCTTCCACCCACGACGGAGGTACATGACCCGAGGAGCCGGGAAGTCGACGTCGACCCACGTGCCCCCATTCCCACAACCCCACATGTGCAATCTGAGGGACTGGGGCGGGTCACGCTCCATCTCCCGAGCGAACGGGGCGGAAAGACGAAGACGGAGGCGCGGAGGCCGGCGTAGCATGATGTACAACTCATGGGGCTAGTCTCCGACATGGCCTTCTATTGGAAAAGGCATCATTGGCGGGCGCGAAGCCAGCGCGCTGCCCCGTCCTCCTCTTCCCCGAGCACTACGACCTCTGCCCGGCCTCGCCGACGACCTCGCCCCCTCCCCCTTACCCTCACGGCCGGTTCCACCACCGCAGGCTCAGGAGGAGGAGAGACGCGCTGTCGGGCGGCGACCCTCGCTGGCACCGTCGAGGGAGCAGGATTCCCCTTCTCCATGGCGAGTGAAAGGAAGAAGCAGAAGCGAGAGGAGATAGATGATGGAAGAGTGCGGGACGCCATTCCCCCCTTCCTCCTCTTTATAAGGAGGCGGGGACGAGGCTTAGCTGGCCTACTCGGCCAATCCAGCCACCAAAGGCACGAGGAATCAGGACCGACCCGCTGCCCCAACCAGCGACGGGCCGGTTTCCTGCCTCCACCGCTTGCCACCCTAGGTGCATGGAGGACGCGTGGTGGACGTGCAGAAACGAGGGGACGGGCGAAGCGACCTCTCCCCACCTCGTGATCGTGGGGAGTGGACGCCTTGAAGACCGCGCCTTGGCCCCGCTCAGTAAATGAGCCACGCCTCCACGCCTCCTCTTTTTACGGGGAAGGCGCGAGCCGCCTCTTTACTGTGATGTGACGCATGCGTGTGGAAACTGCCCCACGCATGCCGCCCACGTCATGCACACCCCTCCACGCCGCACCGCGCACGCGGGTCGTGGGAAGTGCAATGCGCGGAAAGTTTTACCGGGTAAAAACCGCCCTGCCTGCCCGCGCACCATTTTGGGCCTGGCCCAACAATGTGTCGCGCTTATGTGTGGCCCAGGCCCGGGGGCTCCAGTCGGTGTACAAAAAGAAGGGTGCGTTTTTGTACCCCTATACCCGTGCACGGGCAGTCGGAGCCGCGCCTACGGTCATGCCAAGCAGAACAGGGGAGGTGAGCCAAGGTAAGAGCAAAGCCCAAGATAATAAGAGAAACGCCAAGGCCAAGACCACAAAGAGCGAGAGGGATTTGCGGGTTCCCACAGCAAGACCCTTGCACAAGGCAGCCTCAAGAGCCCGACAAGATCCTTGTCGGGACAGCTCGCCCCACACCAATAGAGCGGGCCACCCTTGAGCCCACGGTCTCCAACATCACGTTGGGCCAGGGCTTGGGAGGCACCTCCGTGGTGGCATGCAGATCTTTGTGAAGACATATTCAAGATCAGATGAGGATTAGAAGACGACGATCCTCGGCAAGATCCCTGCCGAAGAAGGCCACTAGACCCCCGGCAAGGCCCTTGCCGGGGACAACAGCGCGCCACGGCAAGACTCTTGCCGGGCCACACGGCAAGACCCTTGCCGGGCCACCCGGCAAGGCCCTCCCCAAGGACGCCAGCAGGGTCACTGCCAGGCCCACGCCAACCAAGCTTCCACCGCTGTTCACATGCAGCTGCCAGCCCAACCAGCTGGGCGGGCACCTGCGTGGAAACATGCAGCTCGCATGCCAACTCATCGAGCGCCTGCGTGGCGGCATGCAGATCTTCGTGGAGGCTCCGCCACTGCGCCACCTTAGCTGCCTGCCTACCTACATGGCACCACGCGCCTCACTGGCCAGGGCGCATGTCAAAGCGAGTAGGAGCGGCGACGGACGGGACGGGCCTCGCCCAGTCCCCAATAAGGCAAGGGGACACCTAAGCTACGCATTAAGTGCGTCTTGTCCTGTAATACGAGCGATAAGCTCAGGGCACTGTACGCCTTTCAATCTCCTATGTGCCACTGTGGCAGCCCCTTCCGACTATAAAAGGAGGCCCATGGCATACTGAAGAAGGATTCGGCTCTTTTGAACCACGCACTGACCACAACTAGTTCGAGAGCTCAAGAACTCTCTGAAATACACCCACCAAAGCAGGACTAGGGTTTTACGCATCCTCGCGGCCCGAACCTGGGTAAACGATCCTTGTGCTGTCTACTAGCCCTGCTCTTCTCGCAACCCCGCGCCCCGGCAACCGTAGTAGGGATTCTTGTGATCCCATAGGTGTCGTTCCACACCAACAACTACCTTGTTGAAGACAACGCAATGGATGATTTTTGCTTATCATCGAAAATGGATGTGACCCATGGTAGGACCACTTTTGAAGATGATCCAGAAAAACAAATGCTGAGAAGGGCGGCCCATGGGAAATTGGCACAATGGCGGTGCTAGTTGGGGACAAGCTGAAAATGTTGGGAATGTTCCAACCATCATATCTGCCTGAGATTCAGATCTGGTTGGTAATAGGATATTCCAGACAACATGTCCGAAAAGGAAAGGTTGCAACACAAATCAACAAGATGATGTTGCGAGATTCTCGGGAGATGAACTATGAACCTTCATTGAGGATAACGAAGTCCTTACGCAAGTCCATGGATTAGATCCCAAGCATAGACTTCTCTTTGTTGAACAAATCTGTCAGTGGATTGGTGTGCTAGGGAATACATATGGAATGGAGATGATCAGTCTATCAAACCACAGAATACTTTGCACATGCTTGACTTACTTGGGATGATTCCAGCAGGAGCAAAACAAACTTTCTCGAATTCACGGCGGCAACTTGCTTCAAATGCATATGAACTAGAGGAAGTCACTTCTTTCATCCAAACATATACCTCATGAATGGAACAAGAAAGCAATGCTTAAAAAGTTTCCAACACTATTTAATGTTCAACATGAATCATGGACGAGATAAAATGTTGTTGATGGGCTCAACAACAAGTCATTGGAATTTCCATATAACTGGAATTCCTCAATTATGTGAACATGGTGATAGCACTGGGCAGACCCAAGGATATAATGGTGCATGCTCGAGGTGTCAACCACGAGTAAGACAACATTACGAATATCGTTGGTCCTGAGTTGATTTGACGACAGCCCACACTCAAATCAACGTTTGGACAAGACAGTAGATCCAGCAATTGGTCACGTAGATCAATTGATGAAGATATCATCTTTCTTCAACACACATATACAAAGAGATATCTATTTGGAATGAACTAAGTCAGATAAAGCTTTTATCTTCCAACTCTCCAAGTTGTTGTTTAGCTTAACCAACTAGCTCAGGGATATCCAACACGGATTCTTGGAGAAGGGGTGGTTTACAAGAAACCAACTTGATCACGAACTCAACTTAATGGCCAGGGATTAATCTGGTAATACTTCCGAGAAGATAGCCGAAAAATTACGAGCCACTGATATGTTACTAAGCTCGGGAATAATCTTGCTTTTCAGGGCAAGAGGATATGATCGAAAGAGCAAGGAATAAACATAATCCAAACTCATTGATCGAAGAGTGCACCAGGGAAAATGGACTAGGTAACACGGTCAATCTTAGAATGATGATTCAATAATCAGCACGCTAATAATGAGAGTATTGTACATTAAGTACCAAGCAACATAGTTGCTAGGGGTATTGATTTCACACATCACGATTCACTTGTCGGCATTCCGGTTACAATAACACGGGAACCGAGGAATGAACAATGATGGCAAGAAGTATCACTGCGTCAAGAATTCATAAGAGGTGGTGCAATTCTCATGACATTCTTGACATAAGACGGTAATACTTCAGGGTAGAACAGAATCAAAAGCTAGGTTGGCATTTGATTTGCGGATTACAACTGCTTTGACCCAATCCTGGAGATGGATAAGGTACTGGAGTTTGTTTCTCCTAGTCATTCTGAGATAGAATGGCTTGACGGAACACAAGAATAATAGGCATTGATGAATAAATGCATGCCTACTCTTGACTATTAATTGATAGACGAAGGTCAGAAAACAACTAAAGATGGACAACTCAAAGCAAAATACAATTTTTGGAGTTGTGGGTGCATAGATTAGCATGTCGAACGAGTTCGACATATTTCTTCTAGATTACCCATGCAGAAAGGTACAACTGGCAGATTCATAATTTTTGAATGGAGAACTCATCAAGAGCACTCTTGTTGTCATCATTGGTTCAAAGTTCTTCTGCCATAATGGTTCATGGTATTGTAAGAATGATATACCAGATACCTTAAAGACTATCACAAAGGTTACTAATATCCTAAAGGAACGAGCAAACACTACCAACATGAAGTAAGTAGAGTGAATATTGGGTTCAAGAACTGAGGAATGGAATGCCTAATAACTAAATGGCATCATGGGATACTTTCGAGAATAATGGCCAGAATCATCACACTGGGGATACAGAACATTGCTAGATTACTGAGTGGTTCTCTAAGACGCCTAGAGTCATAATAATGGCTTCAACATATATGCTGAGGCAACGGAGTACCTCAACTCGGCGATTAGTCTGGTTAATCTGGCCCAAAGGTACATCGAGAATGGAAAGAAGGGATTTGCAAATGAATCAGACTATTTAGAAACCTGGGATGACTCAGACAGCATAACCGATGTAAATGCTCTAAAAGATTTGAGTCATCCTACAAAAATGGAGGCATAACCACTCAACATCACAATATCAAGGTTCCGAGATCAACTGTCAACATACTGAAGTAGTAGAAACTGAACTGAGGCTTGGAACCAACAATCCTATAAGAGTCTACGGATTAGTAACACGTGAACCTGATAGAAAGAATAGAAAGCCTAGTTTCCTTAACCCTGTAGGAAAGATAGGATGACTTAGATCAGAAGGACATAAGGTATAAGGAGTAAAATGAGCCTTACGTTCCATTCCACAATCAATTCCCTTATATAACTAAAGCATTTCTGGACACGACTTCGACCAGTTTGGCTTGGTAATCCTATAGGCAGTCAGGCTCTGATACCAAAGCTGTCAGGACCCCGATCCTAAGTCACACCGATCTAGCATGTAACACATCATATCACTTTGCGGCCTCATGCACGGTATTCCCACGGGTGCCACCTTGCCTGGCCCGGGACCGTTTGCGCCTTTTTGCTCACGTATATGATAGTGTCGCTAGCATCCATATGACAGAGAACCCGGGCCGACATGACTAGTCATAAAACCAAAGTGGCACTAACTTACAGGGACATGTATACATGACCCAGCAACGAACGTGTCGGTCATCAGCGAGTGAATCCGGGCTGTAGCAGCTAGGCTAACAGGATTCCGGAGAATCCGGGCTGTAGCAGGCTAACAGGACTCCGGTACACACCACGTGACATTTCCCCGAAGGGACAGACACAGGAACGAAGGACACATGCCAGCCAGCCTAAGTGTTCCGGAGCAGTAGCAAGCTACCATGGATCAGTGGAAGCACTAGGAGACATTTCCCCATAAGAGAGGTTACCAAGAATAAACAACTAGGTTGTCGGATCCCACACAAACCAAGCATTTCAATAACATACACACAATATGCTCGATATGTGCAAATACAACATGGCATCACAACATAACTCTATGACTCAAAGTATTTATTCATTAGGCTCCGAAGAGCCAGATATTACAAACATGGGTCTGACGACACAACATTCAAGTCATACAAGCGACATGCACATGCGGAAGCATAAACATGTCTGAGTAGAGACATTTGAAAAAAAAGGCTAGTACAAATGCACCCAGCAAGACTCTACATATGCATCAGTATCAACAAAGGGGTGGTGGAGTTTAACTGCAACAAGCCATCTTTGACTCAGTGGCTATCCTATACTACAACTGCTGGTAACTCTTTTGAGGTGACGCACACGAGTCCACATATTCACTATATCAATACACCACTATGGATCCGCTCCCGTCTCCCTACGAGAAGGCCATCCATAGCACTCATGCTTATCTTGCGCATTTTAGATATCCACTTTCACTTGTCTATGAACTGTACAGGCAACCCAGAAGTCCTTTACCGCGGACGAGGCTATTCGAATAGATGATGTTAACCCTGCAGGGGTGTACTAATTCACACACGCTCTCGCCACTTACCGCCATGTACACGTTATGTATCTCGGCACCCTTCAAGCGGAAGCCTGGCGAGGGTGTCGGCCACGACCTGATTAACCACGCAAGTCTCTAGTCCAGGTTTATCGCCTATTCGGGTTCCATCCGCAAGGATATCCGGCCGGGGTGTCGCTCACGGCCCCAAATGATGTGAGCAGGGTTTCCAAGCCCACCAAACGGGCGACGCTTGGTACAAGGTGCCATTGCACCTAGTTTGTCCCAAGCCCACTAGTACCGGGTTCCACTTGGTAGACTACTATCACTACCTACAAACACCAGAAACTAGTTGCAACTCCTGGACATAGATCAGGTTGATTAATAAGCCGAGAGGGGTCAAGTTACCGGAACCCAATGTGTGGTTGTAGCTGTTCATGGATCACAAATGTAGAACTCGGTTCCTAAGGACGGTTTCAACGAGACAACCCACCATGTAGTCCTACATGGCCTCTCATCGCTAACTTTACCAAATCGTGTTCACACACTTAGCTCTCAACAGTCGGACATGTTCACAACTTTCCAATTCATCCCCGATGAATTATACCTGACACAACTCTAAGCAATAGCAGACATGAAAAACAAGAATGAATGAGTAGGCACATCAGGGCTTAAACAACTCCTACTCATGCTAGTGGGTTTCATCTATTTACTGTGGCAATGACAGGTCATGCAGAGGAAAGGGGTTCAACTACCGCAGCATGTAACAATTGAATCGCTGTTGTCCTAATGCAGCAAAAGAGAGCAGGAGCGAGAGAGTGGGATTGTATCGGAATGAACAAGGGGGTTCTGATTTCCTGGCACTTCTGAAGATAGTATAGTTCTTCATCGATGTAATCGATCTCATTGCCGGAACCGCGTCTACTAAGAGGGGACAAACACCGGCAACAGAGAAAGAACACAATCAATGCAATGCAAAAATATGATGCATGATCATGACATGGCAATATGCTGTGATTTGGCCTAATGCATCTAGCAACGATTTAGATGAAGTCCATATGAACCAAAGGTTCATATGCAAGCTCCATGTTAAGCACTTAAAATGCCATTATGATGTTTTTACTTGTATAGTAGGTATACGTTGGTTTCTCATGCATGAAAATGGTACAGATGGATTGATTGAAATTTTCTGATAACTTTTCACATGTAATTTATTTCATTTGGAGTTACGTTTGAATTTCTATGAATTTTTGAAGTTTTGGATATTTTCTAAAGTAAATAAATCATATCTAATTTATTTTAAATCCCAGAAAATATTTACTACGTCAGCATGACCTCACGCTGACTTCAGCAGGTCAACGGGGCTACCCAGGTCAAACCTGACCTGTGGGGCCCGCGTGTCATTGACTAAGTTGACTAACAGGGTTAATTAACCTAAACTAGAGTTGTTAGCAGGGCGGGGCCCACTTGTCATTCACTAAGAGGTTAACTAAGTAGTGACTATAAATAATCACGCGACCACGTCGGCCCGCCGGAGTTTGGCCGAGGACCAAAAACGTTGCGGAGGTTAGCCGGACATGCGCTACGGTCAACGGTTGGACGCACCGAGAGCATCTACGGGGAGCTGGCGGGGTGGCGCATCCAACGGTGGCCGCAGCTGGGGCTGGGCTGGCTGGAGCTCACCGGAATGGAGCTCGCGGCGGCTGCCGGAGCTCAGGCTCGAGCAAGTGTAACGCTACGGTCAGCTAGGGAAGAAGCTGGCGGTGGCGTTGGCCTTCTGGGATCACGCTGAGCACAGTCACGCGCTCAAACGCTGGCGGCAGCGGCTGTGGCCGTGGCGACGACATGCTGGCGGAACAAGCCTCTCGGCCGCGACGGCAGAGCTAGCTAGACGAATAAATCGACACGAGAAGTAGAGGGGAACGATGGCGGGGCTCACTTCAAAGTCGATGAGCATGTCAGCGGCTGGGGGGAGGCTATGGAGGCGACGGAGCGACAGCGGCAATATCGGATGCCCGCGGTTGAAGACGACGGCGGCGAGGTCGAATAAGTGCTTCCGGAGACGCGTGGGTCGGTGGAGAGTACAAAGATGGCGAGGCGGAGATGCCTGGGACGGAGAGGGAGCGAGGGAGTGGTTGTGGCCGCGGCGGTGCATGGCAGCACTCTCTGACGCGTCCGGGTCCGGGCGGGAGAGAGAGTAGAGGAGAGGGAAGGCACGGGGGAGAGTGAGGGGGTACGGGGCTGGTGTGTGGCGTCTTCCAGAGACGCCCGGGCAAGCAGGCAGAGAGGAGGTGGTCGGGCGCGTGCGTGCACGCCGCGGGCACATGCCCTCGTGCCTACTAGCACGAGGTTGAAGATAGGGGAGGAGTTGGGCTGGGTTGGCTACAGTGGTGGGCCGCACTGGTGGGCTGCAAGTAAGCCAGGTAAGTCCTCTCTCTCTCTCTCTCTCTCTCTCTCTCTCTCTCTTTTTCTTTCTCTCTCTCTCTCTCTCTCTCTCTCTCTCTCTCTCTCTCTCTTTTATTTCTGTTTTTCTATTTATTTGCTCTGTTTTGATTTAGTTTATAAACCAAATCATTTATATAAATCCTGAAAATATTTGTGGGCAGTAACTGAATTGTTTCAAAGGCCCTCAGTAAGTTTCAGAATATTTGGAGCTACCAAATATTTTATAGGAATTAATAGCTCCAATCAAATACAATATGAGTTAATTCAAAAATCCATAAATGACCTAGAAAAGTGTGCACCATTTTTGGCAGAGGTTCTAGACCAATTCAAAAATCATGAACTTTTCTTAAGGGCATTTTGGGTTCATTGATAATATTTTTTTTATCCTAGTTGCATTTCATTTGGTGCTAGGGTTTGAACATCCCCATTTCAAGTTTAAACAAAATTTAAAAATGATGCAACAACCAAGACTAGTCCACAAGCAAAGCTAAAGCTTGGGCCGTGATAGACGGGCTGGTGAGATACCTCTTGAAGTCTTAGAAGACCGCCTCGGCCTCCGGAGTCCATTTGAACGGGCCATTCTTTTTCATCAGCTTGAAGTACGGGAGGGCGCACTCGCCGAGCTTGCAGATGAAACGCCCCAACGAATGTATGTAGCCCGCGAGCTTCTGCATCTCCTTGAGGGTCTGCGGCGGGCTCATCCTCTCTATCGCCTTGATCTTCTCTGGGTTAGCCTCGATCCCTCTGTGCCACACCAGGAAACCCAGCAGCTTGCTGGACGAGACGCCGAACATGCACTTGTCCGGATTGAGGCGCAGGTTTACCTTGCACAGGTCGGTAAATGTTTCTTCCAAATCTTCGACAAGGGTCCTTGCTTCTCATGACTTGACCACTATGTCGTCGATGTAAGCCTCGGCATTCCTCCCGAGCTGTCGTCCCAGGGCAATGTGCATCAATCACTGGAAGGTTGCGGCGGCATTGCACAACACGAATGGCATGCTGGTGTTGCAATACACCCCGCACAACGACAGGAAGGTTGTCTTCTCGACGTCCTGCACCGCCATCTTGACCTGGTGGTAGCGTGAGAAGCGGGCCAGGAAGCACAACAAGTTGCACCCGACGGTGGAGTCGATGATCTGGTCGATGTGAGGAAGACGGAAAGGGTCCTAAGGGCAAGCTTTGTTGATGCTCGTGAAGTCGACACACATGCGCTCCTTTCCGCCCTTCTTGGGGACAATGCCCTGATTGGCCAACCAATCCGGGTACCGCACTTCCCGAATGACGTTGGCTTCTTGCAGCTTGTGGACGTCCTGGACGATGAATGACTGCTTCTCCAGGGCTTGCCACCGCGCCTTCTGCTTCACCGGGCATGCACCGGGGCACACCATCAAATGGTGCTCAATCACATCTCGTGGGACACCGACCAGGTCCGTTGCCTCACATGCAAACACATCCTTGTTCGCATGGATGAAACCAACCAGCGCTTCTTCCTGGTTCGGGGGGAGGCCAGCGCCTATGGTGAAGGTGGGGCCTGAGCCCCCGTCATCGACTGGCACCTGCTTCGTCTCGGCCCAATCTTGAGAGAACAACTATTTCTTCTTTGCGGGCGTGGCTTCCGAGATCTCCAGGGTGTCTTTTGCGCCAGGTCACGTGGCTGCGCAGCCTTGAAGGCGAGCTTGAGGGCCAGGAGTGCATCCCGGGTGTCCCCCATCACACTGAGGATGCCGCTGCTTCCAGGCGTCTTGATAATGTTGTAGCCGGGGTGCGTCGCCGCCATGAACTTGGCAAGGGCCGGATACCCAAGGATGGCGTTGTACGGGAGGCCGATGCGGGCGATGTCGAAGTCGATGAGCTCGGTGCGGTTGTTCTAGCGCGTGCCGAAGGTTACGGGGAGGCGGAACTACCCTAGAGGAACGGTGGAGCCGTCGACCACCCCTGAGAAGGGTTTGGTGGGGGCGAGCGGGTCGTAATGCAATTGGAGCTAATCGAAGGCTTCCACGGAGAGGATGTTGAGGCCGGCACCACCGTCGATGAGGGTCCTGGTGACTACAACATTGCTGATGCTGGGCGTGCAGAGCATGGGGAGCGCGCCGGCGCCGACCATAGACATGGGGTCATACCTGGAGTCGAAGATGATGTCGATCTCAGGCACCGGCTGGCCTGGAGGAGCCCCCTGCCATGGCTGGGCGAGCCCACCTGCCGAAAGAGCTGCTTGATGTGGCAGCTTGAGGCCGCCGCCAGCGACCCGCCGAATGGCCGCAATAGCATGGGGCGCCGGTGCGGCGAAGCGCGAGATGAACAGATCGCGCAGCTTCTCCTAGGAGGCCACCGTACACTTCGGCAGGCTGAGCAGCCATGAGCGCGGCACCTCCGTGAGGGCCATAGGGAGCTAGTTCTCCATGACTTTGTCGTCGCCGCCCGCCACCCAGATGGTCTCCGCGTACACCCAGAGGAACTCCATGGGGTCCTCCATGCCATCGTAATGCGGGGGCAACACCGGCCTGAACTTCAGCGGCCGCCACACCTGTCACATGTCAGGGGAAAAAGCTCGAACACCCGTGATGCCTCTAAACGCGCCCGGCGGCCCGGTGGGTGGGGCGGTGCCTGCCATGGGAACCACGCTACACGGGCAGAGCACAGCTAATGAAGAGGCGGATCTTCAACACACCCTATCGGCGCGCCAAATATCTGATTCAAGGCTCCGCAGACCCAAGAAAGGTTCCAACTCTGGGGGTGTGCAAAGAACTCAACCTCTCCAGCCTACCAGCTCGTCGACCCACGACCTAGCTCAAGGCGCAAGGAAGAAGATGAACACAACAGATTAACCAGGTTCGGGCCACCTTGCGGTGTAAAACTCTACTCCTGCTTTGTGGTGGATTGGCCTCACGAGGGGCTGAGGATGATCTAGTACAAGGGATGAACAACCTCGCGAGGTCTATGGGGTGAGGGAATGAGTCGACCCTCTCTGCGGTGGTGGCTAACCAATACTTATAGTGGCCTCCGTCCTCTTCCCCCAAAACGTAGGCGCGAAGGGGTCCCACAATCGCCAATTTGAAAGGGGACAAGTAGTACATCTTATCCTGACGAAAGGTGGTTTTCGCCTGCAAAGCTTCTGGTCATGACGCTGCGGTGGGCTTGGCGATGACATTGATCCTACCGTTCTGGCGGTCTTGGTCTTGTTGCACTAGAATGGAAACCTTTGCCAGATTCCTCAGGAACCCACGCCTGCGTTTGCCTCCTTAGCACCAAAGAGGAAGCTGCCTCCACTTCGCCCGCTGGCGCCCGCCTGGCCTTGGTTGTCATGGCTTGCATCATCGCAACCTCATGAGGTTGGGCACCTGCATAGAAATCTCCGCTCCTCAGGAGGCCTCCTGGGAAGGCCACTCCCTCCAGAGGTCTTGGTGTCGTCCACCTCGCGAGGTTTGGCCCCTCGCAAGGGTCTTGTCTTGGTGGCCTTGTGGATGGTTCATACCAGGCCGTCGATGGAGCCAAGCTATGGGCCACAGGCAAGCAAGTCTGGGTACCTTTGTTCCCACAATGCCGACATATTCTTTTTTATTGGAGAGTAGATTTCGTGCTCTTTCCAACCCAATAGGTTTCACCTTGAAATTTCTTCGCAGCGTTGAGATATTGATGAAATAGTCTGAAGCTGTAGCAGAATCCAAGTCAAACTACAAGTCCAAAGGTGTTGCATCACCTCCACTTGGGCTCATGGGCCTTGTACGACCTAGGGTTAGTTTTAGGCTGCCTTGGGATGTCCTCCCACCTCCTTGGCCGCCATCCCTTGCTCCTATATAAGTAGATCCATCTAGTAGCTTTTTGCTTGGGATTTGTGTAGTTAAAAGTTAGCCATTGCAACTTTGTGTAATTCTTTTTTATCCAACGACCAGACCAAGGCCGCTTTCGGATCCCCACCTTTATCAATACTTCATCTATATTCGCAATATTCAGATTGGATTAACGTATTCTTGATTGTTCTTTGATTGTGTGCAGGAATAGACCTTCCTGGTCAGGCTGATCGTGCTTCAACATTGTGAGTAACCTCACGAGATTGCTTTAGCGATTGCTAAGGCACAACGTCCTGCATGTTTGTAGTCGGATCATCAAAGTCGGTTTCACCAAATCGATAGTTATCTTCTCATCGAAAGATCGTTTATAGTTCAGGTCGTTCAAATCTTCACTTGATCCAATCTACATCTTATCTAGTTTTTCTTTTGGGAAGGGGGGAGAGAAAAAAAGTCATAAAAAGGAGAGAAATAAAAAGAAAAAAGTGTGAGAAAAAGAGAGAAAAAAACAAATTTTGGATCAACTTAGACTCAATCTCGTACCTGAATTTTAGATTGGAATCTGTTTTGCATAGTGTTCAGTAAAACAAGCGTATCATTTTCATACGAAGTCCGTTTTGGCTCGTCAAATACTCCAATTAAAGCTAGCGACGAGCCACATCTGAATAGTTGTAGAAGCATGTTAAATATTTGACATATCAAAATTGGCATCTAAATAGGTCTTTTTGCCCTCCGAAGTTCGCGAACAGAGCATGTTCCGGTTTTCCAGGCCAGTTTTAGAATCTTTTGACTCCTCATATAAACTCAGAACTAAGTGATTCCTTTTGCATTTGAAATCTTGAGTCGGTGCCATTCTTGAGAAAAATTATAATAAAATTGGCACAAACGTTTCTAGAGGAAATTTCGAGAGAGAGTTTTTGGTATATCCTGCTTGGCCGTTGTTTTTCATCATTATCTTTACTGCTATTGTGATCTTCACTTTTGTCTTGTTGTCCATAGCTACTTCATATCATTCGGCGTTTTGGGCATGGAGGTACCCAGACTTGCCTGCCTGCGGCCCACGGCGTGGCTCTGCGAGCGGGCCCGTACGGCCCGTCTTCACCAACAAGCTTTAAAGACCCTCGCGAGGGTCCAAGGCTCGCGAGGCGAACAACACAAGACCTCCTCGGGAGCGGCCTCACCAAGCTGGCTCGCGAGGGGCAAAGAGATCAAGGCAGGGCAAACCTCGCGAGGTTCTCGTGACGTGAGCCATGACGATCAAGACCAGGCCGGCACCAGGCGGGCGCCAGCAAGCGCATTGTCCTTGTTTCCTCTTTCGTGCTAAGGGGGCAAGCGCAGGCGAGGAGTACCGAGGCGTCATGCAAAGGTTCCCATATCGGTGCAACGAGACCAAGACCAGCAGTACGGCAGGACGGAGGTCACCGTGGAGCCCAAGGCGGCGTCACCACCAGAGCCTATGGTAGGCGAAGACTACTTTTGTCAGGATAAGTTGTACTAGTTGTCCCCTTTCAAATTGGCCGTTGTGGGATCCCTTCCCGCTCAATATTTGGGAAGAGGACCGGGGCCTCTATAAATAGGACTAGCCACCACAGTAGGAGGGGACGGAAGAGAGCAATCCCCACACACCCTCAAGTTTGCCAAGCACAAGAGCACCTCTCCTCAGGAGGCTGCTCTTCCCATTGTACTGTTCATCCTCAGCCCAAGAGGCAATCCACCACCACCACACTGGAGTAGGGTATTACACCACAACGCTGGCCCGAACCAGTATAAATCTTGTGTCCCTTGTGTTGCAAGTTCGTCGAGCTAGCCTAGAGATCGCGAAGCGTGTGAGGGCGTAACTTGTGAGGGATAGATCTTCGCGTGCACCCCAGAGTTCGAACCTTAAGTGTTTTGTCAGAACCCGAGATCCGACATTTGGCGTGCCAGGTAGGGGTGCGCCGGAGCCTCTTCCCCGCCAATTGATCCACCAATGCTCCGCGGTGCCGATGTCCGGCAACCCAAGGACCGACGCCGACTGCTGGGTAGCCTGGCCAGCCCGGGCGACGCCGCCTGCCCAAGAAAACTTCAACCCCGCGCTCCAGGTGGCACGAGCGCCACCTAACGCTGCTGGGCACGGGCGGCGCGGCCATGCGCCATCCACTCTTACTCCACGACAGGCGCGAGCCACTGCAAGGGCCACAAGCCACGCCGCGGCAACGACGCCACACACCCGGCGGGAGCAGGCGAACATGCAGGCTGCACTCACGGTGGCACAGGAGCTGCTGCGGTGCCGATTAATGGAGAGAGGCCGGGATGCGCTGCTAGAACGCGTCGCCGAGCTATTGGATGCCGCGGCCACGGGAGTCTCGCCCTTCTGCTACCAGCTCATGCCTCAGGCGGCGGTCGAATCCCACGGCGGGCCTCGCAGCGCCCGCGTGCTCCCGAGTGCGCCCGGGGGCATTGTCGGCATCAACGCGATCCCCGGAGGA
The DNA here is from genome assembly GCA_021605205.1 of Aegilops longissima. Lineage (NCBI taxonomy): Eukaryota > Viridiplantae > Streptophyta > Magnoliopsida > Poales > Poaceae > Aegilops > Aegilops longissima. Next base: position 316,496,435 of record CM038677.1, read on the forward strand.
GGGCGCCCTGTCGCGCCCGCGCCACCCCAGATGGGTGCGGGCACGAGCATTGCCGCATACGGCCCCATCGGAGCACAGCCCTACCATCCTCAGGACGGCGTGACGGGTCGGGCAACATGGAGCGTGGGGCACTTCGGCGAGGTCTTTGGGGCAGCGGCCTCGGAGGCCTACGTGCCCCGCATGATGGACTAGGAGTACACGCCGAAGGACGACTCGGGCTCGTTCTTCTGACCAGGATGGGAGGAGGAGGCGTTAGGAGCTGAGGCCTTCCAGGAGCCGCCAGCGAGCCCCACCAATCGTGCCGTCGACAACAGATACAGGGTACCATTAATCTCTCAGGAGCAGGCTTACGCTAACCATGTGTCGCAAGTGAAACAGGTTACAGCACCAGGTGGTGGTTCCGCCACCGCGATATCCACGTCACCAGGAGAGACCCATTGGGGGCTACGCAGGGGGAGCCAGGAGCAAGACCCCTCGCCGCGTCGCTCGGAGCAAGGTGTTGCCCGGAGGTAGTCCCTTTGTCGGGGAGGCGCCGGCGAGCCTTCCCCTGACAGAGGACCTGTGGTCACCGAGGGCGCCGCTGGCGTCCCCTCTCCCCCCTATGGTGCCGTCCTGGTTTCCGGTCGTACCAACAGTGGTAGAGGGTGGCGCAAGGCGGGGCCCTCATATGGCGACATGAAGTAAGGCTCACGCCTGTGAAGGTCTCCACTCGTGACACTCTCACGTAATAATGAGTGGGCTGTACACGCCCCGGAGCCTCAGGAGTGCCACCCTCGGGCCTCGGGGGCTCCCTTCCACATCCTAGTGGCAGCACTTACCTCTGCGCTGGTGAGAAGACTCGAAGACAAGAAGACAAGACTAGGCGCCGGGCGCGGCCATTTGCTTTGGATCTCTTTTCCGTAGCCTTGCCTTCTGGATTTGGATTTAAGTTGAAGTTGAATTTTCATTGGTGCGTGCGGGGGGTATCTTTTCTCGATTCAAGCGATTTCTTGTTATCTGGTTCTTGCTTTAATTTGGAGTTTGCGCCTAACGCTTCCCCCTCACGAGCTCCTCGCGAGCGGGGCTAGGCACGGCGCACACACGCCACGCGCATGACATGCCACGGCCGGCGCCAGGCCATCACGCGGCCCCCTCGGGCGTGTCGAAAGGCTTCTCATGAGCTTCCCCGAACATGCAACCTCCCGAGCCGGTGCGGGGCTTGCCCAGGTCAAGGTAAGTTACAACAACAAGCTCGGCACGGGACTCATGAGCTTACGAAGGCACGTGATCAGCTTGGCTCAAAATAGGGATAATAATCTGTTTACATGAGGGGATCCCCCTCCCAAAATGCTCTTACAACCTCTAGGGCCGCTCCCGAGCTTTGTGTGCAGGATAACCAGCAGGGGAACACTGGATCAGTCGGACAAATCGCTCGCCGCTTCCCATGGGTCGCCCTCGGGCGCGCCGCTGGCCTTGCTGTCATCGTCGCCAGCCTCACCATCACCTTCACCGGCACCACCGTCACCATCATCAACCACATCTCCTTCATCCGCCGCGACCACCACTGCATCATCCTCGGAAGCGAAGGCCCTGACCAGTGCATCCACATTGTCCTCCAGCCACTGCGCCAGGTCTTCCCGGATGGCCTCCAGAACAGGGGCAATGACAACGTCGAAATCAAAGTTGGGTAGGTGTTTTGGAGATGGCTGAAGACTCGAGAGAACGCGCACCTCAGCAGACCGCGGCTCCTGTCTTCAACAAGCTGGCGAGCCCTTTCAGAATGATTCTCCAGGCGCGTCACCACGTCAGTGAAACAAGCGGAGGTGGCTGGCGTAGTTGGTCGTGCGGGGATGAGGGGCGTTCTCTTCGCAGATATGGCACAACGCCGAGTTGTCCCTATTCCTGAGGCTCTCAAGCATGGGGGCGTGCACGTGTTCCAGTGTCTGCCGCTCAAGCACTTCCTCCCTGTTCGGCTGCTCAACGGACTCGGCGTCATCGACCCGCTACTAAAGAAAGAGCAGCTCGGCGCGGGCGGAGTCCAGTTCCGCCTGCGCCGAGACCAGGGCGGCTGCGGTGGCCTCCTCGCGCTGCTCCACCTCAGGTAACCTGGGCCTAAGGGCAGCAGTCCTACCCACGGCCTCAGCTTCCGCAAGCTTCAGCTTCAGGTCGTGCCTACCACTACTAGGGAAAACCTTATACACAGAATCTTAGCAGCAGTGTGGCACAAAAAGAGGCTCTACTGCTAATTAGGAGTAGCGAGGTTAAGAAAACCATGCTACTGATGTAAATTTAGCAGTAGCGCGTGTTGTCTAAACCGCGCTGCTACAAAAATCCACCAACAGTACCCAACAACCTAAGTTTACCAGTAGCAAGGTGTCACGATGCACGCTACTGCTAATGCAATAGTAGTAGCGCGCTTTTTAGTCACATCGTTGCTGCTAATTTTGAAACTGTCCACATGGTTGGCCCGTTTAGCAGTAGCACGTGTGACGAAAGGGCGCTGCTGCTATGCTCTTAGCAGGAGCGCGTTTTTCCTCCCGCGCTACTGCTAAGACGCATCACCCCACCGCCTTTTCCCACCCGTCCTCCCCTCCCCCATCTCCTCGACTCCCTTTCCCCTACCTCCCACATCCTCCCTCTCTCACTCTTCTTCTTCCTCAATACTTCTCCCCCCATTACTCTCCATCTTCTACCTACCTTTCTCTCTCTTCATTACTCCTAGCTAACTACACCACCTCCATTAATGCATCTCCTTTCTCTTTTTCCTTCCCCCACCACTAGTTGAAGTTGCCTCCTCCCAAATTAGCTAGCTAGGTAGATGTAGCATTTAGTTAAGTGACCTATTTTCCCCCTAACTAGATCTATATTTGTCAAGAAGAGCTTTGTGCATTTTTGATCTCCCTACATCATAATCTCCACCGTGTGCTCGATCTCGAGACAGAGATGATTAAAATTTCATGCTTTTGCAAAATAGAAATATGTGTATGTGTGTGATATGATAATTGGGCAATATGATGGAAATTGTGTGTGTTGCATGAGTTGACGCCAAATTGTGCTTTTGAGTTGCCTATGTTTTGTCAAAATGTCGATTTATTCCATTTCGGCGAATTTCGGGCAAACTCTAGATCTATATGTCCTATTTTTAGGGATGGTCATGCCGAATTTTTGTATGACTTTGATGCATGCATGCATTTTTATAATCAATTTGTTTATTATTACCGTGCAGACGTTCATGAGGGTCAGTGGAACGATGGTGGACAGGTGGTTGCGGTCGGTGGTGCAGGACATGAAAGAAAATAACCGGACAGAGGTTTTATGTCCGTGTCAAAAATGCAAAGGAATAGTTTGGCTCGACCCCTACGACAATGGTCGTGTCGAAGCGCACCTGCTCATGACTGGTTTCATGGATGGCTATACTCGGTGAATAATTGAAGATGAGGATGACGATGTTGAGGACGCCGACGGGGCAGGCAATGACGACACAGGGCAAGACGAAGAGATGATCGATAATGGTGGCGTGGAGAGGCCGGACATGGCAGAGGAGAAGGGGCCGGACATGGCGGCGGAGAGAACGACGTGGACTCCATGTAGTAGAGTTCGTCGGTATAAGTTCAATCGTGCGGGACCATCATGTTTGAGCACTACTTCGTAAGGAGACAAGTACTAAGAGAGTTGCTTCTAGAGAGGAGGCTAAGCTGGAGCAACTGGTGGTAGACTCGAACACTCCATTGTATGATGGTTGCAATCCTGAGGTGACCCACTTGAGTTTCATGCTCCAACTCCTGAAGACGAAGGCTAAAAACAAATAGATCGACACTAGCCTCGATGAGCATCTCAAGTACCTAAAGGATGTTCTTCCCGCGGGGAATCTATGTCCTACTAGTGTTGATGAGGACAAGAAGATCGTGTGCCCTCTTGATCTGCCGCATGTTAGATACCATGCATGCATCAATGATTGCATAATTTATCGGAAGGAGCACGCGGAAAAAACAAGCTGTCTGGTGTGCATTGCTTCTCGATACAAAAAGGCCGGGAAGAAATGTCCCCAGAAAGTTGTATGGTACTTACCGATCACTCCCCGTCTCCAGCGGTATTTCGTAGATCCCAAGGAAGCAAAGCTAATGCGCTGGCACGCAGAGAGGAAGAAGCCCGACGATGTAGATGATCTGAAGCTGAGACACGTCAAGGATGGAAGCCAGTGGAGAGTGTTGAACAACTTCTATCGGTATTTCGAATGTGATGCAAGGAACACCGTGCTCGCGCGTGTACCGATGGCATGAATCCGTTTGGCAACCAGAACACCAACCATAGCACATGGCCCGTGTTTGTATGGATGTACAACCTCCCCCTGGTTGTGCAGGAAGTCGAAGTACATTCACATGAGCATGCTTATTCAAGGGCCGAAACAAACAGGTAATAATATTAATTTTTATCTGGGGCTACTTCCAGAGGAGTTAGACACGTTATGGAAAACACCGGCCAAGACATGGGACGCCAGCAAAGGCAAGCATTTCTACATGAGAGTCGCGCTGATCGCGACGGTGCACGACTATCTCGGTTACGGATATGTCGCAGGCCAGGTGTGCCATGCATATTGCGGATGCACGCGGTGCATGGATGATACGATGTCTCAGCAGCTAACGTCAAGGAAAGATGGCGGGTCTGGGAAAATCGTGTACATGGGGAATCGAAGATGGCTCGAACAGGACGACCCGTGGAGAAACCGTGGAGATGTATTCAATGGTCACGCTGAGCATCAAGGACCTCCACGTAAGTGGAGCGGTGCCGAAATCGATGAGGCTGTTGAAAAACTGGAAGGAGTGCCCCGCGCCGGGAAAGACGATGAAAAAGGCGCCGGAGTTGCTGCTGACGGTATGGAAGACGAGGTATGCGTTATTGTAACGCCCCGGATTCGATGCGCCAGGTGTCTGCCAGTTTTTCGTCGTTGTTGCCTTGTCACGAGCTTGCGTGTTGCACTTTTCCATGTCATCATCTGCATTTCATATCATGTCATCATGTGCATTTCATTTTGCATACGTGTTCGTCCCATGCATCCGAGCATTTTCCCCGTTGTCCGTTTTGCAATCCGGCACTCCTATGTCTCCCGGCGCCCCCTTTTACCTCTTTTCGTGTGAGGGTGTTAAACTTTCTCGGAATGGATCGAGGTTTGTCAAGCGGCCTTGGTATAGCACCGGTAGACCGCCTGTCAAGTTTCGGATCATTTGGAGGTCGATTGATACTCCAACGGTTAACCGGGTAACCGCAAAAGCCTCCTTCTCTTTGCAGCCCAACACCCCTTCCAAAGTGGCCCAAAACCCAGCAAACCCCCTCCATGCTCTCCGCCGTTCGATCACGATCGCGTGGCCGAAAACCGCTCCTCATTTGGACTCTCCTAGCTCCCTCTACCTATAAATAGGTGCTCTCCTCCGAAATTCGCGGATGAAACCCTCCAAACCCTAGCAGTTTTCCTCCTCGCGCCGCCGGACGCGTCCGCCCACGCCGGACACGTCCTCTGGCCACGTCCGCCCACGCCGGACACGTCCGCCCGCCACGCCGCCGGACCAATCCGGGCGACACGTCATCGCCGCCGCCGCCTCGCCAACCTCCACGCGCCACGTCGCCGCCGTCCGTCCCACGCGCCCCAGGCCAGCGAGCCCATCGCGGGCCCGCCGCCCCGTCCGCCGCCTCGCCCGTCCCCGCCTCCTCGCCAGGCGTCGCCGCCGCCACCGCCGCCGGGCGCCTCGCCCGCCGCCGCCTGCTCCTCCAAGGCGACCAGCGCCGCCAGCCTCCCGCCTCCGGCCGCTGCCCGGCGCGCCCGACCTCGCCTCCAGCCCGCTGCGGCGCGTCCTCGCCGCCCGTCCGTGAGCTCGCCGAGCTGCCCGAGCTCTCCGCCTCGCACCGCCTCCTCCTCCTCGCCGTTTGGCCTTGCCCCGGCCAGATCCGGCCGGGAATGGGTGCCCCGCGGCCGGATCCGCCTCCTCCCGGACTCCCCGAGCCTCTCCGGCCATCTCCTCGTCTCCAAAGAAGGATCCGTGAACCTCAAGTCCGTGCCCGAGGTTGACTCCCCCCCCCCCTCTGAAAACTGCTAAGTCCCCGTAGTTTCCAGTATTTTTATGCATTTTCATCGCATCATAACTCTTCATCCATAGCTCCGTTTTGGGCGTGTAATATGTCGAATTGTTCGTCTCGACGAGTACACCGTTTCTTCTCATTGCATTATTTTCATTTGAGCTCATCTTGATGCCCGAAATGCTGTTAGAAGAGGGCTATGTGATGTTAGTTTCAGATTCTTATCAGAACATGCACTTTTGTCATTTTTTCCATGATTGATGTGTGCACCCTATGAACTTGAGTCCTACATGTGTTTTGTAATATGCCATGCCATCTTTACAGGGGTGTATGCCGTGTATTTTTGTGATCTCTGTGGTGACTAGCACAAGCATGCAAACTAGGCTTCATGATGTTGCTGATTTCAGCCCTGCTCACTGATATTTTTATGCCATGTAAACTTGATGCTACCGAGAGATCCATGCTTATTTTGAGATACTTCAGTAAGGATGTTTTGAACATATGGTTATGCTCTATCCAGCAATACCCTTGTTTGAAATTATGGAGTGCCATAGCTTGAGTCAATCGAGCTCTACTTTTGCTATAAAATGTTTCCTGGCAGATTGTTTACATGTTATTCAATTTTGCCAAGGTTGTTGTAGTTGATCCGTGTATGCTATGATGTTGTTCTTGCCATGTATAGCTTCTATGCCATGTCTTATTACTATTGATTTCCTTGCCATGCCATGTATTGCTCTTTGGTGAGTGGTTCAAGCTCACCAATATGCCTACTTATTGTTGTTCCTGCCATGTTCAAATCTGTAATATAAGTTGCCATGTTTACATGGGTGCTATCATATCTTCGGATCCTTTTTGGCTCATGGTCACTAAATGACATTTGATCTATGAATTTAGTAGATTCATTCTATGCCTTTTTTTGCCATGATAAGTTCCTGTAACATGTTTTTTGATAGCTCTAAACATTGCAACCTAATGTTATTTCCTGATAAGTCTGAAACTGTTATTATTTGCAATCTTGCCTTGTGTGTTTGAGCATGTTCTAGTGATTTCTGGAGATAGCTCAGTGTTCATGTTTTGTCATGCTTTACCTGTACATCATGCCCATGCCTTTTGTTTTCACGTTGAGATGCTGTAGCATGTTGTTTTGGTGCTTGCAATATGCCTAGTTGCTGTTTTGGACACATTGTTGTCATAACTTGGGTGTATGTGTTGAACCGTTGCTCCGTTTTGAGTGTGCTCTATATGAAACTTGCTTGATTTTGCATGTAGTTTCATATTATCATGTTGCATCCTTGTTTTGAGGTTTTTGCTTGATGTTTGTATGCATTTTGCATCAATTCCATGTTTAACTTGTTTTGCTCATATCTTCTAGGCCGTAGCTCCGAATCTAATGAACTTTATATGTAACTTGACTAGAATTTCGTGTAGATCATCGTGGTGCATCTTAACTTGCTGTTTAACAACTTGAAAATAAGGTTTATTCAGATCTGGACCAATTTCGAAATTTGCATATGAGGACTTACCGGAATTGTTATATGTTGTTCCCGGCCTCATTTAAACTTGCCTTGATGTGTTGTTCTTGTTTGCATCATCTCTTGCCATGAGTAGCTTCATGTAGCTTGTCATGCATCATGCTTGATTGTGCATCATGTCTTGTATATGTGTGGTGTGTTTACTATGTTGTGTGCTTCTTCTTGTTACTTCCTGTTTCGTTGCGATCGTGAGGATCCGTTCGTCTACGCTAGGTTCGGCTTCATCCGTTCGTCTTCTTCATGGACTTGTTCTTCTTCCTTGCGGGATTTCAGGCAAGATGACCGCTACCCTGGATCTCACTTCTATCATTGCTATGCTAGTTGCTTCGTTCTATCGCTATGCTGCGCTACCTATTGCTTGCTCTATCGCTTGCTGCTCAAGCCTCCCAAATTGCCATGAACCTCTAACCATTGTCACCATTCCTAGCAAACCGTTGTTTGGCTATGTTACCGCTTTGCTCAGCCCCTCTTATAGCGTTGTTAGTTGCAGGTGAAGATGAAGTTTGTTCCTTGTTGGAACATGGAGATGTTGTTCCTTGTTGGAACATGTTTACTTGTTGGGATATCACAATATATCTTATATTATTAATGCATCTATATATTTGGTAAAGGGTGGAAGGCTCGGCCTTATGCCTGGTGTTTTGTTCCACTCTTGCCGCCCTAGTTTCCGTCATATCGGTATTATGTTCCCGGATTTTGCGTCCCTAACGCGGTCGGGTGATTTATGGGACCCCTTGACAGTTCGCTTTGAATAAGACTCCTCAAAGAAGGCCCAACCTTGGTTTTACCATTTGCCTCACCACCACCTACCTTTCCCTTGGGAGTAATTAACCCAAGGGTCATCTTTATTTAGCCCCCCCCCCCCCGGGCCAATGCTTATCTAAATGTTGGCCCGAACCGAGTAGACTGCGGAGCCCCCTCGTGGAAACTCGAGGTTTGGTTTTACTCGTAGGATGTCTCATCCGGTGTTGCCCTGAGAACGAGATATGTGCAGCTCCTATCGGGATTGTCGGCCCATCGGGAGGCTTTGCTGGTCTTGTTTTATTACTGTCGAAGTGTCTTGTAGCCGGGATTCCGAGATTGATCGGGTGTTCCCGGGGAGAAGGAATATCCTTCGTTCATCGCGAGAGCTTATCATGGGCTAAGTTGGGACACCCCTGCAGGGTATAAACTTTCGAGAGCCGTGCCTGCGGTTATGTGGCAGATGGGAATTTGTTAATATCCGGTTGTAGTAAACTTGTAGCAAACTCTTCTAAAATACACCAACCGTATGCGTAACCGTGAGTTTCTCTTTTCGGGGTTGATCGAGAGGAGAACACGGTTTCTGGGTTATGTCTGACGTAAGTAGGAGTTCAGGATCACTTCTTGATCATTACTAGTTGACGACCGTTCCTTTGTTTCTCTTGTCGCTCTCATTTGCGTATGTTAGCCACCATATCATGCTTAGTCGCTGCTGCAACCTCACCACTTTACCCCTTCCTTTCCCATTAAGCTTTGCTAGTCTTGATACCCATGGTAATGGGATTGCTGAGTCCTCGTGGCTCACAGATTACTACACCACCAGTTGCAGGTACAGGTTTGCGATGATCATGACGCGAGAGCGATGTTTGCTTGTTTGGAGTTCTTCTTCTGCTTCTTCTTCGATCAGGGGATAGGTTCCAGGTCGGCAGCCTGGGCTAGCAGGGTGGATGTTGTTTGAGCTTCTGTTTATGTTTCATCCGTAGTCGGATGTTGACCTTGTATATGCTGTTGTATTCATGTGCCATTGTATGTCTTGGTTGTATCCCTATGTATTATGTAATGTTGATGTAATGATATCCACCTTGCAAAAGTGTTTCAATATGCGGGTCTATCCTTGGTGGGACCTTCGAGTTCCTTTTGGATAGGGTCGCATATTGGCGGTGACAGTTATGGGACTTGGAGTACTGGCACAAACTCGATACACCTCATTGCCTTGATCAAATGCATATCTGTAAGAATGTCCTTGAGAGCTTGCTCGCGACACTGATGAACATGCCGGATAAGACCAAGGATGGGCCGAAGGCAAGAAAGGACTTGCAAGATTTGAAAATCAGGGAAGATCTGCACATGCCGCCACGTAAAGTGTCAGACGAGACAGAGACGGAGACAGAGGCGCGGGAGAAGAAGTGCAAGAAAATAAAGAAAGAGGATTATTGGCCCCCTTCTTGCTTAATCTTAAGTCAGGCTGAGATCGGTCAATTCTTTAAGTGCCTTACCGGAGTCAAAGTTAGTTCCGGTTACTGTGGCAAGATAAGCAGATATCTAGACACGGACAAGAAAAGGTTCAGCGGGATGAAGTCCCATGACTGTCATGTGATGATGACGCAGATACTACCTATTGCCCTTAGAGGGATAATGGACAAGCACGTTCTTGACACGCTTATTGGTCTCTGCAACTTTTTCGACGTCATCTCTCGAAAGTCGACCAGTCTGAAGCAGCTCCGAAGGCTATGGGAAGAGATATTGTGATACTGAATGAGCTTGAGATGTACTTCCCACCCGCGTGCTTTGACGTGATGGTGCATCTGTGTGTCCATATTGTGGACGACATAATAGACCTGGGGCCATCATTTCTGCACAACATGATGCCGTTTGAGAGGATGAATGGGATTATCAAAGGATTCGTTTGTAACATGTCCCGTCCCCATGGAAGCATCGTCCAGGGCTATCTGACACAAGAGTGCATCTCTTTCTTCTAGAATTTTCTATATGGCGCAGACCAGCCGCCTGGTGTAAGTGTTGGTTTGCCCGTTAACAAGCACGATGGGAGGCTCGAAGGAGAAGGTCACTCCAACGGCCGCAGGGAACTGCACGTGGCATTCTCAGATTGATGCAGCGACTTTGACATAGCAAACTTGGTAGTGCTACAACACCTAGACGAGGTAGATCCTTTCGTGGCACTGCATAAAGAAATTATCGCAAAGAAGTATCATGGTCGGGGGGTATGCAGGACGGACGCCGAAGTTACTAGAGAACACAACTCCACTTTCCTGCATTGGTTCAAAGAGCATATTACTGCTAATCCCCCGGAGGAGGGCTCTAAGGACAGATTGCTCATATACGCCTTAGCACATGGCCCCTCGCCCAACCTCCTAACCTATCAGGCATACGATATCAACAGATACACGTTCTACACGGAGGCCAAAGATATGGACAGTGATGATCAGAACTCAAGGGTGATGATGTAATGCATGACCGGCAGCGACAACGGCGCAACTGAAAGATTTTACGGAAGGGTTGAGGAGATCTGGGAGCTTGACTACTCTGGACTGCACAATAGGATGATGGTCCATGTCAGATGGGCTAAGAATGTCGAAAGAGAAAACCGGAATTTCACTACTATGACTATACCTAACGCCAAGAGCGCTACCGTGAACGCTATCGCAAAAAACGAGCCATGGGTACACGCTAAGCAGGTGACACAATGATTCTTCATAACCGACCCGTGCAATCCCAGCTGTATTGTCGTGTGGAGAGGCAAAAGGAATATCATTGGATTGGATGGAGTCGCCAACGAGGAAGACTACGATCAGTACGGCAACCCAATGAGGGAAGATGACGATGATGATGAAGTATACGTCAAAAGAAGAATCTATACTACATTACCTAAGAAAAATCGTACTCCATGGAAAAGACAAAGTCACAATGAGGGGCTCAATTATTCTTCAACGAACAAGAAGGGAAAGAAGCTGACCCAAAAATGAAAACGTCAACGCTGAGGAACCGTATGTATGTTATCGGTCAAATGATGTAATATATATGTTCCTATTTTTTATACACACTTAGCCATTATTATGCATGGTTCCAATAATGTAATATATATGTTTCTAGTTTGTATACATATTACCGTCAAATGATGCAGTATATACCGCCTTCACTTTGTTCACCGCTCTCGGAAAAAAGAAAAGAAAAGTGAGAGAAAATAAAGCAAAAGAAAATAGAAGGAAACAAACAGGAAAACTGTTATATAGGTGTTATAGCAGCAGCGCTTTTGTGAGAAAAGAGCTACACCTAGTCAAGATAGCAGTAGCGGTTTCTACACGAAACCGCTATAGCTACCTGGAGTAGCTATAGCGCGTTTTCCTAAACGCGCTACTACTATGCCCAGTTAACCCCCAAAATCGATCCCCACTCCTCTCTTCATCCTGCCTCTTTTCCCCCAAAATCCCCCGTCGCGCCGCGCGCCAGAGCCCTGCCCTCGCCGGGCCTCTGCGCTCGCCCCCGACCCCGACCCTGACCGACCCCGGTGCCGGCTCCGCCTCCGACCCTGACCCCGACTGACCCCGACCCCGACCGACCCGGCGCCATCTCCGATCCCGACCCCGACCGGCCCCGGCGCTCGCCCACGGCCCCGGCCCCGACCCCGATGAGGGAGTCCTGGATTAGGGGGTCCTTGGACATCCGTTTAAATCCAAAAAATAACAACCTAAAATTAACATGTTAAAAACGATTATCACACAGAAGTTCAGGATAGTTATTTAGTGAAGAACAACAACTACTATAAGTATAAAATCATACTAGAAAAAATAAAAAATATGCATATCCATCGCCCAGTTACATGGCTGTTCATGGGACTAAGTCAAAAAAAATCCAAACCAATGCAAAGAATGAAAAGTAACATAAAAAAGAAGGAAATACAAAGGACTTGCTTTATTACTTTGCAAAAGAAGGAAAAGCAGACGTTCACGTACAAACAGCATAGAAGTCCAGCTTCTACAACGACCCTTACATGATCTGGAAAAAGTGCATGCATACTTGGGCAAAGATCTTGTAAGTTTCACGTTAAAAACATACTGAAGTTCTACCACTGTTCGAAGTATGCAATCATGTTACAAAAAAATAAGTAAGATATGCATTTATATTTGGGAATAATCCCATAGTTGCCCACGGAACAAACTCAAACCCAAATTAGAAATTTGAAAATTACAAAAAAAAAACAAAAAGAAAAAAGAAAAAATAGAGCGCGATGCTGCACCGCCTTGCAATGTGCAAACCAGGAAGTTCAATCACTGGTACCATAGAAGTTCAACTAATACCACAGAATGTGGATGATCCAAAAAACTAATCCCAAAGACAAAATAAATATAAAAAGGATGATTTGTGTGTCTATGGACCAGCTCCACACTTACGTACTATGAGTACTCTGAAAAACAAAAACAACGGAAGTAAAAACATGCATAAAATCGATGGAAGTTCTAGCACAAAAGGTGCAGAAGTCCAATTCGTAAGACAGACAGTAGAATCATTGGAAAAATACATGCTATCAAATTTGTTTTTTAGATTTAATCACTTGGGTGACTACACCTTCTCAGTCCGCGACCTTGAACGATATCCTACTACGCCCAAACACCAAAACGACAAAGCCACCAAAGCTGTCTCATCGAAGAACCGGAACCAACACGGGCGGACACGAGATCCAATCGCCCGATTTCAAGGGTGTATTCGCCTGCCCGATCAAATTAACAATGCATGAACGGTCCAATCTCACTACTGCTATCAAATCCGCCCTCTATATTCAAATAAAAACAACAAATCCACAGAAGCCGCGGAACCACTCTCCCGGACGAAGAACACAGAACCCGGAATCAAATCCGTTGAAATTAACAACAAATTGTCCATGAAACCCGTACCTAGACCAAATTCCCATCATGTTAGAGGTTCTAGAACATCCAATGAACGCATTAATCTTGTAAACAGACACATGTTCATCCGCCCCGAGAGTGAATCCGCCAAAATGCAAAATTACGAATAAAAACGAGCATTTAGATGCAGGTACGGGTATCTGGATTACAGTCACATCCCAGACAACACAACCAGCCGGAATAATTCGCGAGGGAAGCCACGGTTGTGAAGATAGACCGAAGTTCCGGTTCTTACACAGGCAAGTTCAGGCGCGTTACTCGGAAGTTCAGGTTGTGATCAGAATATTATTCTGATCCCGTGATCAGAATAGTGTTTATGTATATATATGGATTCATATGTATGCGAGCCCTTGAACTTAGGTCTTTAATCTCACCATGATCAACGTACAACTATACGGTAACGTGAACCAAGAGAAGGAGAATCCACACTGGTAACAACTCTCGCGTTGTTGGTCGAAGTGATGGACGTCCGCACAGGCCCACGAATATATAGGCCGTCAGTGATAACCAAGCGAGGGAGGGTGTCCAAAGACAACCACTACATGTATCTGCCCCAAACATATGTATGGACATGTGTGACGCGTGCATATATGTTTGAATACCAAAATAACAACATTTTGATGTGGCACATGCATGCGTAAAAAATTGTACAGTCCCCACACAGGTCTGGTTCACGACGTGTCGCGTGCTCGCCCTCCCCCCTGCACTCCAACCTGGTGGGAGCGATTCTTGCATACACATGCGCTCAAAATATAGTTGCATGTACCATACCGTACAAGATGAACCAAAATTTAAACCCCTCCTAATTATAAGTCAAATTAACCTCTATCATTGTCGGTCGAAGTGATTGACCAAGCTGGCACACAGAGATGGACAAAGCATCTCGCCGATAACCCCATGAGTGAGTGCTAGAGGACAACTGCCAACACTTGCTTGTGGGCTAAACACATGTTTGGAGATGTGTGGTTGGGATATTTGAATACCTAATATATATGAAAAACTTTGTTGTAGCACCTACCTTGGAAACCTTTAAGTCCCCCACACGAACCGAGGTTCATGACATGTATTATATATATGTTGCCCCCTGCCCTCTTCGACGTGTAATATATACTCCTATGTACCATAACACAACCCGAAAATAATCCTCATTGTTCGTCAAATTACCTTTCTCGTTGTGAAATATATTAGATGAATGACGACCTCACAGGCCCATGGAGGGAAGAGTCACAGGCGAATGAGTGACAACCATCGTCTGCACTTGGCCCAATGTGTTGGTGATGTTTTTAATACCCAATATGCACAACTTCTTTGAGTCACCTGCCTCATAAACCAAAAAAGTCCCCACACGAAGCGAGATCATTCATGATGTGTGTGTAGTATGTGCTGCCCCGGCCCCCTCCTGCCCTCTTCGACGCGTACTATATACTCCTACTGAAACACAACCCAATAAGAAACCTCCTTGTTAGGTCAATATGATGGAGGACAACCTCGTGGGCCCATGGATGGAAGCATCGCACGCGAGTGACTATCCAATATGACGCATAGTATTGCCCCCGGACACCATCTTCAACGCATACTATATATATACTCCTACCATACGTAATAAAAACCAAAAAGTGACCATCCTTGTTGGTCAAATTAACCTCTCTCATCGCATGTCATAGTGCTGGGCCGCGACCTTGCGGTCCCACGTGAGTGAGTGTCCAAGGATCCCTGCGTGCACATGGCCCAAAGATGCATGTCAAACATTTCTGCAGCGAACATGCAACCTAAGGAGTTTAGTGTTGAAAATTGAAAAAAATAGATAACAATTGTCCGTTTTCTATACATTGATTGATTTCCCAGGGATTTAAATGTGCAAAAATCAAATTTGATCTATATGAGACTCGTGATAGTGCACGAAAATGGATTGCAAAATCATATGTGTACGTGTCCCTGGGTGCATGTTTAATCCCCACGCAAGAAATTTCTGACATCGAGAATCTTGATTTCAAAATCCAGTAAATCCATAACTAAGTTCAACTTTTCTAACATCAAGAAACTTATCGTGGTGTCATATGGACACCAATAGACTGTGAATTTATTTTTCAAATTTGAGACAAGTTTTGATATAATCTTCTTACATACATGAAACTATAAATAATTATAAAGAAGTATCGCAAACGGACTCTTTATTTGAATTGTGTCCTTTAGACCAACAATGTACGCGCCGTTCTTCAATTAAGCAATAAAGTGGCAGAATTAATCATCAACAAGGAAAAATCAATATAATACGTGTTGTGCACGCATCCTGTGTGTCGTACGAGCATGCGTGAGTTGACAAGACGCATGCTAGCAGGCAGAGTGGGAGGCTGAGGCATGCGCGTGTTTGCTACGCACTCACCGTGGGGCGTGCTAGTAGTTGTGTGAAATGACAGTAGGCATGCAAGCAGTCCGCTGCGCAGGCTCACCGGGACGCGAGCTAGCCCTTTGAGCATCGCCCACCTTGCTCCCACTTCTCCATATCAATGGCACGCCGAATCCGCTGGTCATAATAGGCGGCCGCACACCCCATCCACAGTTGTCACTGCCGCATGGAGTGTATTAGGATTTTGCCGAAGCGCGCCATCAGTGGGAGTGGCGACGCCGGGGCTGGTGAAGCACCCACGCAACACATGAAGCTGGGTGCAGAGGTTGTTGTCGCCGCCGACAAGGTCTCGCATAGGCAGCAGTGGGAACTTGACTTTGCCACCGTTGTCGTGCCTCCCCAGCCGGAGCCGGAGGTCCACAGCTACTCCGACAACGACTCTGACTCCAACGGAAAACCGGTTAGTCCCCCCCTGCCCCTTTTGTTGGGAACAGAAACCCTTCATTATGTTCACCCAGTCCATGAAATTATAGTAAGATTTATTAGATCCATGTAGTGTATTGATTGTTTGAATGGTATATATGGTTAGTGATTAATTGTTTGTTCTGTATGAATAATTTTTTTTGCTAATAACCCAACTAGGGTTAGCGTGCGTGCTAATAACTCATAGTCAGATCTTGAGAATTGATTTTGAATGTCCTACATATATGTTTGTGCCCTTTTTTCTTCTAGATCTTGAGAATTAATTTTGAATGTCCTACATGTATGTTTCTGCATTTTTGTTCTAGATTGCTATGTACTCAGATGAGGCTCTGGCCAGCGGCGCCGCCGGCAATAGATCATGCACCCGGCAGCATGGGCAGAAGCGGCCATGCCCCCTAGATATGAGGAACCTTTAGAATATTTGGCGGACCACATCAGCGATCTCCTGGACGCCAACCTTGGGGAGATCATTTTCCTTCTCCCCACCAAGGATGGCTGCCGCACACAGGTCCTTGCATTTAGTTGGCGAAGTCTATGGTGCACCGTACCTCTTAATCTCGACTATCGCCGGCTATTTGTGGTTCATGATTTTGAACTCCACAGAGCCATCATCTCCTCCCACCAGGGCTCCGTTCAACGCCTATGCATCCCGACATGCTTCCTGTTGCACATACCTTGCATGGTGGACGCCTGGCTGACATCCCATCAATTTGAAAAACTCGAGCATCTTGAGTTCTACCATTACTATGCAAATAGTTGCCCACCAAGGGTTGTAGTTGTGCCCTCACCACCAATGTCCATCTCATGGTTTTCCTCCTCTCTCCACACCACCACCCTGGCCCAGTGTCATCAACCAGAAAATCTGGTACAAATGTTTCGACTCCCACTGCTATGAAAACTCGCGCTTATGGTGGTTGATCTGTCGGAGGCCTTACTGCACAACATCATCCACTCCTGATGCCTTGCCCTGGAGTGCTTGCTGCTTGTTTTTAGAAAAGAAATCCGTATCCGTTGTCTCAAAATAAAGTCACCTCACCTTGTAAGCATTGGAATTTTCTTTAAAGGAGAGGAGCTCATCATCAAAGATGCCCCTTCACTCCAAGGGCCGACCCTTGATTATCGTTATGCACCTTCACAAATAATTGTGGTCTCTTCGCCTAAACTGGAGACCTTGGGTGTAATTCCTGATCCGTATTTGTAGCGAACAGACATCAAACAATTTGATCTCTGTGCATCAGTGTTATCCCTGGATCGGTAATGCTGACACGCACAGTACTTGAAGGATTTATAACAGAGTAGCAATCACACACTTATTACATCAAATGTCTCAAAAGAGAACTTATTACAATAATATGGCTTAAGTCCATCTAATACGATAACAGCGGAAGTCTTGGAAGATAAAGTGAGTCCATCAACTCCAACAGCATCACTGAGTGAAAGACCACGACCTAAGGCTCCTTACTTGTCATCTGAAAAGTCTGCAACATGATACGTTGCAGCCCGAAACCGGGTCAGCACATGAAATATGCTGGCAGTGTAACACAAGAGAGTAATGAACAGAATATAGCTATCACTATATGCATATATGGATGGTGGAGGCTGTATGGTTAATATGTTTTGCGAAAAGCCAATTTTTTTTCTTACAACAAAGGAATAAATTTTATTTAACTACAAAGTTGGTTGAAAACATTGAGAATGGTAAACCCCATCTCAATCCCAATTAAAAGTAATTAATAACCCAATCAAATTTATATTTAAGACTGATGAGATCCACATGATAATCCAAGAACTAGATACTCAAGATGTCCATAACCGGGGACACGGCTAACCATGATTAGTTTGTACACTCTACAGAGGTTTGTGCACTTTTCCCCACAAGTCTTGATCTCCTCCGTTTGATTTCTCGCACTACATGATGTTTGAGAAACGGATGACCGCGACACAGTCTTTCCGAAGAGGTCCGCTTAACCGATAGATAGGCATGTACACCTACAATCCCCTACATCTGCTAGCCCATCATGGAAAGATTTCCCACAACTTACTCAACTAAGGCAGAGCCGATAATGGCCTGTAACTGCACACGGAAGTTTCCAGCACGAATAATCTTATGATCCCTTTGAGCCTGGGTGGCAGTCCATAGGAGAATCACACGGTACCCCGGGATTTCCAAAAATACAAGCAATCACTGGATTCCCCAGGTGCCTCAGTCCACCCAGATGTGTATTAAAGTTGCCACCTTAAGTTGAACCATTAAGTAACAATCTCACATTTGTCATGAATACACTCAAACCCAATCCACGTCTACGAGCATAGCATAGCAATATAAGCAACGTAGAAGTAACTCCCATAGGTTTGATAATAAACAGGTGAATAGGTACTACCTCATATACTTCCCAAACCCACAATTTAATCAGATCCTAACCATGCAATTGTTTGAGGATTGATCTAATGCAATAAAACTGGGTAGTAAAGAGGTATGATCAAAGTGTTACTTGCCTTGCTGATGATCCGTGAAACCTAGAGACTCGTAGTAGCACGCTTCGCACTCCGGGTACTCTATCGCAAACAAACAAGCATACAATAAGCAATGAAGCAAGGGGCACGGTTAAAACTCAAATAAGAGATCTAACCAGAAAGTTCAACCTAAGAACTCCGGTTTGCAAAAAGAACCAAATCAAACGAAGGAGCAAAACTCAAACTGTGAAAGAAACAAGCTCCGTTTACTATTCTGGACTAAAGTCAAATTTTACAGTAGCAAAAACTTGTTTTAGTTGATTAAACAGAAAGAGGGCTTCGAGACGAAACTCTAGGCGCTTGAATCTCCATATTCTGTTAAACGAGTGAAAAGATAAACTAAAACGAAAATCAGATCAGAAATCGCGACCGGAAATAATCGCGGAAAATCTGAGAAAAAGAAAAAGTGACGAACACCTAACGAACGAATGTTCGCTGTCTGCGGCTAAACGGTGAAAACCGTTCATTAAAACGAACTAACGAACGGGCATTCGCTACATAACTAAACCAAAAAAACCGATCTAAATAAAAAACGCATCTAGGCGGCGGCGACGGCTACCTCCGGCGAAGTCCGGCGAGACAATGCGCAATGGGCGGCTCGTGGCGGCGGCGGCGGCGGGTGCCGGCGAGGGCGGCGGCGGCGGCGTTCATGGCAGCGCATGGCGATGCGGCAGCGGGCGGCGAAGTCTTGGCATGCTAGGGTTAGCGGTGGTCGGTGGTGGGCTGCGGCCTCGGCCTCATGCTTATAAAGCCTCCCCAAGGAGTCCCTGACGGATACGACCCAAAGTCGGTTTCCTTTTTTTAAAAATTATTCCGCGCAGAAAAACGAATAAAAGAAATACTAAACGGACTCCAAAAATCCTGAAATAAAATTTCCCCGTCGTCTGAGAATCTACAGGACAAGGTGAACATTTATTAGGGGCTCTAATGCAATTTTGAAAAATGCATATTTTTCCTAATTCAAATAAAATAGCGAAAAAACTCCAAATAAAATTCTTATTTGATTTTAACATTAAATCTCCGATATTTCTTTATTTTGAGGAAGTCATTTTATCATCTCTCTTTTATTTTCATGAAAGAAATATTCAAAGAAAAAATAATTAAATCAAACGATCCTGTTTTCAAAATTTGAGAAAACTCAGATATGAAAATAACGAAATCCCCAACTCTCTACGTGGGTCCTTGAGTTGCGTAGAATTTCTAGGATCAAACCAAAATGCAATAAAATATGATATGATATGCAATGATGATCTAATGCATAACATTCCAAATTGAAAATTTGGGATGTTACAAACATACCCCCCTTAAGATGAATCTCGCCCTCGAGATTCTGGTTGGCTAGAAAATAGGTGAGGGTGATCTTTCCGTAGGTCTTCCTCTCGTTCCCACGTGGCTTCATCTTCGGTATGGTGACTCCACTAAACCTTGCAAAACTTGATAACATTGCTGCGTGTAACTCGGCTGGCAAACTCGACTATCTTGACTGGCTTCTCCTTGTAGATCAAATCGCTATCCAACTGCATCGCTTCCAGCGGCAGTGTATCTCTTAGAGGGATATCAGCCATATCTGTGTGGCACTTCTTCAACTGAGAAACAAGGAACACATCGTGAACTCCTGACAATCCTTCGGGCAATTCCAACTTGTAAGCAACTTCTCCCATAACTTCCAAAACTTTGTATGGTCCCACAAAACATGGTGCTAACTTTCCCTTAACTCCATGGCGCTTCACTCCTCGAAGTGGGGATACACGAAGATACACTCGCTCCAACTTCAGAACTGTCTCCTTGCGCTTAGAATCCGATAGCTCTTCTCGCTCGGATGGGCTACCTTGAGTCTATCGCGAATCAGCTTAACATTCTCTTCAGACTCTTTAATCAGATCTGGTCCAAACAACTGTCGGTCTCCAACTTCACCCCACAACAACGGTGTCCTGCACCTCCTTCCGTACAATGCTTCGAAAGGGGCCATCTTCAAACTGGCTTGATAGTTGTTGTTGTAAGAGAACTCTGCATAAGGAAAATTGTCGTCCCAACTAGATCCATAGTCTAGCGCACAAGCTCTCAACATGTCCTCCAAAATCTGATTGACTCTCTCAGTCTGTCCATCCGTCTGCGGATGAAAAGCTGTATTGAACTCTAGCCTGGTTCCCAAAGTTTCATGCAACTGATTCCAAAACTTTGAGGTAAACTGGGTTCCTCTATCTGATACAATGGTCCTCGGAACTCCATGCAAACATACAATCCTGGTCATATATATCTTTGCTAACTTAGCACTGGTGTAAGTGGTCTTCACTGGGATGAAATGAGCTACTTTCGTCAAACGGTCGACTATAACCCATATCGAGTCATAGCCTGAACGAGTCCTGGGCAATCCCATGATAAAATCCATGCCTACCGTATCCCAATTCCAGTCGTGTATCGGCAATGGCTATAGCAATCCTACTGGCTTCTGATGTTCTGCCTTCACTCTCTGACATACATCACAAACTGCTACATACTCCGCAATATCCTTCTTCATTCCGGTCCACCAGAAACTATCCTTCAAATCCAGATACATATTGGTATTTCCTGGGTGAATCGAATATGGCGAATCATGGGCATCTTGCAGAATCAACTTCTTGATCGCCTGATCATTTGGCACATATATGCGGTCCTCAAACCATAAGGTATCATGCTCATCCTCACGAAATCCTTTAGCCTTTCCTTTGCTCATCATTTCCTTTATCTCAGCAATCTCCTTGTCCGTCTTCTGAGCTTCTCTGATCTTATCCATCAAAGTAAACTGAATCTCCAGTGCTGCTACATAGCCTCTCGGAACTATCTCCAAACATAGCTCACGAAGATCCGCTGCTAACTCCTTGGGTAACTCTCCGGTCATGAGTGTATTGACAGGACTCTTGCGGCTCAACGCATCGGCTAATACGTTAGCCTTTCCGGGATGAAAATGCAATCTCATATCATAATCCTTAATGAGCTCCAACCATCTCCTCTGCCTGAGATTCAACTCCTTCTGCGTGAAGATATACTTCAAACTCTTGTGATCCGTGTATACCTCACAATGGTTTCCGATGAGAAAATGTCTCCAAGTCTTCAACGCATGCACTAAGGTTGCTAACTCCAAATCATGCGTAGCATAATTTAACTCATGGGGTTTAAGCTGTCGTGAGGCATATGAAACAACTCTCCTTCCTACATAAGCACGGCTCCAAGTCTTCGACGAGAAGCATCACAATACACTTCATAATCCTTGCGTTGATCTGGCAGAATCAACACTGGTGATGTAACCAAGCGTTTCTTCAACTCCTAAAAACTGGCCTCACATTCCTCAGTCCATTTGAACTTGGTGTCCTTCTTAACAACTCCATCATAGGCTTTGCAATCTTTGAGAAATTCTCAATGAACCTCCGGTAGTATCCTGCGAGTCCAAGAAAACTCCGGATCTATCCAACTGACGTGGGTGCTTCCCAATTTGTCACAGTGACAACTTTGGTGGGGTCTACCGCTATTCCTTCTCCGGATATAACATGTCCAAGAAATCCTACTTCCTTCAACCAAAACTCACACTTGCTGAACTTGGCGTATAGCTGATGTTCTCTGAGCTTCCCAAGTACTAAACGCAAATGCTATTTATGCTCCTCTTCATTCTTCGAGTAGACCAGAATATCATCAATGAACACCACAACAAACTTATCCAAAAACTCAATAAACACCTTGTTCATCATGTTCATAAAATAGGCAGGTGCGTTAGTCAGGCCAAATGACATAACGGCATACTCATATAGCCCATACCTCGTGGTAAAAGATGTCTTAGGTATATCCTGCTCTCGAATCTTCAGCTGGTGGTATCCTGATCGCAAATCGATCTTGGAAAACACCTTAGCTCCTTGCAGTTGGTCAAACAAATCATTGATCATCGGCAGTTGGTACTTGTTCTTGATCGTCACCTCATTCAATCCTCGATAATCAACAACCATCCTCAATGATCCATCCTTCTTCTCCACTAGAAGCACTGGGGATCCCCATGGTGACGAACTTGGGTGAATATAACCTTTATCCAGTAACTCCTTAATCTGCTTCTTAATGTCCTCCAAATCCTTTGTGGGCATTCTGTACGGTCACTTAGATATTGGCCGTGTGCCTGGCAAAAGCTCAATCAAAAACTCAATGTCTCTATCCGGTGGCATGCCTGGCAACTCTTCTAGAAATACGTCTGGGAAATCCTTCACCACTGGTACTTCCTCCTGTACAACTCCTAAAAAGGAATTTACTTGAGTCCTATTCGGCACATGCCGGGATACATACTTGATCCTTCTTCCTTCTGGGGTGGTGAGCAAAATCGTCTTACTGGCGCAATCGATGTTTCCTCCATACATCGATAGCCAATCCATACCCAGAATCACATCCAAACCTTGCGATTCCAAAATTATCGGATCTGAGGGGAAAACATGCCTACCCATGGTCAATGGCATCTGAAAATATCCTTGGCTTGCCATATACTCTGCTCCTGGCAAGCTTACTAACATAGGTGTACTAAGAACTTTGGTGGGCAGTTTATACTTATCCGCAAATCCCCTTGATATGTATGAATGTGATGCACCAGTATCAAAAAGAACGACTGCAGTAAATGACTTAACCAAAAACTTACCTATTACTGCATCTGGCTAGGCTTCAACCTCCTCCACGTTAACGTGGTTCACTTGTCCCCTGTTGAAAGGGTTGGGCTTCTTCCTAGAGCTTCCATTGTCGTTTCCATTCTTAGCTTCAGGACATTCATTGGCGTAATGTCCGGTCTTCTGGAACTTGTAGCAAGTAACATGGCTTAGGTCTTTCTTGGCGGGTGTTGCCGGGTTGGAACGGTTATGTCCGTTGCTTCCTCCATTACCATTATCGTTCTTGGATCCACTATGATTATGCGAACTCCCTCCAGTGTGGTTGTGGCCTCCATGGTTAAGCTGAAGGGGTCCTCCCGAGTTCAGGGTAAAACGGGGTCTCTGCTGAGCTCCAGAATTATAATTCCCTTGTCCATACTTCCTCTTGCGGTTGTCAATCTGCTGTTTCTTCCCTTCAATCATGAGAGCTCTACCTACCAACTCCTAGTAGTTATTGAAATTTGCCACCATCAGCTGCATGCTCAGCTCATCATTCAGTCCTTCCAGAAACTTCTCCTGCTTAGCTGCATCTGTAGCAACGTCATCTGGGGCATAACGTGCTAGCTTACTAAATTCATCCACATACTGGCCAACGGTGCGCCCTCCTTGGCGTAAGTTGCGAAACTCGCGCTTCTTCATGGCCATAGCTCCTGTTGATACATGGGCAGTACAAAAAGCCTGCTGGAACTGGTCCCATGTAACAGTGTCAATGGGGTAAGTGGCTGTGAAATTCTCCCACCATGATGTTGCGGGTCCATCAAGCTGATGTGCGGAAAAACGCACTCTCTCCACATCTGTGCATCCTACAGTGGTCAACTCCCTTCAAATATTGCAGAGCCAATCATCTGCAACTATCGGCTCGGTGCTACTGGAGAACACTGGCGGATTCAGCCTTAGAAAATGGGCTAAGTGATCAACAGGTGGTGGGTTGTTGTTGTTGTTTCCCTGGTTCTGATTCTGGACTAGTATCTACATCAGTGCATTCTGCTGCTGGAACAACTGACTGAGCTCCGGTGGGAAAGCAAATCCATTGTCGCGTCTCGGAGGCATCTGCTGGGTTTAGAAAAGATGAGAAGACAGAGTAGAATGAGGTCTAAGGGGAAAGCACTACCCATATGCACATGAGACAAACACAAACATATCACTCAATCAATCAAACAAGGGCATACAATCGGTCTAGAACTATCGTTACAAAAGTGCTCGGACTATACTATATACATGGTGGAATACTACTACTGATATGTTGGTCGACTAGAAAAACTGATCGGTCGAAGACTCCATGATATTCGCTCCAACTTCATCAACATAGTCATCATCGCTATCGTCAGGGTCCGAGTCGGTGTCGTCGATGATGATGCAGTTCTCCGGGCAAGTGGAACCGTCATTGTCGGTGTCAAAACCGGCGGATCTCGGGTAGGGGGTCCCGAACTGTGCGTCTAGGCGGATGGTAACAGGAGACAAGGGACACGATGTTTTTACCCAGGTTCGGGCCCTCTCGATGGAGGTAATACCCTACTCCTGCTTGATTAATATTGATGATATGGGTAGTACAAGTGTAGATCTACCACGAGATCGAGAGGCTAAACCCTAGAAGCTAGCCTATGGTATGATTGTTGTTCGTCCCGGGACTAAAACCTTCGGTTTATATAGACACCGAATAGGGTTAGGGTTACACGTAGTCGGTTACAATGGTAGGAAATCTACATATCCAGACGCCAAGCTTGCCTTCCACGCCAAGGAAAGTCCTATCCGCACAAGGGACGAAGTCTTCAATCTTGTATCTTCATAGTGTAGGAGTCCGCCAAAGATGATAGTTTGGCTATCCGGACACCCCTAGTCCAGACTCCTCAAGAGTCCCTGAACCAGGCTTCAATGACGATTTAGTCCGGCGCGATATTGTCTTCGGCATTGCAAGGCGGGTTCCTCTTCCGAATACTTCATAGAAGGTTTTGAACACAAGGATAGTGTCCGGCTCTTCAAAACAAGTTCCACATACCACCGTAGAGAGAATAATTTTTTGCACAGATCTACTAACGTATTCCGCGGCGTGACATCACACCACGGCCAGGCCTTTATTCGAATCGTTTTTTACTGTCCCACCTCAGCACGTTTAGCGAGGCGGTTTCCTTGGCACGTCTTATCAAAGCGTAGATCGTGCCCCCTTATTCCGGGATTCTCATCAATACGGACGTGGTAACCCAACTGCGTTCGCTGGCACGCCTCCTCTATCGAAGGCGAGTCCCAATCGACCACGGGAGGGCTCTTGGTATTCAACCTCTTTATAATGATACCAAGGCCCTCTTCTTTTTCCACCTCCATCGAATTCGCCTCGGCCGAAGTTCTAACACCCAAAGCTTCAGATTTAGGCGCTTGACCTTCGACGATGTCCGCTCCGACCAGCTCGGCCGATGGATGTCTTCTTCCGTCACGAAGAAGATGTGCTAAAGCTACGAGACGCCAGTATCTAACCGGCGAGATTTCGTGATGGGCTGCCTGCTTCGGGCAGGTCATTCCCACTCCCGAGCCCGGCGAGAGCGTGGTGTTCGTGGTCTCACTTCCTTCGGGTTTAGGCTTCCCAACGGATCCCTTTGTGCGGGGCTCATGTTTTATTATGGGCTGGATTTCCATGACTTGAACTGAGTCCATCCTCCATATCTCGCCATTCATTGTCGATGTGAAGCCTTCCTCCATATTACCCTCACTTTGGATTGTGGCTCAAGACCTTCAAGGTGGAGCCAAGATGATCGAGGGGCAACAAGCAGAGTGCGGAGGGGTGGTGATAAGCAAGTGGGCTGATGCTCCGTGGTCGAGGGCTCTTTTCAAGAGGAGCTTGGTTTGTGGCAACGGGAGTGGTTTTATATCACCGCCTCCTGTGGGCACCAAATGGGTGGCGCCACCCGCCTTCCGCCAGTCCACCACAACGGCTGGCATCATGGGTCAACCGGGGGCTCGACTGGGGGCCGTCCAAGGACGTTCCTCTGTTGGAGGGCCATATTCGAGACCTCCAAGAAAGAGAGATCAATCTGGTCGTGGCGGCGTAGGTTATGCTGATTCGGCGCCTTCTGCCCTGCAAACGTCGCCCCCTCCATCTGTGGGAGTTTAATCCGGAGGGACCACGAGCTCTCCAACATTTTATGGACGCGACGCCCAAGGAGATGTAAAAACTGTTCTTCGGATCACAAGAGAAGTGTCCGGACTTGACCGAGGACGCAGGTCTAGGCTGCAATCACCCAGATACTCAAGTAAGTAACCCTATAACCGGACAGGCTGTTCATTCATTTATCATATATATGCCCTTTAAGGGAGCCGTTTCTTGAACAGGAGTGGATAGCCAAGGCAAACTTGATAAGGTGTCCGGCTCCCCTCCCAGAGACCACGCCCGATCCCATGCTGACCAAGATGTGGAAGACCGTGCCTTTTAAAGAAGGCGAAGGGGGGAGCAGGGAAGCAACTGCCTCCGCGAAGGAGGCTTTCAAGGAAGAGGGGATCAGGGATCCTCCCCTCCAAGGGGAGAAGAGGACCGCTTCCGAAGACCAGGAAGCCAAGTCCTCAAAACAGGGAAAGAAGTCTTCGTCAGAAAGTCCAGCGCCGGGAAGTACCCCAGCCGCACTATTTCCCAAGGGATCAGCCTCCAAAGAAGCCGTAAGTAAAAAGAAGGGGTCCTGTGAATAAAGAACATCCTGTATTTATTTCTCAAGATAACCAAATTGTACCTTGTAGTTCGGATCTCAGCCCTTCTCAGCAGAGCTCATCTTCGGGGATCTTCGTCCGAGATGATAGAGAGCAAACGCCCGCCTATCGCGCCAGGCGTAGGCGACGACTAAGTGTCATCACGAGAGTTTCGAGTCCGGCGGGGCCGGACGGTCCGGCGCCAACTGGCGTGCGGTCGGAGGAGCTGAAGAACCTGCTCGGGCGAGCGTATATCTCAGAAGATCATCGTGCGCCAATGGCTACGGTAATTGAAAGAATTGCATCGCTGAGAGCGGATTGCATGAAGCCGCCAGAAGTTTACTAACGGGATTTGAGGTACGAAAAAAATGATGTACCTTCTGACAGTTATGCATATAGAATGCGCCCTGTATAGATAGTAGCCCCTGAGACTCGGTATGCTGTCACAACCGACGCGCGTGCGAGGATCATAATATCGGTACTAACATGTCGCCGTTCCTATGTAGGTGGCGGGGCGTCCGGTGGCTAGCCGGACTGATGAATTTGCCGAACTAAAGCGGCAACTTGACGAGGCGGATGCGGACATCGCGCTGGTCAATAAACGGTTTGACGAGTCACAAGGTATGCGACTTCTCCACGGACACCTGGTAAGGGAGCTTGACGCCCATGCCTTACTACTTGTATGCTTTGATGCAGACGGTGCCGCTGATGCAGAGAGGCTACGGGCGGAACTTGCCCGAGCTAAAGAGCAAGCCCGAAAGAGTAATGCGGCCGCTTTAAAGGCGGCCGAAGAGCTGAAAGCCGAACGGGCTGCTCACTACCGAAGAAAAGAGGAAATGGCCGATTTAGCCCTGAAACTGAAGAATACTACCGACCGCTGCGAGGTTCTTGAAAAAGAATGTCAAGCGGAACAAGAGGACCTGAAAAAGGCCACCGCCGAATCCAAGGATGCCTGTTCCGCTATGAGAGCTGCTGTCGGTGTCAAAACCGGCGGATCTCGGGTAGGGGGTCCCGAACTGTGCGTCTAGGCGGATGGTAACAGGAGACGAGGGACACGATGTTTTACCCAGGTTCGTGCCCTCTTGATGGAGGTAAAACCCTACGTCCTGCTTGATTAATATTGATGATGTGTGTTACAAGAGTGGATCTACCACGAGATCAAAGAGGCTAAACCCTAGAAGCTAGCCTATGGTATGATTGTTGTTCGTCCTATGGACTAAAGCCATCCGGTTTATATAGACACAGGAGAGGGCTAGGGTTATACAGAGTTGGTTACAATGGTAGGAGATCTACATATCCGTATCGCCAAGCTTGCCTTCCACACCAAGGAAAGTCCCATCCGGACACGGACGAAGTCTTCAATCTTGTATCTTCATAGTCTTGGAGTCCGCCGATGATGATAGTTCGCTATCCGGACACCCCTAGTCCGAACTCCTCAAGAGTCTCTGAACCAGGCTTCAATGACGACGAGTCCGCGCAAGCATGTTGTCTTCGGCATTGCAAGGTGGGTTCTTCCTCCAATAATTTATAGAAGATTGTGAACACCAGATAGTGTCCGCTCGCAAAATAAATTCCACATACCACCGTAGAGAGAATAATATTACACAAGATCAATCTGCTGACGATTCGTGGCGTGACGCCACACCACTACCAAGCCTTTACTCAAATTGTTTTTATTGTTCCACCTTAGCTGCTTAGTGAAGCGGTTTCCTGGCACGCCTTGTCGAAGCAGAGATCGTGTTCCCTTATTCCGGATTCCCATCAATACGGACGTGGGTAACCCAACCGCGCCATTGATTATGACGCTTGGGAGATAAGAGAGTTTTACCAGGCCGGTGGGGACACATGTTTTTGTCCGCCCATATAAGGGGATAAAGATCCAACCCTTTTACCTGCGCCTTCTTCCTCCTTGGCTTATCCATCTCCGCGAACTCGAGCTCCAGCGCCTAAGTCCGCACTTCTCACCTCAACCTTCTCCAACTATGTCCGGAGCGGGAGGCAAGTGGATGGCCTCCTCCGTCACGGAGGGACAGATCCAGAAGCTGCGCGACGCCGGATATTTGTCCAGCAACATCGCGCATCGGCTCCCCGACGAGGGTAGTATTTCTTCCCCATTTCCTCCGCGGACTGGGCTTCCCGCTTCATCCCTTTGTCCGGGGGCTCATGTTCTACTACGGCCTAGATTTCCATGATCTGGCCCCGAATTTCATCCTCAACATCTCGGCATTTATCGTCGTGTGCGAGGCTTTCCTCTGCATCCAGCCCCACTTCGGCTTGTGGCTCAAGACCTTCAGTGTCAAGGCGAAGGTTGTGAAGGGCAGTCAAGTGGAGTGTGGAGGCACCATGGTGGGCAGGATGTCCCACGTTACGTGGCTGGAGGGCACTTTCGTGGAAACCATCAAGGGGTGGCAATCGGGGTGGTTCTACATCACCGAGCCGCGTGACCCTGATTGGGCGGCGGCCCCCGAATTCAGATCTGGCATCCCTACACGGCTCACCTCCTGGAAAGAGAGTGACCGGATTTGGGGAGATTCGGAGGAGCTGACCGGACTCCAAGCCTGTATCCAGAAGCTGGTGGACAAGAAGCTCAAGCTTGTCAACGTAGTCCAGGTCATGCTCATCCGCCGGATTCTCCCGTGCCAACGACGGGGCTTCAACATGTGGGAGTTTGATCCGGCGCAGCACCAGACCCTGAGCGGGCTCTTCG
Organism: Aegilops longissima; assembly: GCA_021605205.1. Lineage (NCBI taxonomy): Eukaryota > Viridiplantae > Streptophyta > Magnoliopsida > Poales > Poaceae > Aegilops > Aegilops longissima. The sequence continues at coordinate 316,526,047 of CM038677.1, forward strand.
ACACTATGTAGGAAGATGTTTGGAAGGTGCTGTTCAAGGGCGCCGAAGCTCCCGCATCCGCTACCGAAGATCGCGGATTCCGCTCGCAGCGTCCAGCTGACGAGGTGAGTGATTTCACCACTTGTTTTCCATAGTTTGGCTCTATGCGGGATCTAAACTCCCTTTACCTTTGACAGGAATGGCTGGCGAAGGCGAACGGATTATCTGTCCGCCCCATTGCCGAGGACTCCAGCGGACGCCCGCCTAACGGGTTGCTGGCTCCGCACCCCACATGGTGCCGAGAAGAAGGCCAAGAAGACGGCCATGGGGACTCGGAAGAGTTCCGTGCCAGGTGCTATCGATGATGAACTGAGGTCGACTCCTCCCACCAAGGCGGGGAGGAGAAGAAGAAAGTCTCTCCCCCAGCAAGGGGAGGGAAGAAAAGGAAGGCCTCCCCAACAAGGGAGGTCGAAGGGTCCAAGAAGGGAAAAACTCTTCCCCCGGACTGCTTCGCCAATGCCAGTGACGACGACGAGGACTGGCCTCCAAGGGCCAAGCCCCTGGCGAGATCGTAAGTATCTGGACTCCCGGATAACTTCAAGGTTTTTTCTTTTCGCCACATAATGTCTTTCTAATGCCGCATACAACCCTCGCAGTCCGCCCAAGGATGATCTTCCCGCTTGCCGAAGCGGGTCCTTGCGTGCGCCGGATATGGATTCCTTCCGACAGCCTCCACCCCGTGCGTCATGACGACGCCGAGGTGGGATCCTGAAAAGGACCCACCAGAAGAGGAGGCCCCGGAGGTGTCACAGACACCCTCCCAGACTGTGCACGGACTCAGCCCGGAGGCCACAAAGGCTCCGAGTCAAGGGCGACCCTTCGTAAGAAGGGCAAGACCGCGACGCCGCTGCCTCCGCCCAACCGAGGTGCCGGATAATTTGCTGGAGGCGCCAATGACGCCTCCATCGAAGAGGAACACCGCACCGTTATGAGTGCGGTGATTCAAGGTTCAGCCGCCAAGACCGGTCGATCGAAGCTCGCAGCAGCCTTCTAACAGGCTTTGAGGTAAGAATTTCAATATATGTAAAATGGTACCGCATAGACAGTAGCCCCTGATGCTCGGTTAGGTGTTCGGAAAGAAAAGTCGGACTGAGGATCTTTAGAAAGATAAACGCAGGAGTCAGAAGAAATATGTCAATATGGGATTGCAGGTTGTGTCAGACTCTTGCCAGACCGATCATGGAGGTCAATACTTTGAAGGAAAACCTCGAAGGTCCGAGAACGAGCTCGCCATGCCAAGAAGCAGCTCGAGGAAAAGAAGGTGAGTAATACCTTATGAAAATTGTACCTTATGTAAAAGGATTTGGTTGCAAGAAAATGACAAGGATAACGTGGGTATTGTAGGGGCAACTAACGAGGTGGCGACTTCAAGGAGGCGGTGGTCATGCCGAACGCAATGCGGCCGCGGGCGCACTGAGCGAGAGAAGCAGGAGGCGCGGGTGGCGGAGGTACAGCAAGAGCTCCAGGATCTCGTGAAAAACATGAGAGCTTGAGCGTGACTCAAGACTCGAGAGTCTAAGCTTGCAACGGCTCTTGAGAGTGCCAAAGCCGCTAAGGCCAAGCCTACAAGGCCCTCCAGAGATTGAGGTGGTGAAGAAAATAGCAGCGGTACGGCGTTTTCATGCAAAGTAAGCATGTGAGTGTTAATTACCTGTTGCTTACCCAATTGGAGCTCTCCAGAGTGTTCGCAGATCTTCCTCGCGAACGTGTCCAATGCTCGACGATTCTACCGGGCCGAGGAAGGGAGCTCGACGGAGAAGGTCTTCGGTCTCAGATGTCGAGGCCGGACATCTGGTGCTTTTAGCGACCAGTCAAGCAGCTGGTCGAGCTCCACAAGGCGGCCGAACAGGCCATGAAGGGCCTCATAGTTCGGCTGTGGCCTAAGGAGGCCATGCCCGGAGCTACTTCGCCCGGTGCAGCGGCCGATGGATGCGTGCCTGGGTAGAAGTCATCAAGCATTCCGCTTGTATTGAGGGTGCCTGTCGGGCCCTTGCCCGCACAAAGGTGCACTGGGGCAAGATGGATGCCCAGAAGCTTGTGACGGACCCGCCACCAGAGGGCAAGGAGCATCGCACGCCCGAGATGTACTATAAGAGTGTGTCAAGGGCGCCCGACTATTGCGGTGAGTGCTCCAAAGATGAAATATTTGAGTAGACTCAGATTTTGTTATCCTGCGCGCTGAAAACTTAGTTCATATGCGCTAAGCAACGCTTGTTAATTTAAAATATTACCTTCAGTGCGGCTGTTTATCAAATCTGAGAGATGGCAAGTCGTCGGTTTCAGCCCCATGCCACGAAAGTGCTGGGGTGTTCGATAAATTTGAGCGCTCTTGTTCCCATTTTGGGTCCATCTAGGAGGCGCTTAACACAGCTAACAAGGCAACCGGACTTATAATGCTTGAACACTCTCACTTAGCCATAGAATTCTATAATTTTAAATTTCGCGAAGCCCCTAGTCTTCGAAGGTCAATTTGGGGCGCTATCCACGCCTTGGCCGGACAAGATCCGCCCTCGCTCTAAGCGCATAAGTCTTTAAGGACTCGCAGAAAACCTCTCGAACAGCGATCGCTCTCGCCTCATCATGACGGTTAGTTTTAGCTTTCCATCGAGGCGTTAACCCAGCTCAACTGGGCGGAATCGCAGTGGTTCTCCCAAAGGCTACCTTAGCCGATATAACGGAACGTAAGGTACCAAAACATGGGAGCCGGCAAACCCAACTATTGACCCAAGACATGATTCTAAGCCGATGCATATAGTGCTATAAGTTCGGGTGCCGACTTGTGAAAGTGTTCGACTCATCATACCATAATGCGGAAACATAAGCCCTCGGTGTATATTAGCCGCACTAAAGTGTACGGATGCAACATGCCATGAATGAACATATGTATGAAAAAGAAATGCAATTATAAGCAAAAGGTGCTGCATTGTTTTATTCAATAAGTGCTGCTACGAATGCGTAACGATACAAATAGTGCGATAAGCAAGGTATGGGACTGTTAAACATGTCCTCTAGGGGTAGGCTGCAGATTGGTGTATAAAAATGCTCATAATGGAGACCACCAGATATTCTTTGTAGCCTTTATCCTTCCCTCGCTGTTGCATCGTGAGTTCGGCAGGTTCGCTGCCGTGACAGGCCTCTCGACAAACGGAGTCCTGTGGCGTAAAAAGTAAAAGGTAAAAAGAAAAGAAAAAGGAACGACACACTTGAGAGCCCCTGGTGTGGTTGAGCCGCAGTCTGGGTTTATCATGGTCGTGCCCCTCTCCCCATGCCCATGGTATCTTCAGAGCGTAATGGTGTACGCGAAGGACCTGCTTTGACGTTTCGCAGGAGCTGGGGTTGGGCCGCACTGCTACGCGTGCTCGGAACGTGCCAGGCGGTCTTGTTGTAAGTTACTCGGGGCGCGCTTAGCCGTGTCCGGCCGCTTAACAGCCGGACTCGAGAATTGCCTTAAGAGGCTGCATTGCACTTTTGCCACGAGAGCCGCTGTGTGTTCCTCCGTGCGGAGAGAACGTTCAATGTTTTCGTTGACCGTGATGACTCCTCGAGGGCCTGGCATCTTGAGCTTGAGGTATGCGAGAGTGCGGCACCGCGCTGAACTTTGCAACGCTGCACGTCCGAGCAAGGCATGATAGCCGCCATGAACGGGACTATGTCAAGATTAACTCCTCGCTTCGAAGTTATCCGGGATCCAAGACCACTTCGCAGTAATTGAGCCTGCATAATTGGCTTTACACCGGTATGGCGCCTTTAAAGGTCGCTTTGGTAGGTTTAATCCTTGAGGGTCTATGCCCATTTTGGCGACCGATCCTGGTAAAGCAGGTTCAGTTGCCCGCCGCCCATCGTGACTCGTTAGGTGAAATCCATCGACGATTGGGTCTAAGACCAGGCGCGAATCCGCCGTGGCGGATGCTGTTGGGGTGGTCCTTCGGTCAAAAGTGATCGGGCAGGAGGACCATGGATTGAACTTCGGGCAACTCGCTCCATCGCAGAGACATCCTCGAGTGCAAGCTTCCGCCCTTTTGGGTATGTGCGTTGCGATATCATGTTCACCGTCCGCACCTATGGGGGAAACCTTCGTCCTCTATTGTTCGGGCGGTTGGGTCTCGCCCTCGCCATCGCTATGCAGCCCCTTGTCATTGTTTTCGCAATTAACTTGCCTGCTGTTTGAATACCCAACAGTCCCTGCTGGTGTGGTTAGCTGGCTTTTCGGGGTGCCGTGTATCCGCACAAGTGGTCGAGTATTCGGTCCAAATTGGACGGACCCGAGTAGTTCTTTTGAATGGCTTTTTCCGCTGACCGGTTTAGAGCCTCTGAATATGGCATTGATTGCTGTATCCTCAATATTGTCGCCGCACGCGGCGCTTTGTTTTGTTACGACGCTGCCTGCCATTTCGGTCCTTGAAGTCCGGACTGCCAGAATTTTTGCCGAGGTTGTTGCTGCGCATAGCCAGCTGTCTTCACCGCGCAGAAGCGGGTCATGAGTGATGTGAGGGCTGCCATGGATTTCGCTTTTCCTGTCCTAGGTGCCGTGCAAGCCACTCGCGGATGTTATGCTTGAAGGTCGCGAGGGCCTCCGTGATCCGGACAATGACGATTTGGTTTTTCTTGGTTAAGAACCGTGTCCGTAATTGTCCGCCGATTCGTCTGCTGCTGAATTATGTGGCTTAGGTCATCAAGTTCCGTGGTCGCACATAAGTGCCCTGAAATTATCGAGGAATGCAGCTTCCAGTCCTCCCAGCTCCCAATTGACTCTGCCGGCAAGCTGTTGAGCCAATGCCGGGCTGGTCCTTTAAGCTTGAGGGGAGGTATTTGATGGCGTGAAGATCGCCACCAAGGGCCATGTGGATGTGAAGGAGATAGTCTTCATCCAAACCGCTGGGTCTGTTGTGCCATCATAGGATTCAATATTGACGGGTTTAAACCCTTCGGGATTTGATGATCCATTACTTCGCCCGTGAAGCATAGTGGGTGTGCGGCGCCTCAGATCGGGCGATATCACGACGGAGCTCAAAAGAGCTTTGTCTGCTTTGTTCGGACCGCCGGACTTATCGTGTCCGTGCAACGGTTGTCGCCACGCACCGTGGCGCCCACGCGATCCATAGATCGATCTTGATTGTCTTGCCTTGTCCTCCAATATATCCCGCAGGTCCGGAGCGCCCTCGTGGTCGTGGTGCTTTTTGAGCGATGCCGGGCACGGTTCTAGTGAAGGGCCTAGAGGCCTTCGCCGTGACCACGGGTGGTCGGTCAGCCGATTGTCTCCTCGGGTGATGCGGGTTCGTAAGCCTCCTCCTCTAATCGGGGAGCAGCTTGCGCTTAGGGTAGCTTTTGAGGGCGTCGAGCTCATGCTCTTCGCCGCGAGGACTTCGACCATCCGTCGGCTAGCAGATCCTCGAACAGCTCTAAGCTGTTGCTGCTTTTTCTTGAGGCTGTTCGCCATGGCCATAAGCCTGCATCTAAAACACTCTTGTTCGACGGGATCTCGTGCACGACGAATTCATCGTCGCCGAGGCTTGCTTCGTCTCCGAGGGAGGCGATAATTATCGCCCTCGACCTCTTTTTCTACTTCGACCGTCAGGCGGACTTGCTTCTCCTCCTCCTGCGCCGAGTCCTGCCGAGGGGGTTTTCTTCGCACCGTCCGGGTGTTATTATCTCCCGTGCCGAATCACCGCTTTTTGCTGTGGCGGGGTTTAGAGCGGCGCCACCGACGCCGGGCGCTCGTTGCTTCTTGGAGGGTCATCCTCGCTTGTTCCATCGCTGCTCCTATCTTTTGGGATGTCCACCATGTATATGTCATATGACGAGGTGGCTATCCAAAGGCCCTCAGAGGCGCTGGTCTTGATCGCCTCCGCATCGCCGCCCATACCGCCCATGTCTTCGAGCCAATTCTAGCATGTCGGTTAAATCATCAACAGTTGCTACAAAGTGGGTGGTGGGTGGGCGTTGAATTTCTTCGTCGTCCGCATCCCAACCTTCCTGACCGTAATCCGCCAGGCTCTCCGGATAAAGAGAGAGACTTTAGTGAATTCAGGATGTCGCCAAAGGGCGAAAATGCCGAAAGATGTCCGCCGCAGTGAACTCCATGACGGGCGCCCAATCGGATTCGATTGGCAGGGAGCGGGGTTCGAGTCCGGAGAGGAGTCCCGCACCGGAGTCGAGGTCTTCGCAGCGACAGGATAGAGTTCGCTCAATCGCCGATTGTCGCTCCCGAGGCGTGTCTAACCACTCGCCCTCGATCGGGAATCCGACCGGATTAAGGGTCGGAGCGGATGCTTTGCGGCCTCCGTGGCATTGTTCGCTGCAGAGCCAGATCATGCCCATCGAACAAAGGCGGCATCGCTGGTGCGGCTCGAATCCGTCAAGATCAAGTCTCCGCGATATCGGCCGATAGTTCAAACTTCCAAATCTGACTGATGGCCAGGGGCGAGCTTTCTATCTGCTCCCAGATGGCCAAGCGAATTGGCCCGCAGATGCAAAGCCGCCAATCGAAGATCTGTCCGGGAGAAAGGTCTCACCCTAGACTGCGCCGTTGTTGATGATCGAAGGAGCCATCGGGCCTATCGGTGACGCATACGTAGGAACTCTCAATGAAAGCACCAATGTCGGTGTCAAAACCAGCGGATCTCGGTAGGGGGTCCCGAATCGTATGCCTAGGCGGATGGTAACAGGAGATGAGGGACACGATGTTTTACCTAGGTTCGGCCCTCTTGATGGAGGTTAAACCCTACGCCCTGCTTGATTAATATTGATGATGTGTGTTACAAGAGTGGATCTACCACGAGATCAAAGAGGCTAAACCCTAGAAGCTAGCCTATGGTATGATTGTTGTTCGTCCTATGGACTAAAGCCATCCGTTTATATAGACACCGAGAGGTCTAGGGTTACACAGTAGTCGGTTACAATGGTAGGAGATCTACATATCCGTATCGCCAAGCTTGCCTTCCACGCCAAGGAAAGTCCCATCCGGACACGGGACGAAGTCTTCAATCTTGTATCTTCATAGTCTTGGAGTCCGGCCGATGATGATAGTTTGGCTATCCGGACACCCCCTAGTCCGGAACTCCCTCAGCTGCCAAGGAGGACCTGAGTCAGGCCGGGGATATTGCGGCTGGAAAACCATTTCTGCTGCGGAGGAAATATACGGATCCGAAGTATGCTTAGTTGGACAAGCTGTGGAGTTCGGAGGATGCTTATCAGGACTTAGCGGCGAGCGCTGCGGACGCGATTGAGCACTTCCGAGGCCAGAAGGGGCACAGAAGGGAAGAGCTATTTTGGTCGCAATTCCATAGTTCGGAGCGTCCTCTTCCGTTGACTGATCAGTTGGACGAATGGGCCGAGCTAAATCGATTATCCAGACTTGCCATGAAGCATGTCATAACTCATTTGTGGCCAGGCGGACCCCAGCCGAAGAGTTATTTTGGCTTAGTGGAGCAGTTCCTTGGTGCGGTACCGCGTATCGACGCAATGAAGCGGTCGGCGTGTATTGAGGGGGCGCGGATGGCTCTTGCCCGTGTCAAGGCATACTGGGCTGAGATGAAGGCCACCGATATTATGGCCCCCAGATTCGGACGGCAATGAGTACCGCCGAGCGCTATTTTGAGGAAGTTCTTCCGGCGCTGCTTAATAGAGACGCAGTGCTCGAAGGATGTTATGTTTGAATGACATGTATAATTTTATGAAACAACGTTTCAATTTAATGTAAGAGCTTTTTATACTTGTGCCTTCAAGTAGCAAACTACCTCCTATTCGGTCGTTGATGTATATATGTATATAACCTGAAAGATGGCGGTCTTCGGCTTCAGCCCCCACGCACATAGTGCGGGGTGTTTGCAAAGAAGTCACGCTTTCACACTTAATCCAACGTCTTGGTCCTATAAAGGAGGTGGTAGCGTAGCAAACTAGGCAACCGGACTATAATGCTTTATCACTTTCGCTTAGCCATAGGAGTTCGATGGTGGGGCTACTATATAGCCTCGGGGCACCGCACTCTCCGAATTCGGGTGCGATGTGCCTAACCGAAAACGGTCCTTCATTAATGCGGAGGAATTCTAAACATTCCGTGAGTCATCGAGTGGTTGACCAGTTTCTCGCTATATCATGACAACAGTTTTGGCTTTCATCGAGGTGCTCGCCCGGCGAACCGGGCACAATCGCAGAGTTCTCCGGTGCCACGTTAGCCGATAGAACGGAACGAAGGCAGCAAAACACAGGAGCCGGGCAAACCCAACATTTGACCAAAGACATGATTCGGAGCTGATGCATATAAGGCTTAACTCGAGACGCCGAACACTCCCTAAGGTATTCGGTTTTTTATAAAGCGGACCGAACAATGCCTTTGGTAACAAGCCCCTGGTGTCCAGGTACGTGCAAACTTCTGACGCGGCCGATGCTAAAACGCCAGCCTCCTCCTCGGTTATAATAAGAGACCGGGGATGAGTAACAACAAGAGACAGTGAAAAGGTTTACGCAGGTCTTAATCTAAAAGAATCCTTGCAACGGGTCCTCGCTGCACGCCTGCTACCAGATCTCCGCAGTGCCGATCCGACGGGTATAGCACGCGCTCATCTCAGTAAAGAGAGGAACTTAGTTTGAAAAAGATCGCGCTAAAATGTAATTGGAAATAAAATAGAGTATGATTCGAAAATGAGTAAAATTGAGCTTTATTGTCTCTTGTTGCACATGCGTGGAGGCCCTTGTAAGGGGGGTACGCGGCTAGTAAGCATCATGTTTATTTATGCCGGACTCGCCTAACCGTGTCTGGGGTCTGAACGACCTGCTTTAGACGCTTTTGGCCAGCAAGGCCGTATTAGTGTGAGGCTATTAAGGCAGTCTCACATTCTTTCCTTGAGGGACACGCGCAGCTTCCCTTTAATGAAATGATGCCTCGTGGACCGGGCATTTTAAGTTTAAGAGATGCCTAATGCGGTATTGCGTTAAAGCAGCGAAAGCTTGGCCCCAAAGAGTGCTTGATGGCTACTTTTAAATGGGGCGATGTGGAAGACCAATTTTTCCGACGGAAGTTGTCCGTGAGCCAACATAACTTCCAATAGTAGGGAGCCCGCATAATGGGCATATGTGCTCGCATTATTCCTTGAAGGAAGAGTTTCTATGGCTAATCCTGTTTGGGTTTATCCCCATGTTGCGGATTGTGTCCTGACATAGCAGGTTTAAATCACTGCCGTTGTCCATTAGGACTTGCATAAATTGAAGACCGTCGATTATAGGTTCTAGTATCAAGGCAGTCCATCCTGCGTTCTGGATACTTTCGTAGTAGTCCTGATGGTCGAAGGTAATTGGTTTTGACAACCAGTGTTGGGACTCATTGGGTAGATTGTGCGCGCAGAATTCAATGGGTGCCGCCTGCTTTCCCCTTTGTTACCTAAAGTAAGTTTACTGTTTTGACCTCTTGTGGGAAATTCTTTTCTTTGCCGGGCTCGCTTGTGGTGCTCGCATCATCCTCACTTGGTGTGTCGAGCCCTTATGCTCGGGCGTTGAGTCTGCCGGATCGCTTGAAGACCCAACAGTCTCTGTGGGTATGGTTTGCGTGCTTCCCGAGTACTGTGGATTTGGCATATCTTGTCCAAGATTTTGTTTGTTGATAGCTCATCGCTATTGTCCTTAAGGGGCAGTTTTTATTGTTCTGCCGTGAGCTTTTGAATCCGGGCGTTGATCGCCAAGGCTTTGGACCGCTCCTTAATCCGGTGCGGGTCCTTGCTGCGTCGTGGTTTCCCATTCCCATCCCGACTTCGGATGTACTTGGGTCGCTGGTATCTGATCTTGCTAGCCAGCTATCCTCTCCCGCTAAAAAGCGGGTCATGAGGCTTGTTAGTGCGGCCATTGTTCTTGGCTTTTCCTGGCCAAGGTGTCTCAGCGAGCCATTCGTCTCTGGACGTTGTGTTTAAAAGCTGCTAAGGCTTCAAGGCGTCCGGACAATGACTATTTGGTTCTTTTGGTGAGGAACCTATTCCAGAATTTTCGAGCTGACTCTCCGGCTGTTGGGTTATGTGACTTAGATCGCTCAAGGCCCGGAGGTCGGACATAGGTTCCCCGAAATTGGCCCAAAAGCATCCTCAAGCTCTTCCCAACTACCAATGGTGTTTTCGGGAGGCTTTTAAGCCAATGCCGGGCTGGCCCTTTGAGCTTGAGGGTAGGTATTTTATGGCGTGAGATCATCTCCTCCGCCATGTGTATGTGGAGGATATAATCCTCAATCCGCACTCTGTGGTCATCGTTCCGTCAGATGCCTCTATGTTTACGGGCTTGAATCCCGCTGAAAATTCATGATCCAGCACCTCATTGGTGAAACATAGAGGGTGCACGGCGCCCCTGTATTTGGGTGTGCCGTGATGTTCGGATATTTGGCGTGTTGTATTGCTCGCCAGAACTTGTTTCCTTGGCCCGTAGATAGATCTAACTGGGCCATCCTTTTGGTGTGAATCCTTATGCGGATCGCGTGCCGGCTTGTGTGCGGCGCCGCTTGCCGCTCTACGTTTGCCATGTGGTCGTCTATCCGACCCGGCGGCCTCTTTGTTTTTTGATCGTGGGGGCTTAACGGCCTCCTCATCGAATTTGGGCAGTAGTTTGCGCTTTGGGTAGTTTCTTGCTTGGCGGTCGTCGCCATATTTGCTCGCAGTGTTGAGTAATTTACTCCATCTCATTCGGAGTGCGTCTTCCGCTGTTCTGAGCCTCTGTTTCTGCTTTTTCAAGCTACGCGCAGTAGCGAGGAGCTCTTTGTGGAGGTTCTTCTGATCCAATGATGTGTCCGGCGTGATATCGTCCGGACTGTTGTCCTTGTCGGGGACGGGTTGTTTGTCCAAGTTGGCCTGTTCGGATGGTTGCTCAATGGCATGCTCGTCGTCGGCCGGCTCACCCTGCTCTATGGTTGGGTCTGTGTGGGCGCTATCTTTGTCGAGGTGGGGTTTTGAGTGGCGCTTACGTCGCCGCTTTGACTGCTTCCCGAGGGAATTTTCTTTCGCAGCGTCTCGTCGTTCCTCGTTATCGCTTCCCTTAGGTGTGTCCACCATATATATATTGTAAATTGAGGTGGCCATCCAGGCCATGTGGGCGCTGGTTCTGGTCGCCTCCGCGCCGCCGCCCATATCGCCGATGTCCTCGAGTCAAGTCGAGCATGTCTGTTAAGTCATCGACAAGGCTACAAAGTGGGTGGTGGTGGGCGCCGAATTTCTTCGCCCTTCAATCCCAACCTTCCCGACCGTAGTTCGCCAGTGCTCCCGACAAAGAGAGAGACTTTAATGAGTTCAGGATATTGCCAAAGGGCGAGTCTGAAAGATGTCCGCGGCGGTGAACTCCATAATCGGCGCCACCGGATTCGACCGGCAGGGGTATGCGGAGGTTCGAGTCCGGAAAGGAGTCCGCACTGGGAGTCACGAGCTTTACAAAGGACAGGGATGGTGTTCGCTCAATCGTCAGAGAGATTTCAGCCCCGAGGCGGTGTCCAACCAACCGCCCTGATCGGCGAAACCGCCCGGATTAAGGGTCGGAGCGGGCACGGTGTGCGGCCTCGTGGCAATCGCTCGCTGCAGAGCTAGATCGCACCCATCGAGACAGTCGCGGCACGCCGCTGTGGCTCGAATCCGTCGAAGATCAAGTCTCCGCGAACATCGGCCGTATAGTTCAAGCTTCCAAATCTGACCTGATGGCCAGGGGCGTAGCTTTTGATCTGCTCCAAATGGCCTAGCGAATTGGCCCATAGTGCAAAGCCGCCGAATACGAAGATCTGTCCGGAGAGAAAAGTCTCATCCTGGATTGCGTCGTTGTTGATGATTGAAGGAGCCATCGGGCCTATAGGTGAGGACACAGAGGAACTCTCAATGAAAGCACCAATGTCGGTGTCAAACCGCGGATCTCGGTAGGGGTCCCGAATCTGCGCGTCTAGGCGGATGGTAACAGGAGACAAGGGACACGATGTTTTTACCTGGTTCGGGCCCTCTAGATGGAGGTAATACCCTACTCCTGCTTGATTAATATTGATGATATGGGTAGTACAAGAGTAGATCTACCACGAGATCAGAGAGGCTAAACCCTAGAAGCTAGCCTATGGTATGATTGTTGTTCGTCCTGCGGACTAAAACCCTTCGGTTTATATAGACACCAAATAGGGTTAGGGTTACACAGAGTCGGTTACAATGGTAGGAAATCTACATATCCTTATCGCCAAGCTTGCCTTCCACGCCAAGGAAAGTCCTATCCGGACAAGGGATGAAGTCTTCAATCTTGTATCTTCATAGTCTAGGAGTCCGGCCAAAGATGATAGTTCGGCTATCCGGACACCCCCTAGTCCAGGACTCCCTCAGTCATCTTCTCCTCCTGGCGCGGGATCTGCCATGAAAACTCCGATCTTCCTCGTCGGGTCATCATTATTCTCCACTAGTACGACAATTTCCTCCTCATAATCTTCGCGTGTAGCCTTGAGTTCTTCCTCCTGCTCCATGATCCTTGTCAACGCCTTCTTCAAATCTGTCATGCTCAAGACATCCGGTTCTCCAAGCGCCGAATGTGCTGGTTTAACTCCTGGATGAAAGCTGCAATCGATCTATCCTTCCTGGTGCTGATCATCTCCCATTGCTCATCTCGGCGCCCACAAATCTAGTAGATAGTATCCTTGAGATCCTTGTGGTAAACTTCTCCAATGCGTCCCATGGTGATGTGGGCTGCCATACTCTTTCCTAGACTGTGTTGGTGCATCAAAGGAAAACTCTATGGGCTCAAGGATCATGCGTGAATGTCCTTCCCGAACTTGAACTTGAATCATCCATCGCCCTCTTCGGTAAAGTGGCATTGTAAGTCCCGTGAAGCTTGGTATTCCGATGTTCAGGTACCTAGTGACTTCCTTCAAGTGGCGTCCAAAAGATGTGTCTTCATCCGGTTGCGTGAACTTGATCCTTGCATCCGCCATCCTAAAGAGTAGAAAATGGAGAGGAGTTAGTAATGAGAAGAGAGTAGTGATCTAGGGCTTTAGCTTAGTGGTTGTGTCCTCACAACAAGATGTGCTCGACACCATCCTCAGAGCTACCAGACCTCAAACAGTCTGATCTCTGTGCATTAGTGTCATCCGTGGATCGGTAATGCTGACACGCACAGTACTTGAAGGATTTATAACAGAGTAGCAATCACACAATTATTACATCGAATGTCTCAAAATAGAACTTATTACAATAAATATGGCTTAAGGCCATCTAATACGATAACAGCGGAAGGCTTGGAAGATAAAGTGAGTCCATCAACTCCAACGGCATCACTGAGTGAAAGACCATGACCTAAGGCTCCTGACTTGTCGTCTTAAAAGTCTGCAACATGATATCTTGCAGCCCAAAACCGGGTCAGCACATGGAATATGCTGGCAGTGTAACACAAGAGAGTAATGAACAGAATATAGCTATCACTATATGCATATATGGCTAGTGGAGGTTGTATGGTTAATATGTTTTGCGAAAAGCCAATTTTCCCTACAACAAAGGAATAAATTTTATTTAACTACAAAGTTGGTTGAAAACATTGAGAATGGTAAACCCCATCTCAATCCCAATTAAAAGTAATTAATAACCCAATCAAATTTATATTAAGAGTGATGAGATCCACATGATAATCCAAGAACTAGATACTCAAGATGTCCATAACCGAGGACACGGCTAACCATGATTAGTTTGTACACTCTGCAGAGGTTTGTGCACTTTTCCCCACAAGACTCGATCTCCTCCGTTTGATTTCTCGCACTACATGATGTTTGATAAACGGATGGGCGAGACACAGTATTTCCGAAGAGGTCCCCTTGACCGATAGATAGGCATGTACACCTACAATCCCCTACATCTGCTAGCCCATCATGGGAAAGGTTTCCCACAACTTACTCAACTATGCCAGATCCCATAATGGCACGTGGCTGCACACGGAAGCTTCCAGCATGAATAATCTTATGATCCCTTTGAGCCTGGGTGGCAGTCCATAGGAGAATCACACGGTACCCCGGGATTTCCAAAAATACAGGAAATCACTGGATTCCCCAGGTGCCTCAATCCACCCAGATGTGTATTAAAGTTGCCACCTTAAGTTGAACCATTAAGTAACAATCTCACATCTATCATGAATACACTCCAACCCAATCCACGTCTACGAGCATAGCATAGCAATATAAGCAACGTATAAGTAACTCCCGTAGATTTGATAATAAACAGATGAATAGGTACTACCTCATCTACTTCCCAAACCCACAATTTAATCAGATCCTAACCATGCAATTGTTTGAGGATATATCTAATGCAATAAACTGGGTAGTAAAGAGGTATGATCAAAGTGTTACCTGCCTTGCTGATGATCCGTGAAACCTAGAGACTTGTAGTTGCACGCTTCGCACTCCTGGTACTCTATCACAAACAAACAAGCATACAATAAGCAATCAAGCAAGGGGCACGGGTAAAACTCAAATAAGAGATCTAACAAGAAAGTTTAACCTAAGAATTCCGGTTTGCAAAAAGAACCAAATCAAACGAAGCAACAAAACTCAAACTGCGAAAGAAACAAGCTCTGTTTACTATTCTGGACTAAAGTCAAATTTTACAGTAGAAAAAACTTGTTTAAGTTGATTCAACAGAAAGAGGGCTTCGAGACGAAACTTTAGGCGCTTGAATCGCCTGATTCCCTTAAACGAGCGAAAAGATAAACTAAAACGAAAATCGGATCAGAAATCGTGACCGAAAATAATCGCGGAAAATCCAAGAAAAAGAAAAATTGACAAATAGACTAACGAACGAACGTTCGTTGTCTGCGGCTAAACGGTGAAAACATTTCATAAAAACGAACTAACGAATGGTCGTTCGCTAAATAACTAAACCGAAAAAAAACCGATCTAAATAAAAAAAGCATCTAGGGTTTTGAAAAAAAAACAATCGGTTTTCATGAAGCGAGGCGGCGGGCGGCGGCGGCGCACGGGCGGCGGGTGGCGGCTCATGGCGAGGGTGGCGTGGCGACGGCGACGGCGGGCGGCGGGCTGGCTAGGGTTAGGTTGGCGGGTCGGGCTGGTGGGCTGCGGCCTCGGCCTCGTGGCTTAAAAAGCCTCCCCCGGGCGGAGTCCCGGATGGATACGGCCCAAAGTCGGTTTCCTTTTTTTAATTATTCCACGCAGAAAACAAATAAAAGAAATACTAAACGTACTCCAAAAATCCTGAAATAAATTTTCCCCGTCCTCTAAAAATCTAATGGACAAGGTGAAATTTATTTGGGACTCTAGTGCAATTTGGAAAAACGCATATTTTCCTAATTCAAATAAAATAGCGGAAAAAAACTCCGAATAAAATTCTTATTTGATTTTAACATTAAATCTCCAATATTTCTTTATTTTGAGGAAGTCATTTTATCCTTTCTCTTTTATTTTAATGAAAGAAATATTCAAAGAGAAAATAAATAAAATCAAACGATCCTCTTTTCAAAATTTGAGAAAACTCAGATATGAAAATAATGAAATCCCCAACTCTCTCCGTGGGTCCTTGAGTTGCGTAGAATTTCTAGGATCAAACCAAAATGCAATAAAATATGATATGCAATGATGATCTAATGCATAACATTCCAAATTGAAAATTTGGGATGTTACAGTTTGAAGGTTACAAGATGGTGGTTAGTTCCACACTTATTCAGGTACTGTATATTATCATCAACCACTGGTACGCGTCGGTCCTAAACAAACGGTTTTTAACCCCTTTCCGCGACGGCATTTGGAACCGTCGCCAAGTGAGAGTGAGAGATAGAGGGTCCTTCCCACATGACCCAGAAACCGTTGGGGATATGGAGCAGTGATCCAGAGGCCTTCCAAAATGTAATCGTGTGCGATGCAGCACACACTAAATTCTTTCACACGTGTGGTATCAGTGATTAAGCGTTTCTAATGACACAGTGAAACCATACGGTCTGTCGTAATGAACAGTTTGGGAAACAATATGTAAGGCACACGGGCCAACATATGAACTGTGTGCGATTTGTGCCCTATCGCACACGAGTTTTCTGCGTAACCCGTCTGCCATGCTAGACTCCATCGCACACGTTTTCCAACAATTACCGTTTGTGATAATGTTCTATCACAAACGGTTCAGGAGCCCCTTCGCACACATACAAGTGTTGTAGACCATTTGTGATTTGTTAGATATCACCAACGGTTGCCGCAAGAGTGACATGTGCTTTTCGTTTGGCATCCCACACGTTTCTTGAAAAAATACGACTGGGATTGTATTTTGCATTAAGCACGGTTACTCCCAATTCTCGTGTGCGATAACGCGATATCACAAACGGTTCTGGAGAACCTACGCACACGTAGTAGCGCTGCAAATCGTTTGCGATCTGCTATGTGTCACTGACGGTTCTGCTATGATTGACGTATGCTTTCCGATGTGGATCGCACACACACATTTAGTTGAACCGTGTGCGGAGCAATTTCCAGGTTAAAACAAAAATATCCCATTTTGAATCGGCACGCAAAAAGCAAATTCTCCACAATATTCAATCGAACAAATAAACAAAAATATCCCATTTTGATTCGGCACGCAAAAAGCAAATTCACCACAATATTCAATTGAACAAATAGTGTCCACAGGAAGAACATTCATAAGATTTTGCAACAATTGCAATTGAACATATGGTAGCTAAATTCCAATGCTTTGTCCACACATATATGCATTACATAATTAATCATAGTGTACGAAATACGAAGAACTCATCAGATGGAAAAGAATGGATCCATGCGTTATATGTTTAGCGGCTAACTCTTGCTCAATGTTTCAGGATAACGCATGTTGAAATCTTCATTATCACTAGTGGGATTGATGTAGTGATCCAGGAAGAAGTCGCTGATAAATCTCCGAACCATCAGCAATTTACCAGCTGGAGCGGTTCAGGGGTCCTCGGTTTTAAGATGAGCTGCAGTATTTTTAAGATCAGAATGTGCCAGATGAGTGGAGTAGAAGATATTAATTAAGATAGATTTACTGGTACTAATTCGCGAGGATCGTCACAACTATTAGCAGATTTGCAGATGGAGATCATGTGTCTGCAGACATAGTATCCACAAAGGTTGGTCCCTGCTTCTTGTTGAGGACACTGAAATTTTTTGTACAAAGTCATGTATTTGTCCTGTTAGGAACAACCTAACCGGTTTTAGATGTATTATTTTTTCCTTGGACATAATAGAAAGAGGTTTATTTAGAAGCTTGAACATTTGACTAGCATAAGGAAAGGTATTTGCAGACTGTTGGATAAATTTTCCGAAAATAATGGATTTCGGTGTGTTACCGGAGAAACGATCTCCTGCTAAAGAGGTAGTTTCCTCTTGAACAGGTTCCCTGGTGTAGTTTGCCACAATGCGAGCACACTGCAAATGATGATAAATTTTGACAACATTAATTATTGAACTAGATATGAATGCAAATTAATTTCAACATCATATAATTCAATACCTATCCAAGAATTGTTGAAGATGCGTCAGATCCTAAGCGTTTGTTGACTCTCTGAGAGAATCAATATAGTAAACTGTGTTCTTGTTTGGAACAATGAATACCAATATCCAGTGATTGCTACATATTAGGAAAGCCATGGACTTACAAATGATGTCCAAATATGAAAGACAATCAGTGTATGTGTGGTTGTTTACTTGACTTACCGTTCATGATATGGCCAGAGAAATGATTCTGCATGGGACGTGTTTTCGAAGATACGGATGACCGTGTTAACGGCCCAGTCCTGTCGGTCCTTTTCACGTAATGTTGTGCCATTTGCTAATGCAGGATCTATGAAATACACACTCTCACTTTGTCTTCTCTGCGTGTTCAATCCCCTGAGAGGAATAAAATGTAGTTAGTTGTTTATCATTTACAGCCTTGTATGGAGAAGTTGATCGGAGTTTGTTAAGTACTTACAAAATCACGCATCTAACAAGAGTGGCATCGAGCATGTTGAAGTTGAAGAAGAGATGTAAGTCCTAGACACTCACAATGATGGAATCAGCATCGTGTCGGGAATGATATCTGTTGTAGTGGACTAGCGAATGGTGATGACCTTCTGACATTTGATCCATGCAATATTCATGTAACTCGCGGCAACTGGAGCTGCACTCATCAAAGTATTCACCAACAAGAAATGGCTGGCCATGGACGTAATTGCGTGCTTCAAGTACGCCTGCTTTATTTTTAGCAAGCAACAAACGTACTTCTTCATCACCCATGGCGTCAGAAATAATATTACTCCCCGATTCGAACAAGCTGTTGTTAATTTGGTTCTGGGCGATGAGTGCTTTACGTAAGAGGCAATCGTTCTCTTTCCTCTTCACTCTCCCGCTGCGCTACCTCGTGGTCGTGGGTGTAGCCTTTTTGGCCACTTCCTTCTTGGTACTTGAAGCATTTCTTGCAGAACGTCTAGTTGCCTACACGGTAGACTGCCGAGCAGACGGTGAAGCTTAGACGGACTGCTTAGCAGACGGTTTATCTATGCCGGACCACTGAGCTGGCGGTGCTGCTGTGACAGACTGCTGGGCTGTAGGAGCAGAGGCATCAAACTGCTGACCATGCGTTGAAGCTATGTCGGGTTTCTACGCATGTGGTACCAACTTGTCGGTGTGCTGAGGAGGCCGTGTGTCACGCCCAAGATGCGACCCTATCCTAAAGGAACTCGAAGGTCCCACCAAGGATAGAAGCGCATCTTGAAGACGCTTTTGCAAGGTGGATATCATTAGATCAACATTACATAATAGATGGGGATACATACATAAGGCACAAATGCCACAAGAATACATCAAGATCATATACAAGATCAACATCCGACTATGGATGAAACATAAATAGAAGCTCAAATGACATCCACCCTGCTAGCCCAGGCTGCCGACCTGGAACCTATCCCCTGATCGAAGAAGAAGCAGAAGAAGAACTCCAATACAAGCAAACATCGCTCTCACGTCATGATCATCGTACAACTTGTACCTGCAACTGTTGTTGTAGTAATCTGTGAGCCACGAGGACTCAGCAATCCCATTACCATGGGTATCAAGACTAGCAAAGCTTAATGGGAAATGAAGGGGTAAGGTGGTGAGGTTGCAGCAGCGACTAAGCATGATATGGTGGCTAACATACGCAAATGAGAGCGAGAAGAGAATCAAAGGAACGGTCGTCAACTAGTAATGATCAAGAAGTGATCCTGAACTCCTACTTACGTCATACATAACCCGGAAACGGTGTTCTCCTCTCGATCCACCCCGAAAAGAGACACTCACGGTTACGCACACGGTTGGTGTATTTTAGAAGAGTTTACTTCAAGTTTACTACAACCAGATATTAACAAATTCCCATCTGCCACATAACCACGGGCACGGCTTTCGAAAGTTTAAACCCTGCAGGGGTGTCCCAACTTAGCCCATGATAAGCTCTCGCGATCAACGAAGGATATTCTTCTCCCGGAAGACCCGATCAGTCTCGGAATCCTGCCACAAGACATTTCGACAAGAATAAAACAAGACCAGCAAGACCGCCTGATGCGCCGACAATCCCGATAGGAGCTGCACATATCTCGCTTCTCGTGGCAACACCGGATAAGCGAAGCGTCTGGTACCGACGTAACCCAAGTTGCCAAGGGATGGTCCCGCACGGTGCTCTAGTTTGGACCAACACTTAGACAAGCATTGGCCCGGGGGGCTGAATAAAGATGACCCTTGGGTTAATTACTCCCAAGGGAAAATAGGTGGTGGTGAGGCAAATGGTAAAACCAAGGTTGGGCCTTACTGGAGGAGTCTTATTCAAAGCGAACTGTCAAGGGGGTCCCATAAATCACCCAACCGCGTTAGGGACACAAAATCCGGGAACATAATACCGATATGACAGAAAATAGGGCGGCAAGAGTGGAACAAAACACCAGGCATAAGGCCGAGCCTTCCACCCTTTACCAAATATATAGATGCATTAATAATATAAGAGATATTGTGATATCCCAACATAATCATGTCCGCCATGGGGAAAACTTCAACTTCACCTGCAACTAGCAACGCTATAAGAGGGGCTGAGCAAAAGCGGTAACATAGCCAAGCAACGGTTTGCTATGAAGGGTGACAAAGGTTAGAGGTTCATGGCAATTTGGGAGGCTTGAAGCAAGTGGTAGGTAACGCAGCATAGCAAAAGAACGAAGCAACTAGCATAGCAATGATAGTAATGAGATCCAAGGTGATGGTCATCTTGCCTGAAATCCCGCTAGGAAGAAGAACGAGTCCATGAAGAAGATGAAGCCACGAAGATGAACCAAGCGTAGACGAACGAGTCCTCATGATCGCAACGAAACGGGAACAATCGAGAAGAAGCACACAACATAGTAAACACACCACACATGAACAAGGCATGATACTCAAACAAGCATGATGCATGACAAAGCTACATGAAGCTACTCATGGCAAGAGATGATGCAAACAAGAACAACACATCAAGGCAAGTTTAAATGAGGCCGGGAACAACATATAACAATTCCGGTAAGTCCTCATATATAAATTTCGAAATTGGTCCAGATCTGATTAAACCTTATGTTCAAGTTGTTAAACAGCAAGTTAATATGCACCACGATGATCTACATGGAATTCTAGTCAAGTTACATATAAAGTTCATTAAATTCGGAGCTACGGCCTAGAAGATATGAGCAAAACAAGATAAGCATGGCATTGATGCAAAATGCATCCAAACATCAAGCAACACCTCAAAACAAGGATGCAACATGATAATATGAAACTACAGGCAAAATCAAGCAAGTTTCATATAGAGCACACTCAAAACGGAGCAACGGTTCAACACATACACCCTATACAAGTTTAAAGGACAAGCTGTCCAAAACAACAACTAGGCATATTGCAAGCATCAAAACACTATGCTACAGCATCTCAACGTAAGAACAAAAGGCATGGGCATGAAGTACAGGTAAAACATGAGAAAACATGAACACTGAGCTATCTCCAGAAATCACTAGAACATGCTCAAAAACACACGGCAAGATTGCAAATAATCACAGTTTCAGACTTTGCAGAAATAACATCAGGTTGCAATGTTTAGAGCTATCAAACAGCATGCTACAGGAACTTATCATGGCAAACAGAGACATGGCATGAATCTACTAATTGTATAGAACAAATGTCCCTTACTGACCATGAGCCAAAAAGGATCAGAAGATATGATGGCACTCATGTAAACATGGCAAATGATGTGACAGATTCATACATGGCAGGAACAACGATAAGTAGGCATGTTGGTGAGCTTGAACCACTCACCACAGAGCAATACATGGCATGGCAAGGAAACTCACAGTAATAATACATGTTTGTGAAGCTAAGCATGGCAAGATCAAGTCCATAGGGTGCATGGAACACTAGCAACAATCATGGCAACTACTGAACTTAATGTTAACAGGCTAACAGCAACATTATTTAGCAATTTGAGAGCAAGATAACAACAAATTACAGCAGGCTATAAATTCAACCAGGGGCATGGATGGATAGAGCAAGACATGTATAACAAAACATATTTAGTGAACATCTCCAGATTATGCATAGAATGACTTGTAGCAGCATGTTTACATAGCCTCATAATATAACAGAATCAGCCTAGCAAAACAGTAACAGCAAGTACCCCACTTAACAAGCTCGATGCACTCACTACACAACTCACAAAAATACATGGATTGCACCTCTGTAAAGATGGCATGGCATAGATCAAAACTCATGTAGAGCTCATGCTCATAGGATGGACACATCAAATGCAACAAAAATGACAAATCACCAAGTTATAACAGTTTCAGCAGATTAACATCACATAGCACTCTTGCAACGAAGATTCAGGCATCACGATGAACTCAAATGAACATGATGCAATGGAATGAAATGAAGTACTCATTGATACGAACAATCCTACATATTACACGCACGAAACGAAGCAGTATGAAGCAAGTTATGATGCGATGAACATGGCATGATAATGTTAAAAAAACCAGGGACTTAGACGAAATATCACCTCCCGGAAACAGATCTAGGGTTTCATGCTCGGTCTTCGAGGTTGGCCGGAGTTCGCCGGAGCAGAGGACAGGGAGGCGGCGCCGGAGACGGAGAGGGGCGGATCCGGGCGCGGCCGACGAGGGCTGACCCTCGGGCGACAGGAGGAGGCGGCGCCGGGCTCCTCCGGTGGCCGGTCCGGCAAGGGGCACCGGTGGCCGGAGCTTGGCAGGACCGGCGGAGGAAGAGGCGACGACTCAGAGCGGTCGGCGGGCGGCGGACTCGGGCGAGGGGAGGCGCGAGGCGCCGCGCGAGGAGACGGGCACGAGGCGGCGGCCGAGCACGAGGCGGCGGGCACGGACGTCATGGCGGCGAAGCGCCGGCGGCGGCGTAGGGGCTGCGCCGGCGGAGCGGAGGCGCTCAGGCGCTGGGCGGCGGAGTCGGGCTCATGCGGCGGCGGCGGCTGGCGGCGGGATCGCCACGTGGCGCTGCTGATTTGCTTCTGGCGGGCGGCGCGGTGGAGCGGATATGTCCGCGCGACGCGGACAAGTCCGGCGGCGCGGGGAGGAATTTGGCTAGGGTTTGGACTGCGGGAATTTCGGGGGAGGGCCTATTTATAGATTCTGGGAGCTAGGAGAGGCCAAATGAGGAGCGGTTTTCGGCCACGCGATCGTGATCGAACGGCGGAGAGCATGGAGGGGGTTAGGATGGGTTTTGGGCCACTTTGGAAGGGGTGTTGGGCTGCAACACAAAAGAGGCCTTTGCGGTTACCCGGTTAACCGTTGGAGTATCAAACGACCTCCAAATGGAACGCAACTTGACAGGCGTTCTACTGGTGCTATACCAAGGCCGCTTGGGAAACCTCGGTCCAGGATTTTCTGCTCCAGGATCTCGATTTTATGGATCAGACCTATCTATTTGATTGTGACTACCGAAAACATTGGTTGAGTTAGTTGTTATTGTCCTGTTCAATCTGCATTTTTGTGTAAACCTGATGAAGCTGGGGTTAGATATTGCTGCCCTTTTCAACTCGGCTTTGACCCGTATTTTCTTTCATACAAACCGGAGCTTTTATCAAGAAGCCTCATGGTTCCGAGAGGGAACTTGGTCACATGATCTGTGTGCAAAACGACATATGCTATATCATCCCGCCTTGATTTATTTTACAGAGGCAACATGCAATTGTGCTAAACATATGAAATTATTCAAGGTTTGTGTCGCCTTTTCATACATTGATTTTCCTAGGCATTTTTAACAAATAGACACCACGCTATCATCTCAAACGGTCGTGTAAGTCCAACCGTGGGCGCTCAACTAACCATTTACTACCGCGGGCGGCTGTTTGATTAGAAGGGACGACTGTGAGCAGTCCGCCGCGCACGCCGTGAGCGCTGCAATTTATTGTTGGTTTTGGACTTCTATTTCGGCCATGTCGTGAAGGTATGTAGAACAGTCCTCCGTTCTCATCTACAAGCATCACCGCCGAGGATCGCGGCCTGTTGCGAGATGGAGGACAAGCTGACAAACAAGCGGAGGCGGGTCGAGCCAGAACCGCAAGAGCCTCCGGCGAACTTGGACTTCATCAGCAGCCTCCCCCACAAGATGTTGGTAACCATCATATCCCCCTCCCCATCAAATATGGCATGTAGACCATTGTCCTCTCGCGGCGGTGGTTCCCCCTCTAGCACTCCACCCCCCTGGACCTCATCGTCGACCACGAGTTCTGCAGCGGGGAGCAGCAACGCTTGGACACATTGTCCCACGTCCTTGCCACGCACCCTTGGCCGGTCATACGCCTTGCCATCGGCATACTCATTCCCCACAACAAGACTGAACCCAGGTTTCACTACTGGTTCCTATCCCCAGCCCTGGATCGGCTCGAGGATCTCAGCCTTCATGTTAAATGTCCTTGCTTGCTGCCACCATCCATGCTCCGCCTAGCATCCACGCTGTGCCGCGCTACATTCAGGCGCTGCATTTTCCCCCGGATCGATGCCCCGCGTGCTCTTAATGTCCCAAAACTTAAGCACCTCGAGCTTATTGTCATCTGCATCTCAAAGGAGGATTTGGAGCGCCTGCTCATCGGTTGTACAACGCTCGAGTACCTTCGTCTTCACGCCATGGATGGGTTCAGTAGCGTCCACATCACCTCGACGAATGTTCGTGTGATTTATGTGCATTATTGGTGCCGCCCAAGGCTGTCAGTTGAGGTGTTTCATGATATTGTCATTGAGAATGCGCCTTTCCTTGAGAGATTGTATGTACTTGATAAATTAGGTCCAGCAAGAATCAGGGTCATTCACGCACTGAAATTGACAGTGTTGGGCTATTCGTGTGCTGAATTCAACAAACTTGTTACTGGATCATTATCCGTTCAGGTACAATAGTCTTCTTCTTCTCCTTCTTATATATTATTGGAAAACTCATTTTATCTAATTGTTGTTGATCTATATGTTTCCCTGTCATCCAAAAAATGATTCACACAAGCTTGACCCGGCCTCTGCGCACAGTGAAGATCTTGTCACTACAATCTGTCGGCCCCGATCTGGATGAAGTTGTTAGATTCCTTAGATACTTTCCTTGCACGGAGAAGCTATACATCGAGGTGATGCTCCTTTCCTGTTAATTGTTAACCACAACGAAGCTTAATTTTTTGTTACTTTTACCCATGATTACAATGACAAATTTAGAATGGTTTCTAAAGGAAATTTGGAGGATTTAAATACATTTTTTTGAGAAGCTAGTGTTGTACGCGTTTTATTTCTTCGCCCGACATAGTTTCGTGATAAAAGTTTATCATGAAAGATTGAAGGTGGCATTTCACTCTTTTCGTGTATTTTAGAAATCCTACAAATCAAAGAGGCCCGAAGAGTTCCAATCTACAGCTAGGCACTAATATGTTGTCTTCGTTTGCAGATACTAGCAGGCCCGAAAGTAGAAAATGTTGGGGAATATAATGATCCCATTGAATGCCTCGATCTTCATCTCATAGAAATTACTTTTAACGAGTACCGAGGCACCACACCAGAAATTAAATTCGCCAGGTTCTTTGTTGAGAAAGCAAGGTTGCTCAAGGTAATGAGGTTTGCCTTATATTTGTTGCGTAGAAGTGAATGGATTGCTAAAGAGTGCAGGCGTCTACAGCTAAATGGAAAAGGCTCTGCACACGCTAGATTTCCGTTTGTAACATCATATGACAGACTATTCGGAAGTCACTGTATCGAGCCACTATATGACTTCTTAGTGGCTGATCCTTTTGTAGAAATAATGCATGAAAAAGATTCTGAAGAAGATGAATTTTATGTGTCTGAATACTTTGAACCTTGTAATCCTTAAATTTGGGCCTTGTAATACTAGAATTTGAACCTTGCAATATTTATGGTATTTGTTATGTAATGTAATTGGATGTTTAATTTGGTTTTGCAATCATGTCCTGTCATAAGTATATATATTGTTCTTTTGTACACAGAGCATAGATGTTGTGCACATAGAGCATATCACATCGCACACGGACCACACTAGGTAACCCGTGGGTGATGAATTCATTAATCGCAAACGGTTATATACCAGCAGGCGTTTGCCCACATCACACACGGCTTATTCCATCACAAACAACTTGGATGGATCAACTGTATGCCACATATCGCACACGTAAGTCTAATCTAATTCATTCTTGATGTCTCCGCCATCGCTCGCATAGTTCGTCTTATTTGCCATGTATCACTGTGTTGGCCTAAGCTCGTGTCCCTCGGCGCGCTCTGCTCACTGTTAGGTGCCACAACGCATGGTGCTCACCATTAGGCGCCGTGCGCGCTCTGCTTGCATACCTCCACGCGCTCGGCTTGCGGACAGCTTCTCCTTGCATGTTCAACTGCTATATGCATATATATGGTTGCTCGCCGTTGAGGCGCCACAGAGCGCTCTGCTCGCGTCCCTCCGCGCGTGCTCTGCCAGCGGTTGGGGCCTGCGAACGATCATGTTAGGGGCCCATATGCATGCTATTGCGCCGTGCGTGTCACCATGATGCAGTTACGTGCGACACGATGGAGTTACGCGCTGCAAATTAGAACTACCATCCGGGCATGCGAATATTCTAGGCCGTCCGGCTTCCCCATTAATTCCAGCGGCCATTATAACCTTAGTCTCTTCAACCTTTCGATCTCGTCCCACAACACAACAAGCACACCCACGACGACTCGTATAGAGAGGGTATCTAGCGGCGCTCCAATGGAGTTCGGCGAGCATAAAGTGGGTACCCATGCGAGGGAGACGGATCTCTCGATGGTGTAGACCATCGACCCGACCTTGGTGGAGGACTACATCAACACTGTGGAGCAGTTGTTTGCTCAAGACAAGTACAAGGTGGTCGACATCGACCTCCAGTACAACGGCGGTCTTCCTGGCAAAGATTAGAAGGTTGGCGTCGCCCAGTTGTGCATGCGCCATCATGTCCTCATCTACCACTACTGCACGGCTGTTGGGGATATGACTATTTGTGTAAGCCGCCCAGGAGGGGTCGGGTTACGCAAAGAGAGACTCATCAGAAGAAGCCCAAGACCAAGCATGAAGATGGCGGTTCAATAAAGGGTCTAAGGCCCATAGGCGACTTAAGGCCCATAGTGATAAACCGCCATGATGGCATGACTTGTATTATAAGATAGAATTAACTAGTTACCGAGCCGGACACTGTCTATAAGCCGGCCGGACTCTTTAGGCCGCAGGGCGTCAACCCATGTACATAAGGGGACGACCCACTGGCGGCTTAGGGCAAGAAACAACTCCTCGAGAGCCGGGCATAGCGTATCTCGCTCCCTGGTTATCGAAACATCAAGCAATACCAACCCAACTAGACGTACGCCTTACCTTTATCGTAAGGGGACGAACTAGTATAAACTCTCTCGTGTCCTTTGTCCCGATTAACCCCTTTAAGCTTCCTAGTTGCGATGGCTCCATGACTAAGTCCTTGCAAGAGGACATCTGCCGTGACAATTCCACGACAGTTGGCGCCCACCATGGGGCCAGCGCACGGTGGATTTGAGTTCTTGAAGGGTAGCTTCAAAGGGCTCAAGGGATACGCAGTGGGCCGGATGACCAAAAGTCGTCGCGGCAAGATCTACATCCACAACGAAGGCTGGGGCCCCGACGCCGACTCAATTGAGTACGGGTAACGGGTCCCCTTTGGTGGAATCCACGTCTTCATCGGCCGGATTGGTGAGTCGGGCCCTAAGCCGGACAACTGCACCGACCTTGTCGAGACGGCTCAGCGGGCGAGACCCGCCCGAGCTCAACCTGTCATGAAGCGTGCCTTCGTGGGATGCATCCACGGAGAAGAACTTTCTGAAGGATCTAAAGATGGTGGTGAGACGGTCGTCCCCTCGGATGATGATTCGTCCGCCGGCTCAACAGATTCGTTATATCAAGTACAAGATGGCGTGCTTGGGGGTTGTTCCGATGGTTCCAGTATTCCGGACCCCTATGAGCCACCAAGCTGGGCAGGAGTTTTCATGGCTGGGACTCAACCCGGCCAAAACTCTACGGCTGCTATGGCAATAACATCCTGGTCAGGAGCGGCCACGTCACAGCCCCAGATCAGCCCTTGCTTGACTTTGCTTGCTCATCATGTCATCATGTTTAAATTCCTAAGAAACTTGAAATGGGGATTGCCTAAACCCTAGCATTAAAGGAATTCACTAGGTTCAACCAAAATATTCTCAGTGAATCCAAATGGCTTTCAAAAATGTTCATCTTTTCTGGAAAATGCTGGAAGAGATAACTAGAGGTGTTGCACATTTTTCCATGACATATTTGGTCACTGAATTAAATCATTTAGTATTTACAATTGGGCATTTAAATGCTATATATTATTTTAAGTGCTCAATTAATTCTGAATTTAAGTGTGGGCTATTAGGAATAATCCCAACAGAGCCTACAATTATTTGCAGGATTTTTGGAAATGTTTTAGTATTTTTAATAAAGCCCAACATTTACAGAAAATTAGAAAAGCAAACTAGATGAAGAAAAGAGAGAGAGAGAGAGAGAGAGAGAGAGAGAAAGGCCAGGAGGCCACTTACCTGGTTAGGCCGGCCGACCTGGCCCGTGCCAGTCACCCTCCTCCTTGTGCCAGAAGGATGCCGGCGTGTCGACGCGCGCGCGCCTGAGGTTTCCACCTCCTGCTTCGTGCTGGCGGCCTCCCCTTCGAGCCTATCCGCGCCTGGAGACGCCCGCGACCCCGTGGACCCTCTCCCTCACTCGCTGCTCTCTCTCTCCTCCCATGGCTCTCTTCCCTGAGCTCACCCGAGCGCAGCCGTCGCCGCCGACTAGAACCACCGTGGCCACAGGCCCTTCCTCGCCTCGCCGACGTGTCCATGGCCTCCGCTTCGACGCCCTCGTCCTCCCCGTCGACTCACTCGACGCCAGACGGCTCAAAACACCGTCACCGACCTCTTCTTCATCGTCGGCCGCCGTGGATCCCCATCGTCGACTCATCGCCGTCCGGCCTTCCCAGAGCCCGCTTCGACGTCTGCTGCAACCGCCGTGAGACACCGAACCTTTTCCCCCTCTCCGTTCTCGCTTTAGGCGCCGCCGCCGCCGCGCTTGCTTTCGCTTTGCGCGCGCGCCGCCGCCTGGACCGCCGCCGACGAGCCTCCGCCACCTAGCGGTCCGCCGTCGTGCTCAACTCCCTTCCCACGCCACGTAGAGCACATAGGTGCCCTTGACGAGCCTCCCGTCCCACCAGAAGGCCGACCCCGAGCTCACCCGAGCTCGGCGACCGCCAAGGTCGACGCCGGCGACAACTCCGCCACCCCAGCCCAACCGCCACCACCACTGATGTGCGAAGTTCACCAAGCAGTCCGTGGCGCGTCTCATTGCCGATTTGGTCGACGGAGGACCAAATCCGGCCACCGCCAAGATCGGCCTCGCCAAGCTAAACGCCGGCGGGTTGACCTCTTTGACCACCGGTGGTTTAGCCCGGCTGACCAGGATTTGACCTCCCTGGGTCATTGACATGTGGGCCCCGGCCCCACTGACACTTAGTTAGGTTACCGGCTAACCAAAATAGTTAGATTAACTAATAAAATCTATGGACCCACGCGTCAGTGTTGACCTGCTAACGTGGCCGTTGACCTGGTCCCACCCGTCAGCCACACAAACCAGACCGTGTCATCGCCTGATGGGCGCCATCGGTCAGGTTTGAACCGGACCAGCCCCTGTTGACCTGCTGACGTCACACCAACGTCATACTGATGTAGTTAATTATTTTCTGGATTTATTCTTTTACAGGAAATTCCAGAAAATAGCCAAAACTTCTAAAATTCATATAAATTCAACCGTAACTCCAAATGAAATAAATTATATATGAAAAATGATCAGAAAAATCCAATCTATCCATCTGTACCATTTCCGTGCATGTTTGAACAATGTTTGTCCTCTTCTTTGGACAAAACAAATAAAGGGCATTTAAATAATCATATATGGAGTTGGAATTTGAATCATGTATTCAAACCAACTTCATTTAAATCATAGCTAGATGCATTAGCTGTAATCACAGCATATTGCCATGTCATGATCATGCATCATATTGTGGCATTGCATTGATTGTGTTCTTTCTCAGTTGCGGTGTTTGTCCCCTCTCGATAGACGTGGTTCCGACGATGAGTTCGTTGACACCGATGAAGAGCTATAATATCTCTAGGAGTGCCAGGCAAGCAAAACCCCCTTGTTCATTCCGATACAATCCCACTCTCTCGCTCCTGCTCTCTTTTACTGCATTAGGACAACAACGCTTCATCTGTTACATGCTGCGGTAGCTGAACCCCTTTATCCTCTGCATGACCTGTCATTCCATAGTAAATAGATGAAACCCACTAGCATGAGTAGGAGTTGTTTGAGCCTTGTTGTGCCTACTCATTCATGCTTGTTTGTCATGCCTGCTACTGCTTAGAGTTGAGTCAGGTCTGATTCATCGGGGATGAATCGGAGGTGTGTAAACATGTCCTACTATTGAGAGCTAAGTGTGTGAACACGATTTGGTAAAGGTAGCGGTGAGAGGCCATGTAGGAGTACATGGTGGGTTGTCTCATTGCAGCCGTCCTCAGGAACTGAGTTCTGTGTTTGTGATCCATGAAACAGTTACTACCACACATTGGGATCCTTAATTGACTCTCTCGGCTTCTTAACCACCCTTGTCCTCTGTCCGGGAGTTGCAAAGTAGTTTCTGGTGTTTGTAGCATGCTAGGGGCCGCACGCAACGCTGACCTTAGGGGTGGGCTGTGTTGCGGTAGGCACGTGGCCCGGTGTACCGCGCGCCCATTTGGTGTCTCGGGAACCCTGCACACATCGTTCGGGGCCGTTAGTGGAAACCTCGGCCGGACTCCCTGCAGATGGAACCCGAATAGGCGATAAACCTGGACTAGGGACTTGAGTGTTTAGGTAGGTTGTGGCCGACACCCTCGCCAAAGCTTCCGCTTGAAGGTTGCCGAGATACATGACGGTACATGGCGGTAAGTGGCGAGGCGTGTGTGAAGAAGTACACCCTGCAGGTTAATATGATCTGTTGAATAGCCGTGTCCACGGAAAAGGACTTCTGGGTTGCCTATAACAGTTCATAGACAAGTGAAAGTGGATACTCTAAAATACGCAAGATAAGCGTGAGTGCTATGGATGGCGTTCTCGTGAGGAGACGGAGCGGATCCATAGTGGTGTATTGATATGGTGAATATGTGGACTCGTGCGCCACCTCAAAAGAGTTACTTGCGGTGTAGTTCAGATAGCCACCGAGTCAAAGCTGGCTTGCTGCAGTCAAACTCCACCACCCCCTTTGTTGATAATGATGCATATGTAGTTAGTTCTGATGTAAGTCTTGCTGAGTACATTTGTACTCATGTTTGCTTATTTTATGTTTTGCAGAGAGATCTCAGTCTCGCTAGTACTTCCGCGTGGACTTCGACGTTTAGCTTGTTACCTCAGCTATGATCTTGTGCCCTCGGCAGGATCTGGTAGATAGTCAGGATTCTAAGTCTTTTTCATTTATTGTTGTCTATACTCAGACATGTTAAGCTTCCGCATGTGTTTGACTTGTATGCTTTGATTGTTGGGTCGTGAGACCCATGTTTGTAATATCTTGGCTCCTCGGAGCCTAATGAATAAATACTTTGAGTCGTAGAGTTATGTTGTGATGCCATGTTGTAGTTACACATATCGAGCATATTGTGTGTATGTTTGAAATGCTTGGTATGTGTGGGATCCGACAATCTAGTTGTTTATCCTTGGCAGCCTCTCTTATGGGGAAATGTAGTCTAGTGCCTCCTTGAGCCATAGTAGTCCGCTACAGCCCGGTTCACCGGAGCCCTGCTAGCCCAGCACTACTGCTCCGGAACACTTGACTGGCCGGCATGTGTTTCACTTCGTTCCTGTGTCTGTCCCTTCGGGGAAATGTCACGCGGTGACATCCGGAGTCCTGCCTAGCCTGCAGGAGCCTGGGTTCCCGGGGTCCTGTTAGCCCAGCGCTACAGCCCGGATTCACACGCTGCTGACCGACATGCTCGATGTGATTTATGTATGCCTGTCCCCATGGGTTAGTGCCGCTTTGGGTTCACCACTAGCCATGTCGGCCCGGGTTCTCTGTCATATGGATGTTAGCGACACAATCATATACGTGAGCCAAAAGGCGCAAACGGTCCCGGGCCATGGTAAGGTGACACCCATGGGAATACCGTGCGTGAGGCCGCAAAGTGATATGAGGTGTTACCGGCTGGGTCTATGTGACTTGGAATCCGGGTCCTGACAGCTCTTTGGTATCAGAGCCTGACTGCCTGTAGGATTACCAAGCCAAACTGGTCGAAGTTGTGTCTAGAAATGCTTTAGTTATGTAAGGGAATTGATTGTGGAAGGGAACGTAAGGCTCTTTTACTCCTTATACCTCATGGCCTTCTGATCTTAGTCATCCTCTTCTCTTCTACGGGGATTAAGAACTAGGCTTCTCATCTATCTATCAGGATGACGTGTTACTAATCCTTAGACTTTTAAGATTGTTGGTTTTATGCCCCAGTTCAGTTTCTACTATTCCTGTATGTTAACTGTTGATCTCGGAACCTTGATATGATGTTGTTGAGTGGTTATGCCACCATTTTGCATGATGTCTCAAATCTTTTTGAGCATTTACTGCCGTTATGCTGTCCGAGTTATCCCAGATTTCTAAATAGTCTGATGCATTTGCAAATCCCTTCTCTTCATTTCTAATGTTCTTTTGGGCCAGATTAATCACGCAAATTAGAGTGTTGAGGTACTCCGCTGCCTCGACACATATGTTAGAGCTATTATTATGTACCTAGGTGTTTTAGGGAGTCACCTAGTAAACTAGCCATGTTTTGTGTTCCCGCTGTGATGATTTTGGCCACCATTCTTGAAAGCATCCTGTGATGCCATTTAGTAGTAGATATTCTACTCCTGGGTTCTTGACCCAAGATTCACTCTACTTACCTCGTGTTGATAGTAATTGCTAGTTCCCTTAGGTTATTAGTAACCTTTGCATTAGTCCTCGAGGTCCGTGGTATATCCTTCTTCCAAATACCATGAACTACTTATGGCAGAAGTTCCTCGTTGAACCAAAAGATCACAACCAGAGTGCTCGTGATGGGTTCTCCATTCTATTTTGTGACTCTGCCAGTTCAACCTTTCTACATGGGTTATCTGGAAGAAACCTGTTGAACTTGGTTTGACATATTAATCTATGCATCCACAACTCAAAAAGATGTATGTCCCCTTGAGTTGTCCCTCTTCATTTGTATTCCGGCCCTCGTCTATCAATTGATAGTCAAGAGTATGTGAGCATTCGTTTATCGATGCCTATTACTCTTGTGGTCCGTCAAGCCATTCTATCCAGAATGACTTGGAGAAACAAACTCCAGTACCTCATCCATATCGAGGATTGGGTCAAAGCAGTTGTAATCCGCAGATCAAATGCAATCAAGCTTTTGATTCTGTTCTATCCTGAAGTGTTACCCACTTTATGTCAGGAACGCCATGAGAATTGCACCTTCTCTTATGAATTTTTGATGCAGTAATACTCTCGCCATCATCGATCATTCCTCGGTCCCGTGTTGTTGCAACCGGAATGCCGACAAGTGAACCATGATGTGTGAAATCTATACTCCTAGCAACCGTGTTGCTTGGTAGTTCATGGACAATATTCTCATTCTTAGCGTGTTGATTATTGAATCATCACCCTAAGGATGATTGTGCTATCTAGTCCCTATTTTCCTGGTGCACACTTTGATTGATGAGTTAGGATCTTGTCAAGTCCTCGCTCATTTGATCATATCATCTTGCCCTGAAAAGCAAGATTGTTCTTGAGCTTAGTAACATATCGGTGGTTCATGATTTTCTTAATTTCTTCTCGGAAGTATCACCAGGTTGGCACCTGACCGCTATTTGAGTTCGTGATCATATTGGTTTTCCTCTAAACCACCCATTCTCCAAGAATCTGTGTTGGATACCCTGAGCTAGTTGGTTGAGCTAAACAACAATTTGGAGAGTTGGAAGATAAAAGCTTAATCCACTTAGTTCATCACTAAGGGATATCCTTGTGTGTGTGTGTGTGTGTTGAAGAAAGGTGATATCTTCACCAATTGGTCCTCGTGATCAGTTGTTGGATCTATTGCCTTGTCAAAACTTTGACTTGAGTGTGGGCTATCGTCAAGTCAAATCAGAACCAGCGATGTTCGTAATGTAGTTTTTCTTGTGGTTGATCCCTCGAGCATACACCATTACCTCTTCTGGTCTGACCAATGCTATCACCGTGTTCACATGATGGTGGAAGTCCAGTGATATGGAAAATTCGGATGAGTTGTTGTTGAGCCCATCAGCAGCATTCTGTCTCCCCCATGAGCCATGTTGAACATCAACCTAGTATTGGAAACTTGTGTAAGCATTTTCTTCATGACCGTTTGTGAAGCATATGTTTGGATGAAAGAAGTGACTTTCCCTAACTCATGTGCATCTGATGCAAGTTGCCGCCGTGAGTTCGAGAAAGATTGTTTTTTATTCCTTTAGAATCATCCCAAGTCAGTCACGCATGTGCGAAGTACTCTATGGTTTGATAGGTTGGCCGCCTCCATTCTATATGTATTCTTAGCACACCAAGCCACTGATCGACTTGGTCAAGGAAGAGAAGTCTATGCTTGGGCTCTAATCCATGGACTTGCATAAAGACTTTGATATCCTCGATGATGGTTCCCTACATGAACTCGGTAGTGTTTCATTATAAGACTACTACGTGGTCATGCTTGTCTGGGACAACATGCTCACATGTATGTAGCAGAACCAGCTCATGTTTTGGAGCTTGCTATCGTAGTTCATAACCCGAGAATATCGCAACGTCATCTCATTGATTTGTGTTGCAACTTTTCTTTTCAGACATGTGAGTCTGAAGTATCTTGTTTCTAACCAGATCTGAATCTCAGGCTGATATGATGGTTGGAACATTCCCAACATTTGCATTTTGTTCCCAGCTTGCATCCCATCGTGCCAATTTCCCATGGGCTGCCCTTCTCAGCAGTTGTTGTCCATGATCATCTTCAAAAGTGGTCCTACCATGGGTCCCATCCATTTCCGGTGATAAGCAAAAGTCATCCATTGCATTGTCTTCAACAATGTAGTCCACATCATCCATTCTAGACCGAGTATGCCATTTCTTCGAGCTCTTTCAATCAATCAATTGTAAATTGCCTTAAGCTGGTATGAAGAGTTCCAATGATCTAGATATCAAAAGTAATTCTTTTTGCCATTTAAGGTAATAACTCTACGAGTCACCTCCCCCAAGGTGCCCCGTTATTGAATCATGGCAATTATTTCCTCGCCACCTTGACACCATCCACCATCTCTCTAAGCGTGGAATTGTTGCCCACCAAATCAAACCTCATTGTTTGTTCTTCCATCCCTCTCAATGTGTTTTGTTCCTCAACTCGAGATGTTTCAACATCTCATTCCACGAGTTGATCTTGAGTGCTCGATCTTCGAGGAGATCGTTTCCTATAGAGTTTCTTTCTGTCGCCATCGTGTTGGATGAAGATCTCAAAAGCAAGGACGTCAAGATCAATTGGAGCAATGAACCAACATCTTCGGGAAGGGAAATTGGATCGACAAGATCGTGATAGCTTTGCGTCCCCTCTGTCTTCTTACCTCACATATTGAATCTCGGGACGAGATTCTTGTTTAGTGGGGGTGAGCTGTCATAGCCCCAGATCAGCCCTTGCTTGACTTTGCTTGCTCATCATGTCATCATGTTTAAATTCCTAAGAAACTTGAAATGGGGATTTCCTAGACCCTAGCATTAAAGGAATTCACTAGGTTCAACCAAAATATTCTCAGTGAATCCAAATGGCTTTAAAAAATGTTCATCTTTTCTGGAAAATGCTGGAAGCGATAACCAGAGGTGTTGCACATTTTTCCATGACATATTTGGTCACTGAATTAAATCATTTAGTATTTGCAATTGGGCATTTAAATGCTATATATTATTTTAAGTGCTCAATTAATTCTGAATTTAAGTGTGGGCTATTAGGAATAATCCCAACAGAGCCCACAATTATTTGCAGGATTTTTGGAAACGTTTTAGTATTTTTAATAAAGCCCAACATTTACAGAAAATTAGAAAAGCAAACTAAATGAAGAAGAGAGAGAGAGAGAGAGAGAGAGAGAGAGAGAGAGAGAGAGAGAGAGAGAGAGAGAGAGAGAGCCAGGATGCCACTTACCTGGTTAGGCCGGCCCACCTGGCCCCTGCCAGTCACCCTCCTCCTTGTGCCAGAAGGATGCCGGCGTGTCGACGCGCGCGCGCCTGAGGTTTCCACCTCCTGCTTCGTGCTGGCGGCCTCCCTTCGAGCCTATCCGCTACTGAGACGCCACACCCCGACCTCTCCTCACTCGCTGCTCTCTCTCTCCCCCCCTGGCTCTCTTCCCTGAGCTCACCCGAGTGCAGCCGTCGCCGCCGACTAGAACCACCGCGTCCACAGGCCCTTCCTCGCCTCGCAGACGTGTCCATGGCCTCCGCTTCAACGCCCTCATCCTCCCCGTTGACTCACTCGACGCCGGACGCCTCAAAACGCCGTCACCGACCTCTTCTTCATTGTCGGCCGCCGCGGATCCCCATCGTCGACTCGTCGCCGTCCGGCCTTCCCGAGCCCGCTTCGACGCTCGCTTCAACCGCCGTGAGCCATCAACCTTTTCCCCTCTCCGTTTCGCCAGACTCAGTAGCCGCCGACCTGTGCTCGCCCAAGACGCGCCGCCGCTTGTGATCGCCACCGACGAGCCTCCGCCACCTAGCGGTCCGCCTCGTGCTCAACTCCTTCCCGCCACGTAGAGCACATAGGTGCCCCGACGAGCCATCCTGCCACCGAAGGCCGACCCGAGCTCACCCGAGCTCGGCGACCGCCAAGGTCGACGCCGCGACAACTCCGCCACCCCAGCCCAACCGCCACCACCACTGGTGCGCGAGTTCACAAGCAGTCCGTAGCGTCTCCACTCTCGATTTGGTCGACGGAGGACCAAATCCGCCGCCAAGATCTCTGGCCTCGCCAAGGGCTAAACGCCGGCGGGTTGACCTCTTTGACCACCGGTGGTTTAGCCCCGGTTGACCAGGGGATTTGACCTCCCCTGGGTCATTGACATGTGGGCCCCGACCCCACTGACACTTAGGGCCTGTTTGGATAGTGTCCTGGCTACGTGCCTGAGAAAAGTTACTGCCTGGATTGTGCCTGACAAGTTGGTGTTTTTATGCCTGGCTAGGCAAGCCTGGAGTAGGGGTGTTTGGTTGAAGGCCTGGCCTACTGAATAATTTAATGGCCTGTAAGATCACCGAGCCCAACATGGAACGGCTTGTTAGCGTGAGCATTAATGCCAGATAGCTGCCCAGGCTATGAAATTCGGACGCCTGGTCCAGGCTAAGAAACGTGCCTGTTCAATAATCCAGGCTAAGCATGGTACAGAAGAATCAAGTCAGGCTGCTGCCCAGGCACGCCCGCATTTCTTCAGGGTAGCAACCAAACACAAGCCAGGCACTTTTCAGGCACACTCCAGGCCAGGCATTTTTCAACGAGGACACAATCCAAACACACCCTTAGTTAGGTTACCGGCTAACCAAAATAGTTAGATTAACTAATAAAATCTATGGACCCATGCGTCAGTGTTGACCAGCTGGCGTGGCCGTTGACCTGGTCCCACCCGTCAGCCACACAAACCAGCACTGTGTCACTGCCCAGTGGACCCCACTAGTCAGGTTTGACCTGGACCAGCCCCTATTGACCTGCTGACGTCACACCAACGTCATGCTGACGTAGTTAATTATTTTCTGGATTTATTCTTTTACAGGAAATTCCAGAAAATAGCCAAAACTTCTAAAATTCATATAAATTCAACCGTAACTCCAAATGAAATAAATTATATATGAAAAATGATCAAAAAAATCCAATCTATCCATCTGTATCATTTTCATGCATGTTTGAACAATGTTTGTCCTCTGCTTTGGACAAAACAAATAAAGGGCATTCAAATAATCATATATGGAGTTGGAATTTGAATCATGTATTCAAACCAACTTCATTTAAATCATAGCTAGATGCATTAGCTCAAATCACAGCATATTGCCATGTCATGATCATGCATCATATTGTGGCATTGCATTGATTGTGTTCTTTCTCAGTCGCCGGTGTTTGTCCCCTCCCGATAGACGTGGTTCCGACGATGAGTTCGTTGACACCAATGAAGAGCTATAATATCTTCAGGAGTGCCGGGCAAGCAAAACCCCCTTGTTCATTCCGATGCAATCCCACTCTCTCGCTCCTGCTCTCTTTTACTGCATTAGGACAACAACGATTCATCTATTACTTGTTGCGGTAGCTGAACCCCTTTATCCTCTGCATGACCTGTCATTCCACAATAAATAGATGAAACCCACTAGCATGAGTAGGAGTTGTTTGAGCCCTATTGTGCCTACTCATTCATGCTTGTTTGTCATGCCTGCTACTGCTTAGAGTTGAGTCAGGTCTGATTCATCGGGGATGAATCGGAGGTGTGTAAACATGTCCTACTGTTGAGAGCTAAGTGTGTGAACACGATTTGGTAAAGGTAGCGGTGAGAGGCCATGTAGGAGTACATGGTGGGTTGTCTCATTGCAGCCGTCCTCAGGAACTGAGTTCTGTGTTTGTGATCCATGAAACAGTTACTACCACACATTGGGATCCTTAATTGACTCTCTCGGCTTCTTAACCACCCTTGTCCTCTGTCCGGGAGTTGCAAAGTAGTTTCTGGTGTTTGTAGCATGCTGGGGGCCGCACGCAACGCTGACCTTAGG
This sequence comes from Aegilops longissima, assembly GCA_021605205.1. NCBI lineage: Eukaryota > Viridiplantae > Streptophyta > Magnoliopsida > Poales > Poaceae > Aegilops > Aegilops longissima. Next base: position 316,564,431 of record CM038677.1, read on the forward strand.
GGTGGGCTGTGTTGCGGTAGGCACGTGGCCCGGTGTACCGAGCGCCCATTTGGTGTCTCGGGAACCCTGCACACATCGTTCGGGTCCTTTAGTGGAAACCTCGGCCGGACTCCCTGCGGATGGAACCCGAATAGGCGATAAACCTGGACTAGGGACTTGAGTGTTTAGGTAGGCGTGGCCGACACCTCGCCAAAGCTTCCGCTTGAAGGTTGCCGAGATACATGACGTGTACATGGCGGTAAGTGGCGAGAGCGTGTGTGAAGAAGTACACCCCTGCAGGGTTAATATGATCTATTCGAATAGCCGTGTCCGCGGAAAAGGACTTCTGGGTTGCCTATAACAGTTCATAGACAAGTGAAAGTGGATACTCTAAAATACGCAAGATAAGCGTGAGTGCTATGGATGTCGCTCTCGTGGGGAGACGGAGCAGATCCATAGTGGTGTATTGATATGGTGAATATGTGGACTCGTAGCGCCACCTCAAAAGAGTTACTTGCAATGTAGTTCAGATAGCCACCGAGTCAAAGCTGGCTTGCTGCAACAAACTCCACCACCCCCTTTGTTGATAATGATGCATATGTAGTTAGTTCTGATGTAAGTCTTGCTGAGTACATTTGTACTCACGTTTGCTTATTTTATGTTTTGCAGAGAGATCTCAGTCTCGCAAGTACTTCCGCGTGGACTTCGATGTTTAGCTTGTTACCTCAGCTACGATCTTGTGCCCTCGGCAGGATCTGGTAGATAGTCAGGCTTCTAAGTCTTTTTCATTTATTGTTGTCTATACTCAGACATGTTAAGCTTCCGCATGTGTTTGACTTGTATGCTTTGATTGTTGGGTCATGAGACCCATGTTTGTAATATCTTGGCTCCTCGGAGCCTAATGAATAAATACTTTGAGTCGTCGAGTTATGTTGTGATGCCATGTTGTAGTTACACATATCGAGCATATTGTGTGTATGTTTGAAATGCTTGGTATGTGTGGGATCCGACAATCTAGTTGTTTATCCTTGGTAGCCTCTCTTATGGGGAAATGTAGTCTAGTGCCTCCTTGAGCCATAGTAGTCCGCTACAGCCCGGTTCACCGGAGTCCTGCTAGCCCAAAGACTACTGCTCCGAACACTTGATCGACGGCATGTGTTTCACTTCGTTCTGTATCTGTCCCTTCGGGGAAATGTCACGCGGTGACATCCGGAGTCCTGCCTAGCCTGCTACAGCTTGGGTTCCCGGAGTCCTGTTAGCCCAGTGCTACAGCCCGGATTCACACGCTGCTGTCCGACATGCTCAATGTGATTCATGTATGCCTGTCCCCATGGGTTAGTGCTGCTTTGGGTTCACGACTAGCCATGTCGGCCCGGGTTCTCTGTCATATGGATGTTAGCGACACAATCATATACGTGAGCCAAAAGGCGCAAACGGTCCCGGGCCATGGTAAGGCGACACCCATGGGAATACCGTGCGTGAGGCCGCAAAGTGATATGAGGTGTTACCGGCTGGGTCGATGTGACTTGGAATCGGGGTCCTGACAGGCCCGGGCAGGAGGCCCTGTGCGCCCGCCGGCTCAGATACTGATGGATCTCATGGATAAGCTTACGGCCCTATTAACCGCCACGGTTATTCCTGCAAATCAAGATGAGCATAACTCAGAGGTGGCACAGGTGCGTGAAGCGATAGCTCGAGCCAAGGAGGCCTTAGAAGCTGAGGACACCAGGTTAGCTGCAGAACGAGCGGCTTTAGATGCACAGGCGCAGCGGCCCTAGTCGGAGGCTTTCCAGCTTAATATGAGCCTGAACGCATCTAATGAAGTAATGAGAAGGAGGCACCAGAAAACTCAATCCCGTTTACCTCCAGTCGCCGCCTCGTCCCTACGCCTGTCTCCGCCGGTGCCTCCTCGTCTCCTCCTCACGCCGGCACCTCCTTGACCTCCTCCCCGACGGCCTCCCCAAGCCACGCTGCGCCCCGTCGCCGCCCTACCGCCTCTTCCTCGCCGGACCGCACCGAGCCTCGCCAGCCATTGCTTCCTCGTCTTCGTCGTCACCGTCGCCATCTCGAGCTCACTGTCGCACACCTGCAGGGCCTAGTGAGCATCACCCCTCTCCTCTCCCCCTCTGCTTCCGTCGCCGGATCCGAGCGAGCCCGTCATTCGCGCCGTGACCTACTGCCGTCCATGATGGCTACCGGCCTCGTGCCGCTTCGCCACCGCCGCGCCCCATGTACACGCTCTCCTGCTCATGGCCTCGGGCGTCACTGCCCGCGCTCCTCTCGCGCCCATGCCATCGCGTCCCCCTGGCCGCACCCCTCCTTGCCCCAGCCCTCCTCGGGTCGTCGCTTGCGCGGCCCCTAGCCGCCGGCTCTCGCGCCCACGAGCCCCGTGGCTCTGCTCCACCCCCCCCCCCGTTAACCCGAGCCCAAGGCATCACGCCTGCTTGGCCTCCGGGCCACGACAACAGGGCCCACGTCCCTGAGAACGAAAATGGACCAAAAGAAAATGGTTAAAAAATGATAATAAGAAATAAAAAATATACTAAATAATTAATTAATAATTTATTTTACTTAATTAATCTAGTTTAATTAAACATAACTAATCCGACTTAATTAACCCTGATTAACATGTTTAGTCCATGACAGATAGGTCCCACTGGACCCACACGTCAGTTTGACTAGTCAACGCCTTTGTTGACCGCTGAAGTCATGCTGACGACATGATGACGTCAGCATGCACTATTCTGGATAATGTTATAATTAAATAATTAAATAAATTATAAAATGATTAAAACTTTAGAAAATCATATAAAATAAACCGTAGCTTAAATGAAAATGTTTTCTATATGAAAGTTGCTCAAAACGACGAGACGAATCCGGATATGCAGCCCGTTCGTCCACCACACATCCCTAGCATAGCAAACATGCAACTTTCCCACTCCGGTTCATCTGTCCGAAAACACGGAACACCGGGGATACTTTCCCGGATGTTTCCCCCCTTCACCGGTATCACCTCATACCGCGTTAGAACACGTCTAGCTCTGCTTGTTGTCCTGTTATGCACTTGCTTGCTATGTATTTACTGTTTCTCCCCCTCTTCTCTCCGGTAGACCCCGTGACGATGCTGATGCCCCTGTGGTCGACTACGTCACCGACGACCCCTCCTTGTTTGAGCAACCAGGCAAGCCCCCCCTTTGATCACCAGATATCGCCTATTCTTCTCTATACTGCTTGCATTAGAGTAGTGTAGCATGTTACTGCTTTCCGTTAATCCTATTCTGCTGCATAGCCTGTCATTGTTGCTCTGCTTGTTACCCTTACACCTTATCCTCTCGCTTAGTATAGGATGCTAGTATTCCATCTGTGGCCCTACCTTCCTGTCCGTCGGCTGTGCTATACTATCGGGCCGTGATCACTAGGGAGGTGATCACGGGTATATACTATACTTTATACATGATACATGTGGTGACTAAAGTCGGGTCGGCTCATGAAGCACCCGCGAGTGATTCACAGATTGGGGGCTGAAAGGACCTTTGTCCCAACGGCCCTCTATGTGGATCTTTGTGGCGGAGCGACAGGGCAGGTTGAGACCACCAAGTGAGAGGTGGGCCTGGCCCTGGTCGGTGTCCGCGGTTACATCATTAACACGCTTAAAGAGATCTTGGTATTTGATCTGAGTTGGGTCGTTGACCTTATACGCACTAACCGCCACGTGGGACAAGATATGGGCAACCGGCGTCGTGGTATCAGCCGAAGCATTTCGTGACGTCAGCGACTGAGCGCGCGTGCCGGATTGGACTGGAACGCCTGCTAGGCTAGGTCTACTTTTAGCCGCCCTCGCAACGTGCAGGTGTGCTAAGGGCGATGGGCCCAGACCCCTGTGCGCTTAGGTTTAGACCGGCGTGCTGACCTCTCTGTTATGCCTAAGTGGGGCTGCGACGTGTTGATCTTCTGCGGCCGGGCATGACCCAGGAAAGTGTGCCCGGCCAAATGGGATCAAGCGTGTCGGGTAATGTGGTGCACCCCTGCAGGGAAGTTTATCTATTCGAATAGCCGTGATCTTGATAACAGGGCGACTTGAGTTGTACCTTGACCTTATGACAACTAGAACCGGATACTTAATAAAACACACCCTTTCAAGTGCCAGATACAACTCGGTGGTCGCTCTCTAACAGGGCTACGAGGAGAGGATCGCCGGGTAGGATTATGCTATGCGATGCTACTTGGAGGACTTCAGTCTACTCTCTTCTACATGCTGCAAGACGGAGGCTGCCAGAAGCGTAGTCTTCGACAGGATTAGTTATCCCCCTCTTATTCTGGCATTCTGCAGTTCAGTCCACTGATATGGCCCTTTACACATATACCCATGCATATGTAGTGTAGCTCCTTGCTTGCGAGTACTTTGGATGAGTACTCACGGTTGCTTTCTCCCCCTTTTCCCCTTTCCTTTCTACCTGGTTGTCGCAACCAGATGTCGGAGCCCAGGAGCCAGACGCCACCGTCGACGACGACTACTACACTGGAGGTGCCTACTACTACGCAGCAGCCGGCGACGACGACACTGTGAGTAGTTAGGAGGATCCTGTGCAGAGGCTGCGCCTCTTCGATCTGTATCCTGGTTTGTGCTAGCCATCTTATGGCAACTTGTTGAACTTATGTCTGTACTCAGATAATGTTGCTTCCGCTGACTCGTCTATGATTGAGCACTTGTATTCGAGCCCTCGAGGCCCCTGGCTTGTATTATGATGCTTGTATGACTTATTTATGTTTTAGAGTTGTGTTGTGATATCTTCCCGTGAGTCCCTGATCTTGATCGTACACGTTTGCGTGCATGATTAGTGTACGATTGAATCGGGGGCGTCACATAAGTGGTATGCAAAAATCCATTATTAGTCATGAATTTAAGTTGATGAAGGATAAGCATAAGATAATTCTTATTCTTGTTCCATCCAAGTGGTTAATTCCTTCTTCCGGACTTCATTCATGTTATCAATGCTTGATTTCATGTGTTTCATCTTATGCTTTTCTAGAGTTCCAAGTTTTCTCGGTTATATCATCGCGAAGCTCCATCTAAATCATTGCAAGGCTTCACCTTGTGTTTTCAACTTCTCTTTCTTTCTATCATCATTTTATTACCGGAGTTCTTCATGGAGGCTCTACATGATGGTTCATCACGGATTCCTTTCATTCTCGATTTGTTCTTCAAGATTTTTTTTCTCGAAGTTAAGATCCGCCAAGCTATACTCTAAAATAAACATGGTGTTCAACACATGTTTTGTTTTGAGGAGTTCAAGCATTCTTCATCTTGCATTCCGAAGTGCAATTCTTTCTACCTCATCTCTTGAGATGGTGTTATGTCATCGTTGGCAATTTCTCCTCATCTTTCATGATTCACAAGTTGTTAGGAATGAGATATTTAAATCCATCATTTTATCTTCGTTCAAGAGATCTTTTCAACCAATCAATCTTTTTGTTGGAGTTGTATTGGGTTATATTTCATCTATAGCCTTCCCTAAGGAATGTAGCTATTTGTGGTGTTTATCAATGATCCAATTTTCTCCTTCACATCTTGGTGAAGAAGTTTTCATCTCCTTGTTGATCTCAATCCAATCAACTGTTTCCGTTAGTGGCCGGTTTTCACCTCATAATTTTGAGATGTGTTCCATAAGCCCACAACAAGCTTGTTCTTTTCGTTGCTGATTTTTCAACAACTCCGTTCAACCCTTCTTCGTAAGGATACTCTTTCAATTTTAATTGGGAGATTTTTCATGTTCGTCTCCGTTCATTTCATTCCATTCTTTCATTTCTTTCGAAGGCGTTGTGTTGATCCTTTTGTCAAGAATTGCCCAATCTTGTCAAATGCATGGTGTTTCCTTCCATTTAACCGGAGTGTTGTGTTCCCGTTCAAGTTCTTTCAGCTTATCAAATCTTGCGTCTCTTTTCAACCGGAGTTCCGCTCGACATCTTTTATTCTTATTCCTTGTCCAGCTAATTTTAGCCGGAGTGGCTTCAAAATCTATCTTGTCCTCTAAGCTCTTGGTTCTCATCATATTCATTGTTCCTCTTGTCCAATAGACTGTTTGCAATCTCGTTCATCTTCATTGTGTTCTTTCTTTCAATTTGTTCAACCTCTCAAGGTTCGTGGTTTCACTCGTTTGTCAAAGAAGCAACTTTGTTTTTACCTCTTGCTCTTTCGCTTCTCTCCGGCGCCATCCTTAGATCTCGGGTCGAGATCTCTTGTAAGTGGAGGAGTGTTGTGACGCAACAAGACCGGCGCTCCAGATGCCTTCCATGGTTTCCGAGATTCGTCGTGTGATTTGGTTGGTTCGTTGCATTCATCTTTGCATCATGTGCATTGCATCATGTCATCTTGCACCCCTTTTTGAAACTCAGCTAAATAAATTGCATGGATCTTCAATCCATTTAAATCAAGGGAAATGCACATGGTGATTTCTCTTTACAACATATAAAAGTCTCGCAATATTATTAGGGAGCTATATCAAAATATTCCATTAACTTTGGAATCACCATAACACACTTGCAGTTTAAGTTTCATGCATTTTCTATCTCAATTCCTCGCCTCAAACTTTGCCAACAATTCTTATTTCTTTTATTGAGGCTCCTCCTAAAGTCTCAATATTTTCGGGCACTTTGAAAACCTAGTCCCAATTCAAAACCGTTTGATCTATATTCTAATGAATTTGAATTTATATCTTTCGATCATGCCACTTTTGTTTTTCCTGGATCAAGCGCATTTTTATGAGTCTGGGAAAATTAACCCCATGTGCAAGATCTTTTCCTAACCCTCTCTTTCTTTCCTCTCTCTATTTCTTTTCTGCTAGAGAAAAAAATGAGGGAGAGAGAGAAGCCCAGCTGGCCACTTGGTCCTCCCAGCACGCTGACCCATTTGCTCCTGGAGGCCCAGCACCTGCTGCTAACCCTAGCCGCCAGGGCGCCCGATCCCCCTCCTCTCGATCTCACCCTCTCCCTCCCGCAGCGACCCCATCTTCCTCGCAGCGCCCCTCTCCCTCGATCCCCTCCTTCTTCCTTGCATCGCCAGGGAGAGGAGCGAGACCCCGCGCCCGATCGTCATCGCCCGAGCGCCCGAGAAGAGGAGCTACCCGAGCACCCGCGCCCGCAGCCGTCGTCCTCCGCACCCAGCAGGAGCGCCGCTCCCTCGACCCGTTCCCCTCTGCCTCGCCTCCCCGTCGCGTGGCCCAAAGCCAGCGCCGCCGCTGCTTCATCTCCCGTGCCGCCATGGCCCTCCTCGCGCCTCTGCTTCCTCGCCCTCTACGGATTCGAGTCCCTCCACTCCGGATCTAGCGCTTGCCGCGCCCCGGACCTCACCTGCGGCTCTGCTGCCCCATCTCCACCTCGCCGGCCTTCCCTGTGCGCGTCGTCGCCTCCCTGCAACTGCAGGCGCCGCCCCCGCAGCTCTCTGCATCGAGCAGGATCAGGAGCATAGCGAGGACGCCCGCATCGACCGCAACCGAGACCTTCGTTCTGCTACGTTATGGACACGCCAAGCCTCGTACCTGGATCGTCAAGCATCTTCCCCGAGATTTTGCCAAGTACCACGACGATGCATCAAGTACCTCTACCACTCGTGTACGACTACGTGGTTTCACCAAGTACCCTTTTGATGCGCACCTCGACGCCCGACGCCTAGAACGGCTACCATCGCCGAAAACCCATGAACCAAAAAACGTCAAGTTTGACTACCGTCGACCCGTGTATGACTACCGCCGCCGTGATTTCGACTACGAAACTGTACCACTAATTCCACTACCATTGCGAGAATGACTACTTTCCTCGACGAACTCGAACCGCCTCGAAAACGCACGCTTCGAAGCTATAACCGCTGAGACGACCGTCCATGAATGAAAGCATATGTTATGAGATGCATGTTTAGATGCTGTATCTGCCCCTGAACATTAGTTGTTCCCTAGTTTGGCACCGTCTTCGACACGTTGGACACCCGGTAACCGGGATCACTCTCCGTCACTTTTTCATGTTTCGCACATCCATACTTCCTTTTGCACCGGTATCTCCATGAGCTACCGGAACTGGGATGTTGTCGTTGCCGTGGCACCCCTTACGTTCCACCATGGTGACCAAATGCTTCATATCATACTCATGTCAAAATTTTCTTAGAAATTGCATATAACTTGTATATGTCATGTGCATCATGATAACAACATTTAAAATGTTTAAAAATTGTTGTTTGCATTAAATTGTTATATGCATGTGGGAATTTACCGGAATTATTGTTTGTTGTTTCCGGACTCACTTAAACTTGCCTAAATAATTAGTTACTTATGCTTCACCTCTTGCCATGTTAACCAACATTTAATATTGTTGAGTAGCATAAACGAGAGCGAACTAAATGATTGAATGTGGTGTTTCATCAATATGCAACGAGTTGCATTTTGATCTCCATTTAATTTGTAGTGTTGTTTTTTGCACTTTGCCATGCCATGAATCATTAAATCGGACATGCATCATACTTGATTTTGCATCGTGCCATGTTTAAGTGATGGTTTTTTACCATGTTGTTTGCTTCTTTCCGGTTGTGCTTCTTCTCGTTAGTTCCGGTTACATTGCGATTGTGAGGATCCATTTGACTACATTGGTTCGTCTTCTTCACGGACTCATTCTTCTTCCTGCGGGATTTCAGGCAAGATGACCGTCACCTTGGATCTCACTACTATCTTTGCTATGCTAGTTGTCCTCTAACCTTTTTACCCGTCCTAGCAAACTGTTGTTTGGCTATATTACCGCTTTGCTCAGCCCCTCTGATAGCGTTGCTTGTTGTAGGTACAGTTGCAGGTGCAGGTAATGCGATGTTCATGACGCGAGAGCGATGTTTACTTGTTTTGGAGTTCTTCTTCTTCATCGATCTTGTGTTAGGTTCCTGGTCGGCAGCCTAGGCTAGCAAGGTGGATGTCGTTTGAGTTTCTGTTTGTGTTTCATTCGTAGTCGGATGTTGTTGTCAAGTATGATGTTGATGTATTCTTGTGGCATTTGTATGCCTTGTATGTATCCCCAACTATTATGTAATGGTACGATGTAATGATATCCACCTTGCAAAAGCGTGTCAATATGCGGTTCTGTCCTTGGTGGAACCTTCGAGTTCCTTTAGTATAGAGTCGCATATTGGGTGTGACAACATGGCAGGACGCTTATTCAATTTAGTTTGACCCTTAAGGTATTTAAGCGTTTCATGATCCGTATGGATGACAAATTCATGAGGACAAAGATAATGTTCCCACCAACGCGAAACTCGTTCTAAGGCATACGACTCTTTGTCATTGATGGGATAATTGAGTTGCGCGCTGGAAAGATTTTCACTAAAATAAGCAATTGGACGCTTCTGTTGCATTAACACACCTCCTATACCATTGCCACTACCATCGCAATGAACTTCAAAAGTTTTGTCAAAATTGGGCAAAGCAAGCAAAGGAGCATGTGTAAGCTAATTCTTAAGCTCATTGAATGAGGTATATTTGGATGGTCCTGAAACGAAAGGTTCATTTTTCTAACTCAAATCATGCAAAGGGGATGCAATAGTGCTAAAGTCCTTAACGAATCTACGATAGAAACCGGCTAGGCCAAGGAAACTTCAAACTTGTTGCAAGTTGGTTGGTTGTGGTCAAGTTTTAGTAGCATCAATTTTAGCTTCATCGACATGAACACCCTTAGATGACACAAAAAACCCAAGTAAACAAGCTTATCAACACCAAAAAGGCATTTGTCCATATTAGCATAAATTTGCTCTTTCCTAAGAGTTTGCAAAATGGTTCTGTCACAGCCCCAGATCAGCCCTAGAGCTTGTTTGTAACTAGCAGCATTACATCCATGCATCATGTTTAATTTCCATGAAATTTGAAATGGGGATGATCAAGCCCTAGCACTAAAGCAATTCAAATAGGTTGAAATTCAAAAATATTCTCAAAAACCCAGATTGGTTTGCAAAATTATTCATGATTAATGGAAAAGGGTGATCAGCCCTAGAGCTTGTTTGTAACTAGCAGCATTGCATCCATGCATCATGTTTAATTTCCATGAAATTTGAAATGGGGATGATCAAGCCCTAGCACTAAAGCAATTCAAATAGGTTCAAATTCAAAAATATTCTCAAAAACCCAGATTGGTTTGCAAAAATATTCATGATTAATGGAAAAGGGTGAAACCCATATCCAGAGATGATGGATAATTTTCCAAGGCATTTTTGGATTTTTGAATAAACCATATTGTATTTGAATTGGGGCATTTAAATACTATTAATATTTTTTAAATGCTCCAACAATTCTGAAAAATAGTTAAGGGCCTCTCAAATAATTCAGTTAATGCCCACAATTATTTTCAGGATTTATTTAAATGGTTTAGTATTTTATTAAACTAAAACAAAATGAATATAGGAAATGGAAATAAAAGAGAGAGAGAGAATATCGCACTGCCATTTACCTGCAGCCCACCTAGTGCCCCATCTGGCCCAGCTTGGCCCAGCCCACCACCACCTCGCCAAGATCGTCACCTACCTCTGCAAGAGGCGAGAGGAGGGACACGGCGATCGCCTCGAGCACGCCCACGCCTCCCCCGCCGCCGCCTCACCAAGGGCCTCAAGCTCCCGGCGCCGCCTTGGACCCCGGCCCTCTCCTCTCTCGAACGCCTCCCTCTCCCTCGCTCCTCCTCTGCTCCCTCTCTCTCGCCTGACCGAAGGTCGCTGTCGCCGCCCCTCGCGCCCCTCGCCACCGCCACCCTCTCTCCTCCCGACATGCCCACGAGCCCCGCCTCGCCACCTGAATCTCCCGCCCACACGCGATCGGAGGAGCTCTGCATCGCCGCCACGCCGTCTTCCCCATCTCCGCCGCCCGAGATCGCTGGCGCCTGCTTCGCCGCCTCCGGCCTCCCCCGAGCCGGGCCCTCCAATCGACTTCAGAAGCCTCGCCGCTGCTTCCCATCTTCTCTCTCACGCTACCAGAGCCGCCGCCCATGAGCACCAGGTCGCCGCCCGCCATTGCCGACGAGCTCGACGCCCCGAGCCCTTCTCGTCAACCTGTGGCACCAGCGTGTTCTCGTGGCTCATGGATGCCACCTAGCCCATCAGCTTCTTCCGTGCACCACAGCGCCAACCTCAGACTCACGCGACCTCCGCCACCGCCGTGAGCTCGATTCCGCGAGCTTGGCTGACCTCAGCCCCTTGTTTGCGTAGATGGACGCGCCAAGCACCCATAACACGAGAGCCTCTCCGCCATTGCTTGGCACGGAGACGCAAACCCGAGCTGCCGCCGTGCAGCTGCCTCGCCGGGCCGAGTCGCCGGCTGGTTTGACTCGCTTGACTGCTTTGACCGGTGAGGTTGACCTCTCTTTCATCGACGTGTGGGCCCAAGCCCATAATTAGTTAACTCGAGATTAATTAGAACTAACTAATTTAGCTAACTAAGCTAGACATCGACATGTGGGCCCCATACGCTAATTGACTGGTTAGAGTTAGTTTAGCACTAACTAACCCAGCTTAGTCGACCGAGTCATCGACTGTGGGTCCCTGTGTCAGGTTTGACCTGGACGGCGCCTTTGACTTGTTGACATCACCCTGACGTCAGGCTGACGCAATAACTAGTTTTCTGGAATTATTTTAATTCAGGAAATTCAAAAAATGCCCTAAACTTTAATAAATCATAGAAATTCAACCGTAACTCGGATTGAAATAATTTATATATGAAATATGATCAGAAAAATATGAAGAATCTGTTTATGCCATGATCATGCATGTTTGAACAAGTTAACCTCGCTGAATAGGATGAATCATGATTAGGGTAATTTATGAAATAGCATTTGGAGTTGGAGTTCAACCTTGTTTGAATTCCACTTCAACTAACTTGGATTATTGTTGCATTAGGTGAATTCAGTTCCTTAACATGCTCATGCATCATATATGTGCATTGCATTGATTGTGTTCTTTCTCAGTTACTGGTGTTTGTCCCCTCTTGGTAGACGATGTTCCGACGATTGTTCGATGACACCGATGAAGAACTATATTATCTTCAGAAGTGCCAGGCAAGCAAAACCCCCTTGTTCATTCCGATACAATCCCACTCTCTCGCCCTGCTCTATTTTACTGCATTAGGACAACAACGACTCATGTGTTACTTGCTGCGGTAGCTGAACCCCTTGATCCTTTGCATGACCTGTCATTCCACAGTAATTAGATGAAACCCACTAGCATGAGTAGGAATTGTTTGAGCCATGTTGTGCCTACTCATTTATGCTTGTTTGTCATGCCTGCTATCGCTTAGAGTTGAGTCGGGTCTGATTCATCGGGAATGAATTGGAATTGTTATGAACATGTCCTATTGTGTGTGAGCTAAGTGTGTGAACACGATTTGGTAAAGGTAGCGGTGAGAGGCCATGTAGGAGTACATGGTGGGTTGTCTCATTGAAACCGTCCCTCGAACTGAGTTCGTGTTTGTGATCCATGAAACAGTTACTACCACCCATTGGGATCCTTAATTGACCCTCTCGGCTTCTTGACCACCCTTGTCCTCATCCGGGAGTTGCAAGTAGTTTCGTGTTTGTAGCATGTCAGGGGCCGACGCAACGCTGACCTTAGGGGTGGGTTGTGTTGCGGTAGGCACCGTGGGTCTGTACCGAAAGTGCCTGCTTGGTATCTCGGGAACCCTGCACACATCGCTCGGGGCTGTATGGGAAACCTCGGCGGACTCCTCATGGATGGAACCCGAATAGGCGATAAACCTGGACTAGGGACTTGAGTGTTTAGGTAGGCCGTGGCCGACACCCACGCTGGGCTTCCGCTGAAGGTTGCCGAGTACAAGTCGTGTAAACGGCGGTAAGTGGTGAGAGCGTGTGAAGAAGTACACCCTGCAGGGTTTAATATGATCTATTCAATAGCCGTGTCCACGGAGAAGGACTTCGGGTTGCCTATATCAGTTCATAGACAAGTGAAAGTGGATACTCTAAAATGCGCAAGATAAGCGTGAGTGCTATGGATGGCGCTCTCGTAGGGAGACGGAGCGGGTCCATAGTGGTGTATTGCCATGGTGAATATGTGGACTCGTGCGCCACCTCAAAAGAGTTACTTGCGATGTAGTTCAGATAGCCACCGAGTCAAAGCTGGCTTGCTGCAGTCAAACTCCACCACCCCTTTGATAATGATGCATATGTAGTTAGTTCTAATGTAAGTCTTGCTGAGTACAATTGTACTCACGTTTGCTTATTCTATGTTTTGCAGAGAGACATCAGTCTCGCTAGTAGTTCCACGTGGACTTCGACGTTTAGCTTGTTACCTCAGCTATGATCTTGTGCCTCGGCAGATCTCGGTAGATAGTCGCTTCTCAGCCTTTTTCATTTATAGTTGTCTCGTACTCGCACATGTTTAGCTTCCGCTTGTGCTTTGACTTGTATGCTCGAGTGTTGGGTCATGAGACCCATGTTTGTAATATCTCGCCCTCGGAGCCTAATGAATAATATCTGAGTCGAGAGTTATGTTGTGATGCCACGTCGTATTTACACATATTGAGCATATTGTGTGTATGTTTGAAATGCTTGGTATGTCTGGGATCCGACAAACTAGTTGTTTATCCTTGGCAGCCTCTCATATGGGGAAATGTAGTCTCGTGCCTCCGAGCGATAGTAGTCCGCTACAGCCCGGTTCACCGAGTCCTGCTAGCCCAAAGACTACCGCTTGGACACTTGATCGGCGGGCATGTGTTTCACTTCGTTCCTATGTCTCGTTCTTCGGGAAATGTCACGCGGTGTTATTCGAGTCCTGCTTAGCCTGCTACAGCCCGGGATACCGAGTCCTCATAGCCCAAAGCTACAGCCCGAATATATACGTTGATGACCGACATGCTCGATGTGATTCATGTATGCCTGTCCCCATAGGTTAGCGCCGCTTTGGGTTCACGACTAGCCATGTCGGCCCGGGTTCTTTGTCATATGGATGCTAGCGACACTACCATATACGCGAGCCAAAAGACGCAAACGGTCCCGGGCCATGGTAAGGCGACACCCGTGGGAATACCGTGCGTGAGGCCGCAAAGTGATATGATGTGTTACATGCTAGATCGGTGTGACCTAGGATCGGGGTCCTGACAGGTTCTAAGATGGGTGACATGATCTTTGAGAGATTTGCTAAACACAAGAATATCATCAAAGTAGACAACAACGAATACGCCTATGTAAGGACGAAGAACAAGGTGCATCACATGCATAAATGTGCCGTGTGCTTCGGATAAACCTACAGGCATGACCAACCATTCATACAAGCCAAACTTGGTTTTGAAAGCGGTTTCCCATTCATCACCTTCTTGGATGTCTATTTGGTAATAGCCACTTTTAAGATCAATTTTAGAGAAAATGGTGGCTCCGCTAAGCTCATCTAGCATATCATCAAGGCGAGGAATAGGACATACGAAGGGTGATAGCATTGATGGGACGACAATCGGAACACATGCGGAAACTACTGTCTTTATTAGGCACAAGAATGACCGGTACGGCACAAGGACTTAAACTTTCACGCACATGCCCATTGTCAATGAGTTCTTGCACTTGCCTTTGTATTTCCTTAGTCTCTTCGGGTTGACGCGGTAGGGTGCCTTGTTTGGTAGGGGTGCGCCGGCAATGAGGTTGATGTGGTGTTCGATGCCTCATAGTGGAGGTAGTCCCAGGGGTAGCTCATGGGGGAAAACGTCCTTGAATTCTGCAATAGAGAAGACAACACTAAAGATAGATGGTGAGAGGTGTTAGTTTTATATGCCTCGTCCTTGCACAATAGGAGATAGTGCATAACACTTGATGGGTTCTCACACAGGTTGTCAGATTACGGGTTCCGGCAAACCCTTGAGGTTCGAACACTGGGTGCGCACGAAGATCTCTCTCTCTCCCTAGCTCGCTCTCGCAATGATCTCAAGGCCTAGCCCAACGAACCCAAAGAACAAGAGACACGAGAGTTTATACTAGTTTGGGCGACCGTTGCGGTGTAATACCCTACTCCAGTGTGGTGGTGGTGGATTGCCTTGTAGGCTGAGGATGAACAAGTACAAGGGACGAACAACCTCCTAAGGAGAGGTGTTCTTGAGCTCGGTGAGCTTGCGTGTGCGAGGATGATCTCGATGATCCGTCCCCCTGCTAGGGTGGTGGCTAGTCCTATTTATAGAGGCCCTGGTCCTCTTCCCAAATGCTAGGCGGGAAGGGATCCCACAACGGCCAATTTTGAAGGGAGACAACTAGTACAAGCTATCCTGACAAAAGGTGGTCTTCGCCTGCCAAAGGTTCTGGTGGTGACGCTGTCGTGGGCTCCGTGGTGACCTCCGTCGTGCCGTCCTGCTGGTCTTGGTCTCGTTGCACCGATATGGAAACCTTTGCCTGATGCCTCGGGACTCCTCGCCTGCGCTTGCCCCTTTAACACCACAGAGGCAACTGGTACTCTGCGCTCGCTGGCGCCCGCCTGGCTTTGGTCATCATGGCTCACGTCACGCGCACCTCGCGAAGTGCCCCTTGCATTGATATCTCCGCTCCTCGGGAGCCAGCCTAGCGAGGCTGCCCCTGAGGAGGTCTTGTGTCGTCTGCCTCGCGAGGCTCGGCCCCTCACGAGGGTCTTGAGTAGTTGCTGATGAAGACGGGACGTACCAGGCCGTTGGTGGAGCCACGCCCTGGGCGCAGGTAGGCAAGTCTAGGTACCCCCTGTCGTGGAATTGTCACGGCAGATGTCCTCTTGCAAGGACTTAGTCGTGGAGCCATCACAACTAGGAAGCTTAAAGGGGTTAATCGGGACAAAGGACACGACAGGTTTATACTAGTTCGGCCCCTTGCGGTGAAGGAAGGCCTACGTCTAGTTGGGTTGGTATTGCTTGATGTTTCGATGACCAGGGAGCGAGATACGCTATGCCCGGCTCTCGATGAGTTGTTTCTTGCCCCTAAGCCGCCCGCAGGTCGTCCCCTTATATACACGGGTTGACGCCCTGCGGCTTACAGAGTCCCGGCCGGCTTATAAACAGTGTCTGGCTCGGTGACTATTTAAATCTACCTTATGATACAAGTCATGCCATTGTGGCGGTTTATTACAACGGGCCTTAAGTCGCCTGTGGGCCTTAAGCCCTTTATTGAACCGCCATCTTCACGCTTGATTACAGGCCTCAATCTGGCGAGTCTTCTTTGTATAACACGGCCCCTCTTGGGCGGCTTATACAAATAGTTATATCCCCAAAATTAGGCCCCAGATTGATTTGAACCTGTTCATGTGAATCTTACAATACCTTAAGAAGTAAATCTTCAGTCTCCGGCTGTGCAAAGGTTTTCTTTAACCCGCCATGACGTCATCTTTTGGATCCGTGTTATCCCGCCGTGACGTCATCCTTACTTAAATTCATTCTTTATTTCATCGTATCCTCCAACGAATCTTTGCCTTTACTGACTGTTCCAAAAACCGAGGCGTCGGGGCCGCTGGATAATAACTTTTATCTCCTTGTTTCTCGCGCTCTTTAGTGGCCCTTCCTTATAAATAGACCCAACTAGGTCTTATTTCATTCTTCCCATTCCGCATCTTCTTCCTCTCGCCCCCATCTGTCACTGGAGCTCCACCGCCATCGCCACAGCGCATCTCGTCTTCGTCGAGCTTGGCCACTGCATCGACCTGAACTTGACCAGAGAACGGCAGCTTTCCTCCTCCGCAGATCTTCCGCAGTAAGTGTTTCCCCTTTCTGCACCATAGATCTATGCTAGGGCTAGTGTGTTCTTCTGTACAGTTCATTGTTCATCCTAGTTCCTCGCACTTGCCTCTGTCGTAGCTCGCTTGATCCAAAGAATAGCGTAGATCTCGTATGCTTGTTGTTTCAAGATCCATTTTAGTAGTAGCAGATCTCCTTTCTTTGTAGGAATCCTCAGAGAACGTATGAACTTCTCCGCACCATTTTTCTAGGTCTAGAATTTTTCTTGTCCGAACGTCTGCTTGATCCAAAATAACAACAAGAACTTGTGAAACTTGTTTGTTCCACCGGAAGTGAAAAACTGCCTCGTCAATATGTTTAACTGCTCATTGACACTGTAGCGGCTTAATATTTATCGCATAGTCATCCATATATCATTAGGCCCCTTCTTAAGCCGCCATCATGACTAGTTTTAAATATTTTCCTCTGGGTTAAATTTAAGCCGGATCCTCTTTATTTTTGTCATAGGCCTCAATTTTTGTCATGGCACCTAAAGCGTTAAGGCTCCGTGGACCTGTAATTGGGTCCCATCCACAGTCACGAGGAGTAAATTGTCTGAATTTGTGAAGTCTGGCCATCTGCCTAAGAAGGAGGTCATGTCTTATCGTGCTCCTGGCCCGTCTGAAGAAAGGCCTCAACCCAAAGAAGGGGAAGTAATAGTTTTTAAGGATCATATGAGCCGGGGATTTGCCCCTCCCGGCTTAAAATTCTTCAGAGAGGTTTTGAATTTCTTTGACCTTAGGCCTCAAGATATTGGACCCAATTCCGTGTCAAATATCTGCAATTTCCAAGTCTTCTGCGAGGTGTACCTGGGAGAGGAACCAAATCTGCTTTTGTTCAGAGAGCTTTTCTACTTGAACCGGCAAAATGAACGTGCCAACGGTCCCAGTCTTGAACTCGGTGGTATCTCAATTCAGCGGTGGAGAGACTGCCTTTTCCCTTATGCTGAACTGCCGAGTCATCCGAAAGATTGGAATCAAACGTGGTTCTATTGCCAGGACACTTCCCCGGCTAACGAAAGCCCTCTGCCCAGCTTTCGCGCTCTGCGCCTTGAGTCCAACCATCTGCTAGCGGACAAGCTAACTGCTATCGAGCGTCTTCCTCTTAACCCCACCATCAAAAGGATTAAAGCTCTTTTTGGGAAATGGCCTGAACGACATTGATCTTGTCCAAGTTTGGGTTGTTTACGAGTAGTATTTCTTGCCGCCGCCGTCCGGCTTAATGTGTACCTATTCAGCGAAAAGGATGATCCATCGCCATAGCCTCGACGACTTACCAAATGATGTGGTTGAAGCCACAACCCATCCATCGCCAAGGAGGGCATCAGAATTAGTAACGCCTTCGCTTACTTCCTTCAGAAGAAGAACCCGACCCCTGCAGTGAGTCATCAACCTTAATAAATACTCCTAACCTTCTCACACCTTACTTGTACTCATAACTTCTTATCTTTTTTCACAGGCCTATGACAATTTTTGGAAGGTCCAATATGACCATGAGGCTGCTAAACAAGCCAGGACAGCCAAGAAGACCGAAAGGAAAGCTGCCAAAACAGGAACTTCAAAGAAGAAGAAACCCAGCGCTTCCGATTTACTCAAATTGGATGACTCTTCTTCGGATGATGAGGAGGTAATCCCTGATTCTCTTAACTCCTTTGTCATTATTTTATTGACATTTCATCCTTTCTGGAGGATACGGGGCATAGCCAAGCGGTTGGCAAAGAGGTAACTATAATTTCCTCCGACTCAGAGCCTTTGCCCAAGCAAAAAATCTGAAAGGTGACCCGGAAAGTAAGATTTTCACATCCTCTAGCTTATCAAGATCCTCAATTTCTTTTGAAGCAACAACAGTTTGTAAGTCGGAGGCGACT
This sequence comes from Aegilops longissima, assembly GCA_021605205.1. Taxonomy (NCBI): domain Eukaryota; kingdom Viridiplantae; phylum Streptophyta; class Magnoliopsida; order Poales; family Poaceae; genus Aegilops; species Aegilops longissima. Next base: position 316,583,004 of record CM038677.1, read on the forward strand.
TGACCAGCAAGGATGCGTAACTCTCCTCCGGCTTACCCGACATAACCAGAAGCGCCGGATCGAGGTTATCTCCGATTTATGCTCTATTTTTCCTTTGGCGGGTTTAATTCGCCAACCTCTCAATTCATCTGACTCCAATTATCAGGATACCTCTCCTTCCTCCGGCGAGTCCATGCAATCAAACATGCCGGCTTTCAAAACTACTCCTGGGTACTGTAACTTTAGTTACTTTAGGCTTTTACCTTACTCATGCTTTAATATTCGTCCTTCTACATTTGTTGACAGCATGCAAGTGAAACCCAGCAAGAGGGCAAAGAAGAATAAGCCGTCTCAAGACCCGATTGTAGCTGAACCGGCGCCTGGTATGTCTGCTCCAACCAGCTCCACCCATCAGCCGCCTGAACCGGCTTCTGACATTCCGGTGCCAACCTCTGACCCGCTTGCCGGAGATACTCTCAATAGCTGCAATAACCCAGAAGCTCCTAGCCCGGTCAAAACAACTGACCCGGAAGTTGAAGTGTTGAAAAGCCAGTTTGTTGAACCGGGCGGCCTACTATCCTTGCCAAATGTACTGCCAAGGAAGAACTTGTCGAACGCCAAAAGGCCAACCAGGACATTACTGATTATACTCACCTAAGCATTGGTGATATAGTCTCTGGCTATCTGAATCAAGTGCATAATAACCGTGACCTGGAAATTGACATGGTGAAACAAATACAGCACAAATCTGAGGTATAACTTATACGGTTCTCCTGAATCTTACCATCAGAGAGCCCCAAGTTCATCGCTTATGAATAAATATGCTGTAGACTTAGAAATCCGCTTACTGTTGATATCTCCGGTTTAAAGAGAATATATTTAACCCGGCCTACGGCTTATAGTTTTGAACTTGCGATACACATTAGCCCCCAAGTGTCAAGTATCTTTACTTGTAAAGGGCTTGAGACTTAATATACATAACCCGACATGGTAGATTAATAATTCTTCAGCATGCATTAGCCCCCAAGTGTCAAGTATCTTTACTTGTAAAGTGCTTGGGACTTAATATACCTTACCATGATTCTTACCGTAACTCTGTATCAATGCAGGTCACCATCAGTCAATTTGAGTCAGAGATTGCTGACCTGAAAAGCCGTCTGACAACTCAAGAGCTTGAAAATCAAAAAGCCAACTCCAAATTTGAATTCAGCATCTCTGAACAAGAGAAGTTGAAGAAGAATTTTGAGTCAGAGAAGAAAATCTGGGCTGATGAGAAGGCTTAACTAGTGACCCGGGCTGAGACGGCAGAAGCTTCACTTGCAGAAGCAACAACCGAGCTGTCCGACTTAAAGCGTCATATATCTCAAATGGTCTCAGCTATCTTCGCTAAGCTATTGTTCATAACTCCAAACATTGCAACCCTTCCCTTGATTATTGCCGTTATCGTTAACTCCGGCTCACCTTTATGTTTGCGAACACACAGGCCCCAGGAGCACCAACCTCAAGCAAAACATGCTGGTCAAACTTAAGGCGGTTTACACTCTGGTGGAGCAGCTGTACACCGGGTCACAACGTGCTTTGGCTATTATAGCCTTATGAAATACCACTCCTCACCTTCTGCAAGACATGCTGAAGTGTCTCGCTGTGCTACCTCAGCGGATCCAGGATTTAAGGCGGGCATCTTAAAGAGCCGGAGCCGTAGCTGCCTTGAGCCGGGCAAAAGCATGGATTCCAGAACTAGACCAGGCCGACCTTGCTCTTGGATACCCGAGTCTGAAGGAGGATGGTACCGTATTTGATGATCATGATTTCACCGCCTGCGTCAAAGTCATACTCCCCGTGGCTACCCTTATTGGGAACGATACTGACCTCTCCAAATACTCTCCGGGCTATGACAACGAGAACCAGAGAATTCTGAACGCTCCATATGATCAAATCAGCCTCGATCCCTCCAACTCAGAAGCATACTTTTGCCCTCAAGTGGACCCAGCCGTTTAATAGATGATGAAGCTGAGTTTGAAGCCTTGAGTGGCATTGACTGGGCCTCATCAACCTTCTAGGACAAAGCAACCAACGGAGAGGGGGAGAAGGATAACCCGGAACCATCAAGCCCACCAAAGGACTGAACCGGCAGGCGTTATGAACTTGCAAAAAACAATGCTTCATTATTCAGACTCGGGGAGTCTTGTAATAGGGTCGAAAAACCTCTTAATTTTGTCATGCCTTCGCGCATGTTGATGGCACTTAATACTTTCGTAAGCTGCCATTGTTATATGCTTCCAGCTTATGTTGATCTTTCCTTGATGTCAAAATTCTTCTTGCTTTATCCTGTGTATAAAACAAAATAGAATTCCCTTGGCGACTGCGATATTATTTGCTATATACTCGCCGGCTTATGTGACCCAAATCCGAGAGTTAATTTAACTCCTGGCAGTTGACACATATAATTTTTACCTGGCCCTTAATAATATTTATACTTACATAATATAATGTATAGTAAACCTAATTTCAAAGGCCTCTGATTCGAATATGATCAGTGACCCGTTCCAAAGGGGTTAAGCTAAGATTCGAATACGATCATATAGCCCCCAGTGGCTTTGGCGATGCCGATCAAGTGGGTATCGATAGCTATGTTCTCTTAGGTTCGAATACGACCTATGTTTGAACAGGAAGCCCCCAAGTGACCATGAGAGTTGTTTAATGACGCTGATTCGAATACAATCCATGTCAGACCCAAAGAGGTTAAGCTATGATTCAAATATGATCAAGAAGCCCCAAAGTGGGTTTGGCAGTATGCCAATCAATTGGGTATCGACAGCTATGTTCTCTTTGGTTCGAATATGACCTATGTTTGAACAGGAAGCCCCCAAGTGACCATGGCTAGATTCATATATGATCATAAGCCGGACCAAAGGGAAAGCCGAATTCAGATATGATCCGCTCCCTGTTGGTTGTTTCCACCACCTGGTAAAGAAGATAGATAAACCTTTGAGGGTGAAAAGAAAAGAGGTCCTGCTTTATTGCTTTATATAATATATACATTGCCAAAAAAGAAAAAAGAATATATATCTTGAGAGCCGGTGGCTCAAGTATAGTAAGGCCGAAGATGAGCTATGTTCCACGGCCGGCGGGTCTCTTCCTCCGACTTACGTGAGTCTTTGTGCTCTCGAACATCGATGAGGTAGTATGACCCGTTGTTCAGATTTTTACTGACCACGAAGGGTCCTTCCCAAGGAGGGTATAGCTTGTGCATATCAGATTGATCCTGAATGATCCGGAGCACTAAATCGCCTTCCTGAATGGCTCTGCTTCTAACCCGGCGGCTGTGATAGCGGCGCAGGTCTTGCTGGTATATCGCCGAGCGGGCTATTGCCAAGTCTCGCTCCTCATCTAACAAGTCAAGTGCATCCTGACGAGCCTTTTCATTATCAGCCTCAACATAAGCCGCCACTCGGGGCGAGTTGTGCCGGATGTCACTTGGCAGAACTGCCTCTGCTCCGTACACCAGGACGCCGACAGTAGCCCCCGGGCCCAAGGCACGCTCGGGCTTGGCTTCGAGGCGAAGCCGAAGGGAAAGTGCGGAGCGCCACGGGCCCCAATAGCCTGCGGCCTTGATTGACGCGTGGCGACTGACGGGACGTGGGCGCCTCCGCTTCCCTACGCTACCTCGGCAACTATCCGACTTGACGAGACCATGCTGCATGCAGAAGAAAAACCATCATTACCTGCGATCATGGAGGCCGACGGTTGGCCTCCTTCTGGCTCTAAATGAGGAGGAGGGCGAAGCCCCTGTCACTCATCTCTTCCTCCATTCTGTCTGCTTCTTCTTCTTCCTCCTTGTTGTGGCTCTTATGGCGCCGATACGGAGATTCTCCGCTGCTGAGAAGGGGAAAGCCCCCCGCGAAAAGCTAGGGCCACTCCCACCGAAGAAGAGGTTGGCCCACCCTCGCGACGTCGTCGTGAGGCTGGAGGTGACGAGGCCTTGGCACGAACGGCCTTCCCCCGGCTACCCGCTGCCCCTGTACGTCCAGGCGCAAGGCTCCGGAGGGGGAGGCAGCGGCCCGCGTCGCTCGCACCTTGGGCATGATGGCGGTGCGCATCGCCGCCCCACGAACTCATGCCGAGGGGTCCTCGCGTGAACTCGTGGTGTGGGCGGTGATGCCACCGCGCTCATGGATCCAATTCCTGCAATTCTTTGCTGAAGAGATGCAGCCGAGGGGGCCACTCGAGCTGTGGCTGCAACACATCGAGTGCGACACCCCAGCGACGGGAGAAGAGGTCGAGGTCGTTTCCCCAAGCAAGATCTTCATGACCCGCGGATGGGGCGAGGTCGCCCGCGCCTTCCGCGCGGAGGGCGCCCTCGCCAGGCGCTGGCCCCGCCCTTGGTCCTGCGGGCAGTTCCTCCGACAGCAGCGACGTCGCATGGGAGTCCAGTGATTCTCCCGAGCCCGACGAGACTCCGAAGACGAGCGACGACAATTATGTGCCCCCGAGCTCTCGCCGTGCCCGGAGCGCGGCAACGGCGTCCGCCCGCCACCGCCGTTGATCTGGATGGGGTGGGCGTCGGCCTCCCGTGGCCCACTGTTGATTATGGCGTCGGTGGCGACGCCTGTAGATGCGGTTTCTATTAACCTTCTTATTTTGTTCCCTTCAAGGAATCGAGGTGAACCACATTGGGATGTGTAAAGGATCTGTAGTGCCTTTTGTGTCAATATCATCCTTATTATGAAAAATTATGATTACGTGTCTTGCATCGGCTTGGTTCCCCCTTTCCAAACTCGCGGTAGCTTAGTGCTCTGCGCCGACAGGTCCCAGTCCCCAGGCAGGCTGCAGCCGTCGCTGGTATGCCAGGCCACGATTCCGTGGTCAAGCCAGGAGGTGAGTGGCCCGAGGTCCGATGAGAGCTCCCGAGGCGCTATGCTCAAGAGGTCCCCTTTAGCGCGCAAGCAACTACCTGAAGGCAGGAAAGGAAGGCGGCGTCACCGTAGCAGGGCTGCAATAGGTTGGAATCCTGTGTTACAGTGCTGGGCTGGCTTGAGTGCGAGAGTTATCTTAGCAACCTTGGGTCGGCTTCCGTGTGCAGCGTCCGAACCATGCGTCAGCGGCTGTGAGATGTTCTGGTTAGGCTCGCGCTGGCCTCCCTCCCTTTTTCACGCTCTTCTAGGTGCTCTGCATCCTCGGGTCCCGACCCTCGAGCGAGCTCAGCCGCCGCTGGTATGGCAGGTCGCGATGCCGAGGCCAAAGCCAGGGGGTTGATAACCCACAAGTATAGGGGATCGCAACAGGTTTCGAGGGTAAAGTATTCAACCCAAATTTATTGATTCGACACAAGGGGAGCCAAAGAATATTCTTGAGTATTAGAAGTTGAGTTGTCAATTCAACCACACTTGGATAACTTAGTATCTGCCGCAAAGTGTTTAGTAGCGAAAGTGGTATGATAATAAAGGTAACTGTAGCAAAAGTAAAGATAGGGTTTTTGTAGTAGTTGTAACAGTAGCAACGGAAAAGTAAAACATGATGAAACTTTCTCTCTGATTTTTTTCTCCCCGAGACGGAATATATGGAGTTGGAGTTGAGGTCGGAGGAGGTCCAGGGGGCCCACGAGATAGGAGGCCGCGCCCTAGGGGGGCGCCCCTGTCTCGTGGACAGGCTGTGGGCCCCCTGGCATTAATTCTTTCGCCAAAAATTCTTATAAATTCCAAAAAGTGCCTCCGTGGATTTCCAGGACATTCCGAGAACTTTTCTTTTCTACACATAAAACAACATCATGGTAGTTCTGCTGAAAACAACATCAGTCCGGGTTAGTTTCATTCAAATCATGCAAGTTAGAGTCCAAAACAAGGGCAAAAGTGTTTGGAAAAGTAGATACATTTGTCACATCCCAGCTAGAACATGCATTAGGGTGTGCATCATGTTTAAATTTCATTTGAATTTGAAATGGGAAGACAGAAACCCCGTAACCCCCCTAATTCAACTAGGGTTTACTAAAAATTATTTCAATGAACCTGAAATGCCCTTCAAAATGCTCAGCATCTTTGCTTTGGTTCAGAACCTATGTCAAAAGTGGTGCATCATTTTCTAGGTCATCCAAAGGTCCTTGAATTAATTCATAAGTTTTTGAACTTGAGCATTTCAAATTATATAAAATATTTCAACTGCCCATAAAATTGCCAAACCAAAATGTTTCATGTTGGAAATATTTCAACAAGGGACCTGGAGCATTTTGGTGAATTTTAAAACTGTTTTGGTATTTTAGAAAACTCCACAAAGTTGCAGAAAATTAGAAAAAGATAAAAACAGGAAAGGACTTACCTGGCGCCTCCCTACCCGGCCCACCCACTGCCCAGCCCAGCAGCAGCATGCCAACAGCTGCTTGGCTCGGCCAGCAGGCAGCCAGTGCTCGGCGGCGGCACCGCATGGGTGCCACGCACTGTCGCCGCCTCGCCGCTCCTCTCGCCACCGCCGATGAGGATCGCCTCTCCTCTCCCCAACCCCCGACACTTCCTCTCCTCCCGGTTCATCTCCCTCACGCTCCCCGCCTTGGCCGACGCTGCCGCCGCCTTTCATCGCCAGAATCGTGCTCCCCGCCGTCTGTGCTCCTCCTCACCTTGTCTAGGAGCTCCGCCGCTCTCGACTACCCCAAACTAGCCAAGCCCCGCCGCTCTAGTGCCCGAATCCACCACACCGCCTCGGCCGAGTCCACTGTCAGCGGAGATCCCTTCAACGCCGTGCCGCTCCGTCCGTCCCGACCTCGACGAGAGCTTCTACGCGTCGCTGGAGCCCATCTACCTCCCTTCTCTCTCTCTCGCTCTCGAGCAGCGTAGCAACCGAACCAAGCTCACCCAAGACTCCGCCCGTGGAGCTCGTCGCCGACGTGCTCCCGGTCACCCTCCGGCCACCCCATGGTGTCCTTCACACTCACCGCACCCCATGGAGTCTAACCATGCACTTCCCGCACCTCACCGACCCCTCTAGCCCCAAGTTCGTCTTTGGCCGAACCCCGGCGGCCGCCTAGGTCGTCGCCGGCGCCGACTCCGGCCACCCCGACCCAAACGACTCCACCAATAGCATGCTTGCTCCCAGCTACCCATAGCCACCCTCCGCGGCTCGTTTGGTCGCCGAAATCGCCAAATGCACTTCCTCCGCCGCGTCGGGCTCACCGGCGGCTAGTCGCCGGTGCAGCCGACGTGGACTTTGACCACGTGGGCCCTGGTTGACTCCGATGAGTCACTGACAGATGGGGCCTAGCCCTGCTAACTAAATAGGTTTAGTTTTAATTAAAAATTAGTTAAACTAATTACCCTGACACCCTGGACCCACTGTCAGGTTTGACCTGGACGTCTCCGTTGACCCTGACGTCATGCTGACGCATTAACCTAATTTCTGGATTTATTCTAATATAGTAAATTCCAGAATATAATTCAAGCTTCAAATGCTTATAACTTTTAATCTGTAACTCCAAATGCAAAGATTTATATATGAAAATTTATCAGAAAAATCCATTCTATCAATTGGTACAGGTTTCATGCATGTTAAAACAAGTTAACCTTGCTGTTTAACCAGAAGAAGATAATGCACCTTTAGGGCTATTTCAAATGAGCTATCATTTGAATCTTTGATTCAAATGAGTTCATCCCCTATTATTTCAGCTTGCATTAGGCCAACACACATCCATATTGCCATGTCATAGCATGCATCATATTGTTGCATATTGTCATGTGTGTTTACTTTCGGTATGCTTTTCGTGATAGGTTCTGCCCCCGAGGATAACCTCGACTACCCATCTGAAGGGCAGTAATCTACCCCCGTTCCATCAGGCAAGCAACTCATTGATCATTCCGATACAAACCCATGTTCTCGCTTCGCTCTCGCATCTGCATTAAGACAACGCGATTCAAACTGTTGTGTGCTGCGGTAGTTGAACCCACTTCCTTTGCACGACCTATCATTGCCACAGTAACTAGATGAAACCCACTAGTATGTGTAGGAGTTGATTGAGCCATGTTTGTGATTCCTACCATGCTATGCTTGCTATGCTTAGAGTTATGTCAAGTCTGGCTCATCGGGATGATGAACTGGAGTGAAAGGTTGGGTTGGTTCGAGAGTGAAAGTGTTGAACACGTTTTGGTAAAGGTATCGATGAGAGGCCATGTAGGAGTACATGGTGGGTTGTTTCATTGAAGCCGATCCTAAGAACTGAGATCTGTGTTTGTGATCCATGAAATAGTTACTACCACGCATTGGGCCCGAAACCAATGGACCCTCTCGGCTTCTTAACCACCCTTGTTCTTAGTCCGGAGTTGCAAGTAGTTTCGTGTTTGTAGCATGTCAGGGCCGCACGCAACGCTGACCTTAGGGGTGGGTTGTGTTGCGGTAGGCACGTGGCCTGGTGTACCGAAAGTGCCCGCTTGGTATCTTGGGAACCCTGCACACATCGCTCGGGCTGTATGGGAAACCTCGGCCGACTCCTGCGGATGGAACCCGAATAGGCGATAAACCTGGACTAGGTACTTGAGTGTTTAGGTAGGCTGTGGCCGACACCCACGCTGGGCTTCCGCTTGAAGGTTGCCGAGTACATGTCGTAAACGGCGTAAGTGGTGAGAGCGTGTGAAGAAGTACACCCTGCAGGTTTAGTATGATCTATTCAATAGCCGTGTCCACGGAGAAGGACTTCGGGTTGCCTATATCAGGTCATAGACAAGTAAATGGATACTACTAAAAGCCTCAAGATAAGTGTGAGTACCGCGGATGGCCCTCTCGTGGGATGACGAGAGAGGATCCACGGTGGAGTATTGTGATGGTGATTAGTGGACTCGTGTGCGACAAATGCTTTACAAAGTGGTGTCACGTAGGATAGCTTAGCCAAGAGTCAAAGCTGGCTTGCTGCAAATAACTCCACCACCTTCTTGAGAATGTGCATGTATGATAGGATTCTATGGTAAGACTTGCTGAGTACCTCCGTACTCATGTTTGCTTAATTAATGTTTTTCAGAGGACAACACTACCCCCTCCGATGGATTCTATGTAGATCTTGACTTCGACGAGTGAGCTAGCCACCCAGGTGGTGATCTCAGGCTTGTGAAGGGCCATTGTAGATAGAAAGGCTCCAACAAGATTTCTTTCTTTCTAGAGTCCAGACTCAGACTAGTTTGCTTCGCATGTGCTTGTATGCTTGTATGACTTGAGTGTTGGGTCATGTGACCCCTACCTGTATGAATATAGTTATGTATGGCTCCTCGAGCCTCTTAAATAAAGTACTTTGAGTTGTAGAGTTTTGTTGTGATGCCTTGTTGTATTTACTCATATCGGGCATATTATGGTATGATTGAAATGCTTGGTATGAGTGGGATCCGACAAACTAGTTGTTTATCCTTGGCAGCCTCTCATATGGGGAAATGTAGGCTCGTGCTTCTGAGCGATAGTAGTCCGCTACAGCCCGGTTCACCGGAGTCCTGCTAGCCCAGCACTACTGCTTGGACACTTGACTGGCCGGCATGTGTTTCACTTCGTCCCTATGTCTGTCCCTTCGGGGAAATGTCACGCGGTGGTATTCGGAGTCCTGCCTAGCCTGCTACAGCCCGGGATACCGGAGTCCTGTTAGCCCAGTGCTACAGCCCGAATATATACGTTGATGACCGACATGCTCGATGTGATTCATGTATGCCTGTCCCCATAGGTTAGCGCCGCTTGAGTTCACGACTAGCCATGTCGGCCCGGTTCTTTGTCATGTGGATGCTAGCAACATTATCATATACGTGAGCCAAAAGGCTAAACGGTCCCGGCCATGGTAAGGCAACACCTGTGGAATACCGTGCGTGAGGCCGCAAAGTGATATGAGGTGTTACCGCCAGGTCGATGTGACTTGGAATCGGGTCCCGACAGCGTTGGCATCGAGCGCAGGGCTGCTCAGAGGTTCGCTAAGCCAAACTGGTTGAAGTTGAGTCTAGAAATGCTTTAGTTATATGTAGGGGAATTGATTGTGGAGGGAACGTAAGGCTCTTTTTACTCCTTTACCTTATGCCCTCTGATCTGAGTCATCCTCTTCTCATTCGACGTGGGTATAGGACTAGGCTCTCTTCTCTCTATCAGGTTCACGTGTTACTATTCCATAGTAACTTATAGGATTGTTGGTTACCTCCTCAGTCCAGTTCTACTAAATTTTAGTATGCTGTCAGTTGAACCAGAACCTTGATATGATGTTGTTGAGTGGTTTTGCAATCTGATTTTGAATGTCTCAAATCTGATTTTGAGCATTTACAGATGTTATGCTGCCCGATTTTCCCTAGGAATTCTAATGTCTTTGCATTGTGGCTGTTTTTTCAGATGGCCACCCGTCCCCAGAACCAAGTGGTTCGTCTGACCCGTTGCATTGGTGTGTGTGGTCACACGGCAATGTTGGTTAGGGTGATGATTGAGACTGGTTACTGATGGTATCCTGAATATACTGTCGAGGAGCAGTTTAGGGATTTCAATCAAAGCCAATATCAATGCACGGTCCGGATTTATCCATCTTATCCCGGAGCTACTGAACCACTTCACTGTTCTTATGGGCTCGGGATCACTATTGGAATGTCCGTGCAAGATGCAGCCTATTCTATGATGACTATTATTCGAGACAGAACTACTTTGCTGGGCAACACTGATTTCCGCTACATGCCAGCATCCCTCCCTGGGGCGCATGGCTACCTTCAGGGTTTGTACATCGATGCATCCCATGAGGACTCACCTTCGCACTACTACCGAGATGTCGGAGGACAAGGACCGTGAAAACCGGCCTTGCGTATGGAGCTTTTTAATGCCCGCTCGATCACTGGCTACTCGACTGGTTTGCACCTGCCGCAAGCCGGATATATGGACATGAGGGACTTGTACCTGTGCGGGCTGGTCTGCCAGACTTTATGGAGTGGCGTGAGGTTGGAGGCATCACTCCTCCTTGTGGGCCTCGTCTGCCACCGTTTGTTGGACCACGGCCACATCCGAGTCCCTATGGTCCACAGGCTCCACAGGATTGTCTGTTTCCGGATGATCATGTTCCACTTCCAGGCTTGGGTGGTGACTTCTATGAGGACTACTATGGAGCTGCCTGAGTTAGTAGTAGTATTTCTAGTATGGTAATAGTTGAATTCCACCGTCCTGCGTGACTTGTGGAATATGACTTAGTGTGTATCGTTCCGGAAGTATAGAAAAATAATGTATAGGAGTTGGAATGCTTCTGCTGAGATGTAACGCCCTTCCTTATAGTTGTACTCCGTCAGGCTTGTACTAAACTATGAATGGTGTGTATGACTGTTGGTATATATATGGCAGTGTTGTATTACCATGTCATACGGATGAACATCTTTGCATTCCATGTTATCCATTACATTCCGCACTTCCTTGCTGATTTCTGCCATCATGGTTTAAACCGTTGCTTTGTTTCCTAGGATGGTCAACACCCGCAACAATCCTGCTGCTCTGGAGCAGGGAGAAGCTAGTGCAGCCAGGAATGTGAATCTGCCGCAACCGCCATCTTTGGCCGAGGTTATGCTTTGAAGCGAACGCAATAAGCGTGAGACCAATCGCCATCGGAGCGGATTGAGCAAAACACCGCATGCCAGCCAAGAAATGATTTGGTTTCACTCAATGACTTCGCTCAAGCTGTATCCCCGGTTCAAATATTCCGCCGAGCCTCTCGACGTGGATGATTGGCTTCGCAAAGATCTACCACAAGCTGCGTTCGCCAACGTGGCTGAGGCTGACAAGGTTACCTTTGCCGCTTATCATCTTGAAGGCCCTGCTAGTCTCTGGTGGGAGAATTATGAGGCTATGCGTCCGGTTGGACAAATTACAACTTGGGCTGAATTCAGTGCCGCCTTCCGTGAGCATCATATTCCAGAAGGTCTTATGGACCGCAAAAGGGAGGAATTCTGCAGTTTCACCCAAGGTAGGCTGACAGTGGATGCCTACAGCCATGAATTTGGGAAGTTAGCACGTTATCCTCCCGAGGAAGTTTCTACCGATGCCAAGAAGCAGGCAAGGTTCCGCAAGGGACTTAGCCCTGAGCTACGCCGAGACCTTCGTCTGCATGAGTGCACCTCTTTACGGTTAGTCAATAAGGCTATCGGCACTAAACTGGGCGGACTGATTTTGAAGCTTCATGCAAGCACATTCGTGACTCGATCTTCATCCGCTCGATCCCGTGGCGCCGGGTTTGGATTCCAAATACGCTCTACCACCTGTGTTCACCCCGAGGCCATCCTTTAAGGCCTCGCCCTAACCAGCAGTATGTTCTACCCAAGACTTATGGAGGCCCCACGCTAATGCTGCTCCACGCCCAAATGTGATAACTTGCTTCAAGTGGAGAGACGGGCCACTACATCCGTGAGTGTCCCCAAAACAACCCCACCAAGTCGGAAAGTCTGCTTGGCCGTGGCAAGCCAAAGGGAAAGGTGCTCTATGGTAAACCAGCTTGCCACCGCCGTGGCCATGTCAACTATGTTTCGCTGAAGAAACTTATGAGGATCCCAACGCCGTTCTCGACGCTCCTTGTTAATTGTCATCCGCAACTCGTCTTTTTGATATCGAGCATCTCATTCATTTATTTCTGAGATCTATGCACGATTGCACAACACCACATTCTGTGACATGCATACCTCCATGGAAATTCAAACTCCTGGTTCTAGATGGCAAACCTCTAGAATAAGTCATGGGAATGAAATTCTTGTCGACAGATTAGTCTTTCTTGCTTCTCTAATAGCTCTTAAGTCCTCGGACACAAACATCATCTTGGGTATGGACTGGATGTCAGCCCATTATGCTAAGATTGATTGCTCTACTAGAACTGTTCAACTCACCCATCCTTCGGGCAAGACAGTGAATGTTCTAACCCGAGTCTAAGCGCCAGCTTTACTCCTTAAATGCCAACCCCCTTCCAGACCTCGAAGACATTCCGATAGTCCGTGATTTTCCGGATGTCTTTCCAGAGGAACTGCCAGGTGTTCCACCTGACAGGGATGTCGAGTTCGTGATAGATCTTGTTCCCTAACCGCCCCAATCTCTAGAAGACCTTATAAGATGGCACCCCTAGAACTAGCCGAACTTAAGAAACAACTCGATGAGTCCTTGCAAAAGGGTTTCATCCGTCCTAGTTCATCCCCATGGGCTTGCCCCGTCCTCTTCGTCAAGAAGAAGGATGGTACGGATCGGATGGTTGTAGATTACCGACCTGTCAACTTGGTCACTATCAAGAACAAGTATCCGCCCCCGTGATCAACGATCCGTATGATCAGCTCGCTGGATCCTCGCCTTTTTCTAAGATGGATTTGAGGTTGGGCTACCATCAAATCAAAATCAAGAACGGGGACATTCCTAAAACAGCCTTTGTTACTCGTTATGGCCAGTACGAGTACACCGTCATGTCCTTCGGTTTAACCAATGCTCCAGCCACCTTCTCTCGGTTAATGAACTCAATCTTCATGAAGTATTTGGATAAATTCGTCGTGGTATACCTCGATGATATACTCATCTACTCCAAGAATGAGGAAGAACATGCCGAACATCTAAGGCTAGTATTGATGAAACTTCGAGAGCACTGCCTTTATGCCAAATTCTCTAAGTGTGAATTCTGGTTACCAGAAGTGACCTATCTAGGCCATGTAATCTCTGGTAAGGGCATTGCTGTCAATCCCGAGCGAGTTCAAGCCATCCTTGATCGGACTCCACCTGAATCGGTCAAGCAAGTTCGAGTTTCTCGGTTTAGCGAGCTATTGCCGCCGCTTCGCCGAGAATTTCTCTAAAGTTGCTAAACCTCTAACCGAACTCCTCAAGAAAGATAAAAAGTTCGAATGGACGCCACAGTGCGAGTTCAGCTTTCAGGAACTGAAAAGACGCCTGACATCTGCTCCCGTACTTGTTCCACCAGATTTTTCTAAGGACTTTATTATCTATTGCGACGCCTCGCGAGAAGGACTAGGTTGCATACTCATGCAAGATCGTCATGTGATTGGGTCGAGTTGATTACAGATTACGACTTAGGAATATCTTACACCCCAGGCAAAGCCAATGTCATGGCTGACGCACTAAGTCGCAAATCTTACTGTAACAACCTGATGTTACAACAAATTCAACCATTTCTCCACGAGGAATTTCGTAAGCTTAATCTCCACATTGTTCCTCGAGGATTCCTTTCCACCCTGGTGGCAAAACCTACCCTTACGGATCAGATCATCAAAGCACGTAAGGTAGATCCGGAATCTCCCGTGTCGGGAGAAACATCAAGAAAGGAGTCGCAGATTGTTTCTCCATTGATGAACAAGGTGTCGTGTTCTTTGGAGACCGTCTAGTGGTTCCCAAGGTGCGCAACCTGAGGCGATTGATCCTTAAGGAAGCTCATGACTCTCCTCTCACCATTCATCCCGGTAGTACTAAAATGTATCAAGACCTATCCCAGAGGTTTTGGTGGACTAGGATGAAGAGAGAAATCGCTCAATACATTGCTAATTGCGACGTCTGTCGTCGAGTTAAAGCAGAGCATCAACGGCCTGCTGGTACCCTTCAACCTTTGGAAATTCCTGAATGGAAATGGGACAAAATCGGTATGGATTTCATTACCGGGTTTCCCAGGACCAAGAGAGGGAATAACGCTATCTTCGTTGTCGTTGATGGTCTTTCCAAAGTAGCCCACTTCCTACCCGTTCGTGAGAGTATAACCGCTAGCCAGCTAGCTGAGTTGTACATCTCTCGAATAGTGTCTCTTCATGGTGTTCCATTGGAGATTAACTCAGACCGTGGAAGTCTCTTCACCTCTCGATTTTGGGAAAGTTTCCAAAATGCTATGGGAACTCGCTCTCCTTTAGCACCGCCTTCCATCCTCAATCAAGTGGTCAAGTAGAACGAGTCAATCAAATCCTAGAGGATATGCTTCGAGCTTCACATCATCTCTTCGCATGAATTGGGAGAAATGCCTTCCATTCGCCGAGTTCGCTTATAACAATAGTTATCAAGCCAGCTTGGGCAAAGCTCCTTCAAGTTCTTTATGGACGGAAATGTCGAACGCCTCTTAACTGGTCGAAACCGGGAGAGATAACTCTTTGGCCGGATATGATCCAGAAGCGTAAGAGCAGGTTCGCGTTATTCGTGAGAAATTGAAAACAGCCCAATCTCGTCAAAGAGCCAATATGATCGCAAGCATAAGCCTATGGCTTATGAAATTGGCGAGAAGGCTTACCTCCGGGTTACTCCTTTGAAGGGAACCCATTTATTCGGTATCAAAGGCAAGTTGGCTCCTCGTTACATCGGACCTTTTCGCATTCTTGCCAAACGAGGAGAAGTTGCCTACCAATTGAACTACCTCCACATCTTTCCGAGTCCATGATGTCTTCCACGCTTCCCAACTCAGCGTTGCTTCTCGGATCCTATCCGTGGATGGACCACGCAAACGCTTGATCTCCAAGATAACCTCACCTATCGAGAATATCCCGCTCAGATTCTCGATCAAGCCGAGCGCACCACTCGATGTCGAATATCAAGTTTCTAAAGGTTCAATGGTCAAACCATTCCGAGCAAGAAGCAACTTGGGAAAGGGAGGATCGTCTACGACTTGAGTATCCCACCTTTTTCGCATCAGATCCTAAATCTCGGGACGAGATTCTTTTGAGTAGGGGTGAGTTGTCACATCCCAGCTAGACCATGCATTAGGGTGTGCATCATGTTTAAATTTCATTTGAATTTGAAATGGGGAAGACAGGAAACCCCCAGAACCCGCCCCCCTTAAATCAACTAGGGTTTACTAAAAATTATTTCAATGAACGTGAAATGCCCTTCAAAATGCTCATCATCTTTGCTTTGGTTCAGAACCTATGTCGAAAGTGGTGCATCATTTTCTAGGTCATCCAAAGGTCCTTGAATTAATTCATAAGTTTTTGAACTTGAGCATTTCAAATTATATAAAATATTTCAACTGCCCAAAAAATTGCCAAACCAAAATGTTTCATGTTGGAAATATTTCAACAAGGGACCAGGAGCATTTTGGTGAATTTTAAAACTGTTTTGGTATTTTAGAAAACTCCACAAAGTTGCAGAAAATTAGAAAAGATAAAACAGAAAGGACTTACTCGGCGCCTCCCTACCCGGCCCACCTGCCGCCCAGCCCAAAGAGCCACATGAAGCGCAGCTGCTTGGCTCGCCAGCAGCAGCCAGTGCTCGGCGGGGGCACCGCATGGGTGCCACGCACCTGGTCGCCGCCTCGCCGCTCCTCTCGCCACCTGCCGATGAGGATCGCCTCTCCCTCTCCCGAACCCCTGGACACTTCCTCTCCTCCCGGTTCATCTCCTCGCGCTCCCCGCTTTGGCCGACGCTGCCGCCAAGACCATCGCCAGAATCGTGCTCCCCGCCGTCCGTGCTCCTCCTCACCTTGTCTAGGAGCTCCGCCGCTCTCGACTACCCCAAACCAGCCAAGCCCCGCCTGCTCTAGTGCCCCGAATCCACCACACCGCCTCGGCCGAGTCCACCGTCGCGGAGATCCCTTCAACACCGCTGTCGCCCGGTCCGTCCCCGACCTCGACGAGAGCTTCTACGCGTCGCCCGTGAGCCCATCTACCTCCCCTTCTCTCTCTCTCTCTCTCGCTCTCGAGCAGCGTAGCAACCGAACCAAGCTCACCCGCACCCGCCGCCGTGGAGCTCGTCGCCGACGTGCTCCCGGTCACCCTCCGGCCACCCCATGGTGTCCTTCACACTCACCGCACCCCATGGAGTCTAACCATGCACTTCCCGCACCTCACCGACCCCTCTAGCCCGAAGTTTGTCTTCGGCCGAACCCCGGCGGCCGCCTAGGTCGTCGCCGGCGCCGACTCCGGCCACCCCGACCCCAGCCGACTCCACCAATAGCCGCGGCTTGCTCCCAGCTACCCATAGCCACCCTCCGCGGCTCGTTTGGTCGCCGGAATCGCCAAACGCACTTCCTCCGCCGCGTCGGGCTCGCCGGCGGCTAGTCGCCGGTGCAGCCGACGTGGACTTTACCACGTGGGCCCCGTTGACTCGATGAGTCATCGATGATGGGGCCCACCCTCGCTAACTAAATAGGTTTAGTTTTAATTAAAATTAGTTAAACTAATTACCACGACACCTGGACCCACCGTCGGGTTTGACCTGGACGCCTCCGTTGACTTCGACGTCATGTCGACGCATGGTCGACGATTAATCTAAATTCTGGATTTATTCTAATATAGTAAATTCCGAATATAATTCAAACTTCAAATGCTTATAACTTTTAATCAGAACTCCAAATGCAAAGATTTATATATGAAAATTTATTAGAAAAATCCATTCTATCCATTGGTACAGGTTTCATGCATGTTAAAACAAGTTAACCTTGCTGTTTAACCAGAAGAAGATAATGCACCTTTAGGGCTATTTCAAATGAGCTATCATTTGAATCTTTCATTCAAATGAGTTCATCCCCTATTATTTCAGCTTGCATTAGGCCAACACACATCCATATTGCCATGTCATAGCATGCATCATATTGTTGCATATTGTCATGTGTGTTTACTTTCGGTATGCTTTTCGTGATAGGTTCTGCTTCGAGGATAACCTCGACTACCCATCTGAAGGCGTACTCTACCCCGCTCCATCGTGCAAGCAACTCATTGATCATTCCGATACAAACCCATGTTCTCGCTTCGCTCTCGTTTCTGCATTAAGACAACGCGATTCAAACTGTTGTGTGCTGCGGTAGTTGAACCCACTTCCTTGCATGACCTGTCATTGCCACAAGAATTAGATGAAACCCACTAGTATGTGGAGGAGTTGATTGAGCCATGTTTGTGATTCCTACCATGCTATGCTTGCTATGCTTAGAGTTGTGTCGTCCGCTCATCGGGATGATGAACTGGAGTGAAAGGTTGTGTTGGTTCGAGAGTGAAAGTGTTGAACACGCTTTGGTAAAGGTATCGATGAGAGGCCATGTAGGAGTACATGGTGGGTTGTTTCATTGAAGCCGATCCTAAGAACTGAGATCTGTGTTTGTGATCCATGAAATAGTTACTACCACGCATTGGGCCCGAAACCAATGGACCCTCTCGGCTTCTTAACCACCCTTGTTCTTAGTCCGGGAGTTGCAAGTAGTTTCTGGTGTTTGTAGCATGCTGGGGGCCGCACGCAACGCTGACCTTAGGGGTGGGTTGTGTTGCGGTAGGCACGTGGCCCGGTGTACCGCGTGCCCGTTTGGTATCTCGGGAACCCTGCACACATCGTTCGGGGCTGTATGGGAAACCTCGGCCGGACTCCTCATGGATGGAACCCGAATAGGCGATAAACCTGGACTAGGTACTTGAGTGTTTAGGTAGGCTGTGGCCGACACCCACGCTGGGCTTCCGCTGAAGGTTGCCGAGTACATGTCGTGTAAATGGCGGTAAGTGGTGAGAGCGTGTGTGAAGAAGTACACCCCTGCAGGGTTTAATATGATCTATTCGAATAGCTGTGTCCACGGAGAAGGACTTCTGGGTTGCCTATATCAGTTCATAGACAAGTAAATGGATACTACTAAAAGCCTCAAGATAGTGTGAGTATCATGGATGGCCCTCTCGTGGGATGACGAGAGGATCCACGGTGGAGTATTGTGATGGTGATTAGTGGACTCGTAAAGCGACAAATGCTTTACAAAGTGGTGTCACGTAGGATAGCTTAGCCAAGAGTCAAAGCTGGCTTGCTGCAAATAACTCCACAACCTTCTTGAGAATGTGCATGTATGATAGGATTCTGTGGTAAGACATGCTGAGTACCTCCGTACTCATGTTTGCTTAATTAATGTTTTTCAGAGGACAACACTACCCCCTCCGATGGATTCTATGTAGATCTCGACTTCGACGAGTGAGCTAGCCACCCAGGTGGTGATCTCAGGCTTGTGAAGGGCCATTGTAGATAGAAAGGCTCCAACAAGCTTTCTTTCTTTCTAGAGTCTGTACTCAGACTAGTTTGCTTCCGCATGTGCTTGTATGCTTGTATGACTTGAGTGTTGGGTCATGTGACCCCTACCTGTATGAATATGTTATGTATGGCTCTTCGGAGCCTCTTAAATAAAGTACTTTGAGTTGTAGAGTTTTGTTGTGATCCCTTGTTGTATTTACTCATATCGGGCATATTGCGTGTATGATTGAAATGCTTGGTATGAGTGGGATCCGACAAACTAGTTGTTTATCCTTGGCAGCCTCTCATATGGGGAAATGTAGGCTCGTGCTTCGAGCGATAGTAGTCCGGTACAGCCCGGTTCACCGAGTCCTGCTAGCCCAAAGACTACTGCTTGGACACTTGATGGCCGGCATGTGTTTCACTTCGTCCCTATGTCTGTCCCTTCGGGAAATGTCACGGTGGTATTCGAGTCCTGCCTAGCCTGCTACAGCCGGGATACCGGAGTCCTGTTAGCCCAGTGCTACAGCCCGAATATATACGTTGATGACCGACATGCTCGATGTGATTCATGTATGCCTGTCCCCATAGGTTAGCGCCGCTTTGGGTTCACGACTAGCCATGTCGGCCCGGGTTCTTTGTCATGTGGATGCTAGCGACATTATCATATACGTGAGCCAAAAGGCGCAAACGGTCCCGGGCCATGGTAAGGCAACACCCGTGGGAATACCGTGCGTGAGGCCGCAAAGTGATATGAGGTGTTACCGGCTAGGTCGATGTGACTTGGAATCGGGGTCCTGACAGCGTTGGAGACATATCAACTCCCCCAAGCTTAAACCTTTGCTTGTCCTCAAGCAATTCAGTTGATAAACTGAAAGTGATAAAGAAAAACTTTTATAAACTCTGTTTGCTCTTGTTGTTGTAAACATGAAAAGCCAGCATTCAAGTTTCAGCAAGTATTATGAACTAACCATACTCACAATAACACATAGGTCTCACAATTACTCGTATCAATAACACAATCAGCTAGAGAGCCATAATAATAAAACTCGGATGACAACGCTTTCTCAAAATAATCATAACATGATATAACAAAATGGTATCTCGCTAGCCCTTTCTGAGACCGCAAAACATAAATGCAGAGCACCTTTAAAGATCAAGGACTGACTAAACATTGTAATTCATGGTAAAAGAGATCCAGTCAAGTCATACCCAATATAAACCAATAATAATGAATGCAAATGACAGGTGTGCTCTCCACGGGGCGCTTTTTAATAAGAAGGATGATGACTCAACATAAAAGTAAATAGATAGGCCCTTCGCAGAGGGAAGCGAGGATTTGTAGAGGTGCGAGCTCGATTTTAAATTAGAGATTGAGTAACATTTTGAGCGGTATACTTTTGCTGTCAACGCAACAACTATGAGATGGCTGTATCTTCCATACTACATGCATGATAGGCAGTTCCCAAACAGAATGGTAAAGGTTTATACTCCCCCAACCACCAACAAGCATCAATCCATGGCTTGCTCGAAACAACGAGTGCCTCCAACTTACAACAACCCTGGGGGAGTTTTGTTTAATTATTTTGATTTGCTTTGATCTTTTTGGATCATGGGACTGGGCATCCCGGTTACCGATCCTTTCTCGTGAATGAGGAGCGGAGTCCACTCCTCTTGAGAATAACCCACCTAGCATGGAAGATATAGGCAACCCTAGTTGAAACATGAGCTGCTTGAGCATACAAAACATAATTTCATTTGAAGGTTTGGAGTTTGGCACATACAAATTTACTTGGAACGACAGGTAAATACCGCATATAGGAAGATATAGTGGACTCATATGGAACAACTCTGGGGTTTAAGGAGTTTGGATGCACAAGAAGTATTCCCGCTTAGTACAAGTGAAGGCTAGCAAAAGACCGAAGCGAATTAAGCGAGAGAGCGACAACAATGAAGCATGCATTAAAATTAATTTACACCGAGAACAAGCATGAGTAGGATATAATCCACCATGAACATAAATATCATGAAGGCTATGTTGATTTGATTCAACTACATGTGTGAACATGTGCCAAGTCGAGTCACTCAATTCATTCAAAGGAGGATACCATCCTATCATACCACATCATAATCATTCTAATAGCATGTTGGCACGCAAGGTAAACCATTATAACTCATAGCTAATCAAGCATGACACAAGTAGCTATAATCTCTAAATGTCATTGCAAATATGTTTACTTCATAATAGCTGACTCAGGAACGATGAACTCATCATATTTACAAAAAACAAGAGAGGTCGAGTTCATACCATCTTTTCTCATCCCAATAAGTCCATCATATATCGTCATTATTGCCTTTCACTCGCACGACCGAACGATGTGTATAATAATAAGAGTGCACGTGCATTGGACTAAGCTAGAATCTGCAAGCATTCAACTCAAGAGAGAAGACAAGGTAATATGGGCTTTAAATTAAATAAACAATCATGCATATAAGAGCCACTAAGCATTTTCAATATGGTCTTCTCGACCCCCAAAGGAAAGAAAAGAAAATAAAACTATTTACACGGGAAAGCTCCCAACAAATAAAAGAAGAACGAGAAATCTTTTTGGGTTTTCATTTTAATTCTACTACAAGCAAGGAAATTAACTAACTAGTTTTTTGGTTTTTCTTAAGGTTTATCAAACACACAAGAAGAAAGTTAGAAAAATAAATTTAAACTAGCATGGATGATACAATGAAAGAGTATGAGCACCGACGACTAGTGTGTGAACATGAATATAAAGTCGGTGAGAAATACGTACTCCCCCAAGCTTAGGATTTTGGCCTAAGTTTGTTTAATACCAGGGACCGCCTGGCTGATATCCATAAGTGAAACTGGGGTTGTAGTGAGATGCAGAGGCGACCGCCTCCTGAGCAGCAACGTGTTGGCGAGCTGCCTCCATTCCCCTCTCATACTCAGTTGCTTCCTTCCCTGTGACAACTTATCTTCCTTTCACCTGATAATCAAAAAGGTAGGGGCAGGAAGAGTAACAGGGACGACATTGCGCCTGTCATAGATTAGTCGATAATGGAGGAATTTTTCATTCCTCTCAAGAAAATGATGATCAAACATAACTTCTTTATCCAAATAAACAGGAGGTACAATCATATCCCCCTCTCGTGGAGCTATATTAAGAAAATTAGCCACACGGGTTGCATAAATTCCTCCAAAGAAATCACCCCTTCTACTATTATTCGCAACCTCGTGCAACTATTGCCCCAAGTTATAACCTTTATAACCTGACACATCACTCTTGAGGACACAAAGATCAGGAGCACACATGTGACATACTTCGTCCTTACCGTTAATGCATCTATCAATAAAGAGAGCAAAGTAATGTATAGCAGGAAAATGAATGCTCCCTATGGTAGCTTGTGCTACGTCCCTAGATTCTCCCACGGTGATACTAGCAAGAAAATCTCTAAATTCAGATTTGCGAGGATCATTGATATTACCCCACTGCGGGAGTTTGCAAGCAGTTGCGAAATCCTCTAAATCCATGGTTTAAGATGTATCATAAATATCAAACATGACACTAGGAGAATTATGCGCAGAAATATATTCGAACCTCCCCACAAAGGAATCGGTCAATTGATAATACTGAGGACACTTATCTTGTAAGAAGTCCTCCAGCTCAGCATTACGCACATATGCGTCAAATTCCTCCTTGAAGCCTGCTTCGACCATAAAATCATCGGATGGCCACTCACAAGCCCGTACATTTGCGTCCCTTGGCAAATTAACATCTTGTTCACATATAGCAATCCTTGGCCCTTTCTTTGCCGAGGAACCTCCTTGGTACATTCTTCTAAGCATATTTATTTTTCTGAAAATTTCTGAAATTTTAGTAACTTGAAAGTAAAAGTGAATAAAACTAAACAAGATTGATAGCAACTACTCCTACAAGTGCCTAGAGCCTATATCATGCATTGGAATTGCTTGGGACCTCAAAAGTTTAACATGCAAGATCAAGAACATGGTCACCTATGCAGCAAAAATTTGCAACGAATAAAGCACTAGAACAAAAACTATTTGGACCAATGGAGGAGTCACATACCAAGCAACAATATCCCAAAGCAGTTTTGTGAATGGAGCTTTGAGCTAAGAGATCGAAAATCGCAGCAAAACGAGTTAGAACTCGGGCTTGAGCTGGATGGGGATTTTTTTGGGTAGAAGCTGAAGTGTGTGGGTGCTGACATAAGTGGAGGGGGGCCACCAGGGGCCCACGAGACAGGGGGCGCCCTACAGGGGGGGGGGGCTCCTCTCTCGTGGCCTGGTGCTTGCCCTTTCTGCAGTGTTTTCAGTGCCTAAAATCCTCAAATATTCCAGAAAAAAATCATACTAGATTTGCAGGGCATTTGGAGCACTTTTATTTTCGGACTATTTTTTAATGCACGGATAATTCAGAAAACAGACGGATAATACTATTTTTTCTTTATTTATTCTAAATAAAAGTAAAAGGAGGGTACATAAGGTTGTGCCTTCTAGTTTCATCCATCTCATGGTCATCAAAATGAACCCACTAACAAGGTTGATCAAGTCTTGTTAACAAACTCATTCCGAATAACACGGAACCGGAGAAATTTCGAATAACACTAAGCTACCTCAACGGGGATATGAAAATCCCCAACAATAAGAATATCATACTTTTTCTTGACAGTAGGGAGAGGAAATTCAAAACCTCCGGAAATAATAGTTGGAACTTTTTCAATAGAATTGATGCTATGAACTTGAGATTGTTTCCTCGGAAAGTGTACCGTATGCTCATTATCATTAACATGCAAAGTGACATTGCCTTTCTTGCAATCAACAACAGCTCCTGCAGTATTAAGAAAAGGTCTACCAAGGATAATAGACATGCTATCGTCCTCAGGAATATCAAGAATAACAAAGTTCGTTAAGATAGTGACATTTGCAACCACAACAGGCACATCCTCACAAATACCGACAGGTATAGCAGTTGATTTATCAGCCATTTTCAAAGATATTTCAGTAGGTGTCAACTTATTCAATTTAAGTCTACGATATAAAGAGAGAGGCATAACACTAACTCCGACTCCAAGATCACATAAAGCAGTTCTAACATAATTTCTTTTAATGGAGCAAGGTATAGTTGGAACACACGGATCTCCAAGTTTCTTTGGTATTCCACCCTTAAAAATGTAATTAGCAAGCATGGTGGAAATTTCAGCTTCCGGTATCTTTCTTTTATTTGTAATGATATCCTTCATAAACTTAGCATAAGGGTTTACTTTCAGCATATCAGTTAAGTGCATACGTAAGAAAATAGGTCTAATCATTTCAGCAAAGCGCTCAAAATCCTCATTATCCTTTGTCTTGGATGGTTTAGGAGGAAAGGGCATGGGTTTCTGAACCCATTGTTCTCTTTCTTTATCGTGCTTCCTAGGAACAAAATCTCTCTTATCATAACGTTTATTCTTTGATTGTGGGTTATCAAGATCAACAACAGGTTCAATCTCTACATCATTATCATTGCTAGGTTGAGCATCAACATGAAAATTATTATTAACATTATCACTAGGTTCATGTTCATCACCTGATTGTGTTTCAGCATCAGATATAGAAATATCATTGGGATTCTCAGGTGTGTCTACAGTAGGTTCACTAGAAGCATGCAAAGTTCTATCGTTTTTCTTCTTCTTCATTTTAGAAGAACTAGGTGCCTCAAAATTATTTCTTTGAGAATCTTGTTCGATTCTCTTAGGGTGGCCTTCAGGATACAAAGGTTCCTGAGTCATTCTGCCAGTTCTAGTACCAACTCTAACAATAAAGTCATTTTTATTATTTAATTCATCAATCAAATCATTTTGAGCTTTAAGTACTTGCTCAGCTTGAGTAGCAACCATAGAAGCATATTTGCTAACGTGGTGAAGTTCATCTTTAACTCTAGCCAGATTATCACCTACACATCCTATCTCGAAAGCATTATTCTTTAACTCTCTACCAACATAAGCATTAAAACCTTCTTGCCTAGCCATAAAGTCATCAAATAAATCTAAGCATGGACTATGAATTTTAGTAGAGGGTATTTCAACTTTATCATATCTATAGAGAGAATTTACCTTTACTACCTGTGTCGGGTTATCAAGACAATGTAGTTCTTCAGGCGGTAAATTAAGACCATGTATTTCTTCAATAGGAGGTAAATTCTTAACATCTTCAGCTTTAATACCTTTTTCTTTCATTGATTTCTTTGCCTCTTGCATATCTTCAGGACTGAGAAATAAAACACCTCTCTTCTCCTGAGTAGGTTTAGGAATAGACTCAGAGTTGGCTCAATTGGTTCAGAATTACTTCAGGAACTGGCTCGGGAAGAGTCCAATTATTTTCATTAGTCAACATAATATTTCAGCTTCGTAGATTGTTCTTTCCCTGAAAACACAACCAGCACAACTATCCAAGTAGTCCTTGGAAGCATCGGTTAGTCCATTGTAAAAGATATCAAGTATTTCATTTTTCTTAAGAGGATGATCAGCAAAGCATTATAACGGAGAAGCCTCCCCAAGCTCGTGGGAGACTCTCTTCTTTGATTTGCACAAAATTATATATTTCCCTCAAGGCAGCTTGTTTCTTATGAGCAGGGAAATATTTACCAGAGAAGTAATAAATCATATCCTGGGGACTACGCACACAACCAGGAGCAAGAGAATTATACCAAGTTTTAGCATCACCCTTTAATGAGAACGAGAATATCTTAAGGATATATAAATAGCGAGACTTCTCATCATTAGTAAACAAGGTGAATATATCATTCAACTTGGTAAGATGCGCAACAACAGTTTCAGATTCAAGGCCGTAAAAAGGATCAGATTCAACTAAAGTAATAATATCAGGATCAATAGAGAATTCATAATCCTTATCAGTAACACAGATAGGTGAAGTAGCAAATGCAGGATCAGGTTTCATTCTAGCATTAAGAGACTGATGCTTCCATTTAGCTAATAATTTATTAAGATCATTTCTATCATTGCAAGCAAGAATTTCCATAGCAGCTGTTTCATTTATAACATAACCCTTAGGAACAACAGGTAATACATAATCATAGGGGGAACCTTCATCATCACTATCATCAATAATAGGTTCTTCAATATTTTCGTTCCCCCTAACTCTAGCAAGTTGTTCATCAAGAAATTCACCTAATGGCAAAGTAGTATCACGCATGTAAGTAGTTTCATCATGCATAGCGAAGTGGCATCATCAATAACATGCGACATATCGTAATTCATAGCAAGAGCAGGTTTAGGTGTCGCAAGCCTACTAATAACGGAAGGAGAATCTAGTGCAGAGCTAGATGGCAGTTCCTTACCTCCCCTCGTAGTTGAGGGCAAAATCTTGGTCTTAGCGTCTTTCAATTTCTTCATAGTGATCAATAGATATAAATCCCAAGTGACTCAGAGAATAGAGCTATGCTCCCCGGCAACGGTGCCAGAAATTAGTCTTGATAACCCACAAGTATAGGGGATCGCAACAGCTTTCGAGGGTAAAGTATTCAAACCAAATTTATTGATTCGACACAAGGGGAGCCAAAGAATATTCTTGAGTATTAGCAGATGAGTTGTCAATTCAACCACACCTGGATAACTTAGTATCTGCAGCAAAGTGTTTAGCTGCGAAAGTGGTATGACAATAAAGGTAACGGTAGCAAAAGTAAAGATAAATGTTTTTGGGTTTTTGTAGTAGTTGTAACAGTAGCAACGGAAAAGTAAATAAGCGAAGGACAATATATGAAAAGCTCGTAGGCAATGGATTAGTGATGGATAATTATGCCGGATGCGATTCCTCATGCAATAGTTATAACATAGGGTGATATAGAACTAGCTCCAATTCATCAATGTAATGTAGGCATGTATTCCGTAAATAGTCATACGTGCTTATGGAAAAGAACTTGTATGACGTCTTTTGTCCTACCCTCCCGTTGCAGCGGGGTCCTAGCGGAAACTAAGGGATATTAAGGCCTCCTTTTAATAGAGAACCGGACCAAAGCATTAACACATAGTGAATACATGAACTCCTCAAATTACGGTCATCACCGAGAAGTATCCCGATTATTGTCACTTCGGGGTTGTCGGATCATAACACATAATAGGTGACTATAGACTTGCAAGATAGGATCAAGAACACACATATATTCATGAAAACATAATAGGTTCAGATCTGAAATCATGGCACTCGGGCCCTAGTGACAAGCATTAAGCATTGCAAAGTCATAGCAACATCAATCTCAGAACATAGTGGATACTAGGGATCAAACCCTAACAAAACTAACTTGATTACATGGTAAATCTCATCCATCCCATCACCGTCCAGCAAGCCTACGATGGAATTACTCACGCACGGCGGTGAGCATCATGAAATTGGTGATGGAGGATGGTTGATGACGATGATGGCGACGAATCCCCCTCTCCGGAGCCCCGAACGGACTCCAGATCAGCCCTCCCGAGAGAGATTAGGGCTTGACGGCGGCTCCATATCGTAAAACATGATGAAACTTTTCTCTGATTTTTTTCTCCCCGAGACGGAATATATGGAGTTGGAGTTGAGGTCAGAGGAGGTCCAGGGGGCCCAGGACATAGGAGGCCGCGCCCTAGGGGGGGGGCACCCCCCCTGTCTCGTGGACAGGCTGTGGGCCCCCTGGCATTAATTCTTTCACCAAAAATTCTTATAAATTCCAAAAAGTGCCTCCGTGGATTTCCAGGATATTCCGAGAACTTTTCTTTTCTACACATAAAACAACATCATGGCAGTTCTGCTGAAAACAGCGTCAGTCCGGGTTAGTTTCATTCAAATCATGCAAGTTAGAGTCCAAAACAAGGGCAAATGTGTTTGGAAAAGTAGGTACGTATCAGGGGTGAGGGCTGGAGAGTCAGTAGGAGCTCCTGAGACGCGGTGCTCAGGAGCCCCCCATTTTAATGCACAAGCGAATTGCGTGAAAAAAGAAGGAGCCTGCGGTGCCGCCCGCTGTCAGCCTCAGGAGATTCCCGTGGGTTAGCGCGAGGGAGGAATACAGATTGGACCGTGCTCGCTGGCCCCCCACTGGTCGTTCCGCAAGAAGATGAGGCACTGAGGGCCTGGTGAGGTGACATGCACGGGGCGTGCCACGAGCCAGAGCTCGAGCACTCACGTTTGTCAGCGTTGCAGGGACGGACCCGAGTACAAGCGCCATGCCAGCATGTGTACCCCCGTTGAGGGATAAGCAATGATACGTCCATTTTGCATCATGCTTTTATATCGATATTTATTGCATTATGGGCTGTTATTACACATTATGTCACAAATCTTATGCCTATTCTCTCTTATTTTACAAGGTTTACATAAGGAGGGAGAATGCCGGCAGCTGGAATTCTGGGCTGGAAAACGAGCAAATATTAGAGACCTATTCTGCACAACTCCAAAAGTCCTGAAACTCCACGGAAGTCATTTTTGGAAATAATGAAAAATATTGAGCGGAAGAAGTTCACCAGAGGGGGACCCACCTAGCCACGAGGGTGGGGGGCGCGCCCTACTCCTGTATGCGCCCCTCGCCTCAGGCCCCCTGTTGGCTCTCCGATGGCCAACTTCTTCTATATGAGGTCTTTCATCGAGGAAAAAATCATAAGCAACCTTTTGGGACGAAACTCCGCCGCCACGAGGCGGAACCTTGGCGGAACCAATCTAGGGCTCCGGCAGAGCTGTTCTGCCCGGGACACTTCCCTCCTGGAGGGGGAAATCATCACCATCGTCATCACCAACGCTACTCTCATCGGGAGAGGGAAATCTCCATCAACATCTTCACCAGGACCATCTCCTCTCATAACCCTAGTTCATCTCTTGTATCCAATTCTTGTCTCCAAGTCCGGGATTGGTACTAGTAGGTTGCTAGTAGTGTTGATTACTCCTTGTAGTTGATGCTAGTTGGTTTATTTGGTGGAAGATCATATGTTCAGATCCTTTATGAATATTAATACCCCTCTGATTATGAACATGAATATGCTTTGTGAGTAGTTACGTTTGTTCCTGAGG
This sequence comes from Aegilops longissima, assembly GCA_021605205.1. Lineage (NCBI taxonomy): Eukaryota > Viridiplantae > Streptophyta > Magnoliopsida > Poales > Poaceae > Aegilops > Aegilops longissima. The sequence goes on from CM038677.1 coordinate 316,611,928, forward strand.
ACATGGGAGTAGTCTTGCTATTAGTAGTCATGTGAATTTGGTATTCGTTCGATATTTTGATGAGATGTATGTTGTCTAGCCTCTAGTGGTGTTATGTGAACGTCGACTACATAACACTTCACCATTATTTGGGCCTAGAGGAAGGCATTTGGAAATAATAAGTAGATGATGGGTTGCTAGAGTGATGTGCTTAAACCCTAGTTTATGCGTTGTTTCATAAGGGGCTGATTTGTATCCATATGTTTCATGCTATGGTTAGGTTTACCTTAATACTTTTGTTGTTGTTGCGGATGCTTGCAATAGAGGTTAATCATAAGTGGGATGCTTGTTCAAGTAAGAACAACACCCAAGCACCGGTCCACCCACATATCAAATTATCAAAGTACCAAATGCGAATCATATGAACATGATGAAAACTAGCTTGACGATATTCCCATGTGTCCTCGGGAGCGCTTTTCCTTATATAATAGTTTGTCCAGGTTTGTCCTTTGCTACAAAAAGGATTGGGCCACCTTTCTGCACTTTATTTACCTTTGTTACTTGTTGCTCGTTACAAATTATCTTATCACAAAACTATTTGTTACCACTTATTTCAGTACTTGCAGAGAATACCTTGTTGAAAATCGCTTATCATTTCCTTCTGCTCCTCGTTGGGTTCGACACTCTTACTTATCGAAAGGACTACGATAGATCCCCTATACTTGTGGGTCATCAAGACTATTTTCTGGCGCCGTTGCCGGGGAGCATAGCTCTATTCTTTGAGTCACTTGGGATTTATATCTGCTGGACACTATGAAGAACTTGAAAGACGCTAAGACAACAATTTATCCCTCAACAACGAGGGGAGGTAAGGAACTTCCATCTAGCTCTACACTTGATTCACCTTCTGTTTTGAGTAAGCTTGCGACACCTAAACCTGCTTCTGCTATTCGTTCTGATATGTCGCATGTTATTGATGATGCCACTTCTTCTATACATGATACTTATGATGAAACTACTTCTATGCTTGATACTACTGTGCCTCTTAGTGAATTTCTTGATGAACAAATTGCTAGGGCTAGAGAGAAAGAAATTATTGAAACTGATTATATTGATGAAAGTGATGATGAAGATATGCCTGTTATTCCTGAGGGTTATATTTTTATATGGAAGCTTCTGCAGCTATTTTAGCTTGCAAAGATAGATATGAACTCAAGAGGTTATTAGCTGAATGGAATAAGCAATCTCTTAGAGATAGAATGAGGCCTGACCCTGCTTTTGCTACTTCACCTATCTGTGTTGCCGATAAGGATTATGAATTCTCTGTTGATCCTGATATAATTACTTTGGTTGAATCTGATCCTTTTCATGGCTATGAATCTGAAACTATTTTGGCACATCTTACTAAATTAAATGATATAGCCACCCTGTTCACTAATGATGAGAGATCTCGCTACTTTTATATCCTTAAAATATTTCCATTCTCATTAAAGGGTGATGCTAAGATATGGTTTAATTCTCTTGATCCTGGTTGTGTGTGTAGTCCGCAGGATATGATTTATTACTTCTCTGCTAAATATTTCCTTGCTCATAAGAAACAAGCTGCTTTAAAGGAAATATACAACTTTGTGCAAATTGAAGAAGAAAGTCTCCCACAAGCTTGGGAGAGGCTTCTCAAGTTACTTAATGCTTTTCCTGATCATCCTCTTAAGAAAAATGAAATACTTGATATCTTTTATAATGGACTAACCGATGTTTCCAGAGATTACCTGGATAGTTGTGCTGGTTCTGTTTTCACGGAAAGAACACCAGATGAAGCTGAAATTCTATTGAATAATATGTTGACAAATGAAAATAATTGGGCACTTCCTGAGCCAGCTCCTGCTCCAATTACTGAGCCTATTCCTAAACCAACTCCGAAGAAGAGAGGTGTTCTATTTCTCAGTCCTGAAGATATGCAAGAGGCAAAGAAATCTATGAAAGAAAAAGGTATCAAAGCTGAAGATGTTAAGAATTTACCTCCTGTTGAAGAAATACATGATCTTAATCTACCGCCTGTTGAATAAATATATGATCTTAATCCATTACCTATTGAAGAACCTCCTGGTCTTGATAACCCGACACATGTAGTAAAGGTAAATTCTCTCTATAGATTTGATGAAGGTGATATTCCTCACTATAAGTCTGCTAGGCAATGTCTTGATGAGTTTGATAATTTTATTGTCAAACAAGAAAATTTTAATGCTTATTTTGGTAGACAATTGAAATACAATTCCGATATGATTAAACACTTGGGTGACTATATGGCTAATATTAGAGGTGAGCTTAAACTTGTTAGCAAACATGCTTCTATGGTTACCACTCAAGTAGAACAAGTACTTAAAGCTCAAAATGATTTTCTCAGTGAAATGAATATTAAGAAAAATGATTATGCTATTAGAGTGGCTACTAGAACTGGTAGAACGACTTAGGAACCTTTGTATCCTGAAGGCCACCCTAAGATAATTGAGCAAGATTCTCAGAGAAATAATATTGATGTACCTAGTTCTTCTAAAAGGAAGAAAAAGAAAAATGATAGGACTTTGCAAACTTCTAGTGAACCTATTGCTGAACCACCTGAGAATCCCAATGATATCTCTATGTCTGATGCTGAAACACAATCTGGTAATGAACATGAACCTAGTGAAAATATTAATGATGATGTTCATGATGATGCTCAACCTAGTAATGATAATGATGTAGAAGTTGAACCTGTTGTTGATCTTGATAACCCACAATCAAAGAATCAACATTATGATAAGAGAGACTTTGTTGATAGGAAACATGGTAAAGAAAGGGAACCATCGGTTCAGAAACCCATGCCTTTTCCTCCCAAACCATCCAAGAAAAAGGATGATGAGGATTTTGAGCGCTTTGCTGAAATGATTAGACCTATCTTTTTGCGTATGTGATTGACTGATATGCTCAAAATGAATCCTTATGCTAAGTATATGAAAGATATTGTTACTAATAAGAGAAAAATACCGGAAGCTGAAATTTCCACCATGCTTGCTAATTATACTTTTAAGGGTGGAATACCTAAGAAACTTGGAGATCCAGGAGTACCTACTATACCATGCTCCATTAAAAGAAATTATGTTAAAACTGCTTTATGTGATCTTGGAGCCGGTGTTAGTGTTATGCCTCTCTCTTTATATCGTAGACTTGACTTGAATAAGTTGACACCCACTGAAATATCTTTGCAAATGGCTGATAAATCAACTTCTATACCTGTCGGTATTTGTGAGGATGTGCTTGTTGTGGTTGCAAACATTACTATTTTAACGGACTTTGTTATTCTTGATATTCCCGAGGACGATAGTATGTCTATTATTCTTGGAAGACCTTTTCTGAATACTGCAGGTGCTGTTATTGATTGCAACAAAGAAAATGTCACTTTTCATGTTAATCGTAATGAGCATATGGTACAATTTCCGAGGAAACAACCTCAAGTTCATAGTATCAACTCTATAGGAAAAATTCCATCAATTATATTTGGAGGTTTTGAATTTCCTCTTCCTACTATCAAGAAGAAATATAATATTCTTATTATTGGGGATGTGCATATCCCCGTTGAGGTAACATAGTGTTATTCGAAATTTCTCCTGTTTCATGTTATTCAGAATGAGTTTATTAACAAGACCTGATCAACCTTGTTAGTGGATTCCTTTTGATGAGCATGAGATTGATGAAACTAGAAAGCACAACCTTCTGTACCCTTTTCCTACTTTCTGTTATTTAGTTGAAATAAAGTAAAAATAGTATTTTTCTGTCTGTTTTCTGATTTATCTGTGCAATATAAAAATACCCTGAAAATAAAAGTTCTCCAAATGCCCTGAAAATGAAATATGATTTTTTCTAGAATATTTGAGGATTTATGGAACTGAGAACACACCAGGGGGGCCAACCACCTGGGCACGAGGGTGGAGGGTGCGCCCTACCCCCCAGGGCGCGCCCCCCTGCCTCGTGGTCCCACGGTGGCCCTCCTCCACTTATTCCTGCACCCATACAGTTCTTCTTCCTCCCACAAACACGAATATCTAGCTCAAGCACGAGTTCTAGCTCACTTTGCTGTGATTTTCGATCTCCTTGCTCAAAGCACCTCTCACAAAACTGCTTGGGGAGATTGTTCCTTGGTATGTGACTCCTCCATTGGTCAAATTAGTTTTTGATCTAGTGCTTTATTCATTGCAAATTTGTGCTGCATAGGTGACCATGTTCTTGAGCTTGCATGTCAAATTTATATGGTTCCAAGTAGTTCTAATGCATGATATAGTCTCTAGGCACTTGTAGGAGTAGTTGCTATCAATTTTGTTGAGCTTGGTTCACTTTTGTTTGAAGTTACTAAAAATTTCAGAAATTTTTCAGAGGAAGCAATATGCTTAGGAAAATGTTCCAAGGTGGTTCTTCTAGGAAGCAAGGACCCAGGCTTGCAATGCGTGATGCTGATGAGGAGCCCCCAAGGGACGCTCCAGTGCGGTCCTGTGAATGGCCTTCGAAAATTTTTATGGATCGAGTGGGAATCAAAGAGGAATTTAACGCATATTTGCGTAATGCCGATCTTGTGAGCTTTGAGGCAGACAAATGCCCCCAGTACCATCAACTCACTAGTTCATTTGTGAGGAGGTTTGAATTTTCATCTTCACGTAATTCTCCAACTGTCATGTTTGATCTCTATGAAAAATCTTATTCCATGGACTTAGAGGATTTTACTTTTGCCTGCAAACTTCCACAATGGGGTAGTGCTAGTGATCCCTGTAAATCTGAATTTAGAGACTTTCTTGGTGGTATAACTGTAGGGGAATCTAGAGATATAGCATAAGCTACCATAGGGAGCATTCACTTTCCTGCTATTCATTATTTTGCTCTCTTCATAGATAGGTGCATAACCGGTAAGGATGAAGCATGTCATATGTGTGTGCCCGACCTCAGTATTCTTAGGAGTGCTGTGTTAGGAGACCAATCTTATCATATGGGAGCAATTGTAGCACATAGGTTGCATCATAATAGATATAATGGAGATTTCTTTGGAGGAATTTATGCAACCCGCTTAGCTGATTTTCTTGAGGATGACATGGAGTTGCCTCCTACTTATTTAGATTTTAATTCTATGGTCTCTCATCAGTTTGTCGAGAGGAATGAATCACCTCTCCAGTATCGACTAATCTTGTACAAACGGCGTGTTGTCCGTATTACTATCCCTGCTCCTGCCTTCTTTGATTATCAGGCAAAACGAAGATATATTATTACTAGAGAGGAGGCGTATGAGTACGAGAGGAGAGAGGAGGCACCCGACGCCACGCTGCAGCTCTGGAGGTGATAGCCGCTGCATCGCATTATGACCCCAGCTACACCTACGGGTATCCGCCAGGCTATCCCTGGCAATGAACCAACTTAGGCCAAAAGCCTAAGCTTGGGGGAGTACGTATTTCTCACCGGCATTACATTTATGTTTACACACACTCATTGCTAGATGTCGGTGCTCATGCTCTTTCACTGTAATGTCCATGCCAGTTTATTTTTGTTTTTCCTGCTTTCTTCTTGTGTGTTTGTTAAACCTTGTGAAAAACCAAAAATATTAGTAGTAGTTTACTTTTCTTGCTGTAGTAATAATAATTAAAAATAAAACCCAAAAATATTTCAGGTTCTTCTTTGCTTGTTGGGAGCTTTCCCGTGTAAATAGTTTTTATTTCTTTTCTTTTCTTTGGGGTCGATAGGAGAAGACCATGATTAAATTGTTGAAGTGCCTCTTATATGCATTATTGTTGATTTAACCAACAGCCCATATTGCCTTGTCTTCTCCTGTTTATTGAATGCTCGCAGATTCCAGCTTAGTCCAATGCACGTGCACTCTTATTATTATTCACATCGTTCGGTCGTGCGAGTGAAAGGCAATTATGATGATATATGATGGACTGACTGAGATGAGAAAAACTGGTATGAACTCGACCTCTCTTGTTTTTGTAAATATGATGAGTTCATCGTTCTTGATTCAGCTTATTATGAATAAACATGTTTGCAATGACAATTAGAGATCATAGTTGCTCGTGCCATAATTGATTAGCTATGAGTTATAATGGTTTACCTTGTGTGCCAACATGCTATTAAACTGGTTATGATGTGGTATAGTGGGGTGGTATCCTCCTTTGAATGATTTAAGTGACTCGACTTGGCACATGTTCACAAATGTAGTTGGAACAAATCAACATAGCCTTCATGATATTTATGTTCATGGTGGATTGTATCCTACTCATGCTTGCATTCAATGTTTATTAATTTTAATGCATGTTCATGACTGTTGTCGCTCTCTAGTTGGTCGCTTCCCAGTCTTTTGCTAGCCTTCACTTGTACTAAGTGGGAATACTACTTGTGCATCCAATCCCTTAAACCCCAAAGTTATTCCATATGAGTCCACTATACCTTCCTATATACGGTATCTACCTGCCGTTCCAAGTTAATTGTATGTGCCAAACTCTAAACCTTCAAATAAACATTTTGTTTTGTATGCTCGAATAGCTCATGTATCAACTAGGGCTGCCCTTATCTTCCATGTTAGGCGGGTTATTTTCAAGAGGAGTGGGCTCTGCTCCTCATTCACGAGAAAATGGCTGGTCACCGGGATGCCCAGTCCCATGCTTTATGCAAACTAAATCAAAATTAATTGCAAACAAAACTCCCCCTAGGACTGTTGCTAGTTGGAGACACTCGTTGTTTCGAGCAAGTCATGGATTGATGCTTGTTGGTGGAGGGGGAGTATAAACTTTACCATTCTGTTTGGGAACCGTCTATAATGTGTGTAGCATGGAAGATATCACCATCTCTTGGTTGTTATGTTGACAATGAAAGTATGCCGCTCAAAATATTATTTATCTCTATTTCAAAACCGAGCTCCCAGCACCTCTACAAATCCTGCTTCCCTCTCTGAAGGGCCTATCTATTTACTTTTATGTTGAGTCATCACCCTCTTATTAAAAGCACTAGTGGAGAGCACAACTGTCATTTGCATTCATTACTGTTAATTTATATTGGGTATGACTATGATTGGATCTCTTTTACCATGAATTACAATGTCTAGTCAGTCCTTGATCTTTAAAGGTGCTCTGCATTTATGTTTTGCGGTCTCAGAAAGGGCTAGTGAGATACCATCTTGTTATATCATATTATGATTGTTTTGAGAAAGTGTTGTCATCCGAGATTTATTATTATGGCTCGCTAGTTGATTATGCTATTGATATGAGTAAACATGAGACCTAAGAGTTATTGCAAATGTGGTTAGTCATGATCTTTGCTGAAAACTTGAATGCTGGCTTTACATATTTACAACAACAAGAGAAAACAGAGTTTGTAAATTTTTTTCTTTATCACTTTCAGTTTATCAACTGAATTGCTTGAGGACAAGCAAGGGTTTAAGCTTGGGAGAATTGATACGTCTCCGTCGTATCTACTTTTCCAAACACTTTTGCCCTTGTTTTGGACTCTAACTTGCATGATTTGAATGGAACTAACCCGGACTGACGCTGTTTTTAGCAGACTTTCCATGGTGTTATTTATGTGCAGAAACAAAACTTCTCGGAATGACCTGAAACTCCATGGAACGTCTAGTTAAAAATAATAAAAAATCCTCGCCAAAGATGAAGACCAGGGGGCCCACACCCTGTCCACGAGGGTGGGGGGCGCGCCCCCCCTAGGGCACGCCCCTACCTCGTGGGCCCCCTGTAGCTCCTCCGACGCCAACTCCAACTCTATATATTTGCTTTCGGAGAGAAAAAAAATCAAGGAGAAGAAATCATCGCGTTTTACGATACGGATCTGCCGCCAAGCCCTAAAACCTCTCAGGAGGGCTGATTTGGAGTCCGTTCGGGGCTCCGGAGAGGGGGATTCGTCGCTGTCGTCATCATCAACCATCCTCCATCACCAATTTCTTGATGCTCACCGCCGTGCGTGAGTAATTCCATCGTAGGCTTGCTGGACGGTGATGGGTTGGATGAGATCTATCATGTAATCGAGTCAGTTTTGTTAGGGTTTGATCCCTAGTATCCACTATGTTCTGAGATTGATGTTGCTATGACTTTGCTATGCTTAATGCTTGTCACTAGGGCTTGAGTGCCATGATTTCAGATCTAAACCTATTATGTTTTCATGAATATATGTGTGTTCTTGATCCTATCTTGCAAGTCTATAGTCACCTACTATGTGTTTTATCCGGCAACCCCGAAGTGACAATAATCGGGACCACTCCCGGTGATGACCATAGTTTGAGGAGTTCATGTATTCACTATGTGCTAATGCTTTATTCCGGTTCTCTATTAAAAGGAGGCCTTAATATCCTTAGTTTCTGTTAGGACCCCGCTGCCACGGGAGGGTAGGACAAAAGATGTCATGCAAGTTCTTTTCCATAAGCACGTATGACTATATTCGGAATACACGCCTACATTGCATTGATGAATTGGAGCTAGTTCTGTGTCACCCTAGGTTATGACTGTTACATGATGAACCGCATCCGGCATAATTCTCCATCACCGATCCAATGCCTACGAGCTTTTCCTATATTGGTTCTCGCTTATTTACTTTTCCGTTGTTATCATATAATCACTACAAAACACCAAAAATATTACTTTTGCTTCACATACTTTTGTTACCGCTACCACTACTATCATATTACTTTGCTACTAAATACTTTGCTGCAGATACTAAGTTATCCAGGTGTGGTTGAATTGACAACTCAACTGCTAATACTTGAGAATATTCTTTGGCTCCCCTTGTGTCGAATCAATAAATTTGGGCTGAATACTCTACCCTCGAAAACTGTTGCGATCCCCTATACTTGTGGGTTATCAAGACTATTTTCTGGCGCCGTTGCCGGGCAGTGAAGCGACTTTGGTAGGTGGAATTTGGTAAGGAAAAATTTATATAGTGTGCTGAAATTTACTGTCACTTGTTACTATGGAAAGTAATCCTCTGAGGGGCTTGTTCGGGGTATCTTCACCCCGACCAGTAGAGCAAAGAATTGCTCCTCAACCTAATGAACCTACTGAAAATGAAAATGTTCCCTTTGAAGTTCCTTCGGGTATGTTAGAAAAACTGCTAGATAATCGTTTTACAGGAGATGGAACAAAGCATCCTGATGAGCACCTAATATATGTGGATGAAGTTTGTGGATTATTTAAGCTTGCAGGTATACCCGATGATGTTGTTAAGAAGAAGGTCTTCCCTTTATTTTTGAAGGGAGATGCATCGACATGGTATAGGCTATGTGATGATACGGGATCATGGAACTATAAATGAATGAAGTTGTAATTTCATCAAAAATATTATCCTATGCATCTTGTTCATCGTGATCGCAATTATATATATAATTTTTGGCCTCGCGAAGGAGAAAGCATCGCTCAAGCTTGGGGGAGGCTTAAATCAATGTTATATACATGCCCCAATTATGAGCTCTCAAGAGAAATAATTCTTCAAAAATTTTATGCTCGGCTTTCTGAAAACAATCGCATCATGCTCGATACTTCTTGTGTTGGCTCTTTTATGATGAAGACTATTGAATTCAAATGGAATTTATTGGATAGAATTAAACGAAACTCTGAAGATTAGGATCTCGACGAAGGTAAGGAGTCAGGTATGACACCTAAGTTTGATTGTGTTAAATCTTTTATGGATACTGATGTTTTCCGTAAATTTAACACTAAATATGGACTTGACTCTGAGATAGTAGCTTCTTTCTGTGAATCTTTTGCTACTTTTGTTGATCTCCCCAAGGAGAAGTGGTTTTAATATCATCCTCCCATAGAAGTAAAAGTAGCTGCACCTACTAAAGTTGAAGAAAAGATTGTCACTTATAATGATCCTATTGTTCCTACTTCTTATGTTGAGAAACCACCCTTCCCTGTTAGAATAAAGGATCATGCTAAATCTTCAACTATGGTTCGTAAAAGCAATATTAGAACTTATACACCTCCTGAGCAAGTTAAAGTTGAACCTAATATTGATGTTGTTAAAGATCTCTTGTCTGATAATATCGATGGGCATGTGATTCATTTCTGCGGTGAAACCGCTAGAATTGCCAAACCTTGTGCTAAAGATAAACATAGACCTGTGGTAGGCGTGCCTGTTATTTCTGTTAAAATAGGAGATCATTGTTATCATGGCTTATGTGATATGGGTGCTAGTGCTAGTGTTATACCGCATACTTTATACGAAGAAATTAAGCATGAAATTGCACCTACTGAGTTAGAAGGAATTGATGTTACAATTAAACTTGCCAATAGAGATACTATATCAGCAATGGGAATTGTTAGAGATGTTGAAGTCTTGTGTGGGAAAACTAAATACCCTGCTGATTTTCTTGTTCTTGGTTCCCCACTGATACGCCTCCGTCGTATCTGTAATTTTTGATTGTTCCATGCCAATATTATTCACTTTCATATACTTTTTGGCAACTTTTTATATTATTTTGGGACTAACATATTGATCCCGTGCTCAAAGCCGCTCATGTCTCATTGTATGTTTTATGTTTCACAGAATATCCATATCAAACGGAGTCCAAACGGGATAAAAACGGATGGAGCTTATTTTTGGAAAATATGGAAAATTCCAGAAGAAAAATCCACGCGAGACGGTGCCTGAGGTGGTATTGAGGCAGGGGGGCGCGCCTCCCCCTGGCCGCGCCCTACCCTCGTGAGCCCATCGTAAGGCGGTTGATGCTCTTCTTTTGCCGCAAGAAATATAATATTTGGAAAAAAATCTGGGCGAAGATTTCAGGCCAATCGGAGTTACGGATCTCCATATATACGCCAAACGGTGAAACAGAGCCGTAATGTAACGCAGAACAGAGAGATAGATCCAATCTCGGAGGGGTTTCGCCTCCCAAGCAATGGGAGCCAAGGAACAGAGGGCAACCTTCTCCCATCTAGGAGAAGGTCAAGGAAGAAGAAGAAGCAGGGGGGTTCTCTCCCCCTCGCTTCCGGTGGCGCCGGAACGCCGCCGGGGGCCATCATCATCACCACAATCTTCACCAACACCTCCGCCATCTTCACCAACATCTCCATCACCTTCCCCCCTCTATCTACAGCGGTCCACTCTCCCACAACCCGATGTACCCTCTACTTGAACATGGTGCTTTATGCTTCATATTATTATCCAATGATGTGTTGCCATCCTATGATGTCTGAGTAGATTTTCGTTGTCCTATCGGTGGTTGATGAATTGCTATGAAATATTTAATTTGCTTGTGGTTATGTTGTTGTCCTTTGGTGCCCATCATATGAGCGCGCGCATGGATCACACCTTAGGGTTAGTTGTATGTTGATAGGACTATGTATTGGAGGGCAAGAGTGACAGAAGCTTCAACCTAGCATAGAAATTGATGCATACAGGATTGAAGGGGGACCAATATATCTTAATGCTATGGTCGGGTTTTACCTTAATGAACGTTAGTAGTTGCGGATGCTTGCTAATAGTTCCAATCATAAGTGCATAGAATTCCAAGTAAGGGATCACATGCTTGCAGTGGTCTTTCCCACATAAAACTTGCTATCGGTCTAGTATAGTCAATTGCTTAAGGGACAATTTCGCCACACCTACCATCACTTTTCCACACTCGCTATATTTATTTTAGTTGTGTCTTTATCTAAACATCCCCTAGTTTTATTTTCGTGCTCTTTACTTTCTTGCACGCCTTTCTGAAAACACCTACAAAGTACTTCTAGTTTCATACTTGTTCTAGGTAAAGCGAACGTTAAGCGTGCGTAGAGTTGTATCGGTGGTCGATAGAACTTTAGGGAATATTTGTTCTACCTTTAGCTCCTTGTTGGGTTCGACACTCTTACTTGTCGAAAACTGTTGCGATCCCCTATACTTGTGGGTTATCACCCACAAGATAGCTTTTGTCCCATTATATTTGGTAGACCCTTCTTGAACACCGTTAATGCTAAGATAGACTGTGAAAATAATGTTGTTACTATTGGTTTGGGTGATATGATTCATGAAGAAGAATTGCCAAGTAAGGATGAAATTATTTGTCTTGCTCCTATTGCCGTACCTCCTAGCGATCCTTTAGAACAATATTTGCTAGACCATGAAAATGATATGTTTATGAATGAAAGAAGGGAAATAAATGAAGTATTCTTTAAGCAGGAACCTATTCTGAAACACAATTTGCCTGTTGAAATCCTAGGGGATCCTCCTCCACCCAAGGGTGATCCCGTGTTTGAGCTTAAAATGTTGCCTAATAATCTTAAATATGCTTATCTTGATGAAAAGAAGATATATCCTGTTATTATTAGTGCTAACCTTTTAGAGCATGAAGAAGAAAGATTATTGAAAATTCTGAAGAAGCACCATGCTGCTATTGGGTATACTCTTGATGATCTTAAGGGCATTAGTCCCACTCTATGTCAACATAAAATAAATTTGGAAGAAGTTGCCAAACCAGTTCGTTATCATCAACGACGTCTGAATCCTAATGAAAGAAGTGGTAAGAAAAGAAATACTAAAGCTTCTGGAGGCAGGTATAATTTATCCCGTTGCTGATAGTCAGTGGGTAAGTCCTGTCCATTGTGTCCCTAAGAAGGGAGGTGTTACTATTGTTCCTAATGATAAAGATGAATTGATTCTCCAAAGAATTATTACAGGTTATAGGATGGTAATTGACTTCCATAAATTAAATAAGGCTACTAAAAAGGATCATTACCCCTTAACTTTTATCGATCAAATGCTAGAAATATTATGCAAACATACACATTATTGCTTTCTAGATGGTTATTCTGGTTTCTCTCAAATACCTATGTCAGCTAACGATCAATCAAAGAACACTTTCACTTGCCCTTTTGGTACTTTTGCTTATATATGTATGCCTTTTGGTTTATGTAATGCACCTGCTACCTTTCAAAGATGCATGATGGCTATATTCTCTGACTTCTGTGAAAAGATTTGTGAGGTTTTTATGGATGACTTTTCTGTCTATGGATCCTCTTTTGATGATTGCTTGAGCAACCTTGATCAAGTTTTGCAGAGATGTGAAGAAACTAATCTTGTCTTGAATTGGGAAAAGTGCCATTTTATGGTTAATGAAGGTATTGTCTTGGGGCATAAAGTTTCTGAAAGAGGTATTGAAGTTGATAAAGCCAAGGTTGATGCTATTGAAAAGATGCCATGTCCCAAGGACATCAAAGGTATAAGAAGTTTCCTTTGTCACGCTGGATTTTATAGGAGGTTCATTAAGGACTTCTCAAAAATTTCTCGACCTCTGACTAATTTATTACAAAAAGATATACCATTTGTCTTTGATGATGATTGTGTAGAAGCATTTGAAATACTTAAGAAAGCATTGATCTCAAGACCCATTGTTCAGCCACCGATTGAATTTACCTTTGAAATTATGTGTGATGCTAGTGATTATGCTGTAGGTGCTGTTCTAGGGCAAAGAGGTGATAAGAAATTAAATGTTATCCATTATGCTAGTAAGACTCTAGACAATGCTCAAATAAATTATGCTACTACAGAAAAAGAACTGTTAGCAGTTGTATTTGCTTGTGATAAGTTCAGACCTTATATTGTTGATTCTAAAGTAACTATCCACACTAATCATGATGCTATTAAATACCTTATGGAGAAGAAAGATGCTAAACCTAGACTTATTAGATGGGTTCTCCTGCTACAAGAATTTGATTTGCATATTGTTGATAGAAAGGGAGCTGAGAACCCCATTGCAGACAACTTGTCTAGGTTAGAAAATGTCCTTGATGACCCACTACCTATTGATTATAGCTTTCCTGATGAGCAATTAAATGTCATAAATACTTCTCGTAGTACTTCATGGTATGCTGATTATGCTAGTTACATCGTTGCTAAATTCATACCACCTAGTTTCACATACCAGCAAAAGAAAAAAGTTTTTCTATGATTTGAGACATTACTTTTGGGATGACCCACATCTTTATAAAGAAGGAGTAGATGGTATTATTAGACATTGTGTACCTGAGCATGAGTAGGAACAGATCCTACGCAAGTGTCATTCCGAAGCTTATGGAGGACACCATGCGGGAGATAGAACTGCACATAAGGTATTGCAATCCGGTTTTTATTGGCCTACTCTCTTCAAGGATGCCCGTAAGTTTGTCTTGTCTTGTGATGAATGTCAAAGAATTGGTAATATTAGTAGACGTCAAGAAATGCCTATGAATTATTCACTTGTTATTGAACCATTTGATGTTTGGGGCTTTGATTATATGGGACCTCTTCCTGCCTCTAATGGACATACACATATTTTAGTTGCTGTTGATTACGTTACTAAGTGGGTAGAAGCTATTCCAACTAGTAGTACTGATCATAACACTTCTATTAAAATGCTTAAAGAAGTTATTTTTCCGAGGTTTGGAGTCCCTAGATATTTAATGACTTATGGTGGTTCACATTTTATTCATGGTGCTTTCCGTAAAATGCTTGCTAAGTATGATGTTAATCATAGAATTGCATCTCCTTATCACCCACAGTCTAGTGGTCAAGTAGAATTGAGTAATAGAGAGCTCAAATTAATTTTGCAAAATACTGTCAATAGGTCTAGAAAGAATTGGTCCAAGAAACTTGATGATGCATTATGGGCCTATAGAACTGCATATAAAAATCCTATGGGTATGTCTCCGTATAAAATGGTTTATGGTAAAGCCTGTCACTTACCTCTCAAACTAGAACATAAGGCATATTGGGCTATTAAAGATCTCAATTATGGTTTCAAACTTGCCGGTGAGAAGAGGTTATTTGATATTAGCTCACTTGATGAATGGAGAACCCAAGCTTATGAAAATGCCAAGTTGTATAAAGAAAAAGTTAAAAGATGGCATGATAAAAGGATACAAAAGCGTGAGTTTAATGTAGGTGATTATGTATTGCTATACAACTCTCGTTTAAGATTTTTTGCAGGAAAACTTCTCTCTAAATGGGAAGGCCCCTACGTTATCGAGGAGGTCTATCGTTCCAGTGCCATAAAAATCAACAACTTCGAAGGCACAAATCCGAAGGTGGTGAACGGTCAAAGAATTAAACCTTATATCTCAGGTAATCCTATAAATGTCGAAACCAATGTTATTGAAACCATAACCCCGTAGGAATACATAAGGGACACCTTCCGGAACGTTTCAGACTCCGAAAAGGAATAGGTATGTGGTACGGTAAGTAAACAGACTCCAAAACAGTTTTTAAAGCAATATTTCTCCGTTTTGGAATATTTAGAAAAATAGAAAAATAAGTAGCAGTCCGGGAAGGACACGAGGGCCCCACGAGGGTGGAGGGCGCGCCCCCCTACCTCGTGGGCACCTTGTGTGCCTTCCGGACTCCGTTTTCTTGCATGATACGTATTTTGGTCGGTAAAAATTCATTATATATTCTCCCGAAGCCTTTGACTCCTGTATCACGCAATTATCCTCTGTTTTCATTTCGAGCTGTCCTGCTGCAGATTAGATCAATATGTCATCCCAGGATTCGGAAGGAGAAAGCTATGTGGATGATTACCTAGAAAATCCTAAGGTCTATGGAGATGTGGAGCACGAAGGCTGGACTATGGAGGAAGAAGAGGACTATGAACCCAGGGGGAAGGAGGAGACGAGCTCAGATGAAGATGAAGCCCCATTACCTCAACCTGGGGACATGCATGTGGAGTTCAAAATGTCAAGTCTACCTGATAGGGTAAAGAAACCAAAGATCGAGTTTATCCTTTTTCGTCTCTTGCATGAAAATAAGCAGGACCTATGCAAAAATATATTAACCCTGGAGTGGGAGATTGATGATTTGAGGGACCAAAATTCTGTCCTCAAGCTCAAATTAAGGGAGAAGTCTATGCCATCGACTAAGTCAACATCACCACCATCCTCTCCACCGACAAAGAAGGAGATACACTACTAGGAAAAGGGCTATAGATGATATGGCCACTAATGGCGCACCAGACATGTGGTGCGCCACTACTATATAGCAGTGGTGCACCAGGTGTTGGTGCGCCATTAGTGTGATAGACACTAATGGCGCACCAGACCCACGATGCGCCACGAGTAACAAATTTTTTTTCAAAAAATACTAATGGCGCACCAGGGCACAGTGCGCCACTACTATATTTTTTTTTGCAAAACTACTAATGGCGCACCACAAGCTGGTGCGCCATTACTAACCAGGGTTACTAATGGCGCATTTGTGGGTGGTGCGCCATTAGTAACCTGGGACCAGCTAGATATTTTGGACAGCCACACCTACACACTCACTTTCCCCACTTCATTCTCTCCACCTCCTCCTCCAAGCTTGTCTAGGCTGCCTCCTCCTCCTCACCTCATTTGCACCATAGATTCATCCAAATTAAGTGGTTAAATTACCTTTTTTTGATAGGTAAGTAAGGGGAAAGCTATCTTTATGTTGTAGATCTACTTTTTTTCTCCCTCCAACAACGTGCACATGCACTTTTTATGGCCTTGCTAGATCTATGTATGTTTGTGGTGTTGCATATATGTTTGTGTTTGCAGGTACCGGTATTTGAAATGCGATAGTTGCCAATATTTTGCCGGAATGTTGATTCATTTCTGTCTCAGCGAGAATTTTGGCACTATGCATTCTTTTTGGTCCTATTTTTAGGGAAAGTCATGCCGAATTTTTTCTTGGTTCTAAAATATCGTTTTTGCTCTACTCCGCAGGCGACCATGGTCCGCACGATGACCGAAGGCATCGTGAATAGGTTTTTGAGCTCCGTGAAGGCCAAGATGCTTCAAAAGAACGAGAAGGAGATAAGATGTCCGTGTCGAAGATGCAAGCTAAAGAGCCTTATTGCGGACCCGGATTCCGGGCAGGTGCGGGACCACCTGCTCTTGCGTGGTTTCATGGATGGCTATCGTTGGCAAGGTGATGAAGATGACTATGAAGTCGTCCATGGGGGCCTGGCAAGAAATGAGGAAGGGCAGCAAGACAACCACCGCGGCTCGGGCGGGCGAGAAGATGAAGAATCTCTAGGACATGATCACGACGGTGATGCTGTACATAGTCATCATGTAGAAGATGCAGGACATGATGATGAGGAAGATCAAGACGAAGGGCATGATCATGCAGATGAAGATGCCGGAGTAGACGATGATGGACCATCGATGGGCTGGGTGCAGGACCCTCATATTCAAGAGCTGCTTCTCAAGCAAACGGATAACACAAGAGCTGCCGCCCAAGAGAAAGCCAAGCTGGATCAACTGGAGATAGACGCGGTTACTCCATTGTATGAAGGATGTAGGCCCGAGGATACCAGCCTGAAAGTAACGCTCATGTCTCTGGAGATGAAGGTAAAACACAAAATGACCGACGCATGCTTCGACGAGAACATGTCATTCTGGCACGAACGTCTTCCCAAGGGGAACAAGTGCCTGACCAGTTTCGAGGAGGCGAAGAAAATTGTGTGTCCTCTGGATTTACCGCACGTGAAATACCATGTGTGCATGAACAATTGCATCATTTATCGGGACGAGCACGCAGAGCCTACCATATGTCTGGTGTGCGGCCTCACTCGATACAAGAAGAGGAAGAAAGCTCCTCGAAAAGTGGTGTGGTACTTTCCGATCACTCCTCGTCTGCAGCGGTATTTCGCGGACCCTAAGCTAGCGAAGCTCCTGCGTTGGCACGCGGATAGGGAGGAGAAGAAGCGAGAAGATGACGGAAATGATCTGGAGATAAATAAAAAAGACAAGATGCTGAGTCACCCTAAGGATGCGAGCCAGTGGCAAGCGTTGATCTTCGAACACCCAGAATTTGGGGACGATCCAAGGAACATCGTGCTGGGCGTGAGAACCGATGGAGTCAATCCGTTTGGCAGCCAGAGAAGCACACATAGCACCTGGCCTGTGTTTGTGTGGATGTACAACCTTCCCCCCTGGTTGTGCATGAAGAGGAAGTACATTCACATGAGTATGCTAATTGAAGGGCCGAAACAACCTTGGAACAACATCCATCAAGATCTCGGGCTACCAAAGAGGAGCTAGACACGCTGTGGAAAACGCCACCAATACGTGGACGCCGCAGAAATAATATTTCCTATGAGAGCCGCACCGCTCACGACGGTGCACGACTATCTCGTTACGGATATCTCATGGGCAGGTGGTCCATGGATTTTCTGGATGCGCTCGTGCATGGATGACACAACGAATCGCCAGCTAGATAGAGATCCCGGTCTACGAAAACCGTGTTCATGGCACATCGAAGGTGGCTTCGTGATGATGACCCATGGAGAAAAACACAAGGATCTGTTCGATGGTGAAACCGAACCCTGAAGACGCCCGCGTACGAGGAGCGGCAAGGAAATAGACGAGCTGTTGAAAAAATGGAAAGATTGCCCACTGCCGAGAAAGAAGAAAAAGGCGCCAGAGCCGGGAAAGAAGCGAAAGGCGCCAGAGCCGCTGCTGAAGGTATGGAAAATGAGGTCTGTTTTCTGGGACTTGCCGTACTGGAAGATCCACCATGTGCCTCACAGCCTTGATGTCATGCATATCACGAAGAACGTGTGCGAGAGTCTGCTTGGTACCCTGCTCAACATGCCAGAGAGGACCAAAGAAGGGCCAAAAGCAAGGGCAGACTTGAAATCAATGGGCATCAGGGAGGAGCTTCACGCTAATGATGATGATGATGATGAGGCGAAGCAGACACGGAAAGTCGTCGCAAAGGCAAAAGGTCAAGAAGACCGAAATGACTACCTCCCGCTGCTTCACTCTAAGTCGAGGAGATCGAGCAGTTTTTCACCTGCCTCGTAGGAGTAAAACTTCCTTACGGTTACGCTGGGAAGATAAGCAGATACCTAGACCCAATGGGCGAAGTTCAGCAGATGAAGTCTCACGACCGCCACGCGTCGATGACGCAGATACTTCCAGCTGCAACCATGGGATCATGGACGCGCACGTCCGGAAACGCTATTTGGCCTATGCAACTTTTTCGACGCCATCTCTCGAAGTCGGTTGGCGGAGGCAACCTCGAAGGCTACAGTGAAGAGATCGTGGTGATACTATGCGAGCTTGAGATGTACTTCCTGCCTGCATTCTTCTACGTTATGGTGCATCTGCTGGTCCATATCGTGGAGGATATCATCCAACTCGAGCCGACATTCTTGCACATCATGATGTCGTTCGAAAGGATGAATGGTGTCATCAAAGGATACATTCGCAACATGTCACGTCTAGAGGGAAGCATAGCCAGGGGCTTTCTGACCGAGGAGTGCATCTCCTACCGCACGAATTATCTAGGCATCGAGAACCCCGTTGGTCTGCCCGTCAATAGGGACCTCGGTAGGCTCGCTGGATGGGGTCACTGTGAGGGTCGCCGCGAAATGCATGTCGACTTCGAGGGTCGACTCGCCGACTTTGAAAGAGCAAACCTAGTCGCGCTACAACACATAGACGTGGTCGATCCTTGGGTGGTAGAGCACAAAACCTTTGTTGAGAAGACGTACAATGACTGAGGCCAACAGAGGACGGACGGAGATATAATCAAAGTGCACAACTCATGTTTCACGCGTTGGTTCAAGCAGAAGCTTTTGTCATACCCTTTACATGAGGATTCTTCCGCAGAAGAACAACTCATATTCGCCTTGTCATAGGGCGCCGAGCGCAACCTGATGACCTATGAGGCGTACGATATCAACGACTACACATTCTACACCGAGGACAAGGACATGAAGAGCGATGGTTATCAGAACTCCGGGGTAATGATGGAATTCTACACCAGTAACGACAAGGACAAATACTACGGAGGGATCGAGGAGATCTGGGAGCTGAGCTACGCTGGAGAGAAGGTCCCGATGCTCGGTGTCAGATGGGCCAAGAGCGTCATAAAAGAAGACCGGTATTTCACCACCATGGTTATACCCGGCCAAATCCAAGATCATGGGTGCAAACGCCACCGCTAAAAATGAGCCATGGGTACTAGCTTCCCAAGTGGACCAATGCTTCTTCATTACCGACCCTCAAAGCCCAACGTGTTGTAGTGAGGAGATGCAAAGGAAGATCATCGGAATGGATGGAGTCGCCAATGAGCAAGACTTCGACAAGCACGGCGACCAAGATGGAACATGACGACGATTTATGAAGTAGCAGCATACACCACAAGAAGAAGCAGGACCACCCTACCTAAAGGACGTCTGCTCCACGTAAGAACTCCATTTATAAAATGTAAGGGCAAGAAGATTGTGATCAGATAGCTAGCTAAGATCGATTGTATTTAAATTGTAGCCTTCATTTCTCGATTGTATTTCATGGGCACTTTTTGAACTCATGAATTCTTTTATATTTCATGGGCACTTTTTGAATTCATGAATATTTTTTCAAATTTGATGATATTTTTCATATTCAATATGAAAAATATTGAATATTCATGAGGACACTCGATCTCGATCCCCTCCATCTCGATCGCTATCCCCTCGCTGCACCCCCCACGCCGAGCACCCCCGCACCTCCCCGCACCTACCCCGCCTCCACCGCCGACGACCCCCGCACCTCCCCGCCTCCACCGTCACAAACGAATGCAACTAATAATCCAAAAAAAAATTGATTATATTTTCAAATAACAAATTTGATGATATTTTCAAATAACAAATTTGATGATATTTTTTCATATTCATAAATATTTTCAAATAACAAATTTGATGATATTTTTTAAAAAATTATTACTATTTTTATAAAAAATTATTACTGTTTCATATTCATATTCATTTTCTAAAAAATTATTAGATGCAACAAAAAAAATTACTTATGGCGCACCGCTGGCTGGTGCGCCATTGCTATGCAAAAAAAGTTACTTATGGCGCACCGCTGGGTGGTGCGCCATTGCTATCCAAAAAAAGATTACTTATGGCGCACCGCTCAGGGGCGCGCCAGTATATAAAAACATACTAATGGCGCACGCCAGGTGCGCCATTAGTAATCTCCCCCTAACTAATTCGCCTGATCCTTCTTTCCTCCTCGCCAGTCCACTTCCCCCCTCGCCACACCTCACGCCTCCTTCCGCCGGCTGCGTCCCCCGACGCCATAGCCGCGCCATCGTGCTCCCCTCGCTCTGCCGCTGATCCCAGAAGCACCGCCGTGTCTCCCTCGTCCTCCCCGACGGCTCACGCGGCCGGAAGAGCCCCGAAGCGTCGTCCCCGACCCCTTCTTCCGCTTTCGGCCGCGGAGATCGCCGGCGACCCCACGCCGTTCCCAACCCTCTCCAGTAAGCCCCCTGCCTCCCCTCCCCTGCGCCCCTCACTTCTCCGTGGCTAGTGCCTGCCGCGCGCCCTTGGTCTGACTTCTTGGGCTTACCTCGAGCAGGGCCGCGCGCTAGGGCTCCAGCGCCGCCGCCGACCTCGCCGCCGACGTCCCGGACCTCGCCGCCGCCGTCCCTGTACTCGCCGCCGCCGGTACCCACTCCCGCCGCAGCCCAGCCATCCTCCATGGCCCTCTGCACCATCTGCCCCTCTGCCCTCTGTCGCAGCGGGGACAACAGGAAGCCGCCGCCGCGCCCCTCTGCACCGGCTGCCCATGGTGAGCCCTCGTTTGGGTCGAGTTTTTTTGAGCTATTCATCAGAGTTTACTGCTGTATTGCTTTGGATATAATTGTAATTGGCACATTAAGTTTGACAAAAGTTTCATCCAAGTGAGTACAAATATGAGTTCCATTCAACCTTGAAAATTTGTGGGTTCTGCTTAGGATAAAATACCTTTCATTTGTTTGTGTTGCAAGATTATTGTAGGGCAAAACCCCTGTAGTTCATTCCTCATTTCCCCGTCTTAGATAGATAGTGTATTAATCTCACTAGGTAGAGTGACCTACTACCATTTTAATTATGTGCTCAGGTGGTTGCATAGCTCTAATACTAATGAGCAGGCCACTTTCTGTTCAAATTTTCATGTTCAGTCTTGGTTCTTTTGGGAGATGTGTTGCTTGGTGTCTATCAAGCACATCATCAACAATACTTGTTAAACACTAGTGTTAGGCCCTAATCTTTCTGTTCACCATGTTCCTCTGGTGAGGCAAGAATTTCTGTGTGTTTGAAGGAATTTTTATGTATAATTGAATTTTTTATGTCAGTAGCTTGCTCGTAATAGAGGATGATCAGCGCAGCTTGTGCATTTGTGTTGTGTAGTATGACAAAACATGTAAATGTACATTAAATTGTTGCTCAACGCCATTTATAACTCTGTCAAATTCAGATGCACCATAGAATGCAGTAACAAAAATTTAGATTGGTGTTGGAATGTAGTCAAAATTCAGACATGTAGCCTTGCAAGCAAAAGTATATTTGTGGTGCTATATTTGTGGTGCAAAATGAAGATATGCCAAACTCCTCAACAGTTGGTTAGTCTCATTAGGTAAAATAATAGGATACTTTGTTAAATTAGAAGTCATCAACATGCTGCTGATCAATTGCTGCAGATCCTCGTATGATGTATGTGATGTCGTTGATGTATGGTTTTTTATCAAGAGGCCAAACATTCATCTAGTTTTGCTATGAACTGCTGCTAATGTATGATGTAGTTGCTTCACCTGCTATCTTGCTTACGATTCTGCACTGTGCCATTTAAGAGTTTTTAGATGAATGTCTATAGTGCCTTTTCTTCTCTGCTAACTCTGTTCTGGAGTTGTTGTTGGCCGGTAACAGCATGTTTGAAGTACAATTGTTACCAATGTGGGCTTGTGGAATCCCATGACAAAAGTCTTGAGTTGGGTTCAGTACAATTGTCAAGGGGTAGTCTCATTGTGATCTTCTGAAATGACCCATTGGCGACTTCATTACGCGGGGATAATGATTTTGCAGGTACCCCGAGAGGCCCTTGAGTTTGGCGGAATGTCGATTAACTTCCGCTCCGCAATTGGTATTTATATGTCCTATTTTCAGCAAAGGTCATGCTGAAATTTTCCGTGAATTTTAGCATGACTTTGCTAAAAATAGGACATATGGGGTGCTTGCGACTAATGCATGGCCCGGGGTATCTTAGTACTTAATTAAGTAGGATCAACTGCCCCTTTATTCTTGCTGCATTAAACCATAGCTTGGCAATAGAGCCAATTGATTAGGCCCAACTTAGAATTCTTCTTCCCTTTTCTTGATAGGGTATATATTATTAGAAGATACCCATATATATCAGTCAACCTAGCTAGGGTGCCTCGGCATCAATAAACCCTAAATGATGAAAACTTAACTTAGCATATAGGGTGCATCAGCGTCGACAAACCCTAAATTATAAAACCTTGGCTTTTAGGGTGCCTCGGTGTCGATAAAAACCTAAATGATGAAAGCTTAGGCTTTTACGGTGCCTCGGCGTCGACAAACCCTAAATGATAAAAAGCTTAGCTTTTAGGATGCCTCGGTGTCGACAAACCCTAAATGATGAGACCATGATCTTGTTCCTTGACAATAACCAACTTTTTGACCAAACTTTTTTCCTATTTAGAGAGAAACATGGCCCACAACGATGAGGCCAGCGGTTCGAGGAAGCAATTCTAGGAGCTGTCCGAGGAGATGGAGGAATAACCTCACCGCTATGAGGACGCCACGGAAGACACCGATCCTGACTACACAACCCCTAGTGCTGTCGGGGATGACATCACTGATGGTGCCGCCGAGGATGCCACCACTGATGATGGCAGCGCACGCACAGATGGTAGCCAACCGAAGAGGCAACGGGAGGACCGGTGCCAGAACGTGCTCGGCACCATCAAGGACGAATTTACTGAAGGGAACTCCGACGGGCATCCAACGGCGCCCAAAGAAATAGTCAAGGGGTACTCGGTTCAGCTCGGGTGCATTCTCCGGAGCACCGTCTCGATCAACACCAAGAACCTAAGGCATAAGGACCGAGGGAACTTGCGCAACCTCCTCTTCACGAAGCTGCACGAACGATACAAGTTCCCCGCCGACTTTGAAAACACACGCCTCTCAGGGAATAAAGTGAACAGTGCCGCCCTCACAAGGATGAGCACGACCCTGTCTACTTGGAGAAGCACGGTGAAGAGAATGATTGACAAAGGTGATAGTCATGAGAAGATCAAGGCGAAAAATCCTTCGATCAGTGAAGATGACTACAAGGAGTTCAAGATCAAGTGCGAGAGCAGCGCAACCTCCGAATCAAGTCAGTGGGGGAAAGAAATGCAGGAGTTGAACTTAGGGGAACACAAACTCGGTCCTGGCGGTTATAGAGTGGCGGAGCCTATATGGGACAAGGAGGATGCGGAGCGTGCCGAGCAAGGCCTACCACCCCGCTTCGAGAAATACCGTGACAAGCAGACCAGGAACTATGTCGTGGCCCGCACAAGGAGGACCCGTAACAAAGGAGCTACCACAGATCCGAAGACCAGGGCGCTTGAGCTTGTTCTAGTAAGGAATACACCCCCGCGTAATTAGCTCCATATGGTTGCATTCTAATTAATGAAGCCAAATTTCTAAATGGTTCATATTCCTTCCGCAGGAGACTGAAAGAAGTAGCGCGGGGTCGGCTCAGAGCACCCCTTGGGACATCACTCTAAATAGGGCGTCGAACGTAATGAAAACCAAGGATAAGCTCAGTAAGCCATCGTTAGCTGGTCGTGTGGCCGGCAAAGGCTTGTCCATAAAATGGTCATCATATATAACGCTGGTGGGCAAAAGGAGAGAAAGACCAGCTCGGAAAGCCATTCGCGCGAGGTTCAAGAACTCAAGGCACAAGTGGCGCAGATTCCGGAGATTGTCCAAGAGCAAGTGCCACAACAACTGGGATCGACGCTCACCGCCATTGTGCCTACCTTGATTCATGGGCTGACGACGTGGATTGCGGGCGGCCAACAGGGGCCGCCCCGGGTTCCTAGCTTCACAGCCAGCAACTCGCACAACACGCAGGCGACGCCATTGGTGTCTCCAGCGGAGGTGGTATTGGTGTCTCCGACGCCGGCACGGACATTGGAGCTTAATGCACCCGGGTGTACGCCGGCCGGCACCTCGGCAAAGAAGCGCCCCTCCACATTGTACGCCGCCGCTGGCGGTGCCTTGACATTAGCCGAGCTTGACGCCATCATCAGAATTCAATTAAGCTTCTCGCCGAGGACTTCATCTCTTGCCTTTGATCGGCATCCTCGACGCCTACATGTTTTCGCAGGCGCCGCCGATGTTCCTCGCACTCTGCTTCACTTCATGAACGACGAGTTAGTCGATGTCGCCAAGGGCAGAATCGTTCAACTGGGCAACCCCATGTTCCACGGTAATCCGATGCCACCCACCGTGTATAGGGTTCAACTAGTTCGGGTGCTGCCAGGCTACGACGAGTTGTTACCTCTGATTCGACCCGCTGGGGCCGACGAAGATGATGTGATGACCCTTAGCGCCTGCGTAAGCTGGCCCCTGCTTTGGCCGAAGAGCCAGATAAGTTTGGGGGCGGGGGACACCACGCCAAAGACAACACCGCCAGTCGTGCCGGCCCCAAGCCATGGCAAGACCGCCGCAACGCTACCGGACATGCCGGACATCCCTATGGCACATGATCCGAACATGCATATGGCACAGGATCCGGTCGACAATGACAACGACGACGGTACATTTACCAACATTGATAAGTACTTTGCCAAACATGGGTACGATGACGAATTCTTGGGGCCTCCTTCTCAAGAACCCAACCCTACAAAAGACGATCGTGATCTAGCTGGTACCACGGAGAAACCCAATTGCAATAGGCGTCGTATGGCATTAAGTTCTCAGGAGACGCCTCCAACTGCCGCCTTCACCGAGCCTCAGATAGCCGAGGTGCGAAATATTATCAGCCCCAACACACTCAAGAAGGCGGTCTGTGAGCAGAACTCGATCCCAATACAACAGAAGAAGAAGGGACGGAAAAGAAAGGGTAACAAGGGTGCGAGCCAGCCGGCACCGAGTACGATCCGTGCTCAGGACAGTCCACCTTCACCTAAGGATATCTCGAGGAGGGTGCATGTGGCGGGTAGGCCGATGCTACCGACTAATCTGCTCAATGCTGCAACCGGTGCTATGTGGAGTCTGCATTACAGTGTTCTTTCTTTGGAGAAGCGGCGTCTCACCGAGAATGATATGGCATACCCGGTTTTCGTGGCCAAGGTGCCTGAGGGCAAGGGCTTTGTGGATAACGCCATCAGGGGTACGATCGTCATGCGGTTTGATGACATCTTCGCTATGTTTAACCTTCATCCGCTGCACTACACCTTCATTCGGCTATTTTCGCTGAGTATGGAGATGCGGATCATTAGAGACAAGACCCCGGACATCGTGATAGTCGACCCCTTCTACATGCGTGCCAAGATCTTGGGCAGCTCTGGGGACCGGCAAGTCACGAGTTCATACCTCGAAGGCGTCATTCTGGCACACCCAGATAAGGATAACTTCCTCGTGCCTTACTTTCCCTAGTAAATCATCCCCTCACTGCCCCGTAACATATGATTTCTTAGATTTCGATCGTTCTTTTTTTTGTAACATCCCGTGTTTTGTGCAGTGACACACATTGCACACTCATCCTCTTAAGCCCGAAATATTCCATGGCCACGTATTTCGACTCGGACCGTCAGTCGAAGAAAGACTACACAAATATCAAGAAAGTTCTTGATGATGTTCTCCCCGGCTACGCCCAATCTGGAGGCACCTTCAGCAGGCCAATTCGTAAGTACGGCAAGCACATATTCACCCATTATACGATGTTCCCCTGCGTCAAGCAGCCACCTGACGGTCAGAAGGATGCCTACTACGCCCTCCATCACATGCGGGCGATCGTACGGGACCATAATCACCTTCTGCTAGCAAATAATCTCAAAGATTGGGCCGCATGCTTGTTGGCAATCCAGGACGCGGACATCAGAGAAGAATTCTTTCACATCCAGTCGGAGTTTGCAGAAATCATCCATCAAGATGTCCTTC
Organism: Aegilops longissima; assembly: GCA_021605205.1. Classification (NCBI taxonomy): domain Eukaryota; kingdom Viridiplantae; phylum Streptophyta; class Magnoliopsida; order Poales; family Poaceae; genus Aegilops; species Aegilops longissima. The sequence continues at coordinate 316,638,827 of CM038677.1, forward strand.
GCACTGGGCAGTTCTACCTCAGATATCAACCATCCAACAAAGGAGATGTAAACAACGCTACAAATGCAGGCTGACAACGCCTCACGATTTCATGACCATCACGAAGACGGCGGCTTCATCCACACTCCGGTCCATGAGTCGAGTCGAAAGTAGTGATGCTATGTAGTTCTGAAATGTCGATTGGCTCATGTTGTAATATTAAACTTTAATGAACTTGTATATCTCTTTGGTTTGGACAGTCGTTCAACTTATATGTAATCGATGCTATTAATGTGTTGCTTTTCTCTTCTTATCCTTTTGTTGCATACTTATATATTGCTTATGTATTGTCTGTGAATTGTTACTAACGTTTTGTTTGGCTAGTGCATAGAGATGCCGTCGTATGTCGTGTACAAGGGTATGGTTCCCGGAGTCTACGACGACTGGGAGGAGTGTTGGAGACAGGTTCACCGTTTCAACGGTAACATTTACAAAGGGTACACCACTAGGGCGGAGGCGGAAGTTAGATACACGCGCTATCTAGCGGGAGAGAGGAGGGAGCGTTGGAGGAACCGGATGAAGACCAGTTTCACCGCGATTATGCTCATCGTGATGACCGCAGATCTCTTCTATGTGATGGTAGTTTAGATGATCGATATCGACTTGTAATGTGAAGACAAACTCGCTACTCGCGGTTTCGAGACTTGTAATGTTCTAACTTTGTTCGGTATTTTAAATTCGGAGACTAATATGATGAATTGTATTCGGAGACTAATCTTCTATTGTATTCGATAAATTTGATGTTTATATGTTGTGCTCTCTATATTATGTGCAGTAATATGTTTTGTAACCTGTGCAAATATCAGAAAAGAAAAATAAATAATCCCTAATATTCATACTAGTGGCGCACCACTCAACACACTAATGGCGCACTGCAAAAAGGAATCTAATGGCGCATCATCCACTAGTGCGCCATTAGTATGCCAAATCACATGGGTAAATATGGCCCCCTGGGAGGCATACTAATGGCGATCATGGGCTATACTAATGGCGATCGCATGGTGCGCCATTAGTATACAGAGATACTAATGGCGATTAGGTGCGCCATTAGTAAAAAATTCTAATGGCGTGGTGCTAGTGGCGCACCTGTAGTGCGCCATTAGTAGGCAAAACAGGTGCGCCACTAGTAGGCCTTTTCCTAGTAGTGATATAATCACATGGGTATGGGCACTCCCCTTGGCAACTGCCAAGCTTGGGGGAGGTGCCCCTGTATCGTATCACAATCACACTCTTATCTTTACCGTTTTTCTTAGTTCGGTCCTATTAGTAGTATCTTGATCTAGTAGAATAAAGTCTATGGCATGATCTAGTTTTGAGTTTTTGCTTTATGATCTCTCTATGTAATCGAGTTCGTGAGCTATATAATAAAGATTAGTGTTGAGTCAAGGGCTTGATTATTTTGCCATGATCTTGAGTGAATAAAAGAAAGAGAAAGAACAAAAAGAAACAAAGAGTTCATATTGATCTTATTGAGAGTAATGACTTCACATAGAAAGAGTATGATGATTAAAAGTTTTTGGGAGTTGGCAGACATAGCTTTGGTCATCATTGCAATTAATAGGAAGTAACAATGAAAGAGAGGTTTCACATATAAATATACTATTATTGACATCTTTTATGATTGGGAGCACTCATTAAAATATGACATGCTAAAGAGTTGATGTTGGACAAGAAAGACAACGCAATGGGTTATGTTTTCTTATATCTGAGATAAAGTATATTGTCATGGATCATCCAACATGTTGAGCTTGCCTTTCCACCTCATGCTAGCCAAATTCTCAGCACCAAGTAGAGATACTACTTGTGCTTCCAAAAACCCTTAAACCAGTTTTGCCATGAGAGTCCACTATACCTACCTATGGATTGAGTAAGATCCTTCAAGTAAGTTGTCATCGGTGCAAATCAATAAAAATTGCTCTCTAAATTTGTATGGCTTATTAGTGTGGGAGAAAATAAGCTTTATACGATCTTGTGACGTGGAAGAAATAAAAGCGACGGACTGCATAATAAAGTTTCATATCACAAGGGGCAATATAAAGTGACGTTCTTTCGCATTAAGATTTTATGCATCCAACCATAAAAGCGCATGGCAACCTCTGCTTCCCTCTGCGAAGGGCCTATCTTTTATTATTATCCTCTACCTTATGCAAGAGTCATGGTGATCTTCACCTTTCCTTTTTACATTTTATCCTTTGGCAAGCACAGTATGTTGGAAAGATCCTGATAGATATATCTAATTGGATGTAGGGGAGCATGAGTTATTATTGTTGACATTACCCTTGAGGTAAAAGGTTGGGAGGCGAAATTATAAGCCCCTATCTTTCTCTGTGTCCGATTAAAACTCCGTAACCACAAGTATTGCGTGAGTGTTAGCAATTATGAAAAACTAAATGATAGTTGAGTATCTGGACTTGCTATTAAGCTCTGAATAGACTCTTTCTGATGTTATGATAAATTAAAATTGCTTCAATGACTGAGATTATAGTTTGTTAGTTCTCAATAAAGTTTATGGTTCGTACTTTTGCATTGTGAATGGATTATTACTTGAGCATAAGAAATCATATGACAATATCTATATATGTTGTTGTTATGAGAATAATCATGATGCCTTCATGTCCGTATTTTATTTTTATCGACAACTCTACCTCTAAACATGGGGACATATTTATCGTTATCGGCTTCCGCTTGAGGACAAGCGAGGCCTAAGCTTGGGGGAGTTGATACGTCCATTTTCCATCATGCTTTTATATCGATATTTATTGCATTATGGGCTGTTATTACACATTATGTCACTATACTTATGCCTATTCTCTCTTATTTTACAAGGTTTACATAAGGAGGGAGAATGCCGCAGCTAGAATTCTGGCTGGAAAAGGAGCAAATATTAGAGACCTATTCTCGCACAACTCCAAAAGTCCCAAACTCCACGGAAGTCGCTTTTGGAAATAATAAAAATATTGAGCGGAAGAAGTTCACCGAGGGGACCCACTGCCACGAGGGTGGGCGGCGCGCCTACCCCTGTATGCGCCCCTGCCTCGTGGGCCCCCTGCTGGCTCTCCGATGGCCATCTTCTGCTATATGAGGTCTTTCGTCGAGGGAAAATCATAAGCAACCTTTCGGATTTAAACTCCGCCGCCACGAGGCGGAACCTTGGCGGAACCAATCTAGGGCTCCGACAGAGTTGTTCTGCCGGGGCCACTTCCCTCCGGGAGGGGGAAATCATCGCCATCGTCATCACCAATGCTCCTCTCATCGGGAGAGGGCAATCTCCATCAACATCTTCACCAGCACCATCTCCTCTCAAAACCCTAGTTCATCTCTTGTATCCAATTCTTGTCTCCAAGTCCGGGATTGGTACTAGTAGGTTGTTAGTAGTGTTGATTACTCCTTGTAGTTGATGCTAGTTGGTTTATTTGGTGGAAGATCATATGTTTAGATCCTTTATGCATATTAATACCCCTCTGATTATGAACATGTATATGCTTTATGAGTAGTTACGTTTGTTCCTGAGGACATGTGAGAAGTCTTGCTATTAGTAGTCATGTGAATTTGGTATTTGTTTGATATTTTGATGAGATGTATGTTGCCTAGCCTCTAGTGGTGTTATGTGAATGTCGACTACATAACACTTCACCATTATTTGGGCCTAGAGGAAGGCATTGGGAAGTAATAAGTAGATGATGGGTTGCTAGAGTGATGTAAGCTTAAACCCTAGTTTATGCGTGTTTCGTAAGGGCTGATTTGGATCCATATGTTTCATGCTATGGTTAGGTTTACCTTAATACTTTTGTTGTAGTTGTGGATGCTTGCAATAGAGGTTAATCATAAGTGGGATGCTTGTTAAAGTAAGAACAACACCCAAGCACCGGTCCACCCACATATCAAGTTATCAAAGTACCGAACGTGAATGATATGAACGTGATGAAAACTAGCTTGACGATATTCCCATGTGTCCTCGGGAGTGCGTTTCCTTATATAAGAGTTTGTCCAGGCTTGTCCTTTGCTACAAAAAGGATTGGACCACCTTGCTGCACTTTATTTACTTTTGTTACTTGTTGCTCGTTACAAATTATCTTATCACAAAACTATCTGTTACCACTTATTTCAGTATTTGCAGAGAATACCTTGCTGAAAACCGCTTATCATTTCCTTCTGCTCCTCGTTGGGTTCGACACTCTTACTTATTGAAAGGACTACGATAGATCGCCTATACTTGTGGGTCATCAAGCAGGAGGCCGGCCAGCAATGCGGGTGGCCGCGAGGGGCAACAGGTAAACGTGTGATAACCATGAAATAACTCAAGCAACGAGGCATGTTAGCTTAGATAGATGCAAGAACGATACATGCCACTGGGACGGACCCGAGCAGCCTGGGGATGATGCAGCCCGAGGGGCGCTCCTAACAGAGTAAGCTAATGATGCAAAAGGATACACGTCGTGGGGACATGCCCGTGCCACTTGGGGAAAATGCTGCCCGAGGGGCGCCCCCAACTGAATGAACTGGAAAGAGTCACCTGGTACCGTAGCAGGAGTAATGTTGGGGTAGCTGAAGATGCATGCTGGAGAAGCTGCTCCTCATGAGCTGCCAGGGTCCCGAGCCTCAGGAGCCTCCATAGGTCCAGGTGGCTCCTGAAGAACTGTCACCATCTCCACCAGGATGGCGTCATGCCTGGCCTCCTGAGCCGCCAGAATGCTCCTCAAACGGTGCTAGAAGGTCACTGTCGGATTTCGGGTTCCGGCAGACCCTTGAGGTTTGAACACTAGGGTGCGCGCGGAGATCCAACCCTCCACCGTCTCGTACCTCACCGAACCACAGGGACCTAAACTACTAAACAGAACAGCACAAGAGACACAAGATTTATACTAGTTCGGGCCACCGTCGTGGTGTAACACCCTACTGTAGTTTGTGGCGTGGTGGATTGCCTCTTGGGCTGATGAGGAACAGTACAGGGAAGAACAGCCTCACGAGGGTCTGTTCTAGGTGGGTGTGATGAACTGCTAGGGGGTGTTCAGTTGCTCTAGCTACTGGTTCCTTGGTGAGGGTTCCGGTCTTATGCCGGGGGGCCGATCCTTCTCCCCTGGGGGTGGCTACTCCTATTTATAGGTGAAGGCCCTGGGCCTCTTCCCAAATATTGAGCGGGAAGGGCGCCAACAATTGGCCATTTTGAAGGGGAACAGCGGCTACACTTATCCTGACTAAAGTTGGTCCTTGCCTGCCAAAGGCTCTGGTGATGACGCCTGCTTGGGCTCCACGATGACTCCCTTCCAGTCGTTGGCGCTGGTCTTAGTCTTGTTGCACCAAAACGGATGCCTTTGCTTGATGCTCTCGCCTGCGCTTGCTCCCTTTGAACCAAAGAGGAAAGGAGGACGCTGCTGGCTGGCGCCTCGATCGGGCGCCCTTGGTCGTCATGGTTTGCATCATGGGCACCTCGCGAGGTACCCTGCCTTGAACTCTCCGCCTCCTCATGAGCCAGCCTGACGAGGCCGTGCCTAAGGAAGCTCCTTGTCATCCGCCCCGCGAGGCTTGGCCCCTCGCGAGGGTCCTGATCTTGCGTTGATGAAGATGGGCCGTCCTAGGCCTCCTTTGAGCCACGCCGCAGGCTGCAGGCAGGCAAGTCTGGGGACCCTCGTTCCCAGAACGCCGACAGTAGCCCCCGGGCCCATGGCGCGCCTGAACTTGGCCGAGCAGAGAGGTGAAAGGGCAAGTGTGAAGCATCGCGGGCCCTAACAGCCTGCGGCCTCGGGCGACGCGTGGCGGGTGATTGGACGTGTGCGCACTGCTTCCCCACGATGCCTCGGTAACCGCCCGGATTCGACAAGTCCCTGCATGCAGAGTTGGTCATGATTACCGGTGATCGTGGAGGCCAATGGTTGGCCTTCGCCAACAATAAGTACGGAACGGCGCGCGCCCTTCTAGTCTATCCTTTCTTGTCTCTCCTTCTTCTCCATGGCTCCACCAAGGAAGTTCTCGGCCGCGGAGAAGGGGAAGGGCCGTCAGGTCGAGTCTTCCTCTCCTCCGCCTAAGTGTGGTCGAGGTCTCCCTCGCAAGCACCCCGTGGCCTCCTCGGCGGTCCCCCGCGGTCGTGGGGGAGGCTCTCAGCGTGGCGACGAGCGACTGGCCATAGTCGGAGGGCGTGCCCCGACCGCGCGTCCTTAGAGGCCGCGCCTCCATGCCGCCGAAGCGCTGCCGGAGTTCATGGTGAGGGCGGAGGAGCCGTCCGGCGTCCGGCTTCAGCTGCCGTGCTTCCTCCTGGGTGAGCTCCCAGATGGCGCCCTGAGTGGCCTCTGGCTCCAGGCAGATGGCTGCTGCAGCCGGGCTTCAGGGCTTCTCCGAGGTCTCGGCGCAGGAACCTGTTCTGGCCCCGGTGGCAGACGTTCGCTCGCGCGCGTGGTCTCCGCCGCCGGTGCTCCCTGCACTTCAAGTACGATGGCGACACCACCCTCTACGTGAGGGTGTTCGGGGAAGACGGCCGCCGCATGGGGTGCTGCCCTGAAGACGACGACCGCGGCCGAGGACTCAGCCCCGGCGTGGGCCGAGAGGGCAGCGCGCGGGCGGCCAGCGATGCCCCGCGAGTCCTCACGCTTCACCAGCTCTATTTCGGGTGGTGATTCTTCCCGCAGCAGCTGCCAGCCACCCACGCCGCCCGCTTGGGGGTGGCAGCGGTCCGCTTGCCGCCACGCCCGGTGAAGCGCGAGAGGAGTCCCCGAGCTCGGTGGCGGCTCGGGCCTTCCAAGAGAGCCGGCACGGGTCGTGCTTCACCTGCTTCTGTCCTTTTCCTTTCTTTTCTCCTGCGTAAAAAGGGAACAATGTATGGCCCCATGGGGGCGCGTTTAGGTCAACGCCGTTAACTATTTTACTGCTTTTGTTATCCTGATTCTGTTCCCTTCTGCCGTGCGCCCATTCTTAAGTGAATCCCAGCCGTGGCCGCGGGGGCGACCGATCCAGGCCCCGTGTTCGTGTTGTGTTGCCCGTGAGGCATGGTCAGGAGGGGTGCTCCAGCTGTGGACCAGGGCCGTGAAAACTTGAGCGATAGGGGCAGAAACGCTCGCGGGGGCTCCCGAGGCTTCCGCCTCACGAGTCCCCGCGCAAGAGAAATCGAGGCAGGAGAGTGAAAAAGATCGAAGAACCACGGACCAAAAAGGGGCGATAGTTTCGATAAAAACTCCAAATGGGAATAACTAGTCAACTGCAGAAAGAAAATGAAAAAGCCGCGTCCGTCACCTAGTCTAGTCTTCGACGTCTTCTCACCAGCGCGGAGCTAAGTGCTGCCATCAGGCGTGAGGGAGCCCTGTGGCCGAGGCCGCAATCTCGAGACTCGGGCGTGTACAGCCCCAACTCATTATTACGTGAGAGTGTCACGGGTGGCGAGCTTCACAGGCGTTCGCCTTCTTCACAGGCTTCGGGCCTTTCTTCTGGGAGGCAAGCTTCACGGGCGTTTGCCCTCTTCACAGGCTCCGGGCCTTTTCCAGAACGCGTCAGCTTCACAGGCATTTGCCTTCTTCACAGGCTCCGGGACTTTTCCAAAAAGATGAACTTCACAGGCATTTGCCTTCTTCACAGGCTCTGGGCCTTTTCCAAAAATATGAACTTCACATGCATTTGCCTTCTTCACAGGCTCTGGGCCTTTTCCAAAAAAGGTGAGCTTCACAGGCATTTGCCTTCTTCACAGGCTCTGGGCCTTCTAGGGGTAAAACCTCCGGAGGTACTGGATGTTCCACACGTTCTGTATAGGTACTCCCTCTTGAGTCTCCAAGCGCACGGAGCCAGGACTGGAAACATGAACAACCTTGAATGGGCCCTCCCACATGGGAGAGAGCTTATGCAGTCCGTCCCTAGAGAGGACCCGTCGGAGCACGAGGTCCCCTACCTCGAGAGTTCTGGGGCGGATGCTGCGGCAGTGGTATCGCCGGAGTGCCTGCTGGTACCTTGCCGCTCGCAGCGCAGCTTCTCGACGGCGCTCCTCCCCCAGCACAAGGGCCGTCCCCCGCATGGCGTCCTGCAGCGTTTCATCGAACGCCAGGATCCGCGCGGATCGACGCTTGACCTCGTGAGGGAGGACCGCTCGCCCGTGACCAGGAAGAAGGGGGTCTCTCCAGTTGGCTTGGTTGCGGTTGTGCGGATGGACCACAACACGGACGGAAGCTCGTCGTACCAGCCTCTGCCGCAGGCTTCCAGTTTCTTCTTGAACGTCCTGGTCTTGAGGCCTCTCAGGACCTCTGCATTGGCCCGCTTGGCTTGTCTGCGTCCCAAGGTTAGCACAGTACGTTTTAAAAAGGTTACTTATGAACTGCGAACCGTTGTCGGTGATGATGCGGTTCGGCACTCCGAACCGGCTCACGATGCCCTTGATGAACTTGACCGCAGAACCAGCGGGGATGGCGCGGACGGCCTCGACTTCGGCCCACTTGGTGAATTTGTCCACGACGACGTAGAGGTAGCGATAGCCCCCTGGCGCCCGAGGAAAAGGGCCCAGAATGTCCAGCCCCCAGACCGCGAATGGCCAAGTGAGGGGGATGGTTTGCAGGCCTCCTGCTGGCTGGTGGATCTGCTTGGCATGGAATTGGCAAGCCTTGCAAGCCTTCACGAGTTCGATAGCGTCATTGAGCGCGGTGGGCCAATAGAAACCGCTGCGGAACGCCTTGCCGACAAGGGTCCGTGACGATGAATGGTGCCCACAATCTCCGCCATGTATATCTGCGAGCAATTCCTTCCCCTGTTCCCTGGTGATGCAGCACAGGGATACGTCGTTCGGTCGTTTCCGGTAGAGCTCTCCATCCATGATGCTGTATGCCGTGGCTTGCCGTGCCACACGCTCTGCCTCCTCCTCCTTCTCCGGCAAAATCCCACGCGTTAAGTAACTCTTAAGCTCCGTGATCCAGCACTCCTCTTGAGGTTCCATCGTTAGAAGCAGGCGTGCTCCCGAGGCCGGGCCACAGGCTGGGGCTCCCGAGGCAGGTGGCTGAGGGAGCTCCTCCCGAGGCTGTGCCGTGCTTGATAACGGCGGCATGGCTGAGGGCTTGAAGAGCCGTTCCTCAAAGACGCCCGGCTCCTGGGGTAACCTCCTGGAAGCTCGTTTGGCGATGTCGTCGGCCTCTTGATTGGTGCCGCGGGGCACGTGCTGCAGCTCCAATCCCCAGAACTGTTTCTCCATCCTACGGACCTCCGCAAGGTAGGCCTCCATGTGTTCATCTCTTGGCTCATACACCTTGTTGGAGAAATTGACGAGGAGCTACGAATCGCCCTTGATGGTAAGGCGCTTCACCCCCAGGGCAGCGGCAGCCTTCAGACCCGCTATCAGCCCCTCGTATTCTGCTATGTTGTTGGAGACCTTCTCGCCATGCTGGAAACAAAGCTGCACGGCTTAGTAGAGCTTGTCCTGAGCGGGGGATATGAGCACTGCCCCAGCCCCAGCGCCCTGTCTGGAGAATGCTCCGTTGAAGTACATGATCCAACCTTCTGGCGCTTCGCTTCCTGGGGAGAGGGACCGATCCTCTCCGGCCCTGAGGCCGGGTGCTTCTGTCCATTCGGCCACGAAATCTGCCAGCGCGGCCCCCTTGATGACTCCGGTTGTGCTGAACTCGAGCTGGAATGCTTGCAGCTCATTGTTCCACTTGGCGATCCTTCCGGCCGAGTTGGGGCTCCTGAGCACCCTCTCCAGGGGGTATGCCGAGACAACCTTGATTGGATGACCCTGGAAGTAGTGCCGCAGCTTGCGCGAAGCCACCAACAGCGTGAGGAGGAGCTTCTGCGGCATGGGGTACCGTTCCCTCGCATCCCGTAACGCGGTGCTGACGAAGTACACTGGGTGCTCGACGAGGTTAGGGGCGTCGGTGCTGGCGGCGTCTCCCGGAAGCTGTGGTGCCTCCCGAGGCGACGACGCCTCCGGAAGCTGGGTGCTTGGATGGGAGGCCTCCCCCGCCCTTGGTGCACTCTGCTGTGACGGCTGATCTTCTTCCATTGCGGTGCTGGCTTCTGCTAGTTCCTTCTGATTCGGTCTTGCCTTAGCTCGGGTGGCTGCCGTGGTCTTGGCCTGACGCTCCTCCCTAACTGCCACCAGAGCAGCGCTAGCGGAGTAGGGAGTGGCGGCGAGGTAGAGTACCAAGGGCTCCTGAGGGCGCGCGGCCACCATCACTGGGGGGCTGGTCAGGTACCTCTTGAGGTCTTGAAACGCCTTGTCGGCCTCTTCAGTCCACTCAAAGGGCCCCTTTTTCTTCATCAGCTGGAAGAAAGGCAGCGCCCGCTCCCCCAATCGGGAGATGAAACGGCCCAGCGATGTTACGCGCCCCGTGAGCTTCTGCATTTCCCTGAGGGTCTTTGGTGGGCTCATGTCTTCCACTGCCTTGACCTTTTCTGGGTTGGCCTGGATGCCTCGGTGGGACACGAGGATACCCAGGAGCTTGCCTGAGGGAACTCCAAACACACACTTCTCCGGGTTGAGTCACAGGCTCACTGCGTTGAGGCTCGCGAAGGTTTCTTCCAGGTCTTGTATCAAGGTCTTGGCCTCGCGAGACTTCACCACGATGTCGTCGACGTATGCCTCCATGTTCTTCCCGAGCTGTGGGCCCAAGGTGATGTGCATGAGCCGCTGGAATGTTGCCCCCGCGTTGCCCAACCCAAATGGCATGCATGTATAGCAGTACACTCCACACGGGGTCTGGAAGGCCGTCTTTTCGACGTCTTCCACCGCCATCTTGATTTGGTGATACCCTGAAAAGGCGTCCAAGAAGCATAACAGGTCACACTCGGCGGTGGAATCGACGATCTGATCGATGCGAGGGAGCAGAAACGGATCCTGCGGGCATGCTTTGTTGAGGTTGGTGAAGTCGACACACATGCGCTCCTTTCCTCCCTTCTTTGGCACCACCACGGGGTTGGCCAGCCAATCTGGGTATCGGACCTCGCGAATAACCCCCGCGGCTTCTAGCTTGCGGATCTCTTGGACGATGAAGGCCTGCTTTTGATGGACTGCCTTCTCGCTTTACGCTTCATCGACGCACGCTGGGGCACACGTTGAGGTGGTGCTCGACACGCCCGTGGAATCCCGCCACTGATCGGGCTCCCAGGCGAACACCTTCTTGTTCGCACGCAGGAACTTGACAAGGGCTTCCTCCTGTTCGGGCTCGAGGTTGGCGCCTATGGTGAAGGTGGCGTTTGTGGACCCGTCCTCATCGACAGGTATCTGCTTGGTCTCCGCCTTGTCTTGAGTGAACAACTGCTTCTTCTTGGTCGGCGCAGCCTCCTTGGGCTTGGGGGTTGCCGCATCGGAGGGCTGCACAGCGGCCGCCGTCTTGAGGGTGAGCCTGAGCGCTCGCAGCGCACCTTCAGTGTCCCCGGGCACGGTGAGGACGCCGCTGCTCCCAGGCATCTTCATGAGGTTGTACCCCGGGTGGGTTGCGGCCATGAATTTGGCCAATGCTGGGTAGCCAAGGATGGCATTGTAGGGGAGGCCGATGGGGGCAATGTCGAAGTCGACCAGTTCCGTGCGGAAGTTATCATAGGTGCCGAAGGTCACCGGAAGCCGGATTTGCCCCAAGGAGCTAGATGACCCTCCTCCTACGCCCGAAAAAGGCCGGCTGGGCTGCAGCCGCTCCCTGGGTATGCAGAGGAGGTTGAAGGCCTCGACTGAGAGTACGTTGAGGCCGGCGCCGCCGTTGATGACGGTCCTGGTGACGACAACCTGGCAGATGGTGGGTGTGCAGAGCATGGGGAGCGCACCCGAGCCGGCCGAGTTGGTGGGGTGGTCTTGAGAGTCGAAGGTCAGCCCGGCCGACGGCTCCGTCCGGCCTGAGGGAGCCCCCTGCCGCATGGAGGTGGCGCCGATCCGGCGGACGAATGTCTTGACATGGCGGCTGGTAGGCGGCGCCTGCGAGCCTCCCAGGAGGGCCGCGACGAGCGGAGGAACCGGCGCGACGGGGCGGGTGACGAGGAAGCCGCGCGGCCCCTCCCCTGAGGTCGCCGAGGAGCGCAGGGACGATGCTTCCTGCTCGTTCCGCCGGGCCGATGGCGGCGTTGACGGCAGGTGACGGGGAATGACGAGGGCGCCCGCCGACGGGAGCTGTCTGGGCGACATGGGAGGCGAGGGTGGATTGGCGCCCGGCGCGGGCCCGACGGGCGTCAGACATGGTTGCGGTGGTCGGGGAAGAGCGAGGCGACGGAAGGCAGATTCCGGCGCACCCCTACCTGGCGCGCCAAATGTCGGATTTCGGGTTCCGGCAGACCCTTGAGGTTTGAACACTGGGGTGCGTGCGGAGATCCAACCCTCCATCGTCTCGTACCTCGCTGAACCGCAGGGACCTAAACTACTAAACAGAACAGCACAAGAGACACAAGATTTATACTAGTTCGGGCCACCGTCATGGTGTAATACCCTACTCTAGTTTGTGGCGTGGTGGATTGCCTCTTGGGCTGATTAGGAACAGTACAGGGAAGAACAGCCTCACGAGGGTCTGTTCTAGGTGGGTGTGATGAACTGCTAGGGGGTGTTCAGTTGCTTTAGCTACTGGTTCCTTGGTGAGGGTTCCGGTCTTATGCCGGGGGGGCCGATCCTTCTCCCCTGGGGGTGGCTACTCCTATTTATAGGCGAAGGCCCTAGGCCTCTTCCCAAATATTGAGCGAGAAGGGCGCCAACAATTGGCCATTTTGAAGGGGAACAGCGGGTACACTTATCCTGACTAAAGTTGGTCCTCGCCTGCCAAAGGCTCTGGTGATGACGCCTGCTTGGGCTCCACAATGACTCCCTTCCAGCCGTTGGGGCTGGTCTTGGTCTTGTTGCACCAAACGGATGCCTTTGCTTGATGCTCTCGCTGCGCTTGCTCCTTTGCACCAAAGAGGAAAGGAGGACGCTGCTGGGCTGGCGCCTCGATCGGCGCCCTTGGTCGTCATGGCTTGCGCCATGGGCACCTCGCGAGGTACCCTGCCTTGAACTCTCCGCCTCCTCATGAGCCAGCCTGACGAGGCCGTGCCTGAGGAGGCTCCTTGTCGTCCGCCCCTCGAGGCTTGGCCCCTCGCGAGGGTCTTGATCTTGCGTTGATGAAGATGGGTCGTCCTGGGCCTCCTTTGAGCCACGCCGCAGGCCGCAGGCAGGCAAGTCTAGGGACCCCTGTTCCCAGAACGCCGACAGTGACAGCCGTGTTCAGCAAGCTGAATGGCATGCAAACATAGCTATGAGGTGGACCCTCGCACCGTCCAACACGAGAAGGCCATAAATGCCCCTGAGATGCGGCCCTGTTGAGAACTGGAATGTCTACACAGACACGTAGCCCGCCGTCCTCGCCAGGATGGGGGGCCACGCGGGATGGTGGGCGGTGATCGCCGCGTATGGTCCTTGCCTCTTGAAGCTCCTGGGTCGCCTTGGTGATGAACTCCTGAGCACTGGGCGCTCCACCCCTTGTGCCCTCTTGACGGAAACATGCGGCAAAGCACGCCTCCACATGGTGCCCGAGCGCCTCCCTCATGATGTTGGCTAGGTCTGAGGCCCTCCAGAAGAGAGCCCCCGAGCCCAGCCGGAGGAGGGCACCGGGCGTGCCTTCCTATGCGAGGGAGGGAGGCGCCCCAGCTGCGGGCGCAGGTCCTGAAGCGGAGCCACTGGAAACGCCGCTCTCCTGAGGCCCTGGGTGGAGTAGCTTCTTCTTCTTCTTCTTGGGGATTGCCTCAGGAGGGTACAAGGTGCCTTCGTTGTCGGGGTCTTCGGCCGCTACAGCTTGGTAAGTGCGCTCAAGGGAGCACACCGCATCTCCTTCTTCATAGGGGACCGTGATGATGCCGCCGCTCCCTGGCATCTTGAGGACGTTGTAGGCATGGTGGGTCACAGCCATAAACTTGGCCAAGGCTGGATACCGAAGGATGGTGTTGTACGGCAGGCCGATATGGGTGACGTCGAAGTCGATGAGCTCAGTGCGGTAGTTGTCACGCAAGCCGAATATGAGAGGGAGGCGGACCTGCCCTATCAGGGTGGTGGAGCCATCGGTCACTCCTGAGAAGGGCTTGGTAGCCTGCAGCTGATCGTACGACACTTGGAGGCTGTCGAATGTCTCGACGGACAGGACGTTGAGCCCTGCGCCACCATCAATGAGGGTCTTTGTGACTTGGACATTGCTGATGACGGGTGAGCAGAGCATCGGGAGGGCGCTGGAGTTTGCCGCGCACTTGAGCTGGTCTGACGAGTTGAAGGTGATGGCACACTTGGACCACCTGAGCAGGCGCGTGGCCTCGAGCTTGGGAAGGGCCGTGTTCACCTCACGAGCAAACTGCTTGAAGATACGCTAAAGGGCTAGGGATTGAGCGCCACCCAAGATACAAGCGATGGCGCGCGGCTCCTGGAAGTCCCCAGCCCCTTCGTCTTGATGATGGTCATCGTTCCTCCTTGGTGGTGGCGGCAGCAGAGGGAGCCCTGCGTTGCCCTGAGGACGGTCCTCACGAGGCTAGTCACTCCGGGTGCCCTCACGAGGCGGATCCTGCCAGCGGTCCTCATGAGGCCGGTCGCGCCACTCCTTGCGGGGGCCGCAATCATCCCAGCGTACCCCAGTTTGTCCTCCTCCTTAGTTGTTGCGCTCGGGGCGTCAACCGAAGCGCCCATCGCGGATGGCCCTGAGCTCTTGACAGTCGCTGGTGTTGTGGCTATGAACATTGTGGAAGGCACAGAATGGGCGGTTGGCCTTGGATGACTCGGGATGGTCGCGACCGTGCTTCATCTCTGTCTCTGTCGCGAGCACGACAGCCCCCTTGCGCTTCACGTCCTTGATCTTGGCCTTCTTGTCCTCCTGGTCGGCAGCTGGGAGCTCGAGGAGGGAAAGGCGCCCTTCCACAGCCCACACGCACTTGGTCGCCATGTTGAACATCTCCAGGGCCGTGCATAGCTCCTCGTGGATGGCGAGCCCCTCCTTCATCTTGACGTCGTGGAGGCCATCGGAGAACACGGAGATGATGGCCTCGTCCGTCACCTTGGGGATCTTGAGGTGAACACTGTTGAAGTGCTGGATGTACTTCTACAGGGTTTCCCCCGGCTGCTGCTTGATGCGCCACAGGTCGCCTGCGGCCGGCGGGCGGTCGCGAGTGCCCTGGAAGTTGGCGACGAAGCACTCGTGCATCTCGCCCCAGGTGGAGATCGATCCCATGGGCAGGTTCAGGAGCCGCGAGCGCGCGCCATCCTTGAGGGCCACGGGAAACCAATTCGCCATGACCTTCTCGTCACTATTGGCCGCCTCGATGCTTAGCTCATAGAGCTACAAGAACTCCACAGGGTCAGGGGTGCCGTCGTAGCGCGGAGGCAGGTCTGGCTTGAACTTGCCGGGTCAGACGACGCTGTGTGCTACCTCTTGAGCACTGCATTGGATTTCCTTGAGGAAAAGGTGATGCAGCAGAGTAGAGTAAGTATTTCCCTCAGTTTTTGAGAACCAAGGTATCAATCCAGTAGGAGGCTACGTGCAAGTCCCTCGTACCTACACAAAACAAATAGCTCAACGCAACCAGCGCGATTAGGGGTTGTCAATCCCTTCACGGTCACTTACGAGGGTGAGATCTGATAGAGATGATAGATAATATTTTTGGTATTTTTGATATAAAGATGCAAGGTAAAATAAAAGGCAAAGTAAAAAGCAAAGAAATAATAAAGTGATTGAAGATTGATATGATGAGAATATACCCCGGGGCCATAGATTTCACTAGTGGCTTCTCTTAAGAGCATAAGTGTTCTATGGTGGGTGAACAAATTACTGTTGAGCAATTGACAGAATTGAGCATAGTTATGAGAATATCTAGGTATGATCATGTATATAGGCATCACGTCCGAGACAAGTAGACCGACTCCTGCCTGCATCTACTACTATTACTCCACTCATCGACTGCTATCTAGCATGCATCTAGAGTATTAAGTTAATGAAAACAGAGTAACGCCTTAAGCAAGATGACATGATGTAGAGGGATAAATTCATGCAATATGATAAAAACCCCATCTTGTTATCCTCGATGGCAACAATACAATACGTGCCTTGCTGCCCCTCATCACACGGGAAAGGACACCGCAAGATTGAACCCAAAGCTAAGCACTTCTCCTATTGCAAGAAAAACCAATATAGTAGGCCAAACCAAACTGATAATTCGAAGAGACTTGCAAAGATAACCAATCATACATAAAAGAATTCAGAGAAGATTCAAATATTGTTCATAGATAATCTTGATCATAAACCCACAATTCATCAGTCTCAACAAACACACTGCAAAAAGAAGATTACATCGAATAGATCTCCACGAGAGAGGGGGATAACATTGTATTGAGATCCAAAAAGAGAGAAGAAGCCATCTAGCTACTAACTATGGACCCGAAGGTCTGAGGTAAACTACTCACACTTCATCGGAGAGGCTATGGTGATGATGTACAAGCCCTCCGTGGTGGATTCCCCTTCCGGCGGAGCTCCGGAACAGGCCCCAAGATGGGATCTCGTGGGTACAGAAGGTTGCAGCGGTGGAATTAGGTTTTTGGCTCCGTATTTGATCGTTTGGGGGTACGTAGGTATATATAGGAGGAAGGAGTACGCCGGTGGAGCAAAGGGGGGCCCACGAGGCAGGGGGCGCGCCCTAGGGGGGGGGGGCGCCCTCCACCCTCATGGCCGCCTCCCTCCTTTCTTAACGGAGGGTCCAAGTCTCCTGGATCATATTTGTTGAGAAAATCACATTCCCGAAGGTTTCATTCCGTTTGGACTCCGTTTGATATTTCATTTCTTCGAAACACTAAAATAGGAAAAAAACAGCAATTCTGGGCTGGGCCTCCGGTTATTAGGTTAGTCCCAAAAATAATATAAAAGTGGAAAATAAAGCCCAATATGGTCCAAAACAGTAGATAATATAGCATGGAGCAATCAAAAATTATAGATACGTTGGAGACGTATCACTCTGCAGTTCAGGAGTGAAGGCATGACAGCTTGCTGTGGCCACCGGAGCCCATCGTGGAGGTGAAGCCTGATCTTGATATCCACGCGCCGCTGCCGCAGGCGGCACGCGGTCTTGACGCAGTGGTGCTGGGAGCGCAGGAGCGTTTTCTTGCGGCCGGGGGACTTCTTGGCAGCTTCCTTCTTCGCGTGCGGGCGCCCTGCACGGCGCGGGGCTGCGCATCTTGGTGCGAGGGAGGTTTCTTGATGCAGAGGTGGTGGGGGCGCTCCGTGGGCTACGTCGCCCGCTGCTGGAGGTGGTCGAGGTAGTGAGAGGGACGATGCAGGAGAGCCCCCAGCGGCGCTATCGAGCTCAGCGATGTGGTCCAGCCAGTCGTCATAGAGGTCATGAACTGGGCGGTAGCGCAGGAGCTCGCGTGCCATGAGCAGCGCGGCCTGCGCGTCCGTGGGCGCGCAACGAGTGTGGGACAACAAGACAGCTAGAGTCAGCAACGGGGTGGCGGTTCGTCCATCCCGCCGCTCGGAAGGATGCAACAACGAAGCTTGCTGCTCGTTCCCGTCGGGCCGGTGGCAGCGTTGGCAGCAGATGATGGAGAATGGCGGGAAGGTCCGCCAACGGGTGAAGTCTGAGCAATGTGCGCAGCCAAAGCGGCCCGGCGCTCTGCACGGGCTTTGACGGCGTCAGCCATGGATGCCGTGGAGCGGTGGAGCATGGATCGACGGAAGAAAGGCTTCAGCGCACCCCTACCTGGCGTGCCAAATGTAGGATTACGGGTTCCGGCAAACCCTTGAGGTTCGAACACTGGGGTGCGCACGAAGATCTCTCTCTCTCCCTAGCTCGCTCTTGCAACGATCTCAAGGCCTAGCCCGGCGAACACAAAGAACAAGAGGCACAAGAGTTTATACTGGTTCGGGCCACCGTTGCGGTGTAATACCCTACTCTAGTGTGGTGGTGGTGGTGGATTACCTTGTAGGCTGAGGATGAAAAAGTACAAGGGACGAACAGCCTCCTAAGGTGCTCTTGAGCTCAGTGAGCTTGTGTGTGCGAGGATGATCTTGATGATCCGTCCCCCTGCTAGGGTGGTGGCTAGTCCTATTTATAGAGGCCCTGGTCCTCTTCACAGATGCTAGGCGGGAAGGGATCCCGCAACGGCCAATTTTGAAGGGAAACAACTAGTACAAGCTATCCTGACAAAAGGTGGTCTTCGCCTGCCAAAGGTTCTGGTGGTGACGCTGCCGTGGGCTCCACGGTGACCTCCGTCCTGCTGGTCTTGGTCTCGTTACACTGATATGGAAACCTTTGCCTGATGCCTCGGGACTCCTCGCCTGCGCTTGCCCCTTTAACACCAAAGAGGCAACTGGTACTCTTCGCCCGCTGGTGCCCGCCTGGATTTGGTCGTCATGGCTCAGGTCATGCGCACCTCGCGAGGTGCCCCTTGCATTGATATCTCCGCTCTTCGGGAGCTATCCTAGCGAGGTTGCCCCTAAGGAGGTCTTGTGTCGTCCGCCTCGTGAGGCTCGGCCCCTCGTAAGGGTCTTGACTAGTTGCTGATGAAGACTGGCCGTACCAGGCCGTTGGTAGAGCCACGCCCTGGGCCGCAGGCAGGCAAGTCTGGGTACCCCCATTCCCAGGACACCGACACACTTCTCTCATCTCACTTTGGGTAGCGAATAGCACTTTGGGTAGCGAATAGCACACCATTCAAGTCTCCTTCAAGATTTGTCTTAGTTGCTGATGAAGGAGACTTGAATGGTGTGCTCCACTTGTATGGTGTCGGAGTCGCTAAGCCATTGGACCTTGTAGGGATGAGGGTGCTTCATCTTGACCAGTTGTAGATTGGAACATAGCTCTTCACTTGCCAAGTTATCGCAACTTCCTCCGTCTTTGATGACCTTCACGGACCTACCGTTGATATCAGCCTTGGTGTGGAAGATATGGCATCTTTGGTCTTCGTCTTGTTGATGTTGAAGCGCCAAGACCTTGGACACAACGAGAGCGGCGCTTGAATCATTGTCACAAAAGACTTGGTCATATTCATCTTCATTCACTTGCCGGTACATGGCCACAAGCTCAAGGGCTTCAATTTCCTCTTCACTCAGGGATTCGTATGTGCCATCATCATTGAGGATGGTGGTGGATCGTGTAGGGCACTCATATGTCTTGTGGCCTCGGCCTCCACATGTGAAGCATTTGTTGGAACTTGTCTTGATGGTATCATCGGTTGGAGTAGACGATGATGAAGCTCTCGGCTTGGAGTTGCTTGTAGTAGGAGGAAGACTTGAGGTTGTCGAAGGTTTCTTGTAACTTGACTTGTCACCGTTGCTTGTAGAAGGTTTGGTTGAGGTAGGAGGCATTGTAGTCGTTGAAGCTTGGTCGTATGAGGAGCCGTAGGACTTGGAAGATATCTTGCCATACTTGTAGTCATCTTGCACTTGTCTCTCCGCCTTTGTAGCTTGGTGCATTAGCTCTATGAGGTTGGAGTAAGAATGGAAGTCGGCAATCTTCTTGATAGGATGATTGAGTCCATTCAAGAAACGTGCCATAGTTTGCTCCTCATTTTCCGTGACATTGGCTCGTATCATGGCAATCTCCATTTCCCTGTAATACTCTTCAATGCTCTTTGTTCCTTGCTTGAGGAGTTGTAATTTCTTGAAGTCGCGGTTATAGTATGTGGGCACAAAACGCGCTCTCATGACATCCTTCATTTGATTCCATGTTGTGATGGGTGGTTCACCTCTTTATTCTCGACGCCCAATGACTTGCTCCCACCAAATGAGGACGTAGTATAGGAACTCAAGGTATGCCATGGCGATCTTCTTGTCTTCCTCATAGTTGTGCAAACGAAAGATCTTGTCAACTTTCAATGCCCATGAAAGGTACTCTTCAGGATCGTTGCTTCCGGATAACTTGGGCATGGTGAACTTGAGCTTGCCGTAGCGTTGCTCTTCATTGTGTTGGGGTAGATGGTGATGACGCTCTTGCCTTGGAGGGTCTTGAGCCACGTCCTCCTCATGCTCCGCATGATTGTTTTGTCATTGAGGTTGTGGAATTCTTGCGCGGTTCCTCATTTCTTGAAGCTCTTCAAGTCGTCCATCTTCTTCTTTGCGCTCTCGGCGGATGGCATCCTCTTGAAGTCATAGTTGGCAGTTGCGCTCGTCGACGGCTAGGGTAGCTTTGCATAGAGCGTGTTGGGCTTGAAGGTTTTGTTCCTCGCGACGTTGTTGCTCTTGTCGAAGGGCATCACCATCTTGTTGCTCTTGTCGAAGGGCATCACCATCTTGTTGCTCTTGTCAATCTTGGTGGATTGGAGCTTGCGCTTGGACAGGAGGCTCATTAGCTTATTGCCATTGGCATGCACGTTCACGGAGACGACCTTGTAAACCATTGTCATGGAATGGGTTTTGTAGAGCTTGATGAGCTTCATTGCCTTGGCGACGATCCGAACGAGCTCGAGGAGGACTTGCATCCGAAGATATTGCGAAGAATGTCGACTTGCGTGGTTCCGTCTTGAGTATGATGAAGAGGTAGAAGAACAATTGATCAACAAGTTGCGGATCTTGTCCATCCTTGCATTGATCTCCTCTTTTGTGCGTCGACCTTGGTATCGATGTAGTCTCTTGTACGTTGTTCGAATTGTTGCAATTCGGTGGCTAGTAAGTCAATGCGGTCGCTCAAAGCTTCTTGTTCTTGGTGCAAAGCTCTTTGTGCGCTAAAGAGGTGGCTCTTGGTGACGGAGGTGTTCGAGTCATCATGTTGCTCGATGAAGAGTGGGTTCGAAGAAGTAGTCGGCCTATCCATCATTCCAAGCAAATATGTGAGTGGAAGAAAGGAGAGAACTGTACCAAATGTACCTTGACCGATGTTGAGAGTGGATCAATAATCAGTCAATAGTGTGGCAAGTAAATCGCACAATTGGTACCGTATCTCGTCAATTTCTCACACCTACACAAATAAAGCCTTTCGTGGAGCTTGGTGAGGATGGTGGCACAAAATTTGATGCGAATGTTAGCAAGACTCAATAATGTGGAAAAAGATTTACAAATTTGCAAATGCAACAAGTAGACCAATAGAAAAATGTGGCACACGGAAATACACACACGGAAAGATAAATGGGGTCGTGCAACCAAAAATGAGCTCAAAATGTGGAAACCATTAAAAATGCTCTTGTTGCACAATTCTAGAGAGATGCTAGCATGATTGCATGATAGGCCGATACGAGACTTGTGCATGACCTATAAAGCAAAAATGCAACAACTTCTATCCCAAGTATGCTATATGTATGATGTTCCGGTGATATGATCCAAGATGATCGAGTATGACAATATTAATGATGCTATGGTTCTTTCTTAAAATATCTTTGCTCATTTTTCTCTTTCGCTTAAAATCTTGTTGGCTCTTTCTCTTTTGGGCTCTTTCTTTGGACACTTATGCAAAACTTCACGAATCAAGATAGCAATTGTATATATGCGATGTCAACCTTGTGGCACAAGATATGATACCAATATGATATGATATATGCAATGAGACAATGATCACTAATGTGCAAAAGTACGTTGCTGGAAATACTCAAATGGCTAGCCTCAATAGGAAAGTGAAGCAAAATGGGCTATGGGGTGATCAATGCAATGGCAAGGAGTAGACAAAGATGCCGTCGAAGTTAGCATTGAGGGTTACTTGTTTGTAAGCAAGGACAGATGATGGTGAAGTGGTCAATGTCGATGACGAGTAGTTGACGAAGATGAGCAGTGGTGATGTCATTGTCGAATCGTCCCTAAGCAGCTGAAACAGGTTAGAAAATGGAAACCGCAACTCAAGTTCTCAAAGAATAAAGCATGTCAAACTCGTCGGAGTTCGTAGTGGGTAAGCGATGGTGGTTGCGGAAAGCAGTGGCGATATGCTGCAATGCAAAGAGGGGTTAAGGGGGTGGTGATGCAGAAGGTGGAGTGGGCGGTTGAATATGTTCGGCGGGTATTTTAGTTTCGTCGGGAAACGTCGGACGCGTGGTGGTGTCGGACGACCGGTTGTCGTCGGACGTCCGGTGGCTGTCGGGCGTTTGGAGCCTGGGCGAATTCGGGCACGGGATGAACTTCTAGGGTTTGTGGTGGAGAAGCAAGATTTGGTAAAAGTTGGATGAATTTGTGGATGGAAATTGTGGAAACAATGGGGGAAAGCTAGATCCACTCCTGGCTAAGCAAATCCATTGTTCAAATCCAAAACAAATCATCATACCAACAAATACAAAAAAAATTGGGGCTATTTTTGGTGGGGAATTTTCGAAATTAAGACAAAATAAAAAAAAATAGGCTAGAAAAAGAGGGGTTTGGGCTCCAAATTCGTGATCAACCATGGCTCATGATAGCAAGATGATGTAGGGCGGAAACCCTAGGGTCGATCTTTCACGATTTGGAGGGATCCCACGAAGAACACAAGGAACACACAGACTAAAACACGAGGGAAAACACTCAAATCAACGAGAACAATCACACATGTGCTAGATCCATGAACATAAAGGGTGATACAAGATTCAAATGCAACAAAGGACGATGCAAGAAGTGGTAGTTCTTCCTGATCCGGAGATGGGGTCTTGAATCCACCAGGGGATCTTCTCCTAGATGGATGGCTTGAATCCACTTGGGGGATCTTCTCCTAGATGGAGGACTTGGCCTCCAATGGAGTATGTGCCAAGTGGATGAGCAAAGCTCTATCTCTCATATGATCTAAATCAATGCTAACCCTAATAAGAGGGAGGAGGAGTATATATTGTCTAGGTTGGTGAAAGGGTACATGGGCCTCTGCCCAACACACTGTGCGTAGATAGGCATCGGTCGTCCGGCAGCTATCGGACCTCCGGTGGTTCGTCAGGGTCCGGACGTCCGGGAGAGGTCGGACGCCCGACATTTCGACTCGGATTAGGCGGTCGATCGTCTGGTCGTTGGTCGTCCGAAGATTTCGGACTTCTGATAATTTCAATTCTGCTGTGTGACACCGGTCATCCGGAGGGTCTCGGACGTCCGGGCGCTGGGAGGTGTCGGACGTACGGTCCGTGTCGGCCGTCCAGCCGCTGGAGTCCTTGCTTGCTAGGCCTTTGGCTGTCTGGATGACGCTCCAGACATCGAACGTCCGGTCTAGGCCAGTCGTCCGGTGGCTGTAGACTCCTGGCAGCTCCTTCTCGTGGTCCATGTACTTGGCGTCCTCGCTAGCTCGTCCGTTAGATGTAGTGGTTCCTTGGCTTCCCTCTAAGTACCTGATCACATATAGGGTTTCCTCTTGAGGTAGTAGCCATGTCTCACATGTAGAAAGTGGTGGTGGTGGGGTTTCACAAATACGTCAAGCAAATCTCCCATTTTTACGAGTTCTTACCCAGCAGTAGGTGGTGATCGACAACCGTTGTAGTCAAACCTCTCAAAGCTTGGACAGAGCGATTGCTAGGTGGTGTCAAATGCATGATGTAGACGTATGTGGAGTTGGGAAGGCTAAGAATATGGTAGCAAAAAGGGTCAGCAATAACCAATTCAGAGATGCAAAGTTGAAGAAACGCTCAACGACGGTACTGTGCTGGTCTTAGGCTAGACCGTGCTAGAGACACGAGCCTAGAACACTAACAAAATCACGGCGCTGCATGAAAACAAGGGAAAAGTACACTCTGAAAAAAATTGCGCTCATTTTTTTGCGCTCCTTTTTTTTTTGCCGAAAATCACTATAACGACGAGTGTCTCAAAACTCTTCCCAAGTCAAAATAACAAGATAGGCAAAAAAATATTTGACTATTGTTTTTTCGTAAATCAGGGCAGCGACAACAAAAAAGTGTGATAAAAAATCATTATGTTGGCACGTATCTCAAAAGACTCGGAAAAGCCTAAAAACAGGATAGGGAAAACATATTTTCACCTGCTGAAATTTTGGCCTAAAAACTGCCCGAGGTCTATAGACTCGTTTTTTTCCTTTCCGAAACCTACTCGGGCAAGGAAACACGAATTGGAAAAAAGATGGATCTCGAAAACAAACCTAATATGAATAGAACTCGGATTGGTGGTGGTATATGGACTTAGAGTGGTGGTGGTATATGGACTCAGATTGATGGTGGTATATGGACTCGGAGTGGTGGTGGTATATGAACTCGGATCGGTGGCGGTATATGGACTCAGAGAGGTGCCCGATAAGCGGTGGTGGTATATGGAAGGGCGATGATGATGGTGCGGCGAAGGCGTGGCAACTTGTGATCAGAACTCGAAACTCTAAAGGACTAGACACTAAGACTAACACTAGACACGACGATGCAACCGCAATTTCAACAAAGCAACAACCGTAAAAAGATTATGCAAAGGCTCAGATTGGTCCTAATATGATGAACTAACCCTAATGTTTTTATGGCTTTTTCGTGGACTATAAGTATGAATAACAAACTTGATCTAAACTATGAAAAAGTGGAAAATCTCACAGAGAAACATAGAAATCTGATACCACCTGATAGAGGCAAAGTTGTCCCGTCTTTCGATGAATTGGTGGCTATCGTTTTTGGTGGAGTAGAATTTGACGATCTGACTACGAATGTGCAAGGACGTTACGCCTTGGCAATCGCTAAACCTACAATGAGAGATTACTGACCACGCCGGAGCACGATCAACCTGACCACGAGGGTCTGTTTCCTGCAGCCAAACGAAGAACAAGCAAGAAAGTGAGATTGCAATCTAGATATTGTGAATTTAAGAGGAAAACTTTATTGAGCAAGTGGGGTTCTGTGACGTCTTTGTTTGATCGTTGAACAGAAACGAAGTACGCGAAGTTGTAGCTATGGAGAACTTTAATCTAAACAAAACCCAAAGTCTAAACGGTGCCCTAAGGGCTATATATATGGAGGAAGCTGGGGGATTTCGTGGCCCTTAGAGAAGGGGACTGAAACCAACCCTAACTCTTGATTCCCCACACATCTGGACTCTAAAAATATCCTATACTCAAGTGTTTCAAAATTACATGGGTCTGACCTAATAATATGGTCACGCAACACCTATAATAGCCTTTGGACGAAATTTATGAAGTGGCATCTTGTATATTTTGTCCAAGGCTTCATGCACTCATTATGGTGGCTTGAAAGTCCTGAAATCATCACTGGTAACTCCGTTCTTGTTCCCCTTGCGCATGCCATCATCTCCATGCTTGACCTTG
The DNA here is from genome assembly GCA_021605205.1 of Aegilops longissima. Lineage (NCBI taxonomy): Eukaryota > Viridiplantae > Streptophyta > Magnoliopsida > Poales > Poaceae > Aegilops > Aegilops longissima. The sequence continues at coordinate 316,663,913 of CM038677.1, forward strand.
CTCCAATGTCCATCCTTCTTGTCCAAGCTAGGCCCATCATTTGTAAGGAAGTCAAATGTATCCAATTTAGGCAGCATCATATTTTCATAAACATTAGAATCATTACCAAGAAACGAAAGTACCAGGTAATTTAATTGGCATGTGCGAGCTATAGTAATTGGTCCAGTATGCATAGCAGCCGGGGCTGTGGGTGTAACAATGGTATTGATGTCCACATCAAGTAATCAATTCAGATATGCAAAGTTGAATAAATGCTCAACAACGGTACTGTGATGGTCTTGGGCTAAAGCATGCTAGAGAAGCGAACCTAGAACACTAACAAAATCACGGTGCAGCACGGAAACAAGGGAAAAGTACACTCTAGAAAAAAAAATTGCGCTCTTTTTTTTGCGCTCCCTTTTTTTGCCGAAAATCACTATAATGGTGATTGTCTCAGAACTCTTCCCAACTCAAAATAACAGGATCAGAGCGGAATTTTTTTGACTAATTTTTTTCGGAAATCAGGGCAGCGACGACCAAAAAGTGCGATAAAAAATCAGTATGATGGCACGTATCTCAAAAGACTCAGAAAAACCTAAAAACAGGATAGGGAAAAATATTTTCATGTCCTAAAATTTTGGCCTAAACATATTTTCACCTGATAATTTTTTTTCCGAAACCTACTCGTGCAAGGAAACACGAATCGGAAAATAGAAGGATCTAAAACACAAACCTAATATGGAAAGAACTCAGATTGGTGGTGGATATATGGTGGTAGGATATGGCAGCATCGATGAAGATGGTGCGGCCACGGTGTGACAAACTTTGACAGCACTCAAAACTCTAAAGAACTAGACGCTAAGACCAGCAACTGGACACGACGATGCAACCGCAAATTCAACCAAGGAGAACCCTAAATAGGTTATGCAAAGGCTCAGATTGGTTCGAATATGATGAACTAACCCTAATTTGTTTTTGGCTTTTTTGTGGACTGTAGGAATGAAGAACTGACTCGATTTAAACTATGAAAACTGGAAAACCCCATCGTGCAACCTGGAACTCTGATACCACTTGATAGAGGCGAAGGTGTCCCGTGGTTTTGATGATATATCTATCGTTTTCTGTGTGAGTCGACTTTGAGGAACCGACTACGAACGTGTGAGACGTCGCACCTTAGCAATCGCTAAACCAGAATTTGAGATTATAATCTGGATATTGCGAATATAAGAGGAAAACTTTATTGATGAAAGTGGGGTTCTATGATGTCTTGGTATGGTCGTTGAACACAAACGAAGTACGCGAAGTTGCAGCTATGGCAAACTTTTAATCTAAACAAAACCAAAAGTATAAACGATGCCCTAAGGGCTGTATATATGGAGGAGCAGGGGGAATTTCATGGGCCCTTGGAGGAGGGGTCCGAAACCAACCATAACTCTGTTTTCCACATACATACGGACTCTAAAAACGGCCTATACTTTAGTATTTTGAAATTACATGGGCCTAGCCCAGTAACAAGGTGACACAACACCTATAATAGCCTCTGGACAAAATTCATAAAGTGGCATCTTGTATATTTTGTCCAAGGCTTCATGCACTCATTAGGGTGGCTTCAAAGTCCTGAAATTATCACTTCTCACCTCGTTCTCTTCCCCTTGCGCATGCCATAATCTCCATGCTTGATCTTGCTCCAATGTTCATCCTTCTTGTTCAAGCTAGGCCTTTATTTGTAAGCAAGACAATTGTATCCAATTTAGGCAGCATCATATTCTCATGAACATTAGAATCATTACCACGAAACGAAAGTACCAGGTAATTTAATTGGCATGCGCGATCTCTAGTAATTGGTCCAGTAGCATTATAGCAGGGGCTGTGGATATAAGAATGGGAGTAATGTTCTCATCAAATAATCAATTAAGAGATGCAAAGTTTAATACATGGTCAACGAGGATACTGTGATGGTCCTAGGCTAGACCGTGCTAGACACGCGAACCTAGAACACTAATAAAATCACGGCGCAGCACGGAAACAAGAGAAACACATACTCTTGAAAAACAATGGCGCTCTTTTTCTGCGGTCCCTTTTTTTGCCAAAAATCACTATAATGGCGAGTGTCTCAGAACTCTTCCCAAGTCAAAATAACAGGATAGGCACGGAATTTGTTTTGACTTTTTTTTTCAGAAATCAGGGCAGGGACGACCAAAAAGTGCGATTAAAAATTAGTATGATGGCACGTGTCTCAAAAGACTCAGAAAATCCTAAAAATAGGATAGGGAAAACTATTTTCACCTGCTAAAATTTTGGCCTAAGAATATTTTCACCTGCTAATTGTTTTCCGAAACCTACTCAGGCAAGGAAACACGAATTGAAAAATAGACGGATCTCGAAAACAAACCTAATATGAAAAGAACTCGGATTGGTGGTGGATATATGGTGGTAGGATATGGAAGCGGTGGTGGAATATGGCATCAGCGTTGAATATGGTGCGGCGGCGGCGTGACAAACTGTGATAGAACTCGAAAATCTAACAGACTAGACACTAAGAACAACAACTAGACATGATGATGCAGCCACAAATACAACACAGCAAAACCCTAAAAAGATTATGCAAAGGCTGAGATTGGTTCGGATATGGTGAACTAACCCTAATTTGTTTTTGGCTTTTTCATGGACTGTAGGTTTGAAGAACAGACTCGATCTAAAGTATGAAAAGCTGGAAAATCTCGTCAAGCAACCTAGAAATCTGATACCACTTGATACAGGCGAAGGTGTCCGATGTTTCGATTAGATAGCTCTTGTTTTTTTGTGGGAGTCGACTTTGACAATCCGACTACGAACATGTGAGACGTCGCGCCTTAGCAATCGCTAAACAACCTTCTGAGGGTTATTGACCATGCCAGGGCATGATCAACCTGACCACGCGGATCTATTTCCTGCGAGCAAACGAAGAACAAACAAGAAATTGAGATTGCAATCTGGATATTGTGAATATAAGATGAAAGCTTTATTGATGGAAGTGGGGTTCTATGACGTCTTGGTCTGGTGGTTGAACACAAAAGAAGTACGTGAAGTTGCAGCTATGGCGGACTTTGAATCTAAACAAAACCAAAAGTCTAAACGACGCCCTAAGGGCTGTATATATGCAGGAAGAGTGGGAAATTTCATGGGCCCTTGGAGGTGGGGTCTAAAACCAACCATAACTATGTTTTCCCCATACATGCGGACTCTAAAAACGGCCTATACTTCAGTATTTCGAAATTACATGGGCCTGGCCCAATAATAAGGTGATGTGGCACCTATAATATCCTCTGGATGAAATTTATAAAGTGGCATCTTGTATATTTCGTCCAAGGCTTCATGCACGCATTAGCGTGGCTTCAAAGTCCTAAAATTATCACTTCTCACTTCGTTCTTGTTCCCCATGCACATGCCATCATTTCTATGCTTGATTTTGCTCCAATGTTCATCCTTCTTGTCCAAGCTAGGCCCTTAATTTGTAATCAAGACAAATATATCCAATTTAGGCAGCATCACATTCTCATGAACATTAGAATCATTACCGAGAAACAAAAGTACCTTATAATTTAATTGGCGTGCGAGAGCTCTAGTAATTGGTCCCGTATGCATAGCAGCAGGGGCTGTGGGTGTAACAATGGTATTGATGTCCTCATCAAATAATCAATTCAGAGATGCAAAGTTGAATACATGGTCAACGACGGTACTGTGCTGGTCCTAGGCTAGACCGTGCTAGAGACACGAACCTAGAACACTAACAAAATCACGGCGCAGCACGGAAACAAGGGATAAGCATACTCTGGAAAAACAATTGCGCCCTTTTTTTTACGCTCCCTTTTTTTTTTGCCAAAAATCACTATAATGGCGAGTGTGTCTGAACTCTTCCCAAGTCAAAATAACAGGAGAGGCATGGAATTTTTTGACTATTTTTTTCGGAAATCAGGGCAGCGACGAACAAAAAGTGCGATAAAAAATCAGTATGATGACACGTGTCTCAAAAGACTCAGAAAAGCCTAAAAAGGATAGGGAAAAATATTTTCACCTACTAAAATTTTGGCCTAAAATATTTTCACTTGCTAATTTTTCTCCGAAACCTACTCAGGCAAGGAAACACGAATCAGAAAATAGATGGATTTAAAAAACAAACCTAATATTAAAATAACTCGGATTGGTGGTGGATATATGGTGGTAGGATATGGCACCGGTGGTGGAATATGGCAGCAGCAATGAAGATGGTGCGGCGGCGGCATGACAAATTGTGACAGAACTGGAAACTCTAAAGGACTAGACGCTAAGACTAGCAACTAGACACGACAATGCAACCACAAAATTCATCAAAGCAAAACCCTAAAAGGATTATGCAATGGCTCAGATTGGTTCGGATATGATGAGGTAAGCTCATTTGGTTTCTGCTTTTTCGTGGACTGTAGGTATGAAGAACAGACTCGATCTAAACTATGAAAAAAATGGAAAATATTGCCTAGGAACCTAGAAATCTGATACCACTTGATATAGGCGAAGGTGTCCCAATGTTTCGATGAGATAGCTATTGTTTTTTGTGAGAGTCAACTTTGACAATCCGACTACGAACGTGCGATACATCGCGCAGTATTAATTGCTAAGCCAACTTCTGAGGAGTTATTGACCACGCCGGGGCACGATCAACCTGACCACGAGGGTCTATTCCCTGCGAGCAAACAAAGAACAAGCAAAAACTAAGATTGCAATCTGGATAACGCGAATATACGAGGAAAGCTTTATTGATGAAAGTAGGGTTCTATGACGTCCTGGTCCAGTCATAGATTACAAACGAATAACGTGAAGTTGTAGCTATGTCGAACTTTTAATCTAAACAAAACCCAAAGTCTAAACGACGCCCTAAGGGCTGCATATATGGAGGACGAGGGGGAAATTTCGTGGCCCCTTGGAGGAGGGGTTCGAAACTAACCCTAACTCTATTTTTCCCATACATACGGACTCTAAATACAGCCTATACTTTAGTATTTTGAAATTACATGGGCCTGGCCCAATAATAAGGTGACGCAACATCTATAATAGCCTCTGGATGCAATTTATGAAGTAGAATCTTGTACATTTCGTCCAAGGCTTCATTCACTCATTATGATGGCTTAAAAGTCCTAAAATTATCACTTGTAACTCCGTTTGTGTTCCCCTTGCGCATGCCATCATCTCCATGCTTGATCTTGATCCAATGTTAATCCTTCTTGTCCAAGCTAGGCCCTTCATTTGTAACCAAGACAAATGTATCCAATTTGGGCAGCATCATATTCTCATGAACATTATAATCATTACCAATAAACAAAAGTACCAGGTAATTTAATTGACGCTCGTCCGACCCGGCATCATTCATGAGTCGCTCGTTCAACCGTCCCTTGGAGATACGTTAGAGAATTGCCGTGAGCTCTAGTAATTGGTCTAGTATGCATAGCAGTAGGGGTTGTGGGTGTAACAATGGTATTGATGTCCTCATCAACGACTACAACTGATGAAACATGAACTACTGGTGAACTTAGGCATGATAACCTAATGACAACTGGGTATCTACTGATGGGGCTCGCGGAGGAGCTAATGGAGCAGTCGACACCAGACTCCTTGAAAGGATAGGTGCTCAAACCAAGGATATGACTAATGAGGGTAGATTTAATGCTGCATCGAGCAACCTCCAGGCTCTGTTGCATTTCCGACCAACTCGGCAACCAGAAAATACTCGGCTGCCATATGATAAGGTCAAACTATACATGGCTGGAATGGCCACACCATCAAGAGGACAGGCAGAGGGAAACTTGACTCACTTGGGGTCCTCCAATATAGCAGGGTAATAGTGGTAAGAACGGTTTTCTTACATCAGATGCTCCTGGTGATGGAGACAAGTAACTCCTGCCAAGGCGGCTAGTCAAAATGCAAAATTGGGAGTAGCTCCATACCCGCCATGGGAACTATAGGTGCATCATCTAATAGGAACGTCAGCTACCAGAAAGACATGTGCTACATACTCCATTATTCTTCCTTCAAGCGGGACTTCGAACACTAGATATTGTCGATGCAACAAACCCTAGGTGTTGCCCAGACTGTACACAGGCTCAAGACCAAGGTTGTAACGTCCAAGACCAGACCAAGACCAAGATACAGGAGCAAGATACCACCAAGGAAAAACCTCCCTTGCCGGGCAGGCGAGCCTGGCGAGGTTGAGGTTTCCCCGAAGGCAAATCTCAAGACTGTCCCGGCAGGCCTTCCGGGCATGATGAGGGCGGACTACTCCACCTCACAGCAACGCAAGTCATTGATCGGTGCGGTGTCGAGCCCCCAAGTGACTAAGTGGCTGTTATTTGGCACGTGGCAGCCACTTCCTAAGGAAATGACCTCCAAATGACCCTAATCCAGAGACGTGTCATGCAGGCAGGCGAGAAGGTGGCCGGACGGCCCTGCAAGGCTTGCCGGGCTGCGCAATGATGTCACAGTAAGCGACGCATTTAATGCGCCTTTTCTTGTCTGCAAAGTTAGGTATGATAGCACTATTTGCTATCTAATTAGTACACAATGACTAATTTGCCATTGTGGTGATGCCTTGATCTATAAAAGGAGGTCTGGGGTGATACGTCCTTTTTGCATCATGCTTTTATATCGATATTTATTGCATTATGGGCTGTTACTACACGTTATGTCACAATACTTATGCCTATTCTCTCTTATTTTACAAGGATTACATAAGGAGGGAGAATGCCAGCAGCTGGAATTCTGGGCTGGAGAAGGAGCAAATATTAGAGACCTACTCTGCACAACTCCAAAAGTCCTGAAACTCCATGAAAGTTATTTTTGGAAATAATAAAAAATATTGAGCGGAAGAAGTATGCCAGAGGGGGACCCACCTGGCCACGAGGGTGGGGGCGCGCCCCCTGCCTCGTGGGCCCCCTGTTGGCTCTCCGGTGGCCATCTTCTGCTATATGAAGTCTTTCGTCAAGGGAAAACTCATAAGCAACCTTTCGGGACGAGACTCCGCCGCCACGAGGCAGAGCTGTTCTGCCGGGGACGCTTCCCTCCGGGAGGGGGAAATCATCGCCATCGTCATCACCAACGCTCCTCTCATCGGGAGAGGGCAATCTCCGTCAACATCTTCACCAGCACGATCTCCTCTCAAAACCCTAGTTCATCTCTTGTATCCAATTCTTGTCTCCATGTCCGGGATTGGTACTAGTAGGTTGCTAGTAGTGTTGATTACTCCTTGTAGTTGATGCTAGTTGGTTTATTTGGTGGAAGATCATATGTTCAGATCCTTTATGCATATTAATAACCATCTGATTATGAACATGAATATGCTTTGTGAGTAGTTACGTTTGTTCCCGAGGACATGGGAGAAGTCTTGCTATTAGTAGTCATGTGAATTTGGTATTCGTTCGATATTTTGATGAGATGTATGTTGTCTAGCCTCTAGTGGTGTTATGTGAACGTCGACTACATAAAACTTCACCATTATTGGGCCTAGAGTAAGTCATTGGGAAGTAATAAGTAGATGATGGGTTGCTAGAGTGACAGAAGCTTAAACCCTAGTTTATGCGTTGCTTCGTAAGGGGCTGATTTGGATCCATATGTTTCATGCTATGGTTAGGTTTACCTTAATACTTTTGTTTTAGTTGCGGATGCTTGCAATAGAGGTTAATCATAAGTGGGATGCTTGTTCAAGTAAGAACAACACCCAAGCACCGGTCCACCCACATATCAAATTATCAAAGTACCGAACGCGAATCATATGAACGTGATGAAAACTAGCTTGACGATATTCCCATGTGTCCTCGGGAGCGCTTTTCTCCATATAAGAGTTTGTCCAGGCTTGTCCTTTGTTATAAAAAGGATTGGGCCACCTTGCTGCACTTTATTTACTTTTGTTACTTGTTGCTCGTTATAAATTATCCTATCACAAAACTATCTGTTACCACTTATTTCAGTACTTGCAGAGAATACCTTGCTGAAAACCGCTTATCATTTCCTTCTGCTCCTCGTTGGGTTCGACACTCGTACTTATCAAAAGGACTACGATAGATCCCCTATACTTTTGGGTCATCAAGACTCTTTTCTGGCGCCGTTGCCGGGGAGTGAAGCGCCTTTGGTAGGTGGAATTTGGTAAGGAAAAATTTATATAGTGTGCTGAAATTTACTGTCACTTGTTACTATGGAAATTTATCCTCTGAGGGGCTTGTTCGGGGTATGTTCACCCCGACCAGTAGAGCAAAGAGTTGCTCCTCAACCTACTGAACCTACTGAAAATGAAAATATTCCCTTCGAAGTTCCTTCGGGTATGTTAGAAAAACTGCTAGTAATCCTTTTGCAGGAGATGGAACAAAACATCCTGGTGAGCACCTAATCTATGTGGATGAAGTTTGTGGATTATTTAAGCTTGTAGGTATACCCGATGATGTTGTTAAGAAGAAGGTCTTCCCTTTATCTTTGGAGGGAGATGCATCGACATGGTATAGGCTATGTGATGATACGGGGTCATGGAACTACAAACGATTGAAATTGGAATTTCATCAGAAGTTCTATCCTATGCATCTTGTTCATCGTGATCGCAATTATATATATAATTTTTGGCCTCGCGAAGGAGAAAGCATCGCTCAAGCTTGGGGGAGGCTTAAATCAATGTTATATTCATGCCCCAATCATGAGCTCTCAAAAGAAATAATTCTTCAAAGTTTTTATGCTCGGCTTTCTGATAACAATCGCACCATGCTCGATATCTCTTGTGCTAGCTCTTTTACGATGAAGACTATTGAATTCAAATGTAATTTATTGGATAGAATTAAATGCAACTCTGAATATTGAGATCTCGACGAAGGTAAGGAGTAAGGTATGACACCTAAGTTTGATTGTGTTAAATCTTTTATGGATACCGATGTTTTCCATAAATTTAGCACTAAATATGGACTTGACTCTGAGATAGTAGCTTCTTTCTGTGAATCTTTTGCTACTTATGTTGATCTCCCCAAGGAGAAGTGGTTTAAATATCATCCTCCCATAGAAGTTTTAGTAGCTGCACCTACTAAAGTTGAAGAAAAGACTGTCACTTATAATGATCCTATTGTTCCTACTTCTTATGTTGAGAAACCACCTTTCCCTGTTAGAATAAAGGATCATGCTAAAGCTTCAACTGTGGTTCATAAAAGCAATATTAGAACTTATACACCTCCTGAGCAAGTTAAAGTTGAACCTAATATTGCTATTGTTAAAGATCTTTTGGCTGATAATATTGATGGGCACGTTATTTATTTCTACGGTGAAACTGCTAGAATTGCCAAACCTTGTGCTAAAGATAAACATAGACCTGTGGTAGGCATGCCTGTTATTTCTGTTAAAATAGGAGATCATTGTTATAATGGCTTATGTGATATGGGTTCTAGTGCTAGTGTTACACCTCATGACTTATACAAAGAAATTAAGCATGAGATTGCACCTGCTGAGTTAGAAGATATTGATGTTACAATTAAACTTGCCAATAGAGATACTATATCAGCAATGGGAATTGTTAGAGATGTTGAAGTCTTGTGTGGGAAAACTAAATATCCTGCTGATTTTCTTGTTCTTGGTTCCCCACAAGATAGCTTTTGTCCCATTATTTTTGGTAGACCCTTCTTGAACACTGTCAATGCTAGAATAGACTGCGAAAAGAGTGTTGTTACTATTGGCTTGGGTGATATGTCTCATGAGTTTAATTTGTCTAAATTTAGTAGACAACACCGTGAAGAAGAATTGCCTAGTAAGGATGAAATTATTGGTCTTGCTTCTATTGCCGTACCTCCTAGTGATCCTTTAGAAAAATATTTGCTAGACCATGAAAATGATATGTTTATGAATGAAAGAAGGGAAATAGATGAAGTATTCTTTAAACAGGAACCTATTCTGAAACACAATTTGCCTGTTGAAATCCTAGGGGATCCTCCTCCACCCAAGGGTGATCCCGTGTTTGAGCTTAAACTGTTGCCTGATACTCTTAAATATGCTTATCTTGATGAAAAGAAGATATATCCTGTTATTATTAGTGCTAACCTTTCAGAGCATGAAGAAGAGAGATTATTGAGAACTCTGAAGAAGCACCATGCTGCTATTGGATATACTCTTGATGATCTTAAGGGCATTAGTCCCACTCTATGTCAAGATAAAATTAATTTGGAACAAGATGCTAAACCAGTTCGTGATCATCAACGACGACTGAATCCTAAGATGAAAGAAGTGGTAAGAACGGAAATACTAAAGCTCCTTGAGGCAGGTATAATCTACCTCGTTGCTGATAGTTAGTGGGTAAGTCCTATCCATTGTGACCCTAAGAAGGGAGGTATTACTGTCGTTCCTAATGATAAAGATGAATTGATTCCGCAAAGAATTATTACAGGTTATAGGATGGTAATTGATTTCCGCAAATTAAATAAGGCTACTAAGAAAGATCATTACCCCTTACCTTTTATCGATCAAATGCTAGAAAGATTATGCAAACATACACACTTTTGCTTTCTAGATGGTTATTCTGGTTTCTCTCAAATACCCGTGTCAGCCAATGATCAATCAAAGACTACTTTTACTTGCCCTTTTGGTACTTTTGCTTATAGACATATGCCTTTTGGTTTATGTAATGCACCTGCTACCTTTCAAAGATGCATGATGGCTATATTCTCTGACTTTTGTGAAAAGATTTGTGCGGTTTTCATGGACGACTTTTCCGTCTATGGATCCTCTTTTTGCGATTTCTTGAGCAACCTTGATCGAGTTTTGCAGAGATGTGAAGAAACTAATCTTGTTTTGAATTGGGAAAAGTGCCACTTTATGGTTAATGAAAGTATTGTCTTGGGGCATAAAGTTTTTGAAAGAGGTATTGAAGTTGATAAAGCCAAGGTTGATGCTATTGAAAAGATGCCATGTCCCAAGGACATCAAAGGTATAAGAAGTTTCCTTGGTCATGCCGGTTATTATTGGAGGTTCATTAAGGACTTCTCAAAAATTTATCGGCCTCTGACTAATTTATTACAAAAAGATATACCATTTGTTTGATGATGATTGTGTAGAAGCATTTGAAACACTTAAGAAAGCATTGATCTCTGCACCTATTGTTCAGCCACCTGATTGGAATTTACCCTTTGAAATTATATGTGATGCTAGTGATTACGCTGTAGGTGTTGTTCTAGGGCAAAGAGTGGATAAGAAATTAAATGTTATTCAATATGCTAGTAAGACTCTAGACAATGCTCAAAGAAATTATGCTACTACTGAAAAGGAATTCTTAGCAGTTGTATTTGCTTGTGATAAGTTTAGACCTTATATTGTTGATTATAAAGTAACTATTCACACGGATCATGCTGCTATTAAATATCTTGTGGAAAGAAAGATGCTAAACCTGGACTTATTAGATGGGTTCTCTTGCTACAAGAATTTGATTTGCATATTGTTGATAGAAAGGGAGCTGAGAACCCCGTTGCAGACAACTTGTCTAGGTTAGAAAATGTTCTTGATGACCCACTAACTATTGATGATAGCTTTCCTGATGAGCAATTAAATGTCATAAATTCTTCTCGTACTGCTCCATGGTATGCTGATTATGCTAACTATATTGTTGCTAAATTTATACCACCTAGTTTCACATACCAGCAAAAGAAAAAGTTCTTCTATGATTTGAGACATTACTTTTGGGATGACCCACATCTTTATAAAGAAGGAGTAGATGGTGTTATTAGACCTTGTGTACCTGAGCATGAACATGAACAGATCCTACGCAAGTGTCACTCCGAAGCTTATGGAGGACACCGCGCTGGAGATAGAACTGCACATAAGGTATTGCAATCCGGTTTTTATTGGCCTACTCTCTTCAAGGATGCCCGTAAGTTTGTCTTGTCTTGTGATGAATGCCAAAGAATTGGTAACATTAGTAGACGTTAAGAAATGCCTATGAATTATTCACTTGTTATTGAACCATTTGATGTTTGGGGCTTTCATTATAAGGGACCTTTTCCTGCCTCTAATGGATATACACATATTTTAGTTGCTGTTGATTACGTTACTAAGTGTGTAGAAGCTATTCCAACTAGTAGTGCTGATCATAACACTTCTATTAAAATGCTTAAAGAAGTTATTTTTCCAAGGTTTGGAGTCCCTAGATATTTAATGACTGATGGTGGTTCACATTGTATTCATGGTGCTTTTCGTAAAATGCTTGCTAAGTATGATGTTAATCATACAATTGCATCTCCTTATCACCCACAGTCTAGTGGTCAAGTAGAATTGAGTAATAGAGAGCTCAAATTAATTCTGCAAAAGACTGTTAATAGATATAGAAAGAATTGGTCCAAGAAACTTGATGATGCATTATGGGCCTATAGAACTGCATATAAAAATCCTATGGGTATGTCTCTGTATAAAATGGTTTATGGAAAAGCATGTCACTTACCTCTCGAACTAGAACATAAGGCATATTGGGCTATTAAAGAGCTCAATTATGATTTCAAACTTGCCAGTGAGAAGAGGTTATTTGATATTAGCTCACTTGATGAATGGAGAACCCAAGCTTATGAAAATGCCAAGTTGTTTAAAGAAAAGTTAAAAGATGGCATGACAAAAGGATACAAAAGCGTGAGTTTAATGTAGGTGATTATGTATTGCTATACAACTCTCGTTTAAGATTTTTTGCAGGAAAACTTCTCTCTAATTGGGAAGGCCCCTACGTTGTCGAGGAGTTCTATCGTTCCGATGCCATAAAAATCAACAACTTCGAAGGCACAAATCCGAAGGTGGTGAACGGTCAAAGAATTAAACATTATATCTCAGGTAATCCCATAAATGTTGAAACCAATGTTATTGAAACCGTAACCCCGGAGGAATACATAAGGGACACTTTCCGGAACGTTTCAGACTCCGAAAAGGAATAGGTATGTGGTACGGTAAGTAAACCGACTCCAAAACAGTTTTTATGGCAATATTTCTCCGTTTTGGAATATTTAGAAAAATAGAAAAATAAGAAGCAGTCCGGGAAGGACACGAGGGCTCCATGAGGGTGGAGGGTGCGCCCTACCCCCTGGGCGCGCCCCCTACCTCGTGGGCACTTCGTGTGCTCTCCGGACTCCGTTTTCTTGCACAATATGTATTTTGGTCGGTAAAAATTCATTATATATTCTCCCAAAGGTTTTGACTCCTGTATCACGCAAATATCCTCTGTTCTTGTTTCGAGCTGTCCTGCTGTAGATTAGAGCAACATGCATCCCAGGGTTCGGAAGGAAAAGGTTTGTGGATGATTACCTTGCAGATCCTAAGGTCTATGGAGATGTGGAGCATTGTGGTTGGACTACGGAGGAAGAAGAGGACTATGAACCGCAGGGGAAGGAGGAGACGAGCTCAGATGAAGATAAAGTTCCATTACCTCAACCTGGGGACATGCATGTGGAGTTCAAAAAGTCAAGCCTCCCTGATAGTGCAAAGAAACTAAAGATCGAGTTTATCCCTTTTCATCTTTTACAGGAAAACAAGTAGGACCTATGCAAAAAGATATTAACCCTGGAGCAGGAGATTGATGACTTGAGGGATCAAAATTCTGTCCTCAAGCGCAAATTAAGGGAGAAGCCTACGCCATCAATAAACCAACATCATCACCTCCACCTTCTTCACCAACAAAGAAGGAGATATAATCACATGGGCATGGGCACTCCCCTTGGCAACTGCCAAGCTTGGGGGAGGTGCCCTGGTATCGTATCACCATCACACTCCTATCTTTACCGTTTTTCTTAGTTCAATCCTTTTAGTAGTATCTTGATCTAGTAGAATAAAGTTTATGACATGATCTAGTTTTGAGTTTTTGCTTTATGATCCCTCTATGTAATCGAGTCCGTGAGCTATATAATAAATATTAGTGTTGAGTCAAGGGCTTGATGATTTTGCCATGATTTTGAGTGAATAAAAAAGAAAATATAAAAAGAAATAGAGAGATCATATTGATCTTATCGAGAGTAATGACTTCACATAGAAAGAGTATGATGATTAAAAATTGTTGGGAGTTGGCAAACATAGCTTTGGTCATCGTTGCAATTAATATGAAGTAATAAGGAAAGTGAGGTTTCACATATAAATATACTATCGTAGACATCCTTTATGATTGGGAGCACTCAATAAAATATGACATGCTAAAGAGTTGACGTTGGACAAGGAAGACAACATAATGGGTTATGTTTTCTTATATCTGAGATAAATTATATTGTCATGGATCATCCAACATGTTGAGCTTGCCTTTCCCCCTCATGCTAGCCAAATTCTCAGCACCAAGTAGAGATACTACTTGTGCTTCCAAAAACCCTTAAACCAGTTTTGCCATGAGAGCCCACCATATCTACCTATGGATTGAGTAAGATCCTTCAAGTAAGTTGTCATTGGTGCAAGCAATAAAAATTGCTCTCTATATATGTATGACTTATTAGTGTGGGATAAAATAAGCTTTATAGGATCTTGTGATGTGGAAGAAATAAAAGCGACGGACTGCATAATAAAGGTTCATATCACAAGGGGCAATATAAAGTGACGTTCTTTCGCATTAAGATTTTTTGCATCCAACCATAAAAGTGCATGGCAACCTCTGCTTCCCGCTGTGAAGGGCCTATCTGTTACTATCATCTTCTACCTTATGCAAGAGTCATGGTGATCTTCACCTTTCCGTTTTACATTTTATCCTTTGGCAATCACAATGTGTTGGAAAGATCCTGATAGATATATCTAATTGGATGTAAGTCAGCATGAGTTATTATTGTTGACATTACCCTTGAGGTAAAAGGTTGGGAGGCGAAACAATAAGCCCCAATCATTCTCTGTGTCCGATTAAAACTACGTAACCACAAGTATTGCGTGAGTGTTAGCAATTATGGAAGACTAAATGATAGTTGAGTATGTGGACTTGCTATAAAGCTCTGACATAGACTCTTTCTGATGTTATGATAAATTGCAATTGCTTCAATGACTGAGATTATAGTTTGTTAGTTTTCAATAAAGTTTCTGATTCATACTTTTGCATTGTGAATAGATTATTAATTGAGCATAAGAAATCATATGACAATATCCATATATGTTTCTGTTATGAGAATAATCATGATGCCTTAATGTCCGTACTTTATTTTTATCGACACCTCTACCTCTAAACATGTGGACATATTTATCGTCATCGGCTTCCGCTTGAGGACAAGCGAGGTCTAAGCTTGGGGGAGTTGATACGTCCATTTTGCATCATGCTTTTATATCAATATTTATTGCATTATGGGCTGTTACTACACATTATGTCACAATACTTATGCCTATTCTCTCTTATTTTACAAGGTTTACATAAGGAGGGAGAATGCCGGCAGCTGGAGTTCTGGGCTGGAAAATGAGCAAATATTAGAGACTGAGGGAGTCCTGGACTAGGAGGTGTCCGGATAGCCGAACTATCATCACGGCCGGACTCCAAGACTATGAAGATACAAGATTGAAGACTTCGTCCCGTGTCCGGATGGGACTTTCCTTGGCGTGGAAGGCAAGCTTGGCGATGGGATATGTAGATCTTCTACCATTGTAACCGACTCTGTAACCCTAACCTATCCGGTGTCTATATAAACCAGAGGGTTTTAGTCCGTGGGGCTAACAACAATCATACCATAGGCTAGCTTCTAGGGTTTAGCC
This sequence comes from Aegilops longissima, assembly GCA_021605205.1. Lineage (NCBI taxonomy): Eukaryota > Viridiplantae > Streptophyta > Magnoliopsida > Poales > Poaceae > Aegilops > Aegilops longissima. Next base: position 316,679,588 of record CM038677.1, read on the forward strand.
TCCTTGATCTCGTGGTAGATCTACTCTTGTACTACCCATATCATCAATATTAATCAAGCAGGAGTAGGGTATTACCTCCATCGAGAGGGCCCGAACCTGGGTAAAAACATCGTGTCCCTTGTCTCCTGTTACCATCCGCCTAGACGCATAGTTCGGGACCCCCTACCCGAGATCCGCAGGTTTTGACACCGACAGAGACCTATTCTGCACAACTCCAAAAGTCCTGAAACTCCATGAAAGTTATTTTTGGAAATAATAAAAAATATTGAGCGGAAGAAGTACGCCAGAGGGGGACCCACCTGGCCACGAGGGTGGGGGGGCGTGCCCCCCTGCCTCGTGGGCCCTCTATTGGCTCTCCGGTGGCCATCTTCTTCTATATGAAGTCTTTCGTCAAGGGAAAAATCATAAGCAACCTTTCTGGACGAGACTCCGCCGCCATTAGGCGGAACCAATCTAGGGCTCCGGCAGAGCTGTTTTGTCGGGGAAACTTCCCTTCGGGAGGGGAAATCATCGCCATCTTCATCACCAACGCTCCTCTCATCGGGAGAGGGCAATCTCCATCAACATCTTCACCAGCACCATCTCCTCTCAAAATCCTAGTTCATTTCTTGTATCCAATTATTGTCTCCAAGTCCGGGATTGGTACTAGTAGGTTGCTAGTAGTGTTGATTACTCCTTGTAGTTGATGCTAGTTGGTTTATTTGGTGGAAGATCATATGTTCAGATCCTTTATGCATACTAATACCCCTCTGATTATGAACATGAATATGCTTTGTGAGTAGTTACGTTTGTTCCTAAGGACATGGGAGAAGTCTTGCTATTAGTAGTCATGTGAATTTGGTATTCGTTCGATATTTTGATGAGATGTATGTTGTCTAGCCTCTAGTGGTGTTATGTGAACGTCGACTACATAACACTTCACCATTATTGGGCCTAGAGGAAGGCATTGGGAAGTAATAAGTAGATGATGGGTTGCTAGAGTGACAGAAGCTTAAACCCTAGTTTATGCGTTGCTTCGTAAGGGGCTGATTTGGATCCATATGTTTCATGCTGTGGTTAGGTTTACCTTAATACTTTTGTTGTAGTTGTGGATGCTTGCAATAGAGGTTAATCATAAGTGGGATGCTTGTTCAAGTAAGAACAACACCCAAGCACCGGTCCACCCACATATCAAATTATCAAAGTATTGAACGCGAATCATATGAACGTGATGAAAACTAGCTTGACGATATTCCCATGTGTCCTCGGGAGCACTTTTCTCCATATAAGAGTTTGTCCAGGCTTGTCCTTTGTTATAAAAAGGATTGGGCCACCTTGCTGCACTTTATTTACTTTTGTTACTTGTTGCTCGTTACAAATTATCCTATCACAAAACTATCTGTTACCACTTATTTTAGTACTTGCAGAGAATACCTTGCTGAAAACCGCTTATCATTTCCTTCTGCTCCTCGTTGGGTTCGACACTCTTACTTATCGAAAGGACTACGATAGATCCCCTATACTTGTGGGTCATCATGGGGCAACCTTAGAAAGGATTCAGACCCTTGTACACTCATACGAGCGTAGCTGTTCTCGCATCGAGGCAACCTTGCTGGGCTAGAGCATCGTGTCTCCACCACGATCCTCTCATCAATCCACCGAAGTAGGAGTAGGGTTTTACGCCTCGCGGTGGCCCGAACCTGGGTAAAGACTGCTCGTGTGATCTCTGTCGTGCTGTGCTGCGCCCTCTGCTCTTTGTGCAATGTGGTCTTCCCCCTGCCGAACCACAAGGGGCTAATGGCCACATAGGTGGCCGTGTTTTCCCACGACATCTTTGGCATGCTAGGTAGGGGGCGCGCTTGCGCCAACCCGAGCACGTACGCAGCGCATCATCTTCATCTTTGTTTTCTTCATCGACAGCTTCATCATCCATGGCGCCCAAGAAGAAGCCCGGTGCTGCAGCTCACCTGTCCACCTCGAAGGCCCCATCGCATGCGGCTGCCGATGCCGTGGGGGCTACGGGGACACATGGGGATGTGGACGCTGGGGGGGACGTGGCCGGCGCAGGAGGCGTCTTCACCACCTCCCTTGGGTCCGAAACGGAAGGAGGAGGCACCGGAGAAGGATAGCACCAGCAGCATCCCAGTGGCCACGCTCTACAAGGTGCGGGTGGAGAGATCATTCCATGCGCGCCTCTACGCCCCACCAAGGACGCAGCCACAGCGGTGGCGCTCGCTCTGGGGTGAACCGGAACCCTCCAGCCGCCCCCGCTGCGGGTGCGGCCGCCGGGCATGCGCCACCCCCGGGACAAGCTAACCAAGCCAATGCACCGAAGGGAGCCGCCAATCCCCAAGCACATCCGCCTCGTCACACCGCCACCCTGAAAACTGGCTCACGACGATGAGAACACGGCGTTGCCACTACCGGCACCGTCAGAAGCCAGGCGATATTACAGTTTACGTTGTCATCCATGCCGAGTACTGCTTCGGAGGCCATGTCATGGGCCCTACTCTTGTTGAAATTCCCGCCTGCAGCCGATCAGATGGATGAGTGGAGAGCCACCATTTATAGCATGATTGGTTTCGCCGAGGCGGGAGGATCATAGGGAGCAGGCCCGTCACGGCCTCCACGGGTGGCGACGATGACCCGGGCAGCTAGCCGTACCGAAGGGGCCACCCCATGGTGCAATACCCTCTTCGGCAGCCAGCGTAGGGGCCACGGCCAGAGGCACGCGACCAAGAACCCGATGACGTATCCATGGCTTCATATGACCCTCGAGCACGTCGAGACCAACAACGAGTCCTGGAAGACAAGTGGAGGGAAGATGCACGCGTCACCATTGAACGACGTCGCGACACCCACCGCCAGTTTGATAGGCGCAATGGCCTCGACATCGACGAGCCCACGCCCGGTCAAGGTGGGTACTTACCTTTCGAGGTTGGGTGCCCTGCCTTCACTCACGAGTTGCGGCAAGTCCGTTGGCCATCCACTCGCACGTTCAAGTCGGAAATACCAGAGAAGTACGATGGGAGACTGAACCCGACAGAGTTCTTGAGCATCTACACCATCGCTCTTCAAGCTGCTGGGGGAAGAGAAGATAAGGTGTTCGCCAACTACTTCCCTTTGGCACTCAGGCCAAATGTGAGCTCTTGGCTAATGCACCTACCAGAGAAATCAATTTCGACCTGGGCTGACCTGTGCCAGGAGTTTGTTGGTGCCTTCACGGGCAGCCATCAAGATTCTGGGCGGCTTAGTGACTTGCAACTCCACCTGTAGAAGGAAGGAGAAAGTTTGCGGAAGTAGATGCAAAGATTCAGCCGAGTGCACAGGAACATCCCAGACATCCACCCGACAGCTGTGATAGCTGCATTCCAGTCCAATATGCGCAACCGCCGGATACGTTCTAAAATGAAGGTTCAGTTTCCCAAGACTGTGAATGAGGTGTACACTCTGGTGGATAAGTGTGCTCGGGTAGAAGAGGGGAGAAGACTCCCCGGTGAAGAAAATGGCGTCGACTTCGACTCAGGGGACGACGACGATGCCACCAATTAGAAGAAGAAGAACAAGAAGCACAAGGATAAAGCAGTGATGACCGTTGAAGGATCGAGCGCACCTAGTACCGGCAAGAAGGCCAATACCAAGGTTCCCAGCAAGGAAGTTGTCGCATGCACTGATTGTTGGTAAGCCGTGGCTGCCGAGAAGGCTGGGAAGGGTGATGGGTCTTACTGCAAGATCCATCGGACCAAGGGCCATGACATTTAGGAGTGTCATCAGGTTGAACAACTCTTCAAGAAGTAGAGGGCTGAGTACGAGAAGCGTGATAAGGAGAAAGACCAAGATGGCGTAGTGGGAAGGGCCGAGACTGCAGAGCAGGTCAGCCCGGCAAGGCTCCTCAGTATCAAGGGAAACCCGCCAGGGGGCGTGAGAGGAAGGATTGCAATGACGAGAGTGATGAAGGAGATGAAGAGGAAACAAGGGTGTAGGAGTTCCAGAAAGCCACTGACGCCCTATGCATTGACGGGGGTGCATCTTTGCACTCCTCTCACCGCCAACTTAAACAATGGGCGCGTGAAGTCCATGCCGTGGAGTTAGCGGCAGATTCTCGGAAGCCGCTCAAGTGGCCCCGCACGCCCATCATCTTTGATGAAGAGGATCATTGATACGTCTCCAATGTATCTATAATTTTTTATTGTTCCATGCTATTATATTATCAATCTTGGATGTTTTATATGCTATTTTATATGATTTTTGGGACTAACCTATTAACCTAGAGCTCGGTGCCAGTTTCTCTTTTAACTTGCTTTTGAGTTTCACAGAAAAGGAACACCAAAAGGAGTCCAATTGAAGTGCCAATTTTTGATGATTTTTTATGGACCAAAAGAAGCCCCCGGAGTAAAATAGTTGGGCCAGAAGAGTCCCGAGCCATCCGCGAGGGTGGAGGGCGTGCTCTACCCCCTGGGCGCACCCCTTGCCTCGTGGATGACTCAGAGACCCCCCTGATGAGAGACCAACGCCAAAAATTCCTATAAATACATAA